>OX103975.1:5902992-6043040 GCA_944470395.2 Schistosoma turkestanicum
AACAACTTTCTCCTAGAATTATTGTGTTCTGATATTGGACTAGGAGAGGGGTGCTTTCGACTTACACTTACTGGAAACAAATTGAACTGCTGCGGTAAAATATCCATCTTCTCTCCTTGTTTTTGTAAAATACTTCCATGTATATATATTTGTGTTATGATCTGACTGACTCTTTCTGTACAATATTTTGGTACTCTATTTGATCCAATTTTTGGATTTTATCATTCGTCTTGTTATTATTTCCATATCCTTTACTTATATTGAAGTTTCTATGTTTCCTTCTGAACTATATATGTGTTGTTTAAGATTGATACTTAATATGGCTACAGACATTTTTGGATTTGATACTCTAGCGGCAGCTCGTTGCAACTAACTGGAAGCACTTATTTTTCCTGTATCAGAACGTATTGTTGTGATTAGAAACTCGAAGGTGTAATATTGTTTTTGTAATTGTCTGTATTTCCTTTTTTGATTAGAAATAGGACCGTTCTTTCCCGTATTTATCGTTTTTGGACTTGGACTGGGTGAGACGCGTGTGAACCTACACCTTTTGGATTCAGAGCTCACTGCGAGAGTAATAAATATTTCTATACTGACCTTTATAGGGATCATATACTACGGTGATGCCCATGAGCTTTTTGAGGGTCAGATAATCTACTAATCCATCCAGGGTTAGTCATTAGCCTTTTAATAATACAGGTATTCTGTTGATCGTGATCTAATGTGTAAGCTTGCTAGTTACGAACGGTCACTGTAGTCATATTTTGTGCAGTTTCAGGTGCTCACCGAGTACTGATTGACAAGACAGTTACATTATATTTTGTCGTGACTGTGTATCATTGACAATCATAGAACGAAACTCTTGCAAAAGATAGTTATGTGTTACCATATACGAAGTTTCATTTGCTCTAATCAATGAGTAGGTTATGGAATTGTAACAAGCCTGTAGCAGTGATTGGCGTTGATTCACCTGCCACAACGAAAATCTTGTTAATGGGTATGTGTGAATCCACATTAAGGAAAAAGCACTTTTTGCCGTAGGTGGCAACCGGTTTTCAATTTGCCTACTGCAGACTGCAAAATTGATCATGTGAACAATCATTTGTGTTCGCTGGAAGGACGTCAATTTCTTCCTCAGTATCAAAGAGATAGCGAACACTTTTCAAAAAAATACTTTTCATCAAAATGCTAGCTCTTTGTGTATGTAATATCATCTACATACTCTAAAATAGCAGGACCGAATATACTGGCCCATTGGCTCAAAATATTTACATAATCCATAGAAGCTAGTACATTATACAAAACCTGGAAAATAACTTTTGTTTTCTTGAAACACAAATCAGGGCTAAAAATCTTAATCAAGAACTACGGACCAAGGGAAGTAGAGAAACTGATAAAAGACCGATTATCTGGTCAATTACTCATAGAAGGTCCTACCAACCCTTGACAGTATGGCTTCGTTAGAACTAGGTCAAGCACTACGAATCTGATAGGCCGCTTTGATAAAGTTACCAGCGTACGCAATTTAAAGTAACAAGTGTTAACATGTATTTTGATAGCAACAAGTCTTTCGATAAGGTACTTTACAGTCTCTTAATCAACAAACTTCAATCCATCGGGATTACTGACTCCCTGTTGCAAATGGTCAGGTCTTTTATCACTAACAGTTACCAAATTACTAAAATTAACTTCACAACATCTACACCTTGACCAGCGGCCATGGTTATGATCCAGGGCAGCGTCTTCGACCTGAGGCCTTTCATAATATACATCAACAACATACGCAGATGCTTCAGCACAGGAAAACCCAACCTCTGCACTCACGATCTTAAAGTGATATATAAAACTAACTAGTGTAGCTTAAGAAATTTCACGTAAACAATCCAGTGTGCACCCAGTTAGATAGATGACTGGTGTAAGACAACCTGCTACATGCTTACTCTGGAACTTAAAGTATGACGTAAAGGTTGGCATTTGATACCAAAAAAGATAATAAAAAATATGATTACCAAAGTTTTTCACAAACTTTACTTTGCTTGCAGAAATTTCGGCTTCAATATGCAGACATCCAGCTTCTTACTTCAACTTCTATCCTGTCCACCTTGATACACATCACGACTCATTATTTTTCATAGCTTCACTCCGCAACTTGAAGGCCATATTACTACAGTTTATTTTGATTGTAGCAGTCAGTATAAATTCTGTCAACTGACGTACCACTAATCTGTTTATCCCTTCATAAACGGCTATGCAATGATCTGATTACATATCCAATTTCCTCGTTGCTCTTCTTTTTTTCTCTTCTCAGAACCTTGTCTTCAGAGAAAAACCGTGGGGCCTCTACGCAAGACACACTTTACGTACGCGCTCCTTAAAGTTACAGATTATACTATTCGCCTTCCAATCGACACTTCCTAACAAATTCACGCCTGGATGATGCATATCACACAAGAACTCTGCTGTGCACCTACCCTATATGTACTCAGTTGTTGACAATGCGGCTGCATCTATCTGTTCCTGACAGTGAAATTGCATGAACCTACTGTCCAAAAAAGACTCTTATTTATGATCTAACTGAGAAACCCTCTAAAGTAAACGTGGTAACATTCGTAACAATTTGATCTTGCCTGTAAATTGGTATGCTTCAAGTGATACCGTTATTTGAGTACATATATATCTATTATTATCAATGATGCAAAGGATTCGCCTTTGTCCAACAGCAACGGTTTTCGTCAACATATGCATTTAGGACAGTTTGTCGGAATATAGAGCTAGAAAGCTGCAGGCTTTCCTGCACTATATGGAAGATTTGCAATGGATGTTAGGGTAGTGACATTTGCGTGGGTTGTCTGTTTTATCGGTTGACGTTTTTTGGCTGGTTTTCGATTGTTCCAAAGATTCAGAAGGCATATGATGGTATTACAGAGGTCCGTAACTCCTTTTCTAGTCCAGTGAGGTTTCTGCTCGACAAAACAAATTTAGGAGCTTGAAGTCTTGGTGATCTCCAGAATTCATGGATGGTCTCTTCACGGAAACATTGAAATGATGTGAGAACAGCCTCCACGTGTTGGAGAAGATTGTACTAAGGCAAGGAACTGCACTCGTGGGACTGTCACGTCGTACACGTGGGATTCAGTCTCTGCATAACGCAGCCAGGCTTCGAGGTTGTCACGATTAGGTGTGTGTTTCGACATAGGAAGAGTCGATTATGGAGTAAATATTCAAGGAAAAAGGTGTGAATGTTAAGATACATATCATTATATGTAAAAATACACCACTTATAGTAAGGAAGGGACTCACGGGCCTTTGTTGAGTGTACTGGATCACATCGTGTCCACTAGTGAGTGTGTCACGGATATTCAGAGTTGAACAACAAATCTGTCCATAAAATCTTTTAGATCAAAAACAGACGAGGCCAAGTCAAACCAGAAGTCATGAGTGAAGAAGTTCGAAGGTATAGAGAAAGGTGGTTGGGATGTCGATGAGTGAGTGAACTAATTTTGCTAGTTGATACGACGAGATGTGTTGTAAGGTGTACCTAAAGGTGATTTGGTGCGGATGTATGACCAAACTACTTCAGCAATGATCAGCAGCATTGTCGAAAACTTACAGAACTATCTATTTCAGGGATTCATTTACCACTACAGGTAATGTCGAGTAGCTTGACTACTGTTACTGAACATTAATAAATACCTAGCACCATACCTTATGAAAAATAAACTTACGCAAAGAAATCTGTCTAGTTATACTAACTCGTGACACATGTCGTATATTAGGTTGCACGTTGCACATTACAGAAACATGAGTGAAGAAGTTCGAAGGTATAGAGAAAGGTGGTTGGGATGTCGATGAGTGAGTGAACTAATTTTGCTAGTTGATACGACGAGATGTGTTGTAAGGTGTACCTAAAGGTGATTTGGTGCGGATGTATGACCAAACTACTTCAGCAATGATCAGCAGCATTGTCGAAAACTTACAGAACTATCTATTTCAGGGATTCATTTACCACTACAGGTAATGTCGAGTAGCTTGACTACTGTTACTGAACATTAATAAATACCTAGCACCATACCTTATGAAAAATAAACTTACGCAAAGAAATCTGTCTAGTTATACTAACTCGTGACACATGTCGTATATTAGGTTGCACGTTGCACATTACAGAAACAATAAAGAAGCGGTAATTGGTGACATGCGTTACTTCCTTTGAATGACCTAGGATTCTTTGCCCTGTAGTTGTTTACTAAAATGGCAAAATGCTGTATTTCAGGGGAAAAATTCGTCAACTTTGTGTTCAGCCCTTGCATTGGTTTGCTTGTTAGCCCTGATGTCAATGAACTATGTCTACGAGATAATTTGACATTTGAGGAGTTATTAAGGCCATTCAGCCAACTCTCTAGAGATGGTTCGTTCCTATTGCTTGTTTCACTATTATTTCTAGTAACGCTCCGAGATAATAACAATGTCGTTCATTCTGTGAAAAACCTACAACTGAAGTTTTTTGATATCAGTTCAAGTCCTGTACCTAAACACGTAAAACAGTCTTGGCTGAGATACTTTGTTAACGTTTGTTCTACTGATAATACTGTTAGGTCCCAAAAGTTTTGTGATGGGAGTCGATCTGTGGTCGTTCCAGGTATGTCGTTTTCTACTCACTATTATTTAAATGTTTTGTTTTATAAGTGGTTATCGTATTTGTTTAGAAGTACAATAACCTTACCTGATTACTTGTTTAATTTGTAATCCGTTTAAATCATACTTTAGTTGAGTTCATGAATTTTCTTGTTCCTACTTTTATGTCTAATTTTGGATGATTCAAATACTCCTTTTCTTGATTCACCTGTCCCATTATATTATTCCGGTTTAATTTCCCATTGGTCTGCCTGGGGTTCCCTTTGTGTAATCTCTGAGCAGCATGCGTACGGTATCAAGTTCTTGAGGTAAATGTATGATAGGTACACCTATCAATTTACAGAAATCTTGAGTGATATAATTAATGCATTTCAAATCTCTTTAACGTAAAATTTTCCAAAGTTGATTTTTTAGTGATAAAATATAGGGGAAAAATTCTCTAGTTATTCTAGAAATTCATTTTCGATTAAGTCATCCAATATAGTATCATTTCGGATCAGGTAAGGTACTGAGTTATCTTGCTGTTTTGGAAGCAAGACTATCACATTGATCTCGACTTTAGAGATTCTGTGATTCAAGAAAAGCCGATAATCAGTTTTTCACCGACTCACTCAAAGTACAACATAAATAGTTCATCCTACTGTAGTACAAATTATCAATAAATCTCTTATGTGTTTCCGAATGTCATATGTTTACTTAGTCTCGACGAGCTATGTTTTGTGGTGTAGAAGTAGGTCGGAAGAAATCTAGGGGCGGCGAGACCAAAACATGGCACAAATGCATGAAGTCACTCACAAGTAGACTGAGTCATGTCGGTAGATGTAGGCTATCTGTTTTGGGGTCCGCGAGATGAAAGTCACCAATGGTTAGAGACCTTGAACGATATGGCTCAGAATCGTTTGCGATGGCGCAAGTGCATCCACTCTTTGTGTTCTATGAAATTCTAACATTCTGAACTCTTCATAATCTCTGTCTTTCTGCTTCCGAATTTATCTCACTGAATTACACTTTTCGAATCATATCTTCGCTTCCTAATCTTGTGAACGAAGTTCTGCGTTGTATCTGTCTGTCTGTTTACTTAGTCTAAGATATATAGACTGTTACATATCAAACCATTACATTTAATTATGCCTCCGCATTAAAAACTAAGCTGTCTTCTGTTTACGTAGGTGTGTAAGAATATTTGCATTAGTTAGACTTCTTCATTTAAGTTCCTATATTTAGTCATTTTTGTGAACTATCTTGTATTCGTCGAACTTCTGCCAGTCAACAACATAATCTTATTAAAACGGAAGAAAGGAAATACCTATTTCTATCTTTTTAAAGATGCCCGAAACCTACCAGCGTAGTGCTTCGGAAGGTTGTTCAACCAGTTCAATATTTTACCAGTCTTAAATATGCTATTTGATGCTACTTTGCTGAAAGTCCATAAGAATTTTAAGGCTTTTAGACATCATAGAATTTTTGGCGGAAATGATTTACCTTAATCCTTTTTTTGAAACTGGGAAAAGATTAAGAGCTGATTTGCTTACTAAAAGGAACATTCTGATAATATATTGGTGTACTAAGATTTTATATTCGCAACCCCGACTTTAACACAGTGAAAAAACCACTTCTACCCTTTTTTTTCTTGTCTTATTGACTAGAGAGAGAGATCGGAAAGCTTTGTTCGTGATGACCTCAATGGAACTAAAAGTAGACGTTAAGGTAATAGGTTATTTGTCAGTTTCACTGATTAGAATTTATTAACTGGGTGATTATAACTAAAAAACTAATAGTAAAAGTCACAGAAAGTTTACAAAGTGATTTGACAGGAGTATGTTGAAAGTTGACCTCACAGTCATCTTAAATGGATATTCGTTTCCTTTCCCACAAGCTCTGTTTGTCTATCGCATATTCCATTGACCTTGATGTCGGTAAGGTTAGACAAAGTTGTTTAACTTCACCTGTCCCCTTATTTCTGCTATATGACATTTTCTAACTGTCTGTAAAGAAAGTACATAAGCGTAGTCCTTTCTTTTTATGTACTCCTAACTTTTTATGTTGAACTGCTGGAGGCAGAAAAGCTATCTGAAGCCTGGTTTTCATACTTGTCGGCTTTCATCATAAAAAAATATTTGCCACTATGTTCTTTCGTTTCATTTTATCCTATAGTTCCTTCAGCCATTGTAAATCCACTATATTTGATGCTCATCGCTATTAAAAAATATGCCTCTGTAAAATTCTAAACTTCATTTATACAGTTTTGATGCATTCATCATTTAAGGAGATATTTATAACTTCTCTTATTTGCTTATTGTAATCTTGGGGAATTAGCAATTACGGTATCTCATTCAAATCACTATTATTTTCTGAAAAGTCGATTGTTACACAGAAGTATTTTTAATGTCCTCTTGGTAAAATTACACCATATTGTAAGTATCAAATAAAATAAATTCGGCACCTTATTTATAATGTCCTTTTATTCGAACTTACTGAAGTAATTATTCGCATGAAACAGTTTCTTAAAACTTAAAAAATTGGAAATCATTCAACTTCTGATGTGTAATTGAATGCAAAGATTTGATATAGACAGATTCGGGAAAATATTCCACTTGAGGTTATGATAATTCTGGAATTCCTAAAACATGTAAAGATATATACCATCTCTCTATACTATCCACATAACTTACCCTAAAATCATTTAATTCTATCAGTTGGGAGATCTTATGTCAGCTCAAGAAAGAATAGTTTTTCTAGTTGCAGTCATCATATACTACAAATGTTGTCCCAGAAAATTTCACAACGTGCGTTAATTGCCAACTCTAGGACTGGTTGGAAAAAGCAGAGAGATGATCAGTGTATGACATGGTGTCGTGGTATGTAACGAAGTTGCACATGACCGGCCTCTGTTGGTCTTTCTTATCCCCCTGATGTGGGCAACTGGTAAGTGACATTTGTCCTCATACCTGTGTAACAGCACACAAGACCGAATTGGTCACAATCAAGTCAATAAGCGAAATACACAAATGGACACTTACTTTTTATTATGGGTAATTAATTTAACTAAACATACTATCAAAAAGACATCAGACGATCAACATTTTAAGATTATTTTAAATAGAATACATTGACGAATGACAGGAAGGATTTGATTTTGACCAATTTGGTCTCGTGTGCTGTTACGGATATGAAGACGGTTGTCATTTCTCGGCTGCCCACACCGTGGAAGGTTGTTTCTTCAGGAACCTAAAAGGGAAGGCATATTAGCGTTGGTCTTGGAGACCTGGGAGCGTGACCTCAGAGTCCAACGGACAACTGCTTGAGGCCGGTCACGCACGGCCTTTTTATGAAGAGTTTTTTGATTATTAGCTCCGCTCTTGAAAGCCCTTAGTGGGCACCCTTACCGCCGGAGACGGAAATCCGTGAGGTAAGGTGAGGTTTGACATTTTTAAGGTCGAGCTTTTCTAACCACTTTCTTCCTTGTGAGAAGGCAGCATCGTTGCAGATGCTGGTTGTCCGAGGGAAACACCTTACTGCTGTTATCACACCTCTCTACAGTCAGCAGTACGACTTCGCCCTCAGACCTTGAGTAGCTGCTTTTAGTCTCATCGTTCTTCAATCGACTTGCCTAGCATGGTAGAACCTTCAGGAACATATGTTCCAGCCAGTATAGCTCGGCTGGGTCATCACGATATGCAAGCCTGACCACCACATCAAGGTAGCAGCTTCGGTTGGGTTGGCGATTAACTTTTCCTTATCAATATTTTCATTGATTTTAGTAAATAAATTGAACATATTTCCATTGTGTACGTCATTACATTATCTGATGAAAACAAATGATTATTTTTATTATTTTTTTCTTGTACAGTATCTCTTCCATGGTTTGAAGCATGGCGTTATTTATTCATCACTAATTTACAACCATTTGAACATGAATTTATTAATCATCATTTAGCTTGTATATTTGTTCTAACCACTGCACATCCAGATCCAATTCGTGGTTTCACTGATTTGACACAAAGTCAATCTAATCAACAACATCATCAACCAGGCAGTTATCCATTATGGTTTACAGAGAATGTATTAAGATTCTATGTACTGCTACATGATGGTTCATCAAAAACTATCACACAAAATTGGTTCGTTAGTCATTAACCTTGTTTGTTTGTTTGTTTGTTTGTCTTCTTGTACTTTTAATTTGATTGGAATTTTAAATGATTCAACTCTATACTATGCATGATGTGTGTGTGTTCAATAGTTTCATTTGTATAACGTTACATTATATATTATTCTAACTTATAAGAGCGGAGGAGATGATATGCCTTGCTAAGTGATTGATTGCACAAGCATATTGAAGCATTTGATAGATTTGACCATAGAATAAAAAAACCTTTAGATTTATTCTGGTACTTCGTTCTTAGTCATTTGAAGAGTGTAATCAAAATGGAAGGAACTTTAAAATTCAAGTTTAACATCGTATTGTATAATTTTAGTCGGTTTTATGCTGATGGCCTGGTGACTGACAAAATCTCAGCTGGGATACAGAAAGCTCGATTGGCTTTTGTCAACCTGCGTCACTTATGGCGTAGGCGAGATATTCGTTTGCTGACTAAAGGACGAGTGTACTGTGCAGTAGTTCGCTCTGTCCTACTATACGGATGCGAAACATGACCGTTAAGAGTAGAGGACATTCTTAGGTTACTAGTCTCCGATCATCGGTGTCTCTGAAGCATTGCTCGTGTATCGTGGGACAACCGAGTAAGTAATGCTGCCGTTAGGAAACGAGTACTAGGTAGGGATGGCAAATCAGTAGGTGAAGTATTGAAACTCCATCAGTTGAGGTGGTTGGGACATGTGTTGCGTATGGCTAACCACCGACTGCCTCGACGAGCTTTGTTTTGTGGTGTAGGAGTAGGTTGGAAGAAAGTTATGGGCGGCCATACCAAAACATGACAGAAATCTATGAAGTCACTAACAAGTGGACTGAATCATGTTGGCAGGTGTTGACTACCCGGTTGGGGTCCGCGAGACGAAAGTCACCGATGGTTAGAGACCTTAAACGACATGGCTCAGAATCGTTTGCAATGGCGCAGGTACATCCACTCTTTGTGTTCTCTCAAATTCTAACCTTCTGAATTCCTCATCATCTCAATACTTCTCTTTCTAACCTTATCTCATTGAATTATACCCTAATCTTCTCCATTACTGCTAATACTTCTACTATCTCTACCACTATGTGATTTGAAGTGACAGTTGCGTCTCTGTGCTAATGCGGTATGGCAACTTCAACTGATGTACGTACGTACGTATGAAGTTCTGCGTTGTGTCTGGCTGTTTGTCAGTCTGTGAATTGTTTTTTAAGTCTGTTTTACTCTTCCATTCTTCTTGGTAAGTTACGAGGACATTATTATTGCTTAGGAGGAATTCAACAATCCTGATAAAAGCAGTGTTTCATACCTGTGTCTTTTAGAAGAAATTACTGATGGCTTTTCAGCTATTGATGTTAATATTGATATAACGAGTGGATTAAGACTACGAGAATATAGTAATATGACTGAACTGGGTGATTGAAATCTTAGCTATCACCAGATTGAATACTCGGCCGATATAGTATACAGCGATTACGAGATCACGTTTTATCAGATGCCTGATTCACAACCAAAATAATCAAATTAAGCGATGGAAAACACTATTGCATACGATAATTACATGCGGTCACTCTCAGTGAGTACTTTGACATAAACCAAATATGTAGACGAGTGACCAATACACAACATGAGTGAGATGACTTTCTACTCTTTGCTTGGAGAATAGCCCAACACTAACCTATTTCAGTTGAAGAGGAAAAACGAGTTCACGAGTTCAAGATTCGTTACTATATTTCAAAAATATCTTTATATACACACAGAACTAGACCACATCGGAGCAATAAATGGAGCCAAAAGTGGTTGTGAGTAGGAGAAGCTGTAACTAGTAAATGGTCATCAAAATATAAACCGTAAATCGTATGATTATAATTTCTGGGGTCGATAGAAAGCTTACGATCAAAGGAATATATATATATATATACCTGATAGTTTAGTTTAGTTTAGTTAATCAATAATTATACAATTAGCTTATACGCACCAACTGTCGTTCCCGATCTGAAACTCCTTGGCGACGAATTGATGATATCCTTCGACATAACACCCTTATTCATCTTAATCAAACCAAACCTAGCTACAGAAACTCTATCTCTGTTCCTCACCAATGACACAAGCCTCCTGAAGTATACAAAACTTCCGGATCAAAGTCTACTAGGAATCGTCAGTTTATGCTTAACAACGCTTTTGCAATTCAACAGCGAAATCTACGAACAAACGAACGGAATACTGGTGGGACCATCAATATCAGAGCTTATCGCAGAAGCCGTAATGCAGAAGCTAGAAACCTCAATTTTTGCCCAATAATCAAGCCAAAAATGTGGCTTCATTATGTAGACGACACGCTCGTCATTATAAAAAGGAACGAGCTAGAGAACACCTACAATCAGATCAACAGTAACTTTGATAACGTAAAATTCACAATGGAAAAGGAGTCAAACAACAAACTATCATTCCTGAATGTACTAATCACTAGAACTGATGCAGAAAAACTAAAAACTCAAGTAATTCGAAAGCCAACCAACAGATATCTATTTCTCAACTGTAGTATCAACAACCCAAGAACCCACAAAATCAACTGCATACAAACTATGTTCAAGAGAGCGAAAACACACTGCAGCACATATGAAGGAAGCACAAAAAAACGTGAAGAAAAATATCCAATGTGTATCTTTCAAAAGAACGGCTAACCACGCAGCTTCATCAATAATTGCCAAATGAAACCATCAACGGAAGCGAAATAAGTACAGGAACCAACAAACGGATCATCCTACCATACATAAAAGACATATCGGAGCAGACAGCACGACTATTGATACCATTTGGAATAGGTGTGTGGCACACAAACCAACAGAATCACTTCAATCAATCCTATGTGTAGATCAAAGGACATAATGACAAAAGAAGAAGAACCAAATATCATTGACAAAATAAATTGTTCAGACTGTGAAAAAAAACTACACTGGACGTATTGAATATCCTCTTCAGCTTCGCATACGTAAACATCGATTGGTAGTCAAACGCCATGATATTTCTTGATAGAGGTAGTACAAAGGACACTAGAGAATATTTGGAGCTTCGCATTCAATTGTATCAGCAATCAACAAGTACATCGACATCGCTTCAATTTATCAGCTAATCAGAAAACTCATAGACAAACTGTTTGGGATGTTAGATCCCCAAAACTCGCTTGCCTTATTTTGGTTTTCACGTTTGCCAGCACGGGTTGATCAGTTGACCTTGAGATTTCAATTCCCACCAGGAAAATCCATGGCTGTGATTGGCTGCTGTGTATTTTAGTGTGCTAATTTCTCAACTGTCCCAAGGACGTTTCAATGATGTATAAATAAACGAGAGTTGTATGCTTGATTGTACTGTGATTGCTGGGTGTTTGTAGAATATACTTTCTACGCTTACAAAGCCTCTTATCTTCAGCTTGGGATTCAAGATAGCCTACCTGGACGCTGGTATTTGTCTGGTTCGCGTTCATCGACTAAGGTGAACTCGTAATAGCTTCAAGCATACTTAGTGACGAACCCAATAGGATCATGAAACAGATCAAAGGGAGGATAAAACTAAAATAAAGATTCAGGCAACACCAGGTTTAATGTCATTAACAACCACTCAAGATCGAAGTCAACAGGACTGGCTACAAGTCATAAGTGTAGAGAAATTCAAATACTTCACTTCTCCACGTGATGTGTATGCTGATTTTGTTATTGTACAAAAGAACCATGAAAGCTTCACAACCATGCCATCCAGCACACAGAACATGATTTCAACCATAGAAATCCATGTTTTTTTTAAAACAACTACTTATGGATATTTCAGTAGCATAATTAGATATCGTAAGTATTTTTGCTTGTTGTAAACATATTATTCCTTTCATTTTTTTCCCCATAAAACACAACAACAATGGCAAACAATTTATTTGTTTAGTGTTGATGAAATATTCAATCAAGTGAAAACAACATTTGGTGCAGCCAATTGTCATTTGTTAACCATTTTCACTGCATCAACATCAACATCATCGTCATCATCGTTAACACCGTCATCACCGTCAGGCAGTGAATTATTCATCAGTAATAATGGTTGCGCATCAATATTATTTTCCAATCATCATTATCAAGTTAATGGCATCATCAATCAATCCAATATATCATCACCTACCATGGAGCAGAAAGAACCACAATCGGATCCATGGTTGCATCATTTATTACCACATGGTTATAAACCTCAATTAGATCAGAAATTATTTCCACCTAGAGAGGATGATGATCATGATGATAATATATCACCGAGAGTAGAGTGTGTTGTTAATCCGATGAAAAATTGTAATATTGATCCATTGAAAGTTGGCGATTCAAAGGAAGGAGTGTGTAGTCAAATATTTGGTAAGTAAGAAAGAGTATTGTAATTTTTCGATATGATGTTAATCTCGTCTTTTCTTTTCAATCTTTATTGTCTTTCTGATTTCTACTTTCGTTTTTTGGTTTGTTTTTCATTTATCCACACATGCGCTCAAGTTTTATAATGTTTTTTTGTTACGAATGCACGTAAACATGTGAGTTTGATATAGGCTTTTGAACTATCACGAGTATTTACCTTAGTTGGAAAATGAGAGCGAGGATCGAGAATCCGGCGACACGACATGCTACTCTAATCTGAATGTGTCCCAACAAAGAAGAAGACTTGAAATGAAGTAGAACCTGTATTCTACAAACATCCAGAAAGTACGAGGTTCGAGTCCAGAAGAGGCTAACGATCCCGTACTAAGTATCCGGGTCATAAAATGTTACAGATAGTGCATATTTATGCAGTTAGGTCGAATAGGAAACAACATTAAAGTCTGTGACAGTTTTTTAACCCTTCAGGGTGTTTCCCTCCGTACATTATGCTGTAAAGTATAATAACGTAAATTTGAGCAAATTTATACACCAAGGTCCTATCTGTGCTTATGTTGAGATTCCTTCCATGGTTTCAGAATACCTCAACTTTCTAGATTCATGAATTCTATTGGAAAAAGTTAGAAGAAAGCTAAAGTTGGTTGGTAAACCGAAACATTCCATCAGCCTATGAAGTCATTGACTGTTGGTTTGTTCTATTTGTTGAAAGATTCAGACTATGTGTTTGGAGTTTACACAATTGCAGCGATTAATGATTGAAGACATTTTGTGTATTTTATGTGATACTTTGAATCAAGTGCAACTAGGTACTGCTTTTAGTATTAACTTACTTACGCTTGTTACCTCCAAGCGAGCATAGGCCGTCGACCAGCATTTTCCAACCTACTCTGTCCTGAATCTCTCTTCCCAGTTTTTTCCCGATTTTTGTTCATTCTTCTCATATCTGTCTCAGCGTAATATGTGTTCCTTGGCCTTCCTCTTTTCCTTTGTCCTTCATGGTCCCAGGTGGGGGCTTGTCTTGTTACGTAGTTGGGTGCTTTCCTTAGTGTGTGTCTGTTACGCTCGTCTCCTGATATGCTTAAAACTATTACGGGTTAACCTTAGTCGAATAACGAGAACAAACAATGAACCAGAGTCCATGTAGGCTACTCGGATCCCTTGACCCAAATATACTAGCAAGAATTCTTGATGTAGTGTAGAAAGTGTATTCTACAAACACCCAGCCAGCACACAATTTGCGTTTATTTATACTCCATAGAAACGTTCTTGAAAGAGTCGCAAAATAGCATACTAAAATAACACAGTAACCAATCACAGCCAGAGACTCCCCTGGTCGGAAATGTGATCTCAAGGTCAACTGATCAAACCATGAAATAAATCCAAAATAAAGACATTCATCAAGCGAGTTCTCGGAGTCCAACATCCCCAACAGTGTCCTATCCACTTCCAGTGCTTCTTCCTGATTTCCTCTGCCGTTGGAATCTGGTTTGTTCTCTTCCACAGTAGGTTGTTGCTGATGTTGTTTGGCCAACGGATCTAAAGTATTTTGCGTAGACAACTGTTAATAAACAACTTGTATCTACTGGATACTCTACAAAATAGACATGAGAAAAAGAATGAAAATAAAGTTAGTAATAAAGTGCAAGAGAAAAGAAGAAGACATGATTGGTATATATTGAAAGATGCTGTTCCATTGAAAATACAATTGAAATGAACTTTCAGTTAGGAGAGTTTAGCTTCCTTTTTTTAAGTGAAGAATATCAATGAAAACAACAGCAGGTTTATCACTGGCTATGATTGCGAATTATGTTTTAATGCCATAATCTATGATCATCTTGAGTAAACTAAACAGAGGATTAGTCATCGTTGCTGTTGTTGTCGTTATCACGGTCACGATTGTTTACTTGGTTGAATGTTACTTCTTTACTTGACTTAAGCCTGTCACCCCTAATTGGAGCATAGGCCACCGACCAACCAATTATTTTTCTGGTTAGTAGCGTTTTTTTGTTTTTAATGAGTTGGCTTTCTATGGGATTGGGTCACTTAACCCACATGCCCAACCCCTCCTTCTTTATCCCGGGCTTATGACCGGCAGTAACCCTAGAAGGGCTCCAGGCAGAGTTATTGATTAAACGTAGTCAACAGGTAATGCTGAATACAGATTTTGTTTTTATTCAACTATACAACTAAACTGGCAAATCTACTATGTATCTCTTAAATAAAAGATGAAATTATGCAAATTTAGAAGTGCGATCAATAATAAATGAGTAAAGATAGAGAAACAAGAATAGTGCATATGTGGTGTGTGCTACTTATATGAACGACGTAAGTAGTATAAGAAGTCGCACGGTCAGAAGAGGAAAATGGAAAGCAAATGAAGCAAAAGCAAGAAGAAGTAAATGGATTACCAACAGGAAGTAAAGGAATCAACAACAGGAATGGAAGAAGGCTGGAGTGTTGGAAGTCACGACTTAAAGATGGTGTGCAAATAGAGTGGTGTTCAATGTTGTAATGTTTTCGTTTTTAACTGACTCAGAGTGTAGATTTGCATAATACAATCTTCCTCGCCTGCCTCAGTCTTATCATATGCAGATAAATACAGTTCAGTTAAGAAAAAATACGCTTACATATATTTATATGTATATTGTATTTGCATGTAAAATAACTCAAATGTTCTCAACAACTAAGTGTAATTTATGATTCAAAGCCTAATGAAATTCACTAAAATCATAAATGTGCGTTTATTGAGCTTTTTCAAGAATTTTTTGATTTCGCCTCGGTTAGTTGTGGAATGCAAGTCGTATGTGTGCTTTACACTTCGATTTGAACCCATCAACTGAATTTACCCTAAGTGATGATGAGTGCTGTTTATCTTTAATATGACATGAACATATTACTTCATCAAACTATGAGATTGTAGTAACTGTGGCGTGTTCTATGGTTTTTAAGAGGATAACGTTTTGTTAAGCGCGCTCTTAAGAAAGATATAGTTGAAGCATGCTGATTGGTTTATTTTCAACCAATCAGTGCTGCGTAATCGATTGAAAAGTTACTTGAAATTTTATGTTTGAACTTCTTTACATCAGTCATAAAATGTTTAATGCACTAACTTTTACTGTTCACTTTTGAAAAAAAAACAGTTTCGTTTTCTTCCTATTCGTCTATTGCCTTACTACTAGTGTAGTGAACGAGAACACAGGTGGGGCAACCGAATTGTATATAACGAAAATTACAGAGTTACTCAATAAAATTGGAAAACCATATCGTAAATCGTTCATTTGCAAAATATCAGTCCATCATATCGAACTGGACTGTTCCTGTTGCAAAACGTCAATCCATTGTCACTATTCATGCGTTTCATACAAATTCCATTGTGTTCTAACTCTTTCTTTCTTGATCTTCCCCCATATTATGCTGCCAGACATTACGTTGAAACTCACGTCATATACTACTTATAAGTAGCTAGCACCACACTAGGATGTTATAATTCCCTTTTTAGTACAACTCAGCTATACCTACTAATGCTAAGTATTCTCTGACCCCAATTCACTCTAGATGTTCTTCCAAATCAGAACGCGGTTGAACAATAATAAAAGAGATTATATTCCAAAACCAAGGTTTTAAGGAAGTATAGAAGATTCTCGAATGTTCCCTTAGTATCGATTAGCGCTGATTGGATATAAAACAGCCAATCAGCGTGCAACAACGCAATCATGTTTTAATCCCATCTACGTCCCGCTAACATATATGATTGAAGTCATATGTTCCAGACAATATTAGGCAATAGAAGATGTAACTGTGCTATCAGTTCTTGTCAAGGTTTTGGCTGTTTTCTGTTTTAAGAATTAAATCGATCAGTCTCTCGATGAAATTCATTTCAGTGTTTATATTCGTTTATGTATGTATTTTCCACTTTGGTTTTTTGTTTCCCGTAGATCCCAGCAAAACCTCACTTCATGATACATCTTGTTTACCGGCTACAAGTGTTCATCATTCTCAATCACCAATGTATCCATTCTTACCTTATCGGTATAGTCAACCACATGGACAACATTTAACACAAGCTGATCGAGATCGTATACACATGTTTGTGTATGATTTTAGTGTACGAGCTCTTCTACCTTGGGTAGAGAAAACTATGCGTAGTTTAAATGATCAGGTAATTTAATTGTGGTTCTATCTGCTATATATCTATTCATAAACATATTACATTAATTAATGCATATGAAAGATAGAGATGATGAGTAATTCAGAAGGTTAGGATTTGAGAGAACACAAAGTGTGGATGCAGCTGCGCCATTGCAAACGATTTTGAGTCATGTTGTTCAAGGTCTCTAACCATTGGTGACTTTCGTCTCACGGACTCCAACCAGGTAGCCTACGTCTTCCAACATGACTCAGTTCATTTGTCAATGACTTCATGGATTTGTGCCATGTTTTGGTCTGGCCGCCCCTAACTTACTTCCAACCTACTGCTACACTACAAAACATAGCTCGACAAGGCAGTCGGTGGTTGGGCATTCGTAACACATGTCCCAACCACTTCAACTGATGGGGTTTCAATACTTCATCTATTGATCTCCCATCCTTACCTCGTACCCGTTCCCCAACAGAAGAATTGTTTACTCGACAATCCCAAGATAAACTAACACGACTTTGGAAACACCTATGATCGGAAACCACAAGTATCCTATACTCCTACTGGCCATGTTTTACAGCTCTAAACTAGAACAGCGAGAAGTGCTGCGATCGACCAGCGAATTATTTTTTTGGTTAGCATTTTTTTTCCCATTTTTAGCGAGTTGAATTTCTACGAGATAGGGTCGCTAATTCCCATTCCCAACCCTCCTCCTTTATCCGGGCGTGGGACCGTCAGTTATCCCAGAAGGGCTCTGGGCAGAGTTAATTCCAAAAAATAGTAAATAAAAATATGTTTGCGACTTTCATTGATGTGTAGATATAACGGCATGTTCAATCAGTAAGTAACTTACTTACGCCTGTCACCCCCAATGGAGCATAGGCCGCCCACCAGTTTCCTCCATCCAACTTTGTCCTGGGCTTCCCTCTCTAGTTCTGTCCAATGTTTGTTCATTCCTCTCATGTCTTTCTCTATTTCTCGGTGTAATATGACTTTCTCTGCTCTTGTTCGTCTGACATTGATTGCTGCCCTCTTGTTCCTCCTTTCTTCAATTTTTGCAAGAGTATCAACAGAGATCCATTCCTTGTGGTGGTGCTGCTTCTGACCCAGAACTTCGTGACATGTTGAGTTGATTGCCTCCTTGATCCCATTCCAATTTTTCTCCATGGTTGTTTCCTCTCCATTGAGTAGATCCTGAAAGGCCTGGAACCTATTGGTGAGGGCTATCCTGAATTCGTTACGTTTTACGGTATCCCGAAGAAAGGCCGTAATTAACTTGTGTGATGTTGTCTGCCCCGTTGTCTAGTGCTTCTTTAGTTTCAGTTTCATTTCGGCAATCAGTAAATGGTGATCTGAGGCTATATCAGCTCCTCTCTTGGTTCTCACATCCTCCATGGTCCTTCTGAACCTTTTGTTGATACAGATATGGTCAATTTGGTTTTGAGTAGTGTGGTCCGGTGAAATCCATGTAGCTTTGTGAATGCGTTTGTTCGGGAATATTGTGCCACCGATGACCAGTTTGTTGAAGGCACATAGGTTTGCAAATCTCTCACCGTTTTCGTTCCTTTCTCCCAGTCCATGTCGTCCCATGATGTCTTCATATCCAGTGTTGTCCATTCCAACCTTGGCATTCAGGTCTCCCATCTGAATGGTCAAATCCTTTGGTGAACATTTCTCGACGATTGACTGAAGCCTTTTGTAGAAACGATCTTTAACGTCGTCATTGTAATCAGTAAGTAAAGAGTTCATTAAATCAATAATATCCTAACTACTATTTATTAATCAGCTGTTAATCAACTCAAAAAGTAAGTATTCATTATTATGTCATATATATACAAAATCCATATATATACATCATGAATGCATTTGTACTGTTGTACTCTTTGTTTTCCATATGTCACTTTATTTTACAGATTGCGCATCGAATGCGTCTTTCACGTTCATTCTTTAGTGCAACAAAAAAATTTTTCACTCAAGCTGTTGGCGGCGGTGGTGGTGGAGGCGGAGGAGCAGGAGCAGTGGGTACCGGTGGAATCAACACTACTACTACTATTTCCACAGTTAGTAGTAATAATACAACTACAAATAATTTGACCACTTCTAAGATTTATCCTAATCAATCACTCTCATCACTGCCACCTAATGAAATCTCAACTAACTCTACTATATCTAATGCCTGTGATCCAGTCAATCCCACCAACGTTATTGTCAATCATTCAAAAGATGAATTATCGTCTCCTCCTCCTAATAGTAGTAGTATTAGTAGTAGTATATTAACTCCTCATCAGAATAATACAGCTACAATTAATCATCATCAGCATCATCATTCCACTATTGTGTATAGTTATGATTCACCGGAATCACAAATGCGTCGTTTAGCTGATTTAGCATTTCTATTTCAACAATATGAAGTAGCTTATCAAACGTACAATGTATTAAAACGTGATTTTCAAAATGATTCCTCTTGGTTACATTATGCTGGAGCTCAGGTAAAGTGATTTCTGTTATATGAATAATTATTATTCTTGCCCTTTCTTTGTTCATGATTTGCGAATAAATTTGTCGCCAGATCATGGATTGATCGAAGTTAGACAACACCATTAGATGCTGGCTTAGTGAGTGGTCTCTATCTCTACCACTATGGGATTTGAATTGAGATTTACGTCTCTATGCTAATGCGGTACGGCAACCTGAACTGATGTACGTACGTATGTACGTACGAAGTTCTACGTTGTAACTGACTGACTGAGTGGTCTCGAGGTTAGCTGTTCACGTGTGTACAAGATCGAATGCCATGGGTTCGATTCCAGAAAGTTTAGGTCGTAGATACGCCCTGTCACTAATGAGTAAGTAGTTCCACATTAGGATGAAACGGCCGTCCAATGTTTCCAGGTTTGTAACGGTGGTTGTAATGGTCTAACGCTGATCGATTCATGATTTCTATCAAGAGAATGACAAATCTTTCATTTATAGAGAAACTATGAAGCAGGAGCAATTACTTAATTTAGTGAGAAAGAATTCTCAATCAACTATCAAATCTAATAGATGACTAAGGCCTTCACCAGCGCTGTTTATCACCTGGCTTTCACTCTAGGGGTGTATTGAAGTGAGTAATAATTAACCTCAACAGAATGTTGTGTTGTTAATCCTGCTAAAGGATATTGTCAATGGAATTACATCATCTCTAGAGCTAGATTAAGTATCTTTTCAAATAGCGACCATGTTCCTTGGATTCAAACATTGGTATATACTACTTAATTATAATAAGTAGTACAGGTTATGTTGAACCATTTTTTTTATAAATGACATCATATTTATTCAGTTTATTTCTTGTGGTTCAGTGGCTTTTTAATAAACCTGTCATTGTAGCTCTCCTACCTCTTATGATTTTGCCTGCTTTTGCATATTGGCTTTAAAAATACATTGTATATTTAGAATAGTTTAACTTTCTAAACATGATGTTTAATTCATTTTTGTAAGGGTTATTATTTATGCCTAATACACCCAAGTATATTCTAAGGTTTTAGTATTATGATTATTATTGACTCTGAATGGCACTTTTGATTTTTTTGACGCTATAATGTACTCTTGTGATTTGTAACGAATGCCCGACCACCTACTTCCTCAACGAGCGATGTTTGTTGGTGTAGGAGTAAGTTGGAAGAAACTTAGGGCGGTCAAACTAAAACATGGCATAAATCCATGAGGTCACTGACAAGTGAACTGAGTAATATTGGTAAGTGCAGAGTTCTTGGTTGGGGTCCGCGAGATGAAAGTCATCAATTGTCAGAGACCTTGAACGACATGGCTTAAAATCTTTTGCAATGGCTCAGGTGCATTTACTCTTTCTGTTCTATGAAATTCTAATCTTCTGAATTCCTCATCACCTCAACCTTTTTCTTTTTAAGTTTATTTCACGAGATTCTACTTGTTGAATAATATCTTCCAACCCTAATTTCTCCGATTACTGCTAATACTTCTACTATCTCTACCACTATTGGATTTGAACTGACAATTGCGTCTCTGTGTAAATGTCGTGTGGCAACTTGAACTGATGTACGTACTTACGTACGAAGTTCTACTTTATAACTGACTGATTGACTGACTTGTGATTTGTCAATGAATTAGTTGTGTCGAATACATCTAAGTCACTGTGATCAAGTTTAAAGTGAAGCGTCCATAAATCGTCAGTCACTAGATCCAATAGTTTTATGCATTCTGATAAAAAAACAGTGTAGTTTCATAGATAGCTGCGTAATCGGAAACCATGGACAAGTAGTAATAGTAATCTTCTAATCATCGAATTCTCCTGAAAAACTCTTACTTCAACTAACATATCACCTTTTTGGTATGTGTGACTTAAGAAGTATTATAAAACTATGACCCCCTTTTTTCGTCACAGTTTAAAAATTAGTTTGAGTCATATACCTGCGTAATTGATTCAGCCGGGGCATTTACGGGTGCTAGGTAAGGATGGCAGGTCAATCGATGAAGTAATGAAACTTCATCAGTTGAGGTGATTGGGACATGTGTTGTTACGTATGCCTAACCACCGACTGCCTCAACGAGCGGTGTTTTGTAGTGTAGGAATAGATTGGACGAAAGCTAGGGGCGGGCAGAACAAAACATGGCATAAATTCATGAAGTCATTGACAACAAGTGGACTGAGTCAAGTTGGTAGGTGTCGACTACCTGGTTGGGGTCGGCGAAATGATAGTAATCGACGGTTAGAGATCTTGATTGACATGACTCAAAACCGTTTGCAATGACACAGGTGCATTCATTCTTTGTGATCTATGAAATTCTAACCTTCTGAATTCCTCATCACCTCTATCTTTCTCTCTTCCTAAATTTACCTCACTGAATTATACTTTTTGAATAATATCTTCAAAACCAAATCTCTCCGATTAGTTCTAATACTTTTACTACCTCTACTACTATGGGATTTGAACTGACAATTGATTCTCTGTGCTAATGTGATATGGAAACTTGAACTGATGTACTTACGTACCAAGTTCTACGTTGCTGTTGATGATGATGATGATGATGATGATGATGATAATGATGAGGTATTTACTCGACCAGTAGTGTTATCACATTCCCTTGAGACTTTGACACTATCCGCTATCTCTTGTTGGAGATGTTAGATCCCCAAAACTCGCTTGTTAAATGCCTTGGGTTCAAGGTAGCCTACCTGGATGCTGGTAAAAGTCTCGTTCGCGCTTATCGACTAAGGTGAACTCGTAATAGCCTCAAGCATACTTAGTGAAGAACCCAATACTCTATTCTCGTGTGTTTTTTTTCTGCCTAAATTGATAGTCAACCGGTCAATGCAGCGTCTGCTATTTCATAGTTTTGTTATTATTGTTATTGTTACTGTTTATTCTCTCATTCATGTTTAATTTTTTAGGAAATGTCTGCCTTATCTGTTTATCTTCAAGGTGGAACAAGTCAACGTCAATATCCATATCATTTTATGGATTCCGCTGTAACTACTTACCTTCAATCCCATTTGTAAGTTCTGACAAATCATTAAACCAAATGCTTTTCTGCTTTTATTTTACACGAAATTTTAACCTATCATATAAATATTGAAGATCTACTCTATTGTTGTCAAAATCTAGAGCGATTTCGCATTAGGTGAAATTGTTGAATATTACAATTTTATCAAATAAGACATACTAGTGTATGACTGGAAGATTTCCTGATCGTAGCTGCTTGCTACCTTGATGTGATAGTTTGGCTTGCCTAGCATGATGACCAAACGAAACTATATTGGCTGAAACATATGTTCCTGTTGGTTTTACTATGCCATACAGGTCGTTTGGAGAACGGTAAGACTGAAAGCCGTAACTCAAGGTGTTACGCACGCTCATAAAAACACGTTATTTGATTTGATTGAACTATTACGATTTTACCTTAGTAAACAGGAGCGAGGATCGAGGATCCGGCTGCACGACAGGCTACCGAACCCCCATTGAGTAAAGGATGAAGACTTGATATGGTGTAGAAAGTGTATTCTACAAGCACCTAGAAAATGTGAGGTTTACAATCACGCAAATCAGTCAGTCAGTCAGTCAGATGCAACGTAGAACTTCGTACGTAAGTACATCAGTTCATGTCGCCATACCACATCAGCACAGAGATGTAATTGTCAATTCAAATCCAATAGTAGAAGAGGTAGTAAAGGTATTAGAAGTAATCGGAGAGGTTATGGTTAGAAGATATTATTCAAGAAGTATGATTCAGTGAGAAAAGTTTAGAAAGTCAAAACTAGAGGTGTTGAAGAATCCAGAAGATTAGGATTTGAGAGAACGCTAAGAATAAATGCACCGGCGCCATTGCGAACGATTTTGAGTCATGTCATTCAAGGTCTCTAATCATCGATTATTATCATCTTGCGGACCTCAACCAGGTAGTCGACAATTACCGGATATCTCGTCTACGCCAGAAGTGACGCAGGTTGGCAAAAGCCAATCGAGCCTACTGTATCCGAGCTGAGATTTCGTCAGTCACCAGGCCATCGGCATTGATGAGACTCCCAAGATAAGTGAAGCGGTCTACTTGTTCAACTACTTTACTCCCTATCACTAGTTCAGGTGCCGATACAACCCAGTGTTGAAACAACATTTTGCATTTCGAGGGGAAAATCACGCAAATCGAGTTTATTTGTAATTGATAGAAACGTCCTTGAGAGAGTCACAAAAATAGCGTACTAAATTTAACACATCAGCCAATACCTGTCAAGGACTTTTTAAGTGGGAAATGTAATTTAAATGTCAATTGATCAGCCCATACGCGAAAGCGTAAAATCGAAAATTAGGACCTTTATCAAGTGAGTTCTGGGTATCTAACCTCCCCAACAGAAATCCTAATATCATTGTTCATTCTTTGTCTATATTGAATATTGAATCAGAAAAAATATATGTATATCATGTATTATTATTATTCAGATCACTAGAACTTGCTTTACGATCGACTCTGTTAAATTTCGAAGCATTATGTAGTCGTGGCCTGTATAATGAAGCTGCTATGGCATTGATTCGTTTAACTTCCGATGTAAGTCAAATGAGAAAAAAAAATAATGCAAATTATCATACCTTTTTTAATTTAATTGATTGATTTTTTAGCGAGTTAGTTTTTTACGGGATAAGGTCGCTAATCCCCATGATCAACCCACCACCTCCTCCTTTATTCGGGATTAGGACCGGCAGTAGCCCCCAGAGGTGCGCCAGGCGGAGTTCAGTTAAACAATGTACAAGAATATTGACATACTTTTTTAAACTTTTCATAGAATACGTTAACATTTTGTAATTTCCATTATTAGTCAAATTGTAATTGTTGACTAGCGGTAAAGTTTTTGGTAATCACTTTGTTATCAGTTTTATTTTACTATGAATGAGTAATGATTTAGTGATCAATTTCAATTAGGCAGCATTACTCACTGTTACAGGGTGTGTATAACTCAAAGCTCAAGTACATATAACTTGTTCTTAGTAAATACGTAATGTTCTAGGTCGTTGTGCTGTTATGAAGTCCAAAGATTAACAGTTATATAAATGGATTCTGAATAGGCAAGGGTTGGTTTCACATTGGTTTTTGCATGAGAACCAGATATTTTCCAGGTACAGCACAATCCTATGGCACACTCACCACACAGGCAGCTGACACTCTGGTGCTGATCCATTCACACCATGATCACGTCGTCAATCAATATGCACAGCATGAACAGGCCAGTATGACCCATTCCGCTTACATGACTGTCACAAACTCATTATTATTAGCAATGGTGATATGCATTACAAAGGCCAACATTAGCGATACACCTCCGTAATGTTGCAAGACAACCAATGAAATCGATCACCCTGCAACACGAATTCGCAACTGAACAATTCTCAAAACTTGCTCACAGTAATGCCAAACTATCCACAATGTTCATCGTGACGAACCTCTGGTCTCATAGGAAACCTTCAGCTGTATTTTTAGCAATGTAGCTCAGTGGTTTGAAGATTTATGAAGTATAAGGACCTTGTTGATACATATATATACTTTTGAAATCATCAATCAATCATTGTTAGAACGCCATTAGAAACCCGGAAGCACCGTTGGATGCCGACCCAGTGGTCCGATGGTTAAGCGTTCGTGCTCATAACCGAAGGTCCAGGGTTCGAATCCTGCGTGGTGTAGGAGTCGTGGATGCGCACTGCTGATGAGTAGTCCCATACCAGGACGAAACGGCCGTCTTTCAATGCTTCCAGGTTTCTAATGGTGGTCTAACAATGATTGATTGATGATTTGAAATGTGTACAAACACAAACCTCCAAAACTCTGCCCGAAAATGTCGTAACAGTGCTCACTAGTGACTAGGTTCGTGAGGAGATTCTCGGAGTTCTAGTTGAGAAGACGTGACCAATGGAGTTCAACCCTGTTGGGCGTAGGTAGTAACTACCAAAGACAAATGGGTGAGGTCACGCGAAATCCGTAGGTCAATCAGAGTGTGACATTAACACCGTTGGATGCCGGCCCAGTGGTCCAATGGTTAGGCGTTCGCCTACAATCGACTGTAAGAAATTACAAACTGAATAATATATATGATGTAAACCGATTGATAATTCATCAGAGTTTAAATAGGAAGCTAAAACGCATAAACATTTTATTACTAGATAGATAGATAGATCGATAGAAAAGAAAACACAATTCAAAGTTTGATTGATAATGCTACTAAAAACATGTTATGCATGCGATGTCCACCAGTGGGGGGTTGACATATTATAGAACTTGAATTGCAAAGAGCTAAGAGACTAATAAGTCATAATCCCATGAAATCATCATCATCTGTGATGATTTGATGAGGATTAACCATGTCAGTGCATTGTGGCGGTCAATGTTCGATAATATATCTTTAAACTTTTTGTATACTGTTCATCCTAACACAGTCAGTCAGTCAGTCAGTTGCAACGTAAGAACTTCGTACGTATGTACATACCATACATACATACGTATGTACCAGGCCATCAGAACTGATGAGACTCCCAAGATAAGTGAAGCGGTCTACACGTTCGACTACTTCACTCCCTATCACTAGAGTTCAGGTGCCGATGAAACCCAATCTTGAAGCAACATTTTGCATTTCGAAGGGGAAAACCGCATCCCGAACATTCTTGGATTGTTGCTTAGCGTGGTCAGAAGACTCTGCATTTTGTCAGCGTCTTCACTAAGTAGGACTATGTCATCGGCATATTCTAAGTCAATAAGCGAGCCAGCAGGTAAAAGGTCTACTCCTGAAAATTTAGACGACGATAAGGTTATTTCTAGGAGCATGTCTATGACAAAATTAAACAAGAATGGAGAGCCCTGACGGACACCACTTGATGTAGAGAATTCCGGTGACAGTTCGCCATAAGCTCTAACTCGATCTGTAGTGTTCGAGTAGCGAGCTTGCATAAAGGTAATGTACTTCTTTGGTACACCTTTTAATGACAGGCACTGCCACAGAACGTCACGATCCACTGAGTCAAATGCCGCATTTAAGTCCAGGAAAACAACTATTGTAGGACGCCTAGATTTGTATCTGTGTTCCAGGACCTGTCGTAGTGTGAAGATGTGATATATACAACCACGTCCAAGTCGAAAACCAGCCTGGTTTTCTCGAGTCTGCTCTTCACGAGCTCTAGTTAGACGTCTAAGTATAATGGACGCTAACAATTTAGAAACCGGTACTCCTTAAATTGTGAATGCTTGTTGAAATTCTTTTGATCGATTCTATGCTGAACAAAAAAATATAAAAATAGTTGATACTGTTAACGAATTAAATATTTAAGCGATTAACATGAAAGTGAATAGAATGAATATGTATGCGGTTAGGTGGTAAGCAATACTCAAGCATACATGTTCGTACAAGCACAACAATAATAAAAGTACGGTGATATCGATAAGTTATTGCGGTACGAATTAGATACTCTGTTAAATAAGTTAACGAAAGAAAGGGCTTAACTAAATTAAGTGTGAATAAACTCAAATGTTTGTGAGGTTACCATAAAATGCAGATATCGTATTCCAGATTAACATACTCTTCGCGCATATATTTTAGGACACATTACTTAATGATATAACACAAAATCTATTTCTTTGGTCCGATTGTGATACGGCCGAGAGTGGAGTGAGCCATCTTTTCCTCTGTAAATGCTCTCGTATGGTCATAGTTATACAAGTAATTTTGGGGAAGTCCTACTGTAGGTCCGTCACTAGGTACGCTTGAAGCTATTACGAGTTCACCTTAGTCGATAAACACGAACGAGACAATTACCATCGTCCAGATAGGCTACCTTGAATCCCAAGCTGAAAATAAAGGGCTTTATAAGCGTAGAAAGTATATTCTACAAACACCCAGCAAGCACAATGCAATAAAACAAACAAATCTCGTTTGTTTATACATCATAGAAACGTCCTTGGGACAGTTACGAAAATAGCACACTAAAATACACAGCAGCCAATCACAGCCATGGATTTTCGTGGTGGGAAATGAGATCTGAAGGTCAACTGATCAACCCATGCTGGCAAACGTGAAGTCCGAAATAAGGCATTTTTTATCAAGCGAGTTTTGGGGATCTACACCCCCAACACCTACCCCCTGCCTTCGCATGTCGAAGATGTTATTTACATAAGTGAGGGGACGAAAAGCAAAAGCGTACCCCACACCCACTTAAGGGAGTTGGAAAATCCTCATCCCAAGCGTACAGTGCATTTGTACCGAAGGACACTGTGGATGCAAACGGCGAATGAGCTTATTGAGGATGACTATCTACCGATAGAATTGCACCTCCTGAAATTGCTCCAATGTTTTGTGTATTAGATCTGTATGTAAAAGGGTTAGTTAGTGGCCCCCTTAGAGAAGCATTTCGTTCAGTTTGAGCACCCGGGCAGGATCTCAGCCTACTCACAAATTCAATACCAATAATTATATGTTTAAATAAAATAGTTGTACTTGAAATGTCTAAACAGTTCTTATTTCTGTAATACATAAATAATGTTTTCTTCAATCGCATTTCTGATCTCTCATCTTTTCCATTACCACCTCTACTATACTGGGATTTGACTCTATGCCCAATCCAAACAGGACAACTCAGACTAATATTCAATCTGCATGGTAATGCTAAGAGATCGACATTTATTTAATTCCCTGCTACTATTTCTTAGTTTATACTTCAATATCTTTAAGTGTTGTGTATCACACACAAGTTATAAATTTCTGTAAGAGATGTGTCAATTTAACAACCAATCATCTTGTATTGTTTCATCTAGTCGAATGTTACTTTACATAGTGCTCATTCATTCGAATTGTTTCTTAAACATTGAGATATGATATATAGAGAGTAGACTGTGTTATCATTGGCTAAAATATTTTGCGTTCTTATATTATTTTTAACTTAGATTTTGAATCATTTAATAAAGATGATGCCTGGTGTAGGGGGTGGTAGGCTG
The DNA here is from genome assembly GCA_944470395.2 of Schistosoma turkestanicum. Classification (NCBI taxonomy): domain Eukaryota; kingdom Metazoa; phylum Platyhelminthes; class Trematoda; order Strigeidida; family Schistosomatidae; genus Schistosoma; species Schistosoma turkestanicum. The sequence continues at coordinate 5,931,774 of OX103975.1, forward strand.
GAAGGAAGCTGGGGGCAGTCAAACCAAAACATGGCACAAATCCATACAGTCACTGACAACTGGACTGAGCCATATTAGTAGGTGTAGACTACCACCTAGTTGGAGTCCGTGAGACGATAGTAACCGATGATTAGAGACATTGAATGGTATGACTCAAAATCGAGTGCAATCGTGAAAATGCATCCATTCCTTTTTAGCTTCTCTCAAACTCTAATCTTCTGAGTTTCTCATGACAGTTTCCTTTCCCACTTTCATTTAACTGAGATATATACTTCTCGAATCATATCTTCGAACCCTATTCTTCTCCATTACTGTTAATACTTCTACTACCTCAACTACTACTATGTGTTACAAATGCCTAACCACTGACTGCCTCGATGAGCTATGTTTTGCAGTGTAGAAGTAGATTGGAAGAAGGGCGGCCAGACCAAAACATGGCAGAAATCCATGAAGTCACTGACAAGTGGACTCAGTCATGTTGGTAGATGTAGACTACCAGGTTGGGGTCCGCGAGACGAAAGTCACCCATGGTTAGGTAGGTGTCGACGACCTGGTCCGCGGAATGACAGTGATCGATGGTTAGAGACCTTGAACGACATGGCTCAAAATCGTTTGCAATGGCGCAAGTGCATCCATTCATTGCGCTCTCTCAAATCATAATCTTCTGAATTCGTCAGCACCTCTACCTTTGTCTTTCTAACCTTATCTCACTGAATTATACTTCTTGAATAATATCTTCGAACCCTAGTCTTCTTCATTACCATTAATACCACCTCTACTATCTCTATCACTACGTGATATGATTTGACATTTGCGTCTCTCTGCTAATGTGGTATGGCAACATGAACCTATGTACACACGTACGAAGTTCTACGTTGCAACTGACTACTATGGGATTTGAATCGACAATTCCATCTCTATGTGCTATTGTGTTATTGTAACTTGAACACTGATGTACGTACTTACGTACGCACGAAGTTCTATGTTGTTGTAGCTAACTAACTGACATTTATTACAGACCGTCGATCATTGTCTGACTTATTGTTATTGGTGTTTTGACATGACGGCACAACTGTGTTGTGTGTAGTCCGATGGTAAGGCGTTCGCCTACAATGCTAAGGGTCCCGGGATCGAATCCTGCGAGGAGCAGGAGTCGTGGATGCGCACTGCTGATGAGTCCCATACCAGTACGAAACGGCCGTCCAGTGCTTCCAGGTTTCTAATGGTTGTCTAACAATTATTGATTGATGATTTCAAATGTGTAAAAACGCAAACCTCCAAAACTATGCCCCAAAATATTGTGTGTATATTTTGTTTTATCCTAGCATGATCAATCTGTTCATCATTGTTGTTGTGTTTTGACTAATGTAATTTTGTTTTGTATTTTAGGAAGATGATTTAATCAGCGGCTTGCTTATTGAACAAATTGCCTATTGTGTTCTATCTTTGAAACGTCCAATGTTAAGAAAATTTGCATTTCGTATGGCTTTGGCAGCGCATCGATACAGTCGAGCTAAACAGGTTTTAAATATATTCATAACTCATATATATAATTTACTTAGAATAAAAATTTTTTAAATATCTTTGATAATTCTCTGTTATTATACTTACTAGTTGAATTGCAATACTCATGATCAAAAACTGGTTAGATCCAATTTCTAACTGAAAATTATTCTTGTATTTATGTGGAAAGTTGCTGCGACTAGTTAAAATTGTTCTTCTTTTCAGCGAAACTACATAACTAAAATGTTACTGCACCAGTCGAAGAAGAATAAGGAATATCAAGGTCCACTAGTCCAGGATTCACTACGATGTTTCAGACATACCTTTATATGCACACAAAACAGGACCACATTACCCGACCACATAGCTGCTACCTTTACGTGGTGATCGGGCTTGCCTGTCGTTGTGACCCAACCGAGCTATATTGTCCTGAAGGTTCTACCATGCCAGGCAGGTCGATTGGAGAACGATGAGACTAAAATCAGCCACTCAAAGCTTAAGAGCAAAACCGTACTGCCTACTGTAGAGGGGTGTGACAGCAGTAAGGTGTTTCCCTCGGACAGTCAGCATCTACAGTGATGCTGTCTTTTCATAAGGAAGGAAGGAATTAGTTAGAAATGGTGGACCCTAGAAATGTCACACCTCACCTTACTTCACAGATTTCTGTCTCCGGCTGTAAGGCCTTTTAAATAAGGGCGGAGCTAACACTTTCAAACATTTTAACAAAAAGGCTGTATGTGACCGGCGTCAAGCAATTGTCCCTCAGGCTCTGCGGTCACTCTCCTAGATCTCTGCAACCAACACTAATCTACCTTCCTTTTCAGTTTCCTCAAAAAGTACCCTTTCACGGTGTGGGGGCAGCCAGGAACTAACATCCACCCTCATAGTTGCAAAAAGCACACGAAATCAAAGTGGTCTAACGGTTAGGGCGTTCGCGCACAATACCGAAGGTCGTGGGTTCGAATCCTGCGGGGTGCAGGAGTCGTGGATGCGCACTGCTGATGAATAGTCCCATACCAGGACGAAACGGCCGTCCAGTGCTTCCAGGTTTCTAATGGTGGTCTAACATTGATTAATAAATTATCATCAAAACATCAACCTTTAAATCGTGTGACCACCATTGAATAGAGAGAGAGAAAACACAAAACACAGAATTTCATTTCAATTAACCTTTTGTTTTTTGGAATAAACAAACAAATTAATTTGTTCATATTTTCTCTCTCTTCTCGCCACTACCACTACCCTACTTATTGAAGAAATTGTTTTTCGATTTTTTTTTGTTTTCCTTATTAGCCATATTTGGCAATACGTAGTTATAAATTAGCTATGCCAATTGTAATGGGTCATGGATGGAGTCTGTTAGAGGTTGGTTGGTTGGTTATTCATGTTTGTTTTGTTTTTATAACTAACTATTATTAGATATAATGTTGTCAGTCAGTCAGTCAATCAGTCAGTTGTGACGTAGAACTTCGTACGTATGTAGTACATAAGTTCATGTTGCCATATCACATCAGCGCAGAGAGAGACGCAAATGTCAAATCAAATCCCATAGTGATAAAGATAGTAGAGGTGGTATCAATGGTAATGAAGAAGACTAGGATTTGAAGATATTATTTAAGAAGTATAATTCGGTGAGATAAGGTTAGAAAGACAAAAGTAGAGGTGTTGACGAATCCAGAAGATTAGGATTTGTGAGAGCTCAAAGAATGGATACACTTGCGACATTGCAAACGATTTTGAGCCATGTCATTCAAGGTCTCTAACCATTGGTGACTTTCATCTCGCGGACCCCAACCAGGTAGTGTACATCTACCAACGTGACTCAGTCCACTAGTCAGTGACTTCATGGATTTCTGCCATGTTTTGGTCTGGCCGCCCGTAGCTTTCTTCCAACCTACTCCTACACCATAAAACACAGCTCGTCGAGTCAGTCGGTGGTTAGGTGTACGTAACACATGTCCCAACCACCTCAACTGATGAAGTCTCACTACTTCATCTATTGATCTACCATCGTTACCTAGTACTCGTTTCCGAACGATAGCTTTGCTTACTCGGTTGTCCCACGATATACGAGCAATGCTTCTTAAACATCTATGATCGAATACTAGTAACCTACGAACATCTTCTACTCTTAACGGCCATGTTTCGCATCCGTACAGTAGGACGGAGCGAACTGCTGCACAGTACACTCGTCCTTTGGTTAACAAGCGGATATCACGGCTACACCATAAGTGACGCAGGTTGGCAAAAGCCAATCGAGCTTTCTGTATCCGTGCATATAATGTTGTAGGATAGTTGGGGTTCAATGTTCAAATCGACTTGTTCAATGTTCACTATATTTTAATGGTCTGACATTTTGATTCTAATTTGAAAGAAAAATTAATTATAATCATGCTTATGTAGAATTTAATCGTTCCTTTTTAATGCTGTTTATCCACACTCTGTGGTTTGTTCGTGTTTTATACGATGGCAGTGAAATGTGTAAACCACAGATGGGATTGACCTCGATAAGTTTGTGCAGACCACAGACATGTTTGAATAAGTAGTAGGCATGACTCACAACGTATCACACATCACATCAAAATTTTAACATGTTACGCCTGTACGTAAACACGTCAACTTGATATACTTGAACTATTACGAGTTTACCTAGTCGGAAAACGAGAGCGAGGATCCGGTGACACGACATACTACTCAAATCCGATTATCCCGACCCCGCCCCCATATTGAGTGAAAATAAGAAGACATGATATGAAGTAGAATCTTTATTCTACAAGCATCCAGGAAGTTCGAGGTCTGAGTCCAGAAAAGAATCAGGATCCCGGACTAGGGATCCGGGTCCTGGTCCTGGTCATAAACAGTTACAGATAATGTGTATTTATACATTTTGGTCGAATAGGAAACAGCATCGAAGTCTTGTGACATTGACAGTTAAGACGACCGATGGGAAGCAACATTTGAAGTGACATTGATATCTAGGACGACCATAAAATTGACCAGTAGGAATTAACTAATAGGAATTGAACAATATTTCTCTTAGGATATTGGATGAATATCCTAACAGAACACTGTAATTTTGCACCACGATTCGTCTGACATGACCAAGACACTGAAGTAAGTACTCAGTGATAGACCACGCACCACCGAATGTACTTCGAAACAAAATACAATACACAGAGTTAAGCTTGATATTTTTTTGTGATGAATAAAGTAGGCGATACACACTCCCACACTCACACATCACATCAAAATTTGAACACTGTAATTTTACACCTCAACTCGTCTGACATGACCAAGACACTGAAGTAAGTACTCAGTGATAGACCACGCACCACCGAATGTACTTCGAAACAAAATACAATACACAGAGTTAAGCTTGATATTTTTTTGTGATGAATAAAGTAGGCGATACACACTCCCACACTCACACATCACATCAAAATTTGAACACTGTAATTTTACACCTCAACTCGTCTGACATGACCAAGACACTGAAGTAAGTACTCAATGATAGACCACGCACCACGGAATGTACTTTGAACCGAAATACAATACAAAGAGATAAGCTCGATATATTTGTGATTAATAAAGTAGGCGATACACACTCCCACACTCTTATGTAGGAGGTACGCATGCTCAAGTAACAACAACCATAGTTATAAGCGAATAATTAACAACGTCAAAACACGTGTGGGTAATGACTCTGCGGAAATACAGATTAATTGGTTTGTCCTACAGCTTGAATAAGCTATGTAATTTTGACAGTAGTGCACACACTATACACATGTATAAACATAGGGAGAGCTATGATTATCATTATAAGCTTCTATCAATTATTTATGGTGATAATTGATTTTACACATAACAATCATCAATCAGTAATTGTTAGATGACCGTCAAAAAACCTGGAAGCATTGAAAGACGGCTGTTTCGTCCTGGTATGGAACTGCTCATCAGTAGCAGTGCTCCTGCCACTCGTTGTTGAGTCAGTTCCATACCAGAAAGGAACAGCTGTCTATTGTTAGTCACCATTAATTCAATAATAGTTGCTCTGGTTGTCAACCGGGAACGTCAGCCTCTTGACTTCCGAATAAACTCCACTTTCATCATGAAACATCATAACTCTTCTTCTAAATGAAGACCTTCAAACTCCCTGGAGGAGACATTAAATGATTTGAATTATTTTTTACTGGTTAGCCCAACCATCCTCCTTTATCCGCGCTTAGGACCGGGAGTAACCCCAAAAGACGGGCTCCAGGCGGAGTTTATCATCATTAAAATAAGATTAAATGATGATTGACGATGATCAAGAAGAGACGTAATAGCGATCGATATCCACATGATTATAATGACACCACAATCTTATTTCTAAATCTTTATTGTGCTGATTTATAATTTTCCATTACTTTTGTTTTCCCTCCGTCCGTGTTTAGGATCATATTAATTTCAGTGTTGGTAAACAGGCGTACCTGATTGGTGATTTAACTGCATCTAGTAAAACTTTAGCTGAAACATTGAATTCATCTAGTCGACAATCGGCAGAACGTCAATTATTATTTGTGAAAGAATATTTATCTGTATTGACAGTAAGTAGTATGTATGCATATATATTGTTAGACCACCATTAGAAACATCCGTTTCATCTGAGTATGAGGCTGACTACGTATCAGTGACAGTGCTCATCCAAGTCTCCCGCTCGTGGGAATTGAACCGAGTGACCTACGGTCTCACACACGAACACTCAATCGCTAGAGACCATTGAGTTGGCGTTTCAGTCAGTCAGTCAGATGCAACGTAGAACTTCGTACGTAAATAAATTAGTTCATGTTGCCATACCACATGAGCACAGAGATATAATTGTCAATTCAAATCCAATAGTAGAAGAGGTAGTAAAGGCATTAGAAGTAATCCGAGAGGTTAGGATTAGAAGATATTATTCAAGAAGTATGATTCAGTGAGAAAAGTTTAGAAAGTCAAAAGTAGAGGGGTTGAAGAATCCAGAAGATTAGGATTTGAGAGAACACAAAGAATAAATGCACCGGCGCCATTGCGAACGATTTTGAGCCATGTCATTCAAGGTCTCTAACCATCAATTATTATCATCTCGCATTGGCGTTTCACATTTCAATGAAACTCAGTAATCTCCACAGCTTTGTATTGATTATTTTAGTATGTTAGAGGAACTTTATACGTTTTATGTGAAATATTAAATAAATACTGAATTTATATATTGTTATAAATTTGTGTATCATTCGGCCTAATCTGGCTAATCATATGTGACATAGGGCAAAACACCAATCACAGAATACGGGATTATGTGCTAATAGCCTTGAAGATAACAGCCATTTTCCTATTGGTTCAAAAATTCTTTTGCTGATCTCATTCAATCCACCAATCGAATCGAACCAAATTATATTATTGAAACCTGGTTGACCTCTCATTACTCCAATCCATAAATCATAACGATGTAATACATGAATAGGCAAATACAAAAAATGGCTCTTCAATAATAATAGATGAGTAATAATTACTCAGTTAGGCCTGTTAGCCTCAATAAAGCATAGGCCGCCCATCAGTATTCTCCAACCTACTGTGTCTTGGACATTCCTTTCTAGATCTGTCCAATTGTTGTTCTTTCTTCTCATGTCTGTCTTCATTTCTCGGCGTAATGTGTTCCTTGGCCTTCCTGTTTTTGCTTTGACCTTGAGGGTTCCACATGAGGACTTGTTTTATGAGGCAGTTGGGTGCGTTTCGCAGTGTGTTGCCTATTCACTTCCAGCGCTTCTTCCTGATTTTTTCCTTCGCTGGAATCTGGTGTTTTCTTTCTCATGGTACGTTGTTGCTGATGGTGTCTGGCCAACGAATCCGAAGTATTTTGCGTAGACAACTGTTAATAAACACTTGTATCTTCTGGATGATGCCTTTCGTAGTTCTCCAAGTTCAGTAGAGCTCTCTTGACATTTGTATTGCAAATCCTGATTTCGGTTTTGGTTGAAAGTTGTTTGGAGTTCCAGATATTTTTCAACTGTAGAAATGCAGCTCTTGCTTTGTCGATCAGCGCCCCCACATCTGCATCGGATCCACCTTGATTGTCGATGATGCTGCCCAGATATGTAAAGGTGTTAACATCCTCCAACCCATCTCCATGAAGAGTGATTTGGTTGGTGCATGTTGTGTTGCATCGGAGAATTTTACGTTTCCCTTTATGTATGTTAAAACCTACTGCTGCTACACTGGTCGTCTTCTCTTGCATTTGGTGTTGCGTGTGCGATTGAAGAGCCAGAACATCTGCCAAGTCCAAATCGTCCAGTTGCCTCCTGGCTGTTCACATCGTAGAACCCCGTAGGTACATCAGTGTTCAAGTTACCATAATACCACATTGGCACACACACACACAGAGAGAGAGATGCAATTGTCAATTCAAATCTCATAGTAGCAGTAGTAGAGGTAGTAGAAGTATGATAATCAATAGTCTATAAATTAATTCTGAAAGTTTCCATCCTTTTTTTCATTTTAGTTTCCGTTCTGATGCAACATAAGAGTTGATGTTTGTGTGCTTGTGTGTGTGTGTGTGTTTGTTTGTGATTTTATCCGGATACAATCAATCATTATTGATCATTAAACTTGTCATTGATCGATGATAATTCTGTTGTTCTTAAAAAAATTACACAAGCCCTATATATTTTTGTTCGGTTAATTCTTTTTAAAGATTTGAGTCACAAAATTCTGTTCTTCACAAGTGTTGTTGCTGTTGTTGCTAAATATTTGAAAGCAAATTTTCAGTTTTCTCTGTCATTCATGTATTCAATACAAATGCCTTATTGGATTTCAACTCAAACTGTGAAGCATACTTATTACATTGAAGACTCATAATCATGACGGGCATCATAAACTGATTAATGCTAGACCTCGATTTCGGAAATCTGTAAGCACCGGGAGACTGTTTCATCCTAGTATAAAACTAATTATCAGCAGTAGGCATCCACGACGCCTTTGATAGCGGGGATCGGACTCACAACCTTCGGTTTCGCATACAAATTGCTTAACCTATAGACCACACTGAACCCGGACATCAAGCAGTTTTGATGTCTAACTTTGATCGATCCATGATCTTGCTGAACCTCATCCCTTTTCTACGGGGGGCCCTGTGGTCTCACACTTGACAGGGTTCAACTCTCTACTGGTGAGAAGACTGAGGCAGTCGCGATAGATTGTATTTAGCAAATTTACACTCTTAGTCATTTAAAAAACGAAAACATTACATTGAACACCACTCTATTTGCACACCATCTTTGAGTCATGACTTCCATAGCTCCATCCTTTTTCTATTCCTGTTGTTGCTTCCTTTCCTTCTTGTTGGTACTCCATTTACTTCTTGCTTTTGTTCCGTTTGCTTTCCGTTTTCCTCTTCTGACCGTGAGACTTCTTCTTCTTTCACGTCCATTGTTATACTACTTATATCGTTCGTATAAGTAGCACACACCACACTGGTATTAGTTTAAATGTCATCCTAGTGGAAATTCAGATTTCCCACATTTTTTTTATTTATCGATCTTTTTGAATTTCTTTACAGAATTTATTGTTGTTATCATCATCATCATCCAATAAATGTGACACTGTTTCATTGAAACAACAATCTCTACCAGAATTCCCTTTACCAATTATAGATTTGCGTCATTTTAAAATTATGATTGGTAAACCATCACAACAAGAAGCTGGTAAGTAAAATGACTTTATTATTTATTTATTTTATTTTATAAATTGAAAATTGATCAATCTTTTGGCGCGTATATTTAAATTTACTTGTTAAATCTCATCAATTTTTGTACTAATATTGTCAAATCTTTTGAAGTGGTGTGTGTACTCATTAATACATGTTGAGTCCATATGGCTTGTCATAATCTCTTCATCTTTTGACCTTATCAATTTTCCGCTTATATCTTAGTTGTTTTGATTTGATTGCGTGTTTGTGCATGCTCATTTCGCTTATTACATGAGGTTTGGTCACTACCACAATGACTGTGAAACTGGATGACATGGGATTGAATACCACAGGGAGAATCGGTCCCACCGAAATTGCAGGTACATCATAGTGACGAGTACCAAAAGGTTTTCTATCGACTACCTTCAAACGTCATTGAACATCTCAACATAATGCACGCGATATAAAGTCTCCTACATCATTGACCACATAGCAAACGGTCAGCTGAATTCGATCAAAACTAAAAAGCACTTAACAGACATGACATTAGTCATTATCTAGTGATCTGTAGTGAGTGTACTAATATCTAGATTAGTACAACATATATAAGCGAACAATATTGTTTTCGATTAGATCGTCATCAGGCTTTACTCTAATATACATGAATATTTATATGAAAATGTTAAACCAATCAAGGCAATTTGAGTGATAATCACAATGAAATGAAAAAGATTACGTCACTACACTTAATAGGCAAAAGTTCAAGTGGATAATAGGAAAACAGGTGTACTGATAGTAGTAAGAAAATTTATAAAATATGATAACTAAAGTAGGTCAAAGGTGGATGAATAGAATTCAAATAATCATTAAAAAACATCAAAACCATTACGTTATAAGCAAATGTGTAAAAATAAAAATAAAATAAAAAATATAATGTCCATCGTTAGTTACGTCATATCCGGCCACGGAAGAGATAGGGGTGTCACGAATTTCTTCTGAACACATAAATTTTCTTACTACTATCAGTACACCTGTTTTCCTATTATCCACTTGAACTTTTGTCTATTAGATGTAGTTACGTAATCTTTTTCATTTCATTGTGATTATCACTCAAATTGCCTTGATTGGTTTAACATTTTCATATAAATATTCATGTATATTAGAGTAAAGCAGCCTGATGACGATCTAATCGAAAACAATATTGTTCGCTTATATGTGCTGTTCTAATTTTCACAATGGGAATCTTTAATATCTAGATCCCAGAAGGATTGTTCCCAATCTTTCGACAAACCGATTACTTCATTCGTCCCGACTTATTCTCACATCTTTCGACCTTGTCAATTATTCGCCTCTAACCTTGGTTGATTTTATTTGAGTGTATGTATGTATGTGTGTGTGTGCATGCTGATCTCGCTTATTACATGTTCAGATTATTTTTTTTATCTGACTGCCAATACTTTATCAAGCCTTGTTGCATGGAGTTGGCTTCGTCGCCTTCTCCTCTTCCACAGTGGCTTATTTCATGATGATAATAATAATAGTTATTATTATCATGTGAATAATAATATTGGTAGTAATAATAGTACTAGATGGCTGTTTTGTCCTGGTATGGGACTCATCAGCAGTGCGCATCCATGACTCCTGCACCTTACAGGATTCGAACCCAGGACCTTCAGTACTGTGCGCGAACGCCTAACCATTAGACCACTGGGCCGGCATCCAACGGTGTTATAATGTCTAACTCTGATTGATCTAGGGATTTTGCGTAACCTCACCCATTTGTCTTCGGCAGTTACTGCCTACAGGGTTAAACTCCACTGATCACGTCTTCTCTCCGAGAATTTCCTCACAAAGTTAGTCACATTTTACGATATTTTCAATATTAGTTATTATTAGTTTCTTGGGTTCAAACCCTGCAAGGTGTGTGAGTCGTGGATGCGTACTGCTGATGAGTCCCATACCAGGACGAAACGGCCGTCTAGGTTCCCCTAATGGTGGTCTAACAATGATTGATCATTGATTTCAAATGTGCAACAGACACTAATCTCCATAACTCTAATTGAAAATATGGTATTAATAGTGATTACGTAATCACATTAAATAATAATAATAATAATAATAATACTGACGGTCATCATCCTCTTTGATTATTGCAGACAATACTAACCAAGCAGACTTACATTCTGGTAAGAGATATTCAACTATGCTGTCTATGCTTTTTTGTATGTTAATCCAGGTTGGGTTTTGTTTTTGGTTGACAATAATATTAATAATAATCAATAATTTGTGCTTAATTGAATTCACCGAACACCATGCACACTGCACTTACGAGCTTTATTTTTCCCCTAATTGACAAAAAAATGTGTGCGTGTGTGTGTGTCTGTTATATTTATTCACATTGATTTAATTTTTTAAAATGTAACTGCACATTTCACTCACCTTTTAGTAAGTAGTAGATGAATGGAATGGATTGATTGATTGATTGATTGTCCTACTGCTCACACATACACACACACGCACACACACATGCTGGCACCAGTTGTTTCTGTTTTTTCGCTTATTCCGCACCGCACCACACCACACCACACCACATCACACCGAGCTATTTGTAAATATCTTTTTGCTTCGATCATATCTCATTCATAGTTTTATGCCTCGACGAGCTATGTTTTGTTGTGTAGGGGAGTAGGTTGGGAGAAAGCTAGGGGCGGCCAAACCAAAAACATGGCAGAAATCCATGAAGTCACTAACAAGTGGACTTAGTCATGTTGGTAGATGCAGACTACCTGGTTTGGGGTCCGCGAGACGATAGTAATCGATGGTTAGAGACCTTGAACGTCATGGCTCAGAATCGTTTGCAATGGCGCAGATGCATCCACCCTTTGTGTGCTTTTTAATTCTAACCTTCTGAATTCCTCATCATCTCTATCTTTCTCCTTATAAATTTATTTCACTGGATTATACTTTTCGAATCATATCTTCGCTCCCTAATCCTCTCCATTACTGCTAATAATTCTATTATTGCTATCACTCTTGGATTTGAACTGACAGTTACATCTCTGTGCTGACGTGATATGGCTACCTGAACCGATGGACTTATGTACTAAATTCTGCGTTGTATCTGTCTGTCTATCTGTTTTATGTCAGTGTAGTAGTGCCTTTCATCGTTTTTTTTACACTTCTGATTTAATTTTATTAGCGCATACAGGACTACTACTAATCTGGTGATTTTTATTTAAGATTTTTTTTGGGATTCAACTTGCTCAAAAAACAAAAACTGTATATTGCGCTAATTTTATGTATTAGACTTTTTTCAGTCAGTCAGTCAGTTGCAACGTAGAACTTCGTACGTATGTACATCAGTGTTCAAGTTGACATATCACATTAGCACAGAGACGCAAACTTCAAATCAAATCCCATAGTGATAAAGATAGTAAAGGTATTAATGGTAATGAAGAAGACTAGGTTTCGAAGGTATAATTCAAGAAGTATAATTCAGTGAGATAAAGTTAGAAAGACAAATGTAGAGGTGCTAACGAATCCAGAAGATTAGGTTTGAGAGAGCACAACGAATGGATGCACTTACGCCATTGCAAACGATTCTGAGCCATGTCTTTCAAGGTCTCTAACCATTGGTAACTTTTTCCTTTAGTGTTGTTTGCACATTGAAATCATCAGTCAATCAGTCATTGTTAGACCATCATTAGAAACCTGGAAGCACTGCTTAGACGGTCGTTTCGTCCTGATATGGGACTCATCAGCAGTGCGCATCCACGACTCCTGCCCCCTGGCAGGATTCGGACCCAGGACCTTGCGAGCGAACGCCTGATCACGCAACAGCTTTTATATCCTTTCTTCTTATTTTCGCGTCATAAGTAATGCGTCATTCATTCTTACCTAGATTTTTACTTATTATTTTTGTAATATATAACTTCTGTTTTCCGCAAAATTTCATTCTCTAATGAGTTGGGATTCACTGCAAGTAATAACAATTCACCATCCGACTAGGCACCTTGCACACTGCAGGTGGCTTCCAAATACGTTATTTCAGCCGAAACTTAGGAGAGCCTGCTTTCGCCGAAATTCTCTCATATGGCTGTGTGTTTGTAGCCGCCCCTGAGATATTTAAGGATGGTGGTTCAGTTTTAGCAACTAGGTTGACCGAGATCTTAGGTAGACCCTGGGAACTGGACGCAATCCCATCCGACTGGTCTCAATCACTGATTGTCCCAATCTATAAGAAAGGACAGAAGTCTTCTTGTGACAATCACAGGGGAATGTCTAACTAATATTGTATCGAAAATATTGGCCTCAGTAATACTTAGGCGCCTAACGAAAGCTCGTGAAGATCAGACTAGAGAAAACCAGGCTGGTTTTCGACCTGGACGTGGTTGTATAGACCACATCTTCACACTACGACAGGTCCTGAAACACAGAAACACATTTAGGCGTCCGACAATAGTTGTCTTCCTGGACCTTAAGGCCGCAGGATCGATTCCTTTATGTCAGCATCGTCGATGCCCACTGCTGATTGCAAGTAATAATAACTGACCATTCGACTGGGCACCTTGCACACTTTAGATGACCTCTAAATACATAGGAGTGCCCACTCTCCTCAAAATTCTTCTATACGGCTCTGAGTGGTTATAGCCCCCACAGTCAGAAAAGTCTTACTCATTGCTGTTGTTTACGAAAAGCAGATTTCCGGCACTTAAGCCTGTTCGGTGTTATGGAGGATCCAACAAGAGACGCTAATAAAAAAACTCTCATTTCAAACAAATCTTGCTTATCGGCTCCAGGATCCTAGGTGGGAAAAAATAGCGTATGAACGAACCTATTGTGAGTGACTAACTATCATGTGAGAGAACAATGAGGATTACTCTACAATGTAATAATCCACATTGAATAGCGGTTACGTAACATAACAATTCTATTATGTCACAATAATTATGCAAAATAATATTGAGATATTGAAAGACAAATAAAGCACTAATTCTAAATAATTTTCACAGTTATTATTCAAAAAAATTCCATTAAAAACGATCAATATTTTATTTTAGAGAATTATTGTGACATTATATAATAATGATTGTGTAACCCAACTAATCGATGAGTAATCAAACATTCATTGTTGTCGATCACTGATATTAATCGATATTACATAAAAGCCATAATGAAACCAATTTTAAAAAAGTGTGCTAGATTAGTGACTAGATTCGTGAGGAATTTCTCGATGGTCTAATGAGAAGCCGTGACTAGTGAAGTTCAACTCTGTTGGTTGTAGGTAATTACGTAATGAAGACATTGCGGGTGGGGGTGAGTGGTTTGCGTGATTCCTTATGATGATTGAAGTTAGTCATTAACACCGTTGTGTGCTGGCTCAGTTGAAGTCTAAAGGTTGAGCGTTCGTGTACGGAATCAAAGGTTCCAGATTGGATTCCATTATGTGAAGATCATCGATGCGCACTGCTGATGAGTCAGTACCATGCCAAGACGAATTAGTCATCTAAACAGTGCTTCCAGGTTTCTAATGGTGGTGGTCTAACAATGATCGATTGATGATCTCAATGGAAATATTGCTTTGCTCTATTCTTAGTTCTTCATATTGATCTGTTTTGATATCAACCTTGTTATGTTTCATTCTTTTATTGTACAACTGACCGATTGATAGAAATGTTGACTTGCGGTGAACTAACTGACATATAATTTTTCCAACTATCTTCATAACTATTCAAAAGATATGAATTTGTACAGATTAAAAGTCGTGACCAGTGGAGTTCAACTGTATCGGATGTAGGCAGTGACCTACCAAAGATAAATAGGTTAGGCAGCGCAAAATCCCTAGATTGATTAGAGCTAGACATTAACACTGTTGAATGCCGGCTCACAGTGGTCCAGAGGTTAAGGCGTTCAAGGTGCGCAAGACCGAAGTTCCTTCGTTCGAATTCTGCAAAGTGCAAGAGTCGTGGATGCGCCCTGCCGCTGATGGTCAGTCACATACCAGGACGAAACGGCCGTTTAAATAGTGCTTCAAGGATTATTTATATTTCCCACAATTAGTCAATATAATTAAGACTTCACTAATGTGTATATTTTCATTTTCAATTTATTTAAAGATTTATTCATTGAAGCTCGAGGTGTACAGTTTTCAGATACAGAAGATGATGATGAGGATATTGATGATCAATCCCAAGGTACTACTACTACTACAGACCGAGATACTGCTACAGATCATTTATTCGATAATGTAGAATTTCAACAGTACACTAAACAATATCAAAATTGGATTGAAGCGACAGATATTAGCAGTAGTGATAGTGATATTAGCAATGATGAACAAGAAGAAGAAGATAATAATAATAACGATAACCATCGGATTGATACTCGTCGTAGTCATGAAAATTGCCATACTTCTCAACTCCTCCAAAATGTGAATTGGAAAAAAATCACATCACCACACAGTATGGTATATCAACGATTAGAATATATATTGATGCAAACAACACCATTGCCAATGCATTCATCATGTGATTTGTTTAAACGTGAAAAAATTATTTATACATCTCGTACAAAATGTAAACAAATGCTGCCGACATTTCCACTTGGTGGTAAGTTGATAAAATAAATTTTGATTATTGTGAGTTTTTCATATAGTTTTAATCTCAATGTTTTCTTTCGTGTACATACTACTTTCAGGAAACTGTTTCAACCTTATGCTTTACGCTTACTTACTTAATTCGGCCTGTTACCTCCAATGGAACTGTTACGCCTGCATGTAAACACGTCAACTTGATCTACTTGAACTATTACGAGTTCACCTAGTCGGAAAAACGAGAGCGAGGATCGAGGGGATCCGGCGACACGACATGCTAATCAAATCCGATTATCCCAACCCCCATATTTAGTTAATATAAGAAGACTTGATATGAAGTAGAACCTGTATTCTACGAGCATCCAGAAAGTACGAGATCCGAATCCAGGATCCCGGACTAGGTATCCGGGATCGGGTCCTTGTCCTGGTCTTAAAACGTTACAGATAATGCATATTTATTCATTTCGGTCGATTGAGAAACATGATCGAATTCTGTGACATTGACAGCTAAGACGACCAATAGGAAGCAACATTTGAAGTGACATTGATAGTCAGGACAACCAATAAGAAAGAACATTTGAAATGACGTTGACAGTCCGGACGACCAATAAGAGATAACATTGAAGTATCTAACTTTGACGGTTAAAACGACCGCAATTTTGACCAATAGATATCGACCAATAGGATTTGACCAATAATTCTCTTTCAGGTTATTGGATCAATATCCTAACACCTCCCTCTGAAGAAACTGAAGCTACACACGACTGTTTAATTGGATCTGGACTGTTGTTGTTGCTGTCGGGGAGGATATTTCTGGAACGGAGATGAAGACCAGTCTTGCGTACTTCTGAGCGGGTTGACTTCTTCTTATATGCTTGATGGTACACTACTAATGTTAGCTGTTTGAACCGATCTAACAGATTGATTTTAGATCGGCTATCGGATTGAGCTGAAGTGAGGTGGACTGGATGTAGTAGGGGGCACAGCATTCTCCAACCTATTCTGGGCTTTTCTTTTGATTACCAACCAATCGCTCCTCATTCTTTTCATGTCTGTCTCCTATTCTCGGCGTAATCTGCTCCTTGGCCTTCCACTTTTCCTTTCGCCTTGAGGATTCCAAGTGAGGGCTTATCTTGTGACTCAGTTGAGTGCCATTCTCAATGTGTATCCTATCCACTTCCAGCACTGCTTCTTGATTTCTCTCTCCACTGAAATCTGGTTTGTTCTCTCCAAATAGTGGGTTGTTGCTGATGGTGTCTGGTCAGCTGATCCTGAGTGTTTTGCGTTGATAACTGTTGATAAATACTTGTATCTCCCGGACGATGGTTTTGGTATTTCATCGATTAGGGCAGTAATAATAATAATATTACTAATGTAAATTCGAACTTTGTTTGTAGCTGATAAGAAAAACACTTAGGGATGTTATCCCTTACATTTTTACGGATTTATTATTTCAAAGCATTGATGATGAATGAGTTATCAAATACAATTAATTTTTATGTTTCATTAGTCTCATCAGTCTTGATGGCCCGGTGTGTGTGTGTGTGTGTAACGGAATCTCGCCACACTTATAGACGGCTCGATTGGTTTTTGTGAACTTGAGTCAATTAAGAGACGAGTTTACTGCTCAACAGTTCGCTCCATCCTACTCTATAGGTGTAAACAATGGCCGGTAAGAGTAGAGGATATTCGTAGGCTACTAGTATTCGATCACAAGTGTCTTCGAAGCATTGCTCATGTATCCCGGGACAACCGAGGAAGCAATGCTATCTTTAGGAAAGAAGTACTTACTAGTTACGGATGGCTGATCAATAGATGAAGTATTGAAACTTCATCAGTTGAGGTGGTTGAGACACTAGTTACGTATGTCTAACCACCAACTACCTCGATCAACGTTGTTTTGTGAAGTAGGTTGGATGAAGGCTAAGGAACGCTAAACCAAAACATGGCACAAATCTATGAAATCACTGACAACTGGACTGTGTCATATTGGTAAGTGTAGACTAACTGGTTGGAGTCCGCGAAACGGTTGTAACCGACAGTTAAAGACCGGTAGGATATTCAGCCAATATCCTAAGAGAATTATTTGTATGTCCCATTCTATCGGCCACTTCCTATTGGTTTTCCCTAAGTATCAATGTCTCATACTTCAAATATTGTTTCCTATTGGACCTAACTGTATAAATATGCATTATTTGTAACGTTTTATGATCCGGATTCTTAATCCGGGATACTTATCCTCTTCTGGACTCGGATCTCGTACTTTCTGAATGCTGTTGTAGAATACATGTTCTACTTCATATCAAGTCTTCTTCTTTTTCTCAATGGGGATTGAGACGATCGGATTACAGTAGCCTATCGTTTCACTGGATCATTGTCTCGCTTTCGTCTACTGACTACGGTGAACTCGTAATAGTTCAATCATATCAAATTGTAGTGGTGGCATGCGTTCATCCCATCCCCGTCGCCAATTGTTATGTTCGTCACTTGGTACGCTTGAGGCTATTACGAGTTCACCTTAGTCGATAAACGCGAACGAGACAATGAACCAGCGTCCAGATAGGCTACCTTGATCCCAAACTGCAAAACAGAAGACTTGATAAGCTTAGAAAGTATATTCTACAAACACCCAGTAAGCATAATACAATCAAGCACACAACTCTCGTTTATTTATACATCATAGAAACGTCTTTGGGACAGTTACAGAAATAGCACACTAAAATACACAGCAGCCAATCATAGCCATGGATTTTCCTGGTGGGAAATGAAATCTCAAGGTCAACTGATCAGTCCATGCTCGCAAACGTGAAATCCAAAGTAAGGCATTTATCAAGCGAGTTCTGGGGATCTAACATCCCCAACAAACAGAGACTTTGAACGATGTGACTTAAAAATGTTCACACTAAACTCAGTTGCATCCATTCTTTGTCTACTGACACATTCTAATCATCTGAATTCCTCGTAACATTCTAAAGTTTGAAGTATTTTATTGATATCATCCATTTTTTTTTCACAATTCTTGCACTAGACAAAATTGCAATTTCTCCTTTTTTTAAAAATACTAATCTATTCCTTGAATTTACTGATTGAATAACATAACACTGTGAGGATAATAATCGACATAGCATTTTCTTAGTTTCGTTGTGTACAAATCACATTTAATATTTTGTATCTATTTCAATAATGTTGATTTGGATGCCGACCCAGTGGTGGTAGTCCGATGTTTAGGCGTTCGCGTACAGTACCCAAAGGTCCCGGGTTCGAATCCTGCATGGTGCATGCAGGAGTCGTGGATACGCACGCACTGTCACTGATGAGTAGTAGTCCCATATACTTGGACGAAACGGCCGTCTTTCAGTGCTTCTTCCAGGTTTCTTCTAATGGTGCTCCTCTGTCTAACAATGATTGATTGATTGATTGGATGATTTCAAATGTGTAAAAAAACGAAACACAAACCTACATCCAAAGCTCTGCCTGAAACGGTTGATTTGATGGTTGTTTTGTTTTATTATTTTTTTCGCCTACTGTCCAATAAAAACACACACATCATAGACAGACAGACAGACACACATGCAAACACTCACATCTAATCCACGTATTGATTTATTGATTTTATTGTTTTCACATGGATAGAATACTTGACGCTACAAATAACTTTGATCAATCCTATGCGTATCCCATTAGTATTTACGAATGTTCACTTGTTATGGCTATTTCAATTGTTGGCCAATACTGATCCACATCATCATCATCATCATCAATCGTCAACCACTGGTTGTTGTTGTTGTTGTATAACAAATGAAATGCCAATACATGCCATTCATTCCCACCAATATGAACAACAACAAAAGCTCAATAATGAGTATATTTCTAGTCAAATTATCAGTGAATTAAT
The DNA here is from genome assembly GCA_944470395.2 of Schistosoma turkestanicum. Taxonomy (NCBI): domain Eukaryota; kingdom Metazoa; phylum Platyhelminthes; class Trematoda; order Strigeidida; family Schistosomatidae; genus Schistosoma; species Schistosoma turkestanicum. Next base: position 5,951,466 of record OX103975.1, read on the forward strand.
AATGTTACCGGGAGAAAGAAAAATTGTAAGTGTTTTTCATATGTTGTAATCACAACACATTGAATGTTTATGGATTATGACGAGCACTTCAAGGAGAATCATCACTTGTCGACTCGACAATTTTCATTGATCAATTGATCGATCGATCGATCGTTGGCGGTGTTGATAGTTGCCTTAAATCATTAGAATTAATAGGGTTCAGCTATTTTGGTGACCTGCAATCAGACTTCCAGTCAAATATGTGGTATGAAAATGATAAATCTTCTCTTCCATTTCCGTATATCATAATAAGGCGAACTCAGTTTATGCGACGTACAGACAAAGCAAAGAATAATGGAGAAAGTGAGGAAGCCAACTCATGCGACAAGGCATGACTTACTATTTATAGTCGGGGAATATTAGGTTTGACATGTAATAAGCGAATAATTGACAAGGTGAAAAGATGTGTGAATAAGTCGATCAATCCGTTTGTCCACAGACTGAGGACAATCCTTTCGGGTTCAAAATATTAGTACACATACTACAAATTACTGGATAGTGACTAATGTCATGTCTATTAAGTACTTTTTAGTGTTGATCGAATTCGGTTGACCGAATTGCCATGTGGTCAGTGATCCAGACGACTCTATATCGCGTGAACTATGTGGAAGTAGATGTACGATGATGGATGGAAGTATTCGATAGGAAACCTTAGACCTAGATTTTGTGTGCTTTTTGTTATTCGTCAGTATGATGTACTTGTAATCTTTGAGGGACTGATGTTCCCTGGGGGATTCAATCCTATATCACCCAGTTTCACTGTCATTGGGTAGTGACTAATGTCATGTGTGTCAACTCCTTCTCTTCCTTAATGCTGATCGGATTCTATTGATCAAGTTGCATTGGTTCCTCTAATCTAGGTGAATTGACATTTCATGCACTATGCTGAGTGCCAGCTAGCACAAAGTTTTCAATCGACTATTTGCAACCAACGCCTTATCAACTTATCTCTCGTGTATAGTATTGTGATCTATGTCAAACGATTACATGCATAGTAGACGAATTGACTATTGGGCGTAGTTACATACAACAAGTAGAACTTTCTTATCATCCGAATTCATGAACTAGTTATAACACTTTTTATGATGATTGACATTATAAGTTTCATAAAAGTAATTTCAAGTCAATAGGTCCACCTTTAGAATAATTCACTCGCATAAACAATCATAATTTACATTCTAAGACAACTGTCCATATATCTGTGTTGTTGTTACGTTTCTATTCGTGGAAGTTTTATTACTGCGACAATTGAAATTACAACCTAGTCTCTGCCAGACTACCAGTCAATCCCTGAAGGCATTGGATGGCTGTGTCGTCCATGTATTTGTTATGCCTGCACGTAAACACGTCAACTTGATATACTTGAACTATTACGAGTTTACCTAGTCGGAAAACGAGAGCGAGGATCCGGTGACACGACATGCTACTCAAATCCGATTATCCCAGTCCCCCAGATTGAGTGAAAATAAGAAGACAAGATTTGATATGAAGTAGAACCTGTATTCTACAAGCATCCAGAAAGTACGAGGTCCGAATCCAGAAAAGAATCAGGATCCCGGACCAGGGATCCGGGACCGGGTACTGGTCGTGGTCATAAAACGTTACAGATAATGCGTATTTATACATTTTGGTCGAATAGGAAACAGCATCGAATTCTGTGTTTTATTGAAAGTTAAGACGACCAATAGGAAGTAACATTTGAAGTGACATTGATAGTCAGGATGACCAATAATAAACAACATTGGATCACGTGACATTGATATCTAGGACGACCATAAAATTGACCAGTAGGAATTAACCGATAGGGTTTGACCAATAATTCTCTTAGGATATTGAATGAATATCATCAAAACCCCTCACGCTTGGAATCAAACCTAGAGTGTTCGGCTTCACAAGCAATCACTGAATTGTCATCCAACATCGATGTTAATATCTAGCTTCAATCAACGCATAATCTCGTACAAACAAACCATTATCCTTCACCCTAACCGTTTTGTTTTTCTTTTAATTTCTAGCTTCAACTTAGTTTAATTGCTAAACAATTAGGTGAGATAACTATCACTGGTTTAGGCTTTGAATGGAATTATTTACCAACTCATCAAAATCATGCTGAAACTCATCCACATCATTATCCAGTTGTGAATGCATCATCTTTCATTATTGATCCTACTATGCCAAACAATATGTACATGAATAGTAGTCGTGATGATATTGATGATGGTAAACATTTGCCAACAATGGATACTTCTCTCTCGTCACCACCTCCATTATCTGCTACTAGTACTATGACTACAACTGCAACTACAGCTACTACTACTGCCGCTGCTCGTACCACCACCATGATGATGAATGATAGCTATGTTGTCAATGCTATTGGTGAACGACGTCATTCTGTGAAAGGTAAAATTTTATTTCAAACGAAACAATCATCAATCTCCAATAAAATAATTGATCATTCTACGCCGAGATTACCATTGCAATGGTCTGTCACACAACCAGCTCCTTCGTTAAGAGTAAGTAGTTTGTGATCTGTTTTTTCCCCCTTATATATATATATATATATATATATATATATATATATATATAACGAATATCAGTCAGATGCAACGTAGAACTTCGTACGTAAGTACATCAGTTCATGTTGCCATACCACATCAGCACAGAGATGTAATTGTCAATTCAAATCCAATAGTAGTAGAGGTAGTAGAAGTAATCGGAGAGGTTAGGATTAGAAGATATTATTCAAGAAGTATGATTCAGTGAGAAAAGTTTAGAAAGTCAAAACTAGAGGTGTTGAAGAATCCAGAAGATTAGGATTTGAGAGAACACAAATAATAAATGCACCGGCGCCATTGCGAAAGGTTTTCGGCCATGTCGTTCAGGGTCTATAACCATCGATTACTATCATCTCGCGGACCCCAACCACGTAGTCGACAACTACCGACATGATTCAGTCCACCGGTCAATGATTTCATGGATTTGTGCCATGTTATGGTTTGGCCGTCCCTAGCTGTTTTCCAACCTACTCTTACACCACAAAACAGCTCGTGGAGGCAGTCGGTGGTCGGGCATTCGTAATACATGTCCCAATCACCTCAACTGATGAAGTTTCAATACTTCATCTATTGATCTGCCATTCTTACCTAGCACGCGCTTCCTAATAACAGCTTTGCACACTCGGTTGTCCCACTATATACGAGCAATGCTTCGAAGACACCTATGATCGAAAACCAGTAACCTACGAATATCTACTCTGACTGGCCATGTTTCACAGCCATAAAGTAAGACGGAGCGAACTACTACTCCTACTACTTCTACCACTATGGGATTCGCATTGTTGATTCGAATTGTGTGTGTTAATGGGGCATATCAAATTGAACACTGATTTACGTACGCACGTACGTACTAAGTCCTACGTTATAGCTGACTGACTGACTGTATCTTGCTTCATCAAGTTTTATAAAGCGTTAGCTGCTTTCTTCAAAACACCTTACCGTCGCAAATGGAAATCCGTGAGGTGTGACAAGTTCAGGGTCGACCTTTTACTAACCCCTTTCGATTGTGAAGAGGTAACCGCTCTGCAGATGTCAGTTTTCCTAAGGAAACACCTTACTACAACTATCACACCTCTCTACAGTTAGCAAGCATGACTTCACTCTCAGACCATAAATTGCCTGCTTTTAGTGAAATGATCATTTTTAAAAAGAACTGCTCAGCTTAATGAGTTGTATAGTGAAATCATGAATCGATCAATGTTAGAGCACCATTAGAAACCTGGAAGCACTGAAAGACGGCCGTTTCGTCTTAATGTAGGACTCATCAGTTGTGTAAAATAGCGTCAACTAGATGCATTAAATTGTCGTTTTTTTGTAAATTTATTTTAACCATGATGTTCATTCAAGATACAACTAACTTGATGTGCTCGTCAACTGATATGCTTGAATGCTATCACGAGTTCACCTTATTCGGTGAACGGAACGAAGTTCAACGATACAGTGACATGATAGGCTATTCTAATATGATTGTCCCAGGCGCCGCTAACTCTACCAAGAAGTCTTGATAAGTCGTAGAGAATGAATTCTACTGGCACCCGAGAAAGTACGAGGTTTGCTAAGCAGTCAAGTGAAGCTTATTTATACACTGATAGCAACGCCCTTGGTGAGAGCCACAAAAATAGCGTACTAAAATAATCCATCAACCAATCACAGTCAAGGATTTTTTCCGAATGGAAAATGTAAGCTGAAGGTCAACTAAGCGTCTTTTCGCGCAAAAACAATGAAATTCTCAATTTCAGAATGAAATTACAAAATTAGGCTCTTTTCCAAGTTTATCCCCAAAGTAAATGTGTTGGGGATGTTAGATCCGCAGAACTCACGTGATAAATATCTTTATTTTAGATTCTATTCATGGGCTGATCAGTTAGTTTACCTTGAGATCACATTTCCCACCAAAAAAATTCCTTGGCTGTGATTGGTTACTGTGTTATTTTAGTGTACTATTTTTGTGACTGTCCTAAGGACGTCTCTATATAGAGTATAAATAAACGCAATTTGAATGCTTGGATTGATTGTGTGCTAGCTGGGTGCCTTGTAGAATACAATTTCTACACTATATCAAGACTTCTTGTGTGGTGCGCGCTACTTATAAGTAGTATATGACGTGAGTGTCAACGTAATGTCTGGCAGCAGAAGATGGGGGGATGATCAAGAAAGTAAGAAGAGTGGGAACACAATGGAATTTGTATGAAACGCATGAACAAGTGAAATGTCAGACAATGAATTGATGTTTTGCAACAGGAACAGTCCAGTTCGATATGATGATGAACTGATATTTTGCAAATTAACGATTTACGATATGGTTTTCCGATGTTACTGAGTAACTCTGTAATTTTCGATAAATACAATTCGGTTGCCCTCACCTGTGTTCTCCTTCACTACAAAGGGATCACAGTAGCCTACTTACCTGGACGCTGGTTCATTGTTTTGTTCTCGTTAGTCGACTAAGTTGAACTCGTAATAGTTTTAAGCATACCCTAGAGACGAATGTAACAAACAGCAACATACACACACACACACATTCTCATTGTATTTTCTCATGTTGATTTCTTTTTTTTTTGCTGTTTTTTTATTTGGCATACAAAAAAATACAACAACCTATTCATCAATTAGGTATTTTTCAGTTCATTTCCAAGTCAACTTTATAAAGGTCAACTATGTTGCATACAAATTTCATTGACAAATAATGGTTTAATCCCACTGACTAATTTACGTATTGCATCAAATTGGCCAGGTTTATTTGCCTTTGGTTCGATCCCGTGTGATCATCTGTCATCGCAACAACAACCGATTCAACAACTATCAATTCAAGTAAGTCTTCCTATGAGTGAGTGATCATCGTTATTGTTATTATTTGTGTGGAAAAGTAAAATGTATGCAGTTTTAACAGTCAATATCAGATGACAGTCTAACTCAGGTCTCTCCATATGACTGACATGAGACAAAGGGTAATAAGAGTGTTTGAGCTCATTCGCATCATTGCTGGACTGCACCTCTTGCTTTGCTATGTCATACGTTGTATATATACTGTAAGCTTATATTGCTATATACAGAGAGCTAAATGGTTTCCTATGAGATGATGAACATTGTGCCATGGTTTGGCATCAATTTGGGCAAATATTGCGGATAATGCGTATACAAATTTGGTTGTGTGATGTACACGACTCGTTCTGAAGACCATGTTAGGCAGCATTGGGTTTGACTGGAGCAGTACATCTGTCAAATGATAACATGGGTGTCTTATGGTGAACTCAGTCTGTAAGTAGTAAGTAAGTAAGTACGATTACAGACCGTAAAAGCGTGGCTTGATGTTATTTTTTGGAGTTTGAAGCAGTAAGTGGTGTCAGAATAGTTATCATAGAGATAGTTGACTTGTGGCGACCAAACGTTCATAGCGATATCGCTTATTTTGATCGTTCGATGTCGGCTCTTCTTATGATCAGGAAGCAGAGTTCACCAAGCGTTTGAGCGTACTAAATAAGTATGACATAACAGTCAAATCTATTATTTGTTATGGTAATCTCCTCAATCATGACTGTGGTAATTAGCACCATGGATGCTTATTTTTTTAAAAAACATTCTACTGATACGTTTTTTTCTATCGATCTATTCACACGAACAAAAATGTTTGCTTGTTAACTCTTTTTAATTCACGTTTTTGAGTTGTCTAAAAACCGAGTTAGACATTAACACAGTTGCATGCAGGCCCAGGTGTCCAGAGGTTAGGCGTTTGCGCGTAACGCTGAAGATCCAGGGTTCGAATCCTGCAGGGTGCAGAAGTCGTGGATGCGCACTGTTGATGAACATCAGCCTCATACCAGGATGAAACGGCCGTCTTTCAGTGCTTCCAGGTTTCTAATGGTGGTCTAACAATCATTGATTGCTTATGATTTCAATGTGAATAAGCTTAACTTTCGCCAACATACACTCATGGAAGAATCAAGTGATTTTCCACACCTTTGGTCACTTCTCTGTTCCCATCAGACCAGTTCAAGCCTCCACTGGAAATTCGATTTTTTGCGTCTGAATGTCGTAAACAACTCTGCTGACACAATAAGGCTGTGAGTAGAACTACCATGGCAGTGGCTGTACACGCGTGACAATGTGAGACACTTTGGAAAGGTTGAGCGGGGCTTTCGGCGGCATGTATCATATTGATGAATGTCAGTGTGTTTGTTTTGTCAGTGTGCGAACCATGTACACGTTCATACACTTTCTTTTAATAAATAAAAGTTATTATTTTTGACTATGATTTTGTTTGAACAGTTAATTAGCCAAATTTACAAAGCTAACAGATGATGTATATTCTATATATATAGTTTTAAGCATACTAATTCACAAACTCTGATAAAATTGGTCAGGTTTTTTTTTCACTTAGAGTTATGGAGATCGATATTTATTACTGAAATCATGAATCAATCATTGTTAGACCACCACTATTACAAACCTGGAAGCACTGGTTAGATGGCCGTCCCATCCTGGTATGGCACTGCTCATCAGTCAGTGGCAGTGTGCATCCACGTTTCCTGCTACTCGCGGTGACCGAACCTAGGACTATCAGTGTTGAGCACAAACGCTTAACCTCTTAACCACTGAGCTGGCATCCAACTATGTTAATGTCTAACTCTGATCAGTTGTAGATGCGCCGTGCTGGTGAGACCAGAACAAAACGGCCGTTCACTGATTCCAGGTTTCTAATGTTAGTGGTCTAACAATGTGATTGATTCATGATTTCTATGTGTAACATTGGTCAGGTTTTATTCTCCTTTTTTAAAAATTAACTAGCATTTATCATAATTCTCATTTCTCCTTATAAAAACATTCTATTTCTAGCCATTAAAACTATGGATTGATGTACCTTGCAATCAACCCTCATTAAATAATAATCACGATCATACCGCTAAACAATCGAATATACTTATGCCTGGTACAACTATTACACAAAAACTATGGTTACGTGGTCCATATCTAACAACTTATTCATCTCATTATCGTAAACGACATCCTAATCGTTATGCTCAGTTGAATTCAACAACAACATCATCCTCACTTCATCAGAATTTCGACGGTGGTGGTGGTGGTTACTCCTCTTCCTCTTCTACCTCCCTCTCCTCCTTTTCATCAATTATCAACCCTACACTTCCTGTCGTCATTCCTATTATCAATAATTCCAATACTGAGGTGTTGTCGTCGCATTTACAACAAAAAACTGTACATATTGTCTTTCAATATGAATCGGTTAATAATAATAACACCAAAGTGCCAATTGAACCACAACCACAACAGCAGAAACCAACATTTTCTGGGTAAATAAAATTTTCTTGTGTTGCTAATGTACAGTGTATACATAGTGTTAATTTTTTATATAAATAGTATGTATCAGTTAGTTAGTGACAATGTGTAACTTTCGAAGCATTGCTTGTATATCCTGGGACACCTGAGTGAGCAATGCTGTTATTAGGAAGCGGAGGCTAGGTAAGAATGGCAGATCAGTCGATGAAGTGGTGAAACTTCATCAGTTGAGGTGGTTAGGACATGTGTTGCGTGTATGCCTAACCACCGACTGCCTCGACGAGCTATGTTTTGTAGTGTAGGAATAGGTTGGAAGAAAGTTAGGGGCGGCCAAACCAAAACATGGCACAAATCCATGAAATCATTGTCAAGTGGACTGAGTCATGTTGGTAGTTGTCAACTACCTGGTTGGAGTCCGCGAGATGATAATAATCGATGGTTAGAGACCTTGAATGACATGGCTCAAAATCGTTCGCAATGGCGCCGGTGCATTTATTCTTTGTGTTCTCTCAAATCCTAATCTTCTGGATTCTTCGACACCTCTAGTTTTGTCTTTCTAAACTTTTCTCACTGAATCATACTTCTTGAATAATATCTTCTAATTCTAACCTCTCCGATTACTGCTAATATCTTTACTATCCCTTCTACTATTGGATTTGAATTGACAATTACATCTCTGTGCTGATGTGGTATGGCAATATGAACTGATGTACTTACGTACGAAGTTCTACGTTGCATCTGACTGACTGATTGACGTGGAACTTGGTACATACATATGTATATCAATTCAAGTGGCCACATATCACATTCGCACACAGGCAGGTCGAAATGCCAATTCAAAACCCATAATGGTAGTAGAGATTGTAGAAGTATCAGCAGTAATCGGAAACATTACGGTTCAACGATATTATTCAAGAAGTAGAATCTAGTGAAATAAACTTAAAAAGAAAAAGATAAAGGTGATAAGGAATTCAGAAGATTACAATTTGAGAGAACACAAAGAATGGATGCATCTGTGTAGGATTTAATTTGTCCTACAGATGTACACTTCTAGAACGGTAAACGCAATATTGGCGAGCACAGAGTCAATGGGAAAGCTATAGAGTCAGAACAAGATCAAAATTTGCTTTAAACTTTATCTGTTTCTAAACACAAAAACAATTAGATTAGTACAATAAATAAAAGAAATTACAATTATCAATTAAGACGAGCAGACATACCGACCAATAGTAGCGTGTCTTATGGAAATGAATAAAACTATGATGAGTCACATCAATATAGTAAGATAATAATGTCCTTCAATTTGTAGGTCATTTACAACAAAGAAAGTTTACAGACATGTCAGACCAGATCACATGGTGGGCGCCTAAACCACAATTTGATTGGTTAGTTATAGGCATAACTACAATTATTGATGGAAATAACTAACATCTGTGCCACACTGCACCCGATTTTGAGCTGTCATTCAGAGTCTCTAACCATCGATTACTAACATCTCGCGGTCCCCAACCAGGTAGTCTGCATCTACCAACGTGACTCAATTCAGTTGTCAGTGACTTCATGGATTTGTGCCATGTTTTGGTCTGGTCGCTCCCAACTTTCTTCCATTCTTCTCTCCTACACCATAAAATATCGCTCGTCGAGGTAGTGCATGTCTCAACCACCTCAACTGATGAGGTTTCACTACTTCATCTATTGATCTGCCATCCTTACCTAGTATCGGTTTCCTAGCTACAGCATTGTTTACGTGACAGTTTCAAGATAAACGAGCAATACTTTGAAGACACCGCCCCTAGCTTTCCTCCAACCTACTCTTACAAGACAAAGCATAATTCGTCGAGGTAGTCGGTAAGTAAACATCTGTTTAATCAACACGAAATACGTTTTTTTTCTTTACTGACAATTGAAAATAAGCAAAAAAACAATGTTATCTAGTGTTTAAAGTGTTACAGTGTTTTTGTGAATGCTTACATAACACAAAAATCTTCGTCTATTTACACACTACACTACTGAGTATAAAAAAATGAAAGAGACACTTATGTGTCAAGTAGTTAGTGATACTATTGATCATTGTTGAACAGTGTAGGGTGGTACATTTTGAATGCGCGTGTGTGTGTATGTGTTAATTCGTCTTTACTGAGTAAGAAGCCAATTACTAAAAATTATTTTATCGTAAGATTTTCGTATTTTTTTTTACTATTTCTCAATTTCTCTTCAACTTATATCGTGGTGTGTTAGTGAGTGTTCATGTTCTTGATAAAAATACACTTCACCCTTAATTCAATTTTTTAAAACACTGTGTGTTTTTAAGGTAACTAATAAAAAAATGACCGGACTTGTTTATGATAAGAAGAGAAAAGACTTGAAATATATCGTCTCTTTTTTTCCATTGATGTTGACATGACCTGTTGAGTGCTTAAAATTACTTACTTACTTACACCCATTACCAGTCAGTCAGTCAGATGCAACGTAGAACTTCGTACGTAAGTACATCAGTTCATGTCGCCATACCACATCAGCACAGAGATGTAATTGTCAATTCAAATCCAATAGTAGTACAGGTAGTAAGGGAATTAGAAGTAATCTGAGAGGTTAGGGTTAGAAGATATTATTCAAGAAGTATGATTCAGTGAGATAAGTTTAGAAAGTCAAAACTAGAGGTGTTGAAGAATCCAGAAGATTATGACTTGAGAGAACACAAAGAATGAATGCACCGGCGCCATTGCAAACGGTTTTGAGCCATGTCATTCAAGGTCTCTAACCATCGATTACTATCATCTCGCGGACCCCAACCAGGTAGTCGACAATTACCGACATGGCTAAGTCCACTCGTCAATGACTTCATGGATTTGTGCCATGTTTTGGTTTGGCCGCCCCTAACTTTCTTCCGACTTACTCCTCCTACACTACAAAACAAAGCTCGACGAGGTAGTCAGTGGTTGCATATTCGTAACACATGTCCCAACCACCTCAAATGATGAAGTGTCACTACTGCGTCTATTGATCTGCCATTCTTACCTAGCACCCGTTTCCTAATAACAGCGTTGCTCACTCGAGTGTCCCAGGATATACGAGCAATGCTTTGAAGACATCTCTGATCGAAAACCAGTAACCCAGGAGTATCTTCTACTCTCACTGGCCATGTTTCACAGCCATAAAGTAAGACGGAGCGAACCACTGCACAGTACACTCGTCCTTTAGTCAGCAATCGGATATCTCGCCTACGTCATAAGTGACGCAGGTTGGAGCATAGGCCACCGACCAACACTCTCCAGCCTACTCTATCCTTAGTCTTCCAATCCAATTCTATCCAATCACTGTACATTCTTTTGATGTTTATTTCTGATTCTCGGCGTAATGTGTGTTCTTTTGGTATTCCCCTTTTCCTTTGGCCTTTAGGATTACAAGTGAGGTGTTGGATACTTTCCTCAATGCTTAAAATAAATCGATCATATTCCTATGATGTGGTTTCATTCTCTCAGCTGAATGTTTTGCTTATAACGCTTACATATTGTTCTTTTGAACAATCATCTACTTGAGCAAAGAATTTTCTTCACCATCTTAGGATTTTATTCTATCGCCTTCTTGTTTAAATTAACAATAAGTGTGATTTTGGCCGGTAAGAGTAAAGGACATTCATAGGTTATTAGTATTCAATAATAGATATCTTCGAAGCATTGCTCGTTTATCTTGGGAATATCGAGTAAACAGTGTTGTTGTTAGAAAACGGGTACTAGGTAAAGATGGCAGGATGAAGTATTGAAACTTCACCAGTTGAGGTAGTTGGGACATGTGTCACGTATGCCCAACCACTGACTACCTCGACGAACAATCTCTTGAGGTGTGGGAGTAGGTTGGAAAAGTCTGGGGGCGGCCAGATCAAAACACGGCATGAAGTCAGTGACGGCTGGTAGGTGTAGACTAACGTGTTAGGGCCTGCGAGATGGTAGTAATCGATGTTTAGAGACCTTAAATACCATTGTTTAAAACCGTGTCCAATGACGCAGGTACATTCATTCTTTGTTTTCTCTCAAGTCCTAACCTTCCGATTTCCTCATCACCTCTACCTTCCTCTTTTTAAGTTTATTTCATTAGATTATACTTCTTGAATAATATCTACAGACCATAATCTTTCCGATCGCTGCTAATACTTCTATTACCTCTAGTACTATGGGATTTGAATTGACCATTGCCTCTATGTGCTAATGTGGTATGACAACCTGAACTTATGTAGTACGAGCAAAGTTCTACATTATAACCAACTGACTTACTTATCTTTAATGACATGGTTCAAAATCGTTCGCAATGGCGCCGGTGCATTTATTCTTTGTGTTCTCCCAAATCCTAATCTTCTGGATTCTTCAACCCCTCTAGTTTTGACTTTATAAACTTTTCTCACTGAATCATACTCCTTGAATAATATCTTCTAATCTTAACCTCTTCGATTACTTCTAATACTCTTACTAACTCTTCTACTATTTGATTTGAATTGACAATTACATCTCTGTGCTGATGTAGTATGGCGACATGAACTGATGTACTTACGTACGAAGTTCTACGTTGCATCTGACTGACTCTGACTATGATTTGCACAGATTCGTATCCACTTTATATCACAAAGTATTTCGTATTTTTGAAAGTGTTTAGTTTGATGTGTTGTTCTGACCGAGAGAAGAACATGTAAAGTATTTCGTTTATAGAATATCTTAACTAATAAATAACATACTGTGATAGGTGGTGGTCAGTGGTCATATGTTGTGACTCGAAATCCAATTTTACTCCCCTTCTATGAAATGCCTTGGTTTGTTCGTAACTATTGGGTAAGAATCTGCCCTCACATTCAAAATGCTCTCTTATGACCACGCGTGTATTTAGCAAGTTTCCCGGGAAGTTCTACTGTATACTGCCTTCTCATGATGTAGGTTTTTCTGTTTACCAAATTGAGATGACGGAAAGCGAATGTTTAGCGCAGACGTAAGCGTAGTTGGCGGATACAAAGGATTCACACAAAAAAACCTTGATTTGAAACCAATACTCCTCCAGAATCTTGTGGAGAAACAAATAGTGTATGACCATATGTTTGATAAACAGCTGTCATGGAACTTCATCTCCTAATATTGTTCTGTTGACTCGTTGATTTCAAAAAGCTGAAGTATGTCCTACCATCTGGATCCATTTGAGCGGCCAGATAGAGTGTACCAGCAGCCCACTCACATTATAAATAATTAGATGCCCTTCTTTGTACAAATAATTATGAGTTTAAATAACCCTTAGCTGCATTTCAGTCACTCAGTCAGTCAGATGCAACGTAGAACTTCGTACGTAAGTACATCAGTTCATGTTGCCACACCACATCAGCACACAGAGATGTAATTGTCAATTCAAATCCGATAGAGGAAGAGGTAGTAAGGGTATAAGAAGTAATCGGAGATGTTAGGATTAGAAGATATTATTCAAGAAGTATGATTCAGTATGATAAGTTTACAAAGTCAAAACTAGAGGTGTTGAAGAACCCAGAAGATTAGGATTTGAGAGAACACAAAGAATAAATGCACCTGCGTCATTGCAAACGTTTTTGAGCCATGCCATTCAAGGTCTCTAACCATCAATTATTATCATCTCGCGGACCCCAACCAGGTAGTCGACAATTACTGACATGGCTAACTTAGCTGCACTTAAGTGCTTTTTTCACACTCTTCCCTAATTTTTATATCCTGATATTGTCAGCTCAGTGCATTGTATGCGTATTTTTCTACATCATACTTTCTTCTCCTTTTTTTTGCTCTTCAAGTTGTCGTTATGTTCGACATCGTTCTGAACTGGAACTCAAGCCGTCATTGAATTTTGAAGCTGTTGCTAATTGTTTAAATATGACCGGTATCAATGATGTGTTAATTAGTGTACAAATTAAAAATGTTGTCAATGCAAATGTAAGTTTGTATTTATGTTTTTCTCTTTTCTTTTTCAATATAATTTGATGGTAATACTACTAACTATTCAGTCAGTTAGTCAGTTGCAACGTAGAACTTTGTACGTATGTACATAAGGTTCAAGTTGCCATACCACATTAGCACAGAGACGCGATTGTCTGTTCAAATCTCATAGTGATAAAGATAGTAGAAGTATTAATGGTATTGAAGAAGACTAGGGTTTCAAGATATTATTCAAGAAGTATAATTCAGTGAGATAAGGTTAGAAAGACAAAAGTAGAGGTGCTGACGAATCCAGAAGATTAGGATTTGAGAGAACACAAAGAATGAATGCATCTGCGCCATTGCAAACGGTTTTGAGACATGTCGTTCGAGGTCTCTAACCATTGGTGACTTTCGTCTCGCGGACGCCAACCAGGTAGTCGACATCTACCAACATTACTCAGTCTACTTGTCCGTGACTTCATGGATTTCTGCCATGTTTTGGTTTGGCCGCCCCTAACTTTCTTTCAACCTACTCCTACACTACAAATCATTGCTCGTCGAGGCAGTCAGTGGTTAGGTATACGTAACATATGTCCCAACCACCTCATCTGATAAAGTTTCAATACTTTGTCTATTGATCTGCCATCCTTACCTAGTACTCGTTCCTCAACGACAGCATTGCTTACTCAGATGTCCCACGATCATCAAATAATTTGTGTGATTATTTTAGGAAAATTTATATACACAAATATCCACTTACATATATTTAAGGCATACTGTTTACCCGTATGAATATCTACATTTCAATTTTTATATCTTACTTACTTACTCATTTACTTACGCCTGTTACTCTCTAATGAAGCTGAGGCCATCGACTAGCATTCTCCAACCGACTCTGTCCTAGTCTATCCTTTCCAATTCATATCTGCTTCTAATGCTTCTGATATCAGTTTGAATTAATTATTTTCTTTTTAAACAAAACTAGAAACAACTGCATATTCATAAATCGTTTGAAATTTTCATTTCCCTCCTTTTTTTTAAATCAAGATCCCTTTAATGTTTCAAATTTTACAAATTGCATGTATCAGTCAACATTGGTGTATCAAACCGATTGAATCAGTTCATAATAATAATATTGGTGAGAATTTTTAGGAAAATTATTATTATTATTATTATTATTTCAAATTTGAATACTTATTACCTTGAAATCATGAATTAATCATTGTTAAACCATCTCACCAAGTGAAACCTGGAAGCATTGCTTAGACGGCCGTTTTGTCTTGATATGAGACGACTGCTCATCAATGGCAGTGCTCATTCACGGCTGCTGCTACCCACAGCATTCGAACCTGGGATTTTCGGTTTGGCGCGTGGACGCCTGCTCTTCAGATCAGTGAGCCCGGCATCTAACGGTGGATACGCACTGTTGTTGAGTCCGTTACCATGACGAAATGACCGTCCAGTGCTTCCAGGTTCCCCTAATGGTAGTCTAATATTGATCGATTCATGATTTCAAGGGAAAACTACTACTCTCTTCATAATAGTTCATCAGCTGATAATTTGTGATGATTTTTTTGAGGAAAAAAAAATTAATCATATAAACCTATATCTTTTGAATGATAGCTTTTATAGTTCTTAAAGTTTTCCTCTCCTTACAATAGAGAACTGTTTTGACGTTTGTATTGAAAATTGTGACTTTAATGTCGGTTGTTAGTTGTTTTGAGTTTCACATGTTGTTCAATTGTGGAACTGCTATTCTCTTGCTTTGCTCATCCGTGCCTTCATATCTGCATTAGATCCACTTTGTTTATTCTTGATGTTACCCAGATAAATATTTAAAAGTTTTCACATCTCATAGAGCTTCTTGATCAAGTAAGATTTGGTCGGTGCATCTTGTATTGTATTACTTTACTTACTTTCGCCTGTTACCCCAAATGGAGCATAGGCCGCCCACCAGTTTTCTCCAACCAACTCTGTCCTGGGCTTCCCTCTCCAGTTCTGTCCAATGTTTGTTCATTCCTCTCATATCTTTCTCTATTTCACGGCGTAATGTATTCTTTGGCCTTCCTCTTTTCCTTTTGCCTTGAGGGTTCCATGTGAGGGCTTGTCTCGTGACGCAGTTAGGTGCTTTTCGTAGAGTGTGTCCTATCCACTTCCAACGCTTCTTCCTGATTTCCTCCTCCATTGGAATCTGACTTGTTCTCTCCCACAGTTCGTTGTTGCTGATGGTGTCTGGCCAACGAATACGAAGTATTTTGCGTAGACAGCTGTTAATAAACACTTGTATCCTCTGGATGATGGCTTTGGTAGTTCTCCATGTTTCCGCTCCATACAGTAGAACTGTCTTCACATTTGTATTGAAAATCCTTAGTTTGGTGTTGATTGATATCTGTTTGGAGTTCCAGATATTTTTCAACTGTAGAAATGCAGCCCTTGCTTTGCCAATCCGTGCCCTCACATCTGCATCGGATCCACCTTGATTGTCGATGATGCTGCCCAGATATGTAAAGGTGTTAATGTCCTCCAAGGCATCTCCATCAAGAGTGATTTGATTGGTGCATGTTGTGTTGCATCGGAGAATTTTGCTTTTTCCTTTATGTATGTTGAGACCTACTGCTGCAGAGGCTGCTGCTACACTGGTCGTCTTCTCTTGCATTTGTTGTTGAGTGTGCGATAGAAGAGCCAGATCATCTGCGAAGTCCAGATCGTCCAGCTGCGTCCTAACTGTCCAGTTGATTTGTATTGTATTAGAGGATCCTAATTCTTCTCTTGTTTGTATTCTGTGGTCTTCCGCATTCCATTTGGCCTTGAGGATTATAGGTGAGATCTTGTCTTATGATGCAGTTGAATGCTTTGTGCTATTCACTTCCAGTACTTGTTCCTGAATTCTTTCTCTACTGGAATCTGGTTTATTCTCTCTCCTACAGTAGATTGTTACTTACTATTGGTGTCTGATCAATGGATCCTCAGTATCTCGCGTAGACAACTGTTAATAAACAGCTGTATTTCTTTTTTGGATGATGACTTTTCCCTTAGACACCTGTACATGAACGTACACATCATTATATATGAAGAATAATGATAAGGATACACTCGTAATCAGAAATTTTAATGCACCATTCAAGCTTTGCACACACATCGAAGCCCTTCACTATATAATATTACTATAATCAATCTACATCTAATCTTCTGAATTCCTTATGATGCCTTTCTGCTCTTCATGAATTGATTCCACTGGGATATATTTCTTGTTGAATCATATCTTCGAACCAGAACCCTCTCCATTATCTCTGATACTACTACTACCTCTACTACTACTTAATACTATGGCATTTCAATTGACAATTCCATCTCTTTGTGTGCCATTGTGGTATGTCAACTTGAACAGATGTGCGTGAGTACGAAGTTCTCTGTTGTAACTGACTGACTGACTAGTCATCAGTACGTCCACTACAAATAAGATCCATAGATTTAGAAATATATCACATCACACTGTCAAGTTATCAAATCATTTGTTAAATCACTGTTAATCACTTCATAATATTAGTGATTACAAAATTACTTACTTATTGAAGCCTGTTACTCCATATAGAGCATAGGCCGCCGACCAGCATTCTCTAAGCTACTCGCTCGTGCGTCTTCCTTTCCAGTTTTACCCACTTGGTTTTGATTGTTTCCAAATCTGCTTTCGATCCATTTTGTTTATTAAGGATTATGTCCAGGTATGTAAAGATTCCTACATTTTCCAAATCTTCTCCATCAAGTGTGATTTGATTGATGCATATTGTGTTGAATTGGAGGATCTTGCTTCTTCCTTTGTGAATTTTGAGGCCTTCTTCTGCTGAGCCTACTGTGGTAAATAAGGGCTAGATCATCTGTAAAGTCTAAAGCATCCATCTGCTTCCAAGTTGTCAACTGTACTTCCGTACTTCCCTTGAGATGTTAATGTCTTCATAATCTTGTCGGCTAGCAAAGAGTAAGAAAAAGAGTGAAGGTAAGTAACTTTGCTTAACATCGGTCTTCACACGATAGGCTACTACTCTAATCCAAACGTCCTAAGCTTCCACTAACGGTATCAAAAAGTTTTGATATGGCATAGAGAGTGTATTCTACAAGCACCCAGAAAATATGAGGTCTAGTAAAGAAGAAGAATAAGGCTCATAAAGTTTGACAGACAGTTAAGTCGACCGTGAATACTAACCAATAGGAAACAACATTGAAAAGTATGTGCACTTGATATTTTAGGACGACCTTCAATATTGACCAATAGGAATCGACCAATAGAATCAGACTCACAAAATAATTTCTTTACGATATTTGATGACTAATCCTAACAAAAATGAATCTTTATTTTTTTTTCAATCGATTCGAATTATTAGATATTGTTCCAAGTATACATGTCGGTGAAATGATCACAATTTATTTGAAAGCTAATTTAATCAAAACTAATTTGAACACTGCTGAAACAGACCATAGTCATGTTGAACAACAACAACAATTGAATGAAGACAAGACTTCTACTGCTGCTGTACAGAATAAATTTCTTTCAGTGATACATTTCAATTATCAATCGATGAAGAATGCCGATTCTTCACAATCCGCCGCCGCCAACAACAACAATACCAGTGATACTGATGATAAAATGATGATGAGGATGATTTCGTCAAGTCAATTAGAATTCTTTTATCGATCCGGTATTCATTGGTATCATTCGAATGTAAGTTAGCTAAAAAGTGAGAGAATATGTTTCTTCTGTGTTTTTTTCTAGTGTATTATTCCAAGTATACCGCTCTTGTTTAAAAGGCCTTATTACCGCCGGAGACGGAAATCCGTGAGATAGGGTGAGGTGTGACATTTTTAGCGTCGACCTTTTCTAAACCCTCCTACCTTGTGAGAATGCAGCGTCGCTGCAGACGCTGGTCATCTGAGGGAAACACCTTACTGCCGTCACACTCCTCTACAGTCATCAGTACGACTTCGCCCTCAGGCCTTAAGTAGCTGTTTTTAGTTTCGCCGTTCTTCAATTGACCTGTCTGGTATGGTAGGACCTACAGGTACATATGTCCCAGCCAATATAGTTCGGTTGGGTCACCGCGATGGGCAAGCCCAACTACCAGGTCAAGGTGTAGCAGTTACGATCTTGAGCTTTGCAAGACCTACACAAACAAGCTGAAATTATCATGAAGAAAAACAGTAGTATAGCAACTACAGAAGAAATAGTTTCAACATCCCAGGAGGTACTGATTTAGAACAAGCACCAGCATAGAGAACAGATCTCTGTTAATACTCTGGACAATGTTGATGAAAGGAAGAACAAGTAGACAGCATTTTATAAAACACAACGGAACTACCACTTCCAATACCAAAACTGTACTTGTTTCAATAAACAATTGTTTACTGCAAATTCGTCGATCCCACATCATCATTCAAGCAGGGAGAAACAGATTCGACATAAAAGCTGAAGTTAGTGGATTCGATGATAAACACATGTCACAAATCAAAACTGATCATTACTTTTAATACATCAAACTGATGAAATTTATTGATTTTAGTTTTTAGTAAAATTTAGGAGGAAGTGATCATTAGTCAGTCAGTTACAACGTAGAACTTCGTACGTGCGTACGTACATATGGACATCAGTTCAGGTTGCCATTACCGCATTAGCACAGAGACGCAACTGTCAGTTCAATTTCCATAGGAGTAGAAATAGTTGAAGTATTAGCGATTATGGAGAAGTGATCAATGATCACGAGTGTGCAAAGGATATTTTCACTCAAAAACCATTTCTCAACAATATGACATTAAAGTATCGAAATTAAACGATGAATGTTAATGAATTCAGATAAAAATTAATTATTGAGTAATAATGTAGAATGAAGTCGATTTGAGAGCAACACTGTAGGGTTCGTCACTAGGTACGCTTGAAGCTATTACGACGAGTTCACCTTAGTCGATAAACGCGAACGAGACAATCAACCAGCGTCCAGATAGGCTACCTTGAATCCCAAGCTGAAGATAGAAGGCTTTGTAAGCGTAGAAAGTATATTCTACAAACACCCAGCAATCACACAATGCAATCAAGCACACAACTCTGCGTTTATTTATACATCATAGAAACGTCCTTGGGACAGTTTAGAAAATAGCACACTAAAATACACAGCAGCCCATCACAGCCATGGATTTTCTTGGTGGGAAATGAAATCTCAAGGTCAACTGATCAGCTCATGCTGGCAAATGTGAAATCCAAAATTAAGGCATTTTTTTTATCAAGCGAGTTTTTGGGGATCTAACATCCCCCAACAAATACTATTGAATTCAATGGACTTCCATTACTCAATATTAATAACTCCTATAACAAATAAGTTCATATAGCAGCCTATTGTCAGACCAACCAAATATTGAGAAACATCATCAATAGTTTGTTTGAATGTTGAATGAACTTTTACCTGTTAACCTTAAAGATTTTGTGGATTTAATTTTTTTTTAAATTTAAATCATCTTTCAAAAGTGTATCATGTTTCACTACACTACATGACATAAAGTTTGCTAGAATTGAATAGGCATAGAATAAGAGTATTACTATTTTAAAGTTAAAAAATTAAACAGCAAGCAATGAGTTTTATTACTGCTATATAGAGCTGAAGGTCAGTCAGTCAGTCAGATGCAACATAAAACTTCGTACGTAAGTACATCAGTTCATGTTGCCATACCACATCAGTACAGTGATGTAATTGTCAATTCAAATCCAATAGTAGTAGAGGTAGTAAAGGTATCAGAAATAATCGGAGAGGTTAGAATTAGAAGATATTATTCAAGAAGTATGATTCAGCGAGATAAGTTTACAAAGGCAAAACTAGAGGTATTAAAGAATCCAAAAGATTAGGATTTGAGAGAACACAAAGAATAAATGCACCGGCGCCATTGCGAACGATTTTGAGCCATGTCATTCAGGGTCTCTAACCATCGATTATTATCATCTTCCGGACACCAACCAGGTAGTCGACAATTACCGACATGGCTAAGTCCACTCGTCGATGACTTCATGGATTACTGGAATGTTTTGATTTGGCCGCCCCTAGCTTTCTTCCAACCTATTCCTACACCACAAAACAAAGCTTGATGAGGCAGTCGGTGGTTAGGCATACGCAACACATGTCCCAACCACCTCAACTGATGAGGTGTCACTACTGCGTCTATTGATCTGCCATTCTTACCTAGCACCCGATTCCTAATAACAGCGTTGCTGACTCGGGTGTCCCACTAGAGCTGAAGGTCTCCTATGAGATTAGAGGTTTACTGTGATGAACATTGTGGATGTTTTGGCATGGCTTTGGGCAAGCATTGTTAACAGTCCTTTATACAAAATTGGTTAGCAGCGCGACCGATTTCATTGATACTAGTGGTGGTTGTTTTGTAACATTCCCGAGGGTCATTGTCATTGGGGTGCTGCTGTATTACATATCACCATTGCTAATAATAATGTGTTTATGACAGTCGTGTGTAAGCGGGATGGTTTCGAAATAGCCTATTCATGCTGTGCATATTGAATGACGACGCGATCATGGATCGGAAATAATAATCACTCTATATATGTACTAATGTATATATAAATGGTGTGAATGGTCCACCAGGGTATCAGGTACCTGTGTGTTAGTTGCACCACGGAATCTAGGAAGGCACAATGAGACTTAACTTTTCACCTATTCACCATTTGAAATCTTTTTATTACTCACCATATACACATTGCTTAACTCAAAAATAAAACACTAAAAATTACTTTTGCTTTTGAATGGTTTTATTTTGTAGAATAATAACTCAAGTAAATCTTTCAATGAAGCTTTACCTTTGGATATCAATTTGATTATAACATGGAAGGTAAAATGAAGAATGCTTATTATTATTATTATTATTATTATTATTATTATTATTATTATTATTATTTGGTAAGGTAGATGATATTCCACTGGGTATTTATACACTAGACAACCTGTAAGTATAGACTATTATCCTGGTTGAGGCGCGCTAGATGATTGTAACCGATGTTTAGAGACTTTGGATGTGATATGGCTCAAAAGTGTTTGGCATTGATTGACGCAGGTGTATCCATTCTTTGTATCAGTCCTTTCAAATTACACATTTTTAAAACCATGAATCGATCAATGTTAGACCACCTTCATTAGAAACCTGGAAGCACTGAAAGACGGTCGTTTCGTCCTGGTATGGGACTCACCAGTGGCAGTGCGCATCCATGACTCCTGCACCCAACAGGATTCGAACCCAGGACCTTCGGTATTGTGCGCGAACACCTAACTATCGGACCACTGAGCCGGTGTCTAACGGTGTTAATGTCTAACTTCGATCGATTCACGGAGTTGTGCAACCTCATACACAGTCTTCGGTAGTAATTACTGTCTACATCCGAACAGGTTGAACTTCACTGGTCACTTCTTCCCACTAGAAGTCGGAGTAGATTCCTCACGAAGCTAGTCACTAGTGAGCACAGGTAATTATTGCATTACGGGGTTGTTGTGAAGATTGTTAAGTTACACATTTTTGAAACCACGCTGAGAAGTCCCATACCAGGACTTGACGGCCGTTTCTCAGTGCTTTCAGGTTTCTAATGGTTGTCTAATATTGATCGATTCATGGTTTACAAAATGTGTAACTTAACAATCATCACAACCCCGTATTCCTTTCAAATTGTCATCGTTTGAAAGTCCTCATCACCTCTAAATTTCTCCTTCTCAGATTTATTTCACTAGATTATACTTCTTGAATAATATCTTCGATCCTCAATCTTCTCCGTTACTGCTAATACTTCTACTATCTCTACCACTACGGGATTTGTATCGCCCAAGTATATCTCTGTGCTAATATGGTAAGGCAACTTGAATTGATGTGTGTACGTACGAAGTTCTACATTGTAACTGACTGATTGAGTCTTTTGATACGTTTGCACATTCTGTCTACTGTTGTTCTTGTTTTTAACTTCAAAATCATAGTATACCGTCGGTAGTTTATGCATTGTACTAAAATATATTCTCATCTGATCGCACTCCATTGTCTTCATTAACTTTTGAAGTCTTTTTCTCAGTAAACGCAATCCCATGTCGGTTTAATTCTTTAAGCCTAAACGTTTATACACCTTTAACACTTATAAAACCATGTTATTTTATGGTGGAATCGTTTTTTCCTCTCACTGTTTTACAGTGGCTCTCTGCAACTATTGGCTGTTTACAGTGCCATGTTTTTCCTGTTTCATCATTTCTTTTATAGATTAATCTATGTTACTTACTCCGAATTCAGTAGTTTGTATTATTGTGAATCAGGTTTAACTTTGTAAATGGCAGAGTATTTTTCCCTACAGCTATTGTTGGTTTATCTTCATTTCATGTTTTTGCATTGAATATTTTTACACATTTGAATTCATCAATCAACCATTGTTAGACCACCATTAGAAACCTGGAAGCACTGGATATCCGTTTCATCCTGGTATGAGGCTCATCATCAGTGCGCATCCACGACACCTGTACTTCGCAGGCTTCGAACCCCTAGACCTTCGGTCTTGAGCACGAACGCCTAACCTCCGGACCACTGGGTGATCATCCAGTGGTGTTAATGTGCTTATTAGTGAGGAAATTCTCGGAGTTATTGTGAGTAGACGTGACCAGTGAAGTTCAACCCTGTCGGGTGTTGGCAGTAACTACCAAATACAAATGGATGAGGTCACGCGAAATTCCTAGATCAGTCAGAGTTAGACATTTAACACTGTTAGATGCGACCCAGTGGTCTAGAGGTCAGACGTTTTTGCTCAAGACCGAAGGTCTCGCGTTCGAATCCTGCGAAATGTAGTAGTCGTGAATGCGCACTGTTGATGAGTCCCATATCAGGATGAAACGGCCGTCTTTCAGTGCTTCCAGGTTTCTAATGATGATGGTCTAACAGTGATTTATTGGTGATTTCAAATGTGTAAAAGAACATTAATCTCCATAACTCTAATTGATAAAAGCATTTATATCTAGCATTACATAGTTCTCATCTCAGTTTGTTGCCTATCATTATTGATTTCGTTAAGTGTTGTTATTTAAATACTGAGCGTCGCACCCGTTATCGCTTCGGACACTTCATGAATTGAAGGTTATAAATGGTGTTGAAATAACATTAAGTTGAAATCTATTTAAGTTACGTTACAAGAATTGATATGTCTAGTTGATAGAATGATTAGAGTAATAAAGATACAGGTGACCTCTGTCTTCTATTTTGTACATAGCTCATGTTGGTTCCTCAACTTATGGCTATGATGTTACTTCATTTTACCACACTTGTGTGTCTACAATTTTTAACTGTCCCTATAAAACAAGCCATATCATGCATTCAACCAGACAACTGAGCTAACGAATTCGGGAACACTTTTATTTGTGGCTGGTATGATCAAACTCTACTTGGAGCTCTTCTGAGGTTACTACCGGTCCAAAACCCGGGTAAATGAGGAGAGTTGGGCATGAGGTTATCGACCCCATCTCATAGAAAACCTTTAGCGGCTAACAACTGGACTCCAGTTTGGACGAATGATCGAGTATGTGATGAAGTAAATCTTCCTTCCCACTTCCGTATATTCTAATTAGGCGAATCCTGTTTGTGCGAAGGCGGTAGTTAGAAGCCAAATACGGTGTTGCGGATGAATTTATTTCATGCCATTCATTTATGCAGACAAACATGACAAAGGAAGCGTACAAGCGAAACAAAGTGAATCGGAAAAGGCGAGTGAGCCAACTCTCCATGAGCTGAAGAATCACTAGGTAATTTTAGTCAATCAATACTAGGCTAAACATGTGATAAGCGAGTAGGCATGCACACACACACACAATCAAACGTACAATAATCGATACTGTTATCGAATTATTTACAAAATATAAAAATATGGTCGATACTATTATCGATTAATTTAAACGGCCAATCATTGAAGTACATTGATGCTACACATTCCTCGGTGTTATTGTGTTCCTTGTTATTCCTCTTTTCGTTTAACCTTGAGGGTTCCAAGTGAGGGCTTGCCTTGTGATCTAATCGGATGTTTTCCTCATTGTGTGCCTTATCCACTTCCTGTGCTTCTTCCTGATATCTTTCCCCACAGGGAAATGGTTTTTTCTCTCGTCATCTGTAATCCTCCTAGAATGGAACTCCTTTAGTTAACTATAAACTATCTACATGAAAGACTACCTATAATTATGGTTGTGTAGCGCAGATGTTGTTGATATCATCGACGTTGATCTAATTGAAAATAGTACACTGTCGCTCACTTATATATAATCTGTGTTATATGAATTTTTTTCATTGTCTGCCACAAAAACGAGCAATAAACAGCATTTTAGAACGCTTTTTCACCCGCGAAAATCATCTCCCTATATTCCTCAAATTGACTAATTGTTTTTCTTATGTTGACTTCTTGTGTGTGTGTATGTAGGCTTTGACCGAAACTACACCGACTACTACTAATCTTCAACAACCAATTTGGGGCCAAAGTCATTTACGAATTAATCAGCTCAATTATCCAATACAAATGCCATATACCTTCGATCGTAATTACGTAAGCTTTATGTTCTTATCTTTGTTTTGGTTGAAAGCAATAAATTTTGTGATCACAGTTTTTTTTTAAATCACAAAAAATAATCCTAGTGGGAAATGCATCGTTACAATCATCAATCAATCATTGTTAGACCAGTATTAAAAACCTGGAAGCATTGAAAGACGGCCGTTTCGTCCTGGTATGGGACTCATCAGCAGTGCGCATCCACGACTCCTGCTCCTCGCAGGATTCGAACCCGGGACCTTCGGCATTGTAGGCCTTACCATCGGACCACTGGGCCGTTCAGTGCTTCCAGGTTTCTAATGGTGGTCTAGCAATGATTGATTGATGATTTCAAATGTGTAAAAACGCAAACCTCCGAAAATCTGCCCCAAAAGCCTCGTTATAAGCTTGTTAGCACTTGGTTGGCGTTTCATTTTGGTATGGAACACTCGCCAGCACAGTGCTCATCCATTAGAATTTTTTTCAAGGCGAAATCCACTGTTTTGTATTTATTGGTGGCCTGTGATTTGATTCCAGTTTGATTGGCCGATTAATAAATATTCTATGAAATAAATCTTTTTATCTAATTAGGAGAACTCGGTTTATGTGACAGCAGTGTGATAGTTAGCTGCTAACTATGATTTTGGTTGGATGGATTTATTCTATACAATCGTTCATGCAGACAGACATGAGAATATGAAGCGTAAAGGCAAAGTGGAGAAGGCGAGTGAGCCAACTCAATATGATAAGACATGACGAAGCAATTATAGTCAGACAAAAATAGACCAAACATGCTGTAAGCGAATTAAGTAATGCACGCACCTGCACCACTAAAGCCCTACAGGTTCAGCATATACATTAGTACATACACACACACACTACTACATATTTGAAATACCGCATCAAGAAACTAAGTCAAAGATGCTTAGCTAACGAGGTTAACTAGATATATCCTTTCTTCGAATTGTACACATAAGCTTTAGAAAAATGTTTGTATATATTTTGTGTCTTTAATTGGTTTTATTGAAAGGAATATTACTGGGATTTGTTTGTTATGCCTGCACGTAAACACGTCATTTTGATATACTTGAACTATTACAAGTTCTCATTAGTCGGAAAACGAGAGCGAGGATCCGGCGACACGACATGCTACTCAAATCCGATTATCCTAACCCCCATATTGAGTGAAAATAAGAAGACAAGACTTTATATGAAGTGGAACCTGAATTCTAGTAGCATGCAGAAAGTACAAGGTCCGAGTCCAGAAGAGAATCAGGATCTTGGACTAGAAACTCGGGACCGGGTCCTGGTCGTCGTCATAAAACGTTACAGATAATGCGTATTTATACATTTTGGTCGAATGAAAAACAACATTGAAGTCTGTGACATTGACAGTTAAGACGACCAATAGGAAGTGACGCTTGAAGTGACATTGATAGTCAGGACAACCAATAATAAACAACATTGAATCGCGTGACATTGATATCTAGGACGACCATAAAATTGACCAGTAGGAATTAACCAATAGGAATTGACCAATAATTCTCTTAGGATATTGGATGAATATCCTAACAATGTTCACTGCTAATAGCAAGATTATTGCTCTTTAAAATATATCCATATAATAATAATAATAATAATAATAATTCATAATAATTATTGATTTGGTTTTGTTCAACTCTTTAAATATACACGAGGTGATATATATTGTAGAATACAATAAAGTTTCCTATCTCTTATGATTTTAAAGTTATTTTCCGATTTCATTCCACCTGAACGGTTGTTTCGTCCTAGTGTCATCAGCAGTGTTCATCCACAATCCCTGTATGTGGGAATCGAACCCATGACCTTTGGTCTTGCTGTCGAACGCCCGTTTTATTGACCACTAAGCTGGTGGTATCCAACGTCTCCAATATCTAACTTTAGTCAATCCACAGTATTGTGCAACCTCACCCATTGTCTTCTGTGGGTAAATAACTCCCTACACCTGAAAGATTTGAATACAACTGGTCACGAGTTCTCACCCAAACTCTGAGAATTTCCTCATGATCGTTTCCCACTATAAGTTTTTGGCGATTTTCGAAATCACAGTTTTATTTGACAAGTAGTATAATGTAGACTTTACTAAATCATAACACTATTGCGTATATTTAGTGTGGTGGTGGTGTCTCCAGTATTATTATGATTCTTGAAATCTTAAGCCTGTTATCCTCTAATAGACCAAAGGTCGCGGACCAGCGAATTATTTTATTTTCTGGCTAGCGGCTCTCGTTTTTAGCGAGTTGGATTTCTACGGGACGAGGTCGCCAAACCCTTATGCCCAACCCTTTTTGTTTATCCGGACTTGGGACTGACAGTAACTCTATAAGGTCTCCAAGAGGAGTTACTATGGCTCTTGACAAAAATAAATGTATATTGTTTTCAGTTAGAGTTTTGGGGATTTGTGTTTTAACACATTTGAAATCATCAATCAATCATTGTTAGACCACTACCATTAGAAACCTGGGAGCACCGTTGGATACCGGCCCAGTGGGTTCGATGGTTAGGCGTTCGCGCACAATACCGAATGTCTCGGGTTCGAATCCTGCGCAAGGTGCAGGAGTCGTGGATGCTCACTGCTGATGAGTAGTCCCATACTTGGACGAAACGGCCGTCTTTCAGTGCTTCCATGTTTCTAATGGTGCTCTGTCTAATTCCAACTGCTAAATATATATATATATATATGATTATTTTTTTCTGACAGAATATTCTGGATAAATTAACATCATCATCGTCATCGTCATCATCATTATCATGTAAAAGAACATTGAAAAAGTCTAAACATAAAATAAACTTTCTCTCAAATAAAAACACCAATTCAATCATTATCATCAATGAAACAATTGATTTATCGAATTTAATTCGATTTCGTTTGAATTATCCAAAACATGTGAATTATTTGAAAAATTATAAAATTATTAATAATAATCATGATATGTTGTTGAAAGATATTGGTTCGTTGAATCGGTCTCATGATGATGCTGAGTCATTATTCAATCTTATTGATCATACTCGTCAATTATCATGTGAAACATTGAAAAAACGGTAAGTAATTCTGGTGTTTGTTTTTGTGTTATGATTTAATGTATGTAAGTAGGTAGGTAAAAACTGCATTGACAATGCAATTCGGGGGGCGGGATGCGGTTTTCCGCCCCCCCCCCCTTGTGACGACACCTGAACTAGTGCCGTAGTCAAGTGTGTTGACCGCTTCACTTATTTCAGGAGTCTCATCAGTGCTGATGGCCTGGTGACTGATGAAACATTAGCACGGATACAGAAGGCTCGATTGGCTTTTGTCAACATGCGTCATTTATAGCGTAGGCGTGATATCCGTTTGCTAAACAAAGGTCAAGTCTTACTGCGCAGTAGTTCGCTCCGTCTTAATTTATAGCTGTGAAACATGGCCAGTGAGATATCCGTAGGTTACTAGTCTTCGATCATAGGTGTCTTCGAAGCATTGCTCGTATATCGTGGGACAACCTCTTAGGCAATGCTTTTGTTAGGAATCGAGTACTAGTTAAGGATGGCTAATCAATAGATGAAGTATTGAAACTTCATCAGTTTAGGTGGTTGGGGCATGTTTTACGAATGCCTGCCAACTGCTTCGACGAGTTATATTTTGTGGTGTCGGAGTAGGTTGGGAGAAAGTGAGGGGTGGCCAAACCGAAACATGGCACAAATCCATAAAGTCACCGACAGGTGGACTGAGACATGTTGGTAGATATAGGCCACCACATGGTTTGGGTCAGTGAGACGATAATAACAGACCTTGAACGCCATAGCTCAATATCGTTTGCCATGGCGCCGGTGCATTCATTCATTGTGTTCTCTCAAGTTCTAACCTTCGGAATTCCTCATCATCTATCTCTTTCTCTTTCTAAAGTTATCTCATTGAATTATACTTCTTGAGTAATATCGTCGATCCCTAATATTCTCCATTACCAATAATTACTACCACCGCTACTACGGGATTTGGACTGATGGTGGCGTCTCTGTGCTAATGCGGTATGGCAACCTGAAGTGATTGACTACGTATGAAGTTCTGCGTTGTAACTGACTGACTGACTGATTGTACCATGTTCTTGCTTGAATAATTGATAATTAGACAAGAATATGACAATTGTGTTAAAGATCATCAGGATTGATGAGCTTATACCACATGTATTAAAGAATTATTTTCATGTAAATTTAGTCAGTCAGTCACTCAGCTACAACGTAGAACTTGGTACTCACATACATGAGCATTCGAGGAGTCTTGTCGCATCGACACACACAGACATGGAATTGTCAATTCAAATCTCATCGTAGTTGAGGTAGTAGAAGTATTAGTGGCAAGGGATCGAAGATATCATTCCAGCATTCTAATGCATTCGAACAAATTTAAAAAGAGAACGACAGAGGTGATGCGGAATTTACATGAATACGATCTGAGGGAAGACGAAAAATGGATGCACCCGATCCATTGCAAACGATTTTGAGCCATGTCATTCAAGATCTCTACCTATCGGTTACTTTGGTTTCACGGACCCCAACCTAGTAGTCTACACTTACCAACATGACTCAGTCCAGCTGTTAGTAACAGCATGGATTTATGCTGTGATTTGGTTTGGCCGCCTCTAGCTTTCTTCCAACCTACTCCTACGCCACAAAACATTACTTGGCGAGGTAGTCGTCTCAACTGATCAAGATTCACTGCGTCTTAAATTGATCTGCCATCCTTACTTACATAGTATCGTTTTTCTTACCCGCGCATTGCTTACTCAATGGTCATAGGATCTGTGAGCAATGCTTCGAAGACACCGCCAATGATCGAATTCTAGCAACCTACTGGCCATGTTTCACACCCATATAACAAGACGAAGCCAACTGTTGCGCAGTAAACTTGTCGTTTGGTCCGTCCTTGATTCTATGTTTGTTTTTAGGTTAGATAGAATTCAACAGTCATCATGTTTACATACTCTTCCTTACTAACATGTTCTCATCATCTATAATCATTATAAATTATTTTTAATACTTCATTGTAAAATTTCACTTCATTTCTACGCATTTTAAAAAATAAAAACATTGACCAAATTATAACTGCGCATATCTATTGTAGAAAGGATATATTTTACTTTTCTGTTCTTTCTGTCTCTCTCTCTCTCTCTCTCTCTGTCTCTCTAGAATATTACTTTCAACAATTACTTACAAAAATTACGCCTGTTACCTCTCTCTAATCGAGCATAGGCCGTCGACTAGCGAATTAATTTTTTTCGGGCTAGTGGTTTTGGTTTTAGCGAGGAGTTGTGTGTTACGTGCGCACACGTCATAAACATGTCATTTGATATGCTTGAACTATTTATTACGAGTTCATATTAGTCGGTAAACGAGAGCGAGGATCGATGATGATCCGGTGACACGACAGGCTACTCCAATCCGATTGTCCCAACCCCTGATTGAGTAAGAGAAGAAGACTTGATATCAAGTAGAACATGTATTCTACAAGCACTCAGAAAATATGAGGTCCGAGTCCAGAAGAGGATAAGTATCCCGGACCAGGGATCCGTGCCATAAAACGTTACAAATAATGCAAATTAATACAGTTAGGTCGAATAGGAATCAACACCTGATGTTTGTGACATTGATAGTTGATTTCGAGCCATTTGGTCTCTCGTGTGCTGTTACGGGTATGAGGGCGGTTGTCACTTCCCGCCTGCCCACACCGTGGAAGGTTGTTTCTTGACGGATCTGAAAAGGAAGGTATATTAGCGTTGGTATTAGAGACCTGGGTGCGTGACTGCAGAGCCCAAGGGACAACTGCTTGAGGCCGGTCACGAACGGCCTTTTCGTTAAAGGTTTTTTGAGTATTAGCTCCGCTCTTGAAAGCCCTTAGTAAGCACCCTTACCGTCGGAGACGGAAATCCGTGAGGTAGGGTGAGGTGTGACATATTTATGGTCGACATTTTCTAACCCTTCCTTCCTTGTGAGAAGGCAGCATCGCTGCAGATGCTGGTTGTCCGAGGGAAACATCTTACTGCTGTCACACCCCTCTGCAGTCAGCAGTACGACTTCGCCCTCAGACCTTGGGTAGCTGCTTTTAGTCTTATCGCTCTCCAATCGACCTGCCTGGCATGGCTTAACCTTCAGGAATATATGTTCCAGCCAGTATAGCTCGGCTGGGTCATGACGATAGGCAAGCTCGACCACCACATCAAGGTAGCAGCTCTCCGATTACTTCTAATACTTTTACTACCTCTTCTACTATTGGATTTGAATTGACAATTACATCTCTGTGCTGATGTGGTATGGCGACATGAACTGATGTAATTACGTACGAAGTTCTACGTTGCATTTGACTGACTGATCTGACATTGATGTAGTTAGAGGACGATCAATAGGAATTGACCAATAGAATTAGACTTACAAAGCAAATTCTCTTAGGATATTGGATGAATATCCTAACATGGTGTATTTCTACGGGATGTGGTTATTTAACCCCCTCATGCCTAACTAACTCTTCACCTTTATCCACTTGCTTGAGATCGACAGTAACCCTCGGAGGGCTTCAGGTGGAGTTACTTACTTTCAACACATTATTTATGTAGTATGTTTAATCATAAATAATGATAATCATTATCAAACTATATATATTGTGTAACGCATGATTTCTTGCAACTTATGGTTTAATGTTTATTTAATCCTACTTAGTCTTATTCCAATCACTGTACAAGCTGAATTCTACAACAGTTCCAAATGGTCTCTTCTGGTCCAATTAGAATGTTTGAATCAAAAATGCAGAAAAATCACTAATACTGACTATGAGTAAGTTTAAAATATCCCATCATTCTATTCTGTTCTACTTGTACCTGTTTTCTTTTCCTTGGTTATATTGTATAATTTGATTGGATAATTAAAAGAGGGAAACATGAAAAATCATGATTTAAAGTTGTTGTTGTTGTTGTACTGTAACATAGAGATATATTGTTCTGATTCTTATTTTAATGTTAACTAATAGTAGTGTGGTGTGCGCTACTTATAAGTAGTATATGACGCGAGTGTAAACGTAATGTCTGACAGCAGAAGATGGAGGAAGATCAAGAAAGTTAGAAGAGTGGGAACACAATGGAATTTGTATGAAATGCATGAACAGTGAAATGCCAGACAACGGATTGATGTTTTGCAAATTAACCGTTTACGATATGGTTTTCCGATTTTACTGAGTAACTCTGTAATTTGCGATAAATACAATTCAGTTGCCCTCACCTGTGTTCTCCTTCACTACAGTAGTAGTATTGTATATCTGTTGTTGACCAATCTAAGGGGATACAGTGAACAGCTATAATGGAGTTGGACGATTTAGAATTTACAAATGATCTAGCTCTTCTATTGCATACGCAACAGCAAATGTAAGCGAAGATTGTCAGTGTAGCAGCAGTCTCGGCAGCAGTAGGTCTGAACATACACAGTGGGAAAAGCAATATTCTCCGATACAATACAACATGCACCAACCAAATCAAACTTGGCGGAGAAGCTTTGATTAATGTAAAAAGTCTTTACATATCTAGGCAGCATCATTGACGAGTAAGATGGATTTGATGCAGATATGAAGGCACAGATCGGTAAAGCAAGTGCTGTATTTCTACAATCGAAGAACATTTGGAACTCAAAACAACTGTCGACAAACATCGAAGTCACACTTTTCAATACAAATGTCAAAACAGTTCTACTGTATTGAGCGGCAAATTGGAGAACCGCGAAGGCCATCATCCTGAACATACAAGTGTTTATGAACAGTTATCTAATCAAGACACTAAGGATCTAATGACCAGACACCATCAACAACAATCTACTCTGGCGGAAAATAAATCAATGGCCAATTGAAAGAAAGGGCGTTAGGACAAAACACTCGAGGTGGATGTAACGCAAATCACTTGGAATCCTCAAGGCCAAAGGAAAAGTGGCAAACTGGAAACACATTACGCCGAGTATTGCAGACAGACATGAACAAAATAAAATGAAATTGAGTAGAAAGTACTAAAAAGGAAGGCCCAAGACGCATTAGGTTGAAGAATGCCGGTTGGTGGCCTACGCTCAATGAGGGGTAGCATCAGCAGTTGTAATTAAGTAAGTAAGCAAGTAAGTTGATAAACAGTATATGGTCACTACGATTTATGAAATCAACATCACAAATGAAAATGGAAATCAATGAATAAATAAAATAAACTGCTTATTTTTTATCTTAATTCAACCTTGAAATGGCTTACACTTTGATTGATATTTGATCTGTCTTGATATATATATATATATATATATATATATATATATATATATATATATATGTTGAGCACTCTATGTGAATTGCTTGGATTTAGCTTTTATGAGACGTTTGCACAGAATAGAGATAGAATACGGTTAACAATGAAACCTTGGATGTATGAGTTACTAGCTGGACTAAGGCAGCTTGGTGCATGAGTCAGTCAGTCAGATGCAACGTAGAACTTCGTACGTAAGTACATCAGTTCATGTTGCCATACCACATCAGCACACAGATGTAAGTGTCGATTCAAATCCAATAGTAGAAGAGGTAGTAAAGGTATTAGAAGTGATCTCAGAGGTTAGGATGAGAAGATATTCAAGAAATATGATTCAGTGAGAAAAGTTTAGAAAGTCGAAACTAGAGGTGTTGAAGAATCCAGTAGATTAGGATTTGAGGGAACACAAAGAATAAATGCACCGGCGCCATTGCAAACGATTTTGAGCTATGTCATTCAAGGTATCTAACCATCGATTATTATCATCTCTCGGACCCCAACCAGGTAGTCGACAATTACCAACATGGCTCAATGCAATATAGATTGGCCCATCAGCTGACGAGTTTGAAATAGGCTGAAACATGCGTGTTCAGGATTCCACTCCTACCGACATGAGATCACATTTCCTACCAGGAAAATCCTTGGCTGTGATCCCGGACTAGGGATCCGGGACCGAGTCGTGGTCCTGGTCATAAAACGTTACAAGTAATGCGTATTTATGCATTTTGGTCGAATAGAAAACAACATTGAAGTCTATGACATTGACAGTTAAGACGACCAATAGGAAGTAACATTTGAAGTGACATTGATAGTCAGAACAACCAATAAGAAAGAACATTTGAAATGAGATTGATAGTCCGGATGACCAATAAGAGACAACATTGAAGTATTTGACTTTGACAGTTAAAACGACCATAATTTTAACCAATAGGATTTGACCAATAATTCTCTTAGAATATTGGATGAATATCCTAACATATAGGAAGTAGCAATCTCTAAATATTGACCGATTGTATTGTTTTTTTTCTCATTTATCAGACATAAATCAATATCCGATCCAATGTCCACATCATCAACAAGCCCGACAAGTCATCCACAACAACAAATCAATCCATTTCGAGTGTACAATTTCTCATCATCATCATCACAGATGGAATCAATTTCTCATGATACTACTACCACATTGCATATTCCATCTTTAATATGGATTGGTTTAACTAAACAAACATTTCACTTATCACCATATCAAATGAAATATGTCACATTGAAAGCATTAGTACCACAACCTGGAATTTATAATCTATGCAATGCATGGAATATTAAAGCAACTCCCTTACCATCCTCGTCGTGTCATTCACATTCCCAAGTGACTACAATCAATGCAACCACAACAACAACATCATATCTTGTTGAAAATCAGAATAGATCATCTTTGATTATTGTTGAATAGTAGTAGCAGTACTAGTAGTAGTAGTACTAGTAGTAATGTACATGTTTGTAGGTATGTCTGTATTTTACAACTGCACACAGGAGACACACACACATACGATTCAAGTAAGTCGTCGTCCATTTGTCATTGTGTTCTCCCTCCTTACTTCCTTCAAAATGGCGACTGTCGACTCTGTGCTCTTCTAGCTCATGGGGTTGATCTTGTTTTCTTTTGCAATGCTTCTCAATACACACACACACACTGGATACATGGATATTTTATTTTTACTGATTTTTTTCTCGTCTAAACACTTTTGACGACGACCATTGTGATACAAGCATGAAATCAAATCAAATCAAAATGTTGTAAAGAGACAGAAGTGCTGCCGAGAGGCGCATACCTCTCTTTCTTCCTTCCTCTGTGTATCTATTGATCTGTCTCACCTGTGTCGCTGTGTACAACTCCACTATTATCTATATTCATGTATAATATTTCCTTAATGTGCAATCATTATGTAATAGTGTGTTGAACGTGTGTGTGTGTGTGTGTGTGTTTTTCCCTTTTTTTTTTATGGTTTCCCTGCAATTGTGCATTGTAAATGTTTATTTTGAGGTTGTTTATTCTTTTGGTTTGATTGTTCATTGTTGTTCCGTTTACTGGATTATTAGTGCTCTGATTACGATTTCGTTAATGAGGGTGTTTTTTTTCTTCTGATATTTTTCCCTCGTTTTTTTTTTGTGTGTGTGTAATTAAACATCAATGTCACCGTTTCTTCTGTCTCTCTCTTGCCCTCTCTGCCTCTCTCTCTCTCTCTGATTTGATTTGATTTGGTTTGGTTTGGTTTAGTTGATGAGATTATGTTTTTCATGCAATGAATTTGAAAAAATTTGGAAAAAAAAAATGTAATTTTTTTTTCATTTGTAATTATCTAATTTTGGAAATAATACCTAATTTTTCACCATTTTTTTTGTGAAATTTCTTAATCGATGTGTACTGAAAAAAAAAAAATAAAAACTGAATTTTCAAGAGAAAAAGTAAAAAATTAAAATAAGAAAGGAACTATTTATTATTTTTAAACTGATTGATTCTGTGTTGTAATCAATTGTAAACATTGGAATTTATTTAATAATTCAGTAAACTTTTCATCAAAATTAAAATCAAAATCAGAATTTTTTTTAAAGAAAAAAAAGGTTTTCAATTAGTTCATTCTGTTTGTAGTAATCATGTTATATAAGTTGAGAAACCATTGTTTTTTCTGGTTCGAAATTAAATCTACCAAAATTCTAGCTCGTTGATGTGCTATTATGGCGTTGGACTTACTTACTTACTTACTTACGCCTTTTATCTCCGATGGAGCATAGGCCGCCTAATACTTTTCTCCAACCAATTCTGTCCAACTGTTGTTCATTCTTCTCATATCTTTCTCTATTTCTCGGCTTAGTGTGTTCCTTGGCCTTCCTCTTTTTTTTTGCCCTGAGGGTTCCATGAGGGCTTGTCTCGTGACGCAGTTCAGTCAGTCGGATGCAACGTAGAACTTTGTACGTAAGTACATCAGTTCATGTCGCCATACCACATCAGCACTGAGATATAATTGTCAATTCAAATCCAATAATAGAAGAGGTAGTAGAAGTAATCAGAGAAGTTAGGATTACAAGATATTACTCAAGAAGTATGATTCAATGAGAAAAGTTTAGAAAGTCAAAACTAGAGGTGTTGAAGAATACAGAAGATTAGGATTTGAGAGAACACAAAGAATAAACACACCGGCGCCTTTGCAAACGGTTTTGAGCCATGTCATTCAGGGTATCTAACCATCGATGACGCAGTTAGGTGCTTTTCGCAGTGTATGTCCAATCCATCACTTCTACCTGATTTCCTCTTCCACTGGAATCTGGTTTGTTTTGTCCCAAAGTAGGTTATTGTTGATGGTATCTGGCGAACGAATCCGAAGTATGGGGCGTCAACCCCTCCTCCTTTATCCGGGCTTGGAACCAGCAGTAGCCCTGAAGGGTCTGCAGGCGAAGTTACCCATGTATGGTGCAGAAAGGATAATGTACAACGTCTGTTACAACCGATTTACAATGATTCATTTAAAGTAATTAGGAGAAACGATAAAACTATCACATCAAAAGGTAAGTAATGTCCAAGTATAATACAAGCTCAACAATGATAAATGTACAAAATAAATGTGAGGTATTACAAGTCTATTTGTCATTCGAAGCAATTCATTTAGTTACAATGTTAGATTAGATACTTTGTGTAGATCAGTTCCAATCGTCGTATTGCATTAACAAACACAATGAGATGAAATTTTCGATAGCGATTCATAGAGTAAGTAGTACAGGGTGCTAACAGCGTCGAAGATAAGATTCGAGACAATACAAATCGATGAAATATAAGAACAATTAGAGTTATGGAGATTAGCTAGCGTCTGTTGCACATTGACATCATCAATCAATCATTGTTAGACCACCATTAGAAGAAACCTGAAAGCACTGGACGGCCGTTTCTTCCGGGTATGGGATTCATCAGCAGTGAGCACCCACGACTACTGCACCGGTACGAAACGGCCGTCCAGTGCTTCCACATTTCAAATGGTGGCTAACAATGATTGATTGATGATTTCAAATGTGTAAAAATACTAGTCTCCATAACTGTAAGTGAAAAATCGTAAAATGTGCTCACTAGTGACTAGTTTCGTGAAAAAATGTCTCGGAGTTCTAGTGGCAAAATGTGACCAGTGGAGTTCAACCCTGTCGAAGGTGTAGGCAGTAACTACCAAAGACAAATGGGTGAGTTGGCGCAAAATCCCTAGATCAGTCAGAGTTAGACATGGATGCCGGCCCAGTGGTCCTAGGCGATCGCGCGCAAGACCGAATGTCCCGTGTTCGAATCCTGAGAGTCATGGATGCGCACTGTTTATGAGTCCCATACCAGGACAAAACGGCCTTCCAGTGCTTGTGGGTTTCTAATGGTGATCTAACAATGATTGATGAATTCAAATGTGCAATAAATAAAAACAAAAGAAATTTCGAAGAATTCAAAAGGACATATCATTCACAGTCTCTAGTCACTAGATACTACCAGTATCAGGTGGACTCAAACCAGATTAGTCAACCACTGCCAATATGACTCAATCCAATTGTCATGATATTTTACTTCGGCATCTAATTGTCAGTCTACTGTGGGAACAGTAAAATCAGTCGACTTGTCATCGTTCTCTAGTATTATACTATTCCTAACGGAGGCATCATTTACTCAGTGGTCCCGAAATACATGAGTATTGCTTCGAAAATAATTATGATCGAATACTAGTAATCTATGAACATCTGCTATACTTCTAAACGTCTACATCATACAGGTAGATCTATAACAAATCAACCTCTTGGTGGAAAATCAACTCACCTGACTAACGTGTTCTATGGTAAAATCCAATAAGATTGAGAAAGCAAACACTAAATCCTATGACAGTTTGTCATACGTTCTAACTCGACTAGTAGTATTCGCAAAGTAGCCTTAGAGTTTTTTTTACTTACATGAATGGTCAATCGACAGTGTCCTTCATATCTATAGTGTAACATCAAGTGCATGACTGTACTAGGATCATGTGTGTACGTATTGTAAACTGCATACATTGATGGCGATAAATCCCAGTGTCCTAGCTGCAGAAGTATGGTATCCTGTCTGAAACAAACAAAACTTTAAGTAGACCAGGAATAAAGTTTCGTGTACTCCAATCATTGTTAAGAGATAAGGGAAGGATTTGATTGTGAGCAAAATGATTACAAATACTGTTCCAAATAGTTGGTTTGATTCTATTATGTTCGTCACTAAGTATGCTTGAGGCTATTACGAGTTCACCTTAGTCGATAAACGCGAACGAGACATTTTCCAGCGTCCACGTAAGCTACTTTGAATCCCAACTAAAGTAAGAAGGCTTTGTAAGCGTAGAAAGTATATTCTGCAAACACCCAGCAATCACAGTACAATCAAGCATACAACTCTCGTTTATTTATACATCATAGAAATGCCCTTGGGACAGTTAAGAAAATAGCACACTAAAATGACACAGCAGCCAATCTCAGCCCTGGATTTTGCTGGTTGGAAATGAAATCTCAAGGTCAACTTATCAGCCCATGCTGGCAAACGTGAGATCTAAAACAAGGCATTTATCAAGCGAGTTCTGGGGATCTAATGTCCCCAACGGATTCGCAGTATGCTATGTGAACTTATCTGTTATAGAAATTATTGATTGATATTCAGCAATAGAAGAAGTTCATTGAGTTCGGCAGTTGTCATATCGACTTCATTCTACTCAGTAATTAATTTTGTCCGGACAAACTGTTTCAGTGTGAACCCATTTAACATTCACCTTTTAATTTCGATACTTCGATTTCATTCATGCTGTAAAATATCAATTGGACTCGTGATCACTTCTTTCTAAATTTTATTAAAAGCTCGAATTCGATTCTAAAGCATTGTATGGATCATTAAAAGAATCTCAATTGTTTGACGTTTCAAAAGTGCTGATCAGTTTTGGTCTGTGAATTGTGTATCATTGTTAGGATATTCATCCAATATCCTAAGAGAATTATTGGTCAATTCCTATTGGTTCATTCCTATTGGTCGATTTGATGGTTGTCCTGACTATCAATGTCACATCAAATGTTACT
The DNA here is from genome assembly GCA_944470395.2 of Schistosoma turkestanicum. Taxonomy (NCBI): domain Eukaryota; kingdom Metazoa; phylum Platyhelminthes; class Trematoda; order Strigeidida; family Schistosomatidae; genus Schistosoma; species Schistosoma turkestanicum. Next base: position 5,991,268 of record OX103975.1, read on the forward strand.
TCCTATTGGTCGTCTTAATTGTCAATGTCACAAACATCGATGTTGTTTCCTATTCGACCTAAATGTATAAATACGTATTGTTTGTAACGTTCTATGACCAGGACCCGGATCCCTAGTCCGGGATCCTGTTTCTCTTCTGGATTCGGACCTCGTACTTTCTGGATGCTTGCAGAATATAGGTTCTACTTCATATCAAGTCTTTTTATTTTTACTCAATATGGAGGTTGGGATAATCGGATTAGAGAGTCATGTCCTGTCGCCTGATCCTCGCTCTCATTTTCCGACTAGGTAAACTCGTAATAGTTCAAGCATATCAAAATGACATGTTTACGTGCAGGCGTAACAATCATCGTATCCACCAATTTCAGCTTCTAAGTCGAATCTGTTTCTCCTTGCTTGAATGAATGAGTAGACAATTGTTTTTGAATGCATGTACTGTTTTGGTAGTGGTTGTACTTGCTCCTGTCTGGTTTTTTCATCTTTTTATAAACATTGTCCAGGATATCAACAGAGACCCGTTCTCTTTGCTGGTGCTTTTTGTGACCCAATATCTCCTGGAATCTAATTAGTACTATTGCTTCTCTAATTGCTTTACTGTTTTTCTCAATGATAGTTTCATCTTTGTTAGTGGGACATAGATGAAATAAAGCATGACTGCGAGAGCATTCTAGAAAATTCTCGTGTTGTTAGCTGCACGCTGATTGGCTAAATCTAACTGATCAGCGCTAGTCGATCACGTAGTTTAGATTCCACAAGCTTCTGATGTAAAAACTATAACGATAATAACGTTGTTTCTATTTCGCCTTCGCTTCGACTTACTTTCTTCAACTGGCTAACCTCACTAGTTCCACGTAGGAATAGCTACTTTTCCCACTATCTAATACTTTTTCAGCTTTACGGCTATGTCATCACTAACCACATAGTGGTGTATTTTTCAAGAATTACCTACAATCTCCCATGAAACTGGTATTTATCATCTTCGTTACTTTAGTTAGTGAGTGAGTGAGTAGCCTTGGTTGAACTTGATTGTAATCCTATCTTTGATTAGTTCTTCGATTCGTGATTCATTTTGATGATCCTGCAACCGTATGGAACATTTTCTTCTTGATGGCTAAAATATAACAACCGCTCTTTTGAAATTGGTCTCTTCTTTTCATATCAAACAAGCATGAATGAATTTTACTTATTTCAAGCACAACCACGCTTGTACTTTCTTCTCATTTCCATCACTATTCGAATGATCTACTGTTCTGTCACTTACATTAGCCGGACATTCCACAGGACATTTTTCTATTGGTTGTTTTATAGCACCTCACATATAATATTTTGTACTTTTATCATTTTGGGACAGAGTTCTGGAGGTTTGCAATTTTACACATTTGAAATCATCAATCAATCATTGTTAGACCACCATTAGAAGAAACCTGGAAGCACTGGACGGTCGTTTCTTCCGGGTATGGGACTCATCAGCAGTGAGCATCCACGACTCCTACACTTCGCAGGATTCGAACCCGGGGCATTCGGTATTGTGCGCGAATGCCTAACCATCGGACCACTGAGCCGGTATCTAACGGTGTTAATGTATAACTCTGATTGATCTAGGGATTTTGCGTGACCTCACCCATTTGTCTTTGGTAGTTACTGCCTACACCCGACAGGGTTGAACTCCATTGGTCACGTCTTCTCAACCAGAACTCTGAGAATTTCCTCACGAAGCTAGTCACTAGTGAGCACTGTTACGATATTTTGGGGCAGAGTTTTGGAGGTTTGCGTTTTTACACTGATGACGAGTCCCATACCAGGACGAAACGGCCGTCCAGTGCTTCCAGGTTTCTTCTAATGGTGGTCTAAGAATGATTGATTGATGACTTTCATCATTGTTGAGCTTGTATGCAACTGGACGCTTGGGCATTATTTACCACCTACGCGCCCGCACACAGAGTCATTTGACTAGCTTTATTGATTAACTGTTTAAAAAATTCAATGGCGATGTCGAATATATATATATATATATATATATATATATATATATATATATATTTGAATTAAATCCGATATCTGTATCAATCATTAAATGTAGGAGGATCCAAACTGAGGTTTGGACTGAGGAATAACTGTCTAGGTAGTTAGTTTCGATACGCGTTATTGCCCAATTGAAACCAAAACATGGTGATTTGGGTAAATGACAGTTTGAAACAAATATTACGACTCAATTATGCCATTAACAATTGTTCAATTAATCAAATCGACAGCTACACATAAATGTTATTCTATCCTCTGTGTTTCCTCTTCTTGAGCGGTACACTCCAATTTACCTTAGTTGAAAAAAACGAGATCGAGGATCCGGCGACACGACAGGCTACTCCAATCTGAAAGTCCCAACCCGCTCTTGAGGAAAAAGAAGACTTGATATGAATTGTAGAACATGTATTTTTTGGGGACGTTAGATTTTGAGATTTCATTTCCCACCAAGAAAATCCTTGGCTGTGATTGGCTGCTTTATTGCTTAGTGTGCTATTTTTGTGACTGTTCCAAGGACGTTTCTATGATGTAAAAATAAACGAGAGTTGTGTTCTTGATCGTATTGTGATTGCTAGGTGTTGTAAAATATACTTTCTACGCTTACCAAGACTGCTGTTTTACAGTTTGGGATTCAAGGTAGCCTACCTGGACGCTGGTTGATTGTCTCGTTCGCATTTATCGACTAAGGTGAACCCGTAATAGTCTCAAGCGTACCTTGTAACGAACCTAACATTATTCTACAAACATCCGGAAAGTACAACGTCTGAGTCCAGAAAAGAACCAGGATCCCGGATCAGGGATCCTGATACCGGTCCGGGTCATAAAAACGCTACAGATAATGACTATTTATACAGTTAGGTCGAACAGGAAACAACACTGAAGTCTGTGACACTGATAGTTAAGACAACCATAATACTGACCAGTAGGAATCTACCAATAGACTAATTGACCAATAGGACTAGACTTACAAATAATTCTCTTAGGATATTGGCTGAATATCCTAACACAAATAATGCATAGTAATGTGTTCAGTGATTAAACAATTCATAAGTTTTCACTCAAGGATTTTTCTTGATTCTTAATAGTCTCAACTCTTAAATAAAACTTTCGAAATGTGACCTATAGATCATTATTTAATGTTTTCTCTGACAGATAACTTTAAGGAACCAAATATATAAGATACTATCGATTAGTTTCATATTAAATACAATTTATAAATCGTATATATTTCATCTTTTCATCATTGTTAGACCACCAAAAGAAATGTGAAACCATTGGATGGCTATTTCGTCTTGCAATGGGACTCATCAGTTGTGGGCATCCATGACCCCTACTACTCACTCACACGATTTGAACTTTTAGCCCTTCGGTTTGGCGCACGAACACCAAATGTTATTGTGATTTTTACATAGTTATACAGGAAATGTATAAACTGTTGACATAACCTTTGTTAGGTTCGTCACTAGGTATGCTTGAAACTGTTACAGGTTCACCTTATTCGATAAATGCAAACGAGACAATCAACCAGCGTCCAGGTAGGCTACCTTGATCCGAAACGGCTAAAGAGAAGTTTTGATATAGCGTAGAAAGTATATTCTACAAACACCCAGTATACATAATGCAATCAAGCACACAAATCTCGTTTATTTATACATCATAGAAATGTCCTTGAGACGTTTGCGAAATTGGCACACTAAATTACACAGCAGCCAATCACAGCCAAGAATTTTCGTGGTTGGAAATGAAATCTCAAGGTCAACTGACCAGCCCATGCTCGCAAACGTGAAATCCAAGATAAAGCATTTATCAAGTGAATTCTGGGTATCTAACGTCCCCATCAACCTTGTCTAAAATTATGTAGATATTGAAGTTTCTCTGATTTTAACAATCATAGTTAGTAATTAACTGAGTAACTTTTATTTTTAAAATTCACATTAATGTTGTCGTACCACTTTGATCATATTCGAGTATATAACTTATATAATAAGATTAAATATTCAGACCATAATAATGACATTTGTAGTGTGTGTATTGTCATGTCGAGCCCGCCAGGCTCGTCTCAGCTGTTGGACACATAAATTAGTCAACTATTCTCAAGCTTTTATTCACACGTCTTTTAATAATGTCAGTCATTTGCTAATATCTTGGTTGCTTTAATTCAACTGTTTGTGTACACCTACCTCGCTCATCAGAATTTGAGAGAACACAAAAAGTGGATTCACCGGAGCCATTGTGAACGATTTTGGACCATGCCATTCAATGTCACTAAACGTCGGTTACTATAATCTCGCGGACCCCAACCAGGTAGTCGACACCTACCACCATGGCTCACTCCAGTTGGCAGTGACTTCATGGATTTGTGCTATGTTTCGATCTGGACGCCCCTAACTTTCTTCCAGCCTACTCCTACACCACTAAACATAGCTCATCGAGGTAGTCGGTGGTTAGGCATACGTAACACATGTCTCAACCATCTCCAACTGATGAAGTTTTAAATACTTCATCGATTGATTTGCCATCCCTACCTAATACTCATTTCCTAACGACACCATTGTCCCAGTGTGGTGTGAGCTACTTATAAGTAGTATATGACGTGAGTGTCAACGTAATGTCTGGCAGCAGAAGATGGGAGAAGATCAAGAAAGGATGAGTTAGAAAACAATGGAATTTGTATGAAACGCATGAACAGTCCAGTTCGATATGATGAACTGATATTTTGCAAATGAACGATTTACGATATGGTTTTCCGATTTTACTGAGTAACTCTGCAAATTTCGTTAAATACAATTTGATTGCCCCACCAGTGTTCTCGTTCACTACACAAGAATACACTAGCAATGCTCGTGTATCATGAATTATTCTTTGTTGCATTTAATTCTATTGATGACAAACTCACATACTTTTTATTTATCTATTGATCAAATAACAACACCTTTGTTTACATAAATTTGACAGATTAGTTTGAAAAAAACAACCATTCTGTTTCAGTCATTGTAACATAGTTGTTGAACTCACTAACTAACTACATTACCTATCACATTTCACTTATCAAAGAAATATTGACGAGAATAAAGGATTGAAAAAAAGTTCGGTAATTTCACGCATTGAATTCACGTGAACAACATTGATCTACGCATACAACCTGATTGAAATCGAAAAAACAAATCATACCGTTAGATTATTTCTAGAATGTGTTGACTTTTCTAAAAGGAACTTTCATTTGACTGGAACAACAGCAACAACTACTAGTGTAGTCAAGGCGATCACAGGTGAGGGCAACCGAATTGTATTTATACCAAATTACAGAGTTACTCAGTAAAATAGGAAAACCATATCGTAAACGGTTAATTTGCAAATCTTCAATCAATCATCAATCCATTGTCTGAAATTTCAGTACTATTCATGCGTTTCACACAAATTCCATTGTGTTCCCACTCTTCTAACTTTCTTGATCTTCCCCATCCTCTTCTGCTGCCAGACATTACGTTTACACTCGCGTCATATACTACTTATAAGTAGCGCGCACCACACTAGTTGTTGTTATCTGACACAAATCAATCAAGTGTCTTGAAATTGAGTCCATTCGGCGGTAGAAGATTGCGGGGTGGTTATCATTTCAATGACACATAACCAAATCACAAACAGATCTTCTCGAATATAGTAATACTAATAATAATAATATCGATCCAATAAGAAATCAATAATCAAATGTTAAACACATGAATGTGATTTATTTTTTCTTGTGATTCCTTAATTCAATTTCATTCAAATGAATCACACACACAGGTGTGTGTGTGTTTATTTTAAAATTGTTCTCTTATAAATAGTATATTTGAATTGATTGTTCTGGTTAGTGTTAGGACGGACACACACACACACACACCACACTGCGGAAAATACCTAACTGCATCACAAGACAAGTCGTTTCACTTGGAACACTCAAAGTAGGCCAAGAAACACAGATTACGCTGAGAACTAGAGAAAAGAGATCTAAGAAGAATGAAGAATAAAAAATTGGACAGAACTGGAAAGGGAAGGCAACCTCGTACACAGTCTTCGGTAGTTACTGTCTATACCCGAACAGGTTGAACTTCACTGGTCACGTCTTCCCACTAGGACTCGGAGAAGATTCCTCACGAAGCTAGTCACTAGTGAGCACAGGTAAATTAGCGAAAATATAATCCTTCAAACTTACAAACCAACTGTTAGATCATAAATCATGAGAAATCATTAGAGGATTATAATAATTGGTTATGATTTGAAAAGTACGAACTAATACATACAAACAACCACCAGAAAAAATGAATTAAGGTCAAGGACGAAGTCCGAGGATTAACGAATCGTTTTTGAATGCAGGGTTCGAACTTGTGACTAATGAATTGCCAAAAGCTTATTAGTGCCTAAATTTTTGATTTTTAACCACTTGTAGATAGATGCGTTGTATTCCAAGTCGAGTCGTACCAATTCAGTAGTGGATGTGGACCCTCTAGTTCTCTTTGTTGGTCGCTATTCGATATAGTTTTTAAACTTCGCATACTGCTCATTGTGATCAGCGGTATTTTTATCATATAAATTTACCCTCTATTCGCAAGGGCAATTTTATTTTGGTTTTCACCAGAATCAAGGAAACTGTTCACGTGTTAGCATTTCGACATGAACAGTCCGACTCAATCACGTGGTGCAACCACCACACAGGTACCTGATACCCTGGTGGACAATTCGCGCCATTTATATATACACTAGTACATATATAGTGATTATTTCCGATGTATGATTGCGTCACTCAGTATCCACAGCATGAACATGCCATTTCGACCCATCCCACTTACACATGACTTTCAAACTCGTTATTATTAGCAATGGTGATATGCAATATAGCAGCACCCCAGTGACAATGGCCCTCGGGAATGTTACAAAACAACCACCATCAGTATCAATGAAATCGGTCACCCTGCAAAACCAATTTTGTATATGGACTGTTAGCGATGCTTGCCAAAGCAATGCCAAGCCATCCACAATCTTCACAGCGAACCTCTGGTCTCATAGGAAACCTTCAGCTCTATCTGTATAGCAGCATATCATATGGTGTACACATAGATGGCGTAGGATAGATAGTAGAAGAGGCAGCCCAGCTTGATGCAAATAGGCCCAGACACTCATGTCCGGTAATGATTTTTTCGCAGTTCTGAAATTTTCATTTTTCGACCATATGAGACCTGAGTTAGGGGTAGTATCCCTGTGATCAGCGTTTGTAGATAAAAAAATCAACAGTGTATAAATAAGAAGCGTTGAAGACGTTTATTTGTCACACCATGAACAGATCATAAAACCACAGGCCAACGAAGTAAAAATCCCATGAGAGTGCCGAAGAGCAAGCAAGCAAGGCAGCCAGTGAGTGCGACAGTGAATAGGATTAAAATGAACATATATGCCACACATAAGAGGATGAATGAGTCATCGAATGAATTAAGGAGGCTAACCCAAGTAAAGCGAGCAGAATGAATATGCACGTAGGCGGTAAGCTCTATTATATTCAGTCATACCTCCTCATAAACAAACGCGACAATAGTGAGAGCAAAATGATACATACAAGTTAGTGCTATGCAAATGACTCAGTAGTATATGCAATAAGTTAATCAAAATGGCTTAACCAAATTAAATGTGAACTAACTACCACAAAGTGTACGAAATAGATCAATCGAAATGATTTGAATTTATCTATAATATGACCGCTATATCAATCAGATGTGCCAAGACAGAATGGTGGATTGTTTTTATCAGGTCCCTTCTAAACTATTCATTCTTTAGTTGTTAAGTTACCTGGTAGTACGACACCCAATACAGATATCTCCAAAGTGCAGCTGATTTTTTAAAATGCACATTGTGAAGGCCGACCCAGGTAACTCTGTTGGGGATGTTAGATCCCAAGAACTCGCTTGATAAATATCTTTATTTTGGATTTATTTCATGGACCGATCAGTTGACCTTGAGATTACATTTTCCACCAGAAAAATCCTTGCCTATGATTGGTTACTGTGTCATTTTGAGTGTGCTATTTTTGTGACTGTCCCAAGGACGTCTTTATGGTGTATAATTCGAGTGCTTGGATTCATTTTGTGCTGGCTGGGTGTTTGTAGAATACAATTTCTACGCTATATAAAGACTTGTTGCTGGTACAGTTTGGTCAAGGAATCACAGTAGCCTACCTGGACTCTGGTTCATTGTTTTGTTCTCGTTATTCGACTAAGATGAACCCCGCTAAAAGTTTTAAGCATACCTAGAGACGAGAATAACAAACTTATCCCACGTTGACTCTGTGTTAAGCTACTTCTTTAAAGACGACGAATATTATTATGCACATCATGTCCGTCACTGCAGTCAAAGTGAAAACAATAGTTAACCAAATGTGTTGATGAACTAACAGTATTATAACGCTTAACCTCTGGATCACTGAGCTGGCATTCAATTGTATTCATGTGTAACGCTACTCAATCCAAAGATGTTTCGCATAACCTCACCTATTCATTGTCTTCGTTAGTAGTTACTGCCTACACTCAAATAGGGTTATAATCCACTGAACATGGCCGCTCACTAGAACTCTGAGAATTTTCTCACGTAGCTAGTCATCAGTGAGAATATTTCTTCTCCTGATTTCGCATTAAAGTATTATGAAGATTTTCATTTATTACTGAAATCAATTTTTTTAAAAGTTGGCTTTAGTCATGTAAAACTAATGAGTAGACGCTAGTTTCCGCATAGCTTTCACATCATCACACAATGTGTCAATGGATAAGATGTGATTGACTATTATTATTATTATCACTATTATTATTATTATTAAGCCTACAAGTGGGTCAACGATTGAGTAAAAGTTTAACCGTCCACATTTTTAAACATAAACTTAAAAAAACACTCAAGTTTATTTATATCATAAGGTGATTCAAGGTTTCAGATATCAAATGAAAGTTGTGTAATGATCAAGGGGTTAGTAAAGAAAAATTTACGGGTTATGAAAATATAAAAAATCATCGTTTACTTAACAGAGATGAAGAATCCACACTCTTGTGTAACTTCATCCATTGTCTTCGGGTGGGCACCGCTTCAGATCCGAACAGGGTTGAAAACCACTGGTTTAGACTTCTCACTAGAACGCGGAGAAACTGCCTCACGGAGCTAGTCATTAGTGAGCACATATGATTTGCATTATGGAGTTGTGAAGATTGGTAAGATATTTTTTGAAATCGTGAATCAGTCCATGTTAGAACAGTATAAGAAACCTAGCAACACTGGACGGCCGTCTCGTCCCGGAATCGAACTGATCAGTAGCAGAGCGCATCCATGATACCGGTCCAGAGTTTAGGCGTTCAAGCGCAAGACTGAAGGTCCCCGGTTCGAATCGTTCGAGTTGCTGGGGTCGTGGATGGGTACACCTGATGAGTCCTATACCAGGATGAAACTGCTGTCCAGTGCTTACAGGTTTCTAATGGTAGGATGCCAATGACTGATTCATTATTTTAAGGTAACTCGAAAATCTCAATAACCGTACAGAGTATTATCAATACTTATGTATAAATAAGTCAATAGAAGAATACCAGTCAGGAAAACATGAAAAAATTATAAAATTGAATGAAATAAGAAAACTTTTTTGAAAGAAAACGAGTTTATTTAAGTTCAGTTGCATAAACTTAGTGTCAATGCAAAGATTAGGTTAGTGAACATAGATTCCTGAGAGTTTTTGGTTGTATGTAAAGAAATGCTTGTAAGCCGCAACGCACATTTGATGGCGCAGGCGAGAGAGATATCCGTTTGCTGACTAAAGGACGAGTGTACTGTGCAGTGGTTCGCTCCGTCTTACTTTATGGCTGTGAAACATGGCCAGTGAGAGTAGAAGATATTCGTCGGTTATTGGTTTTCGATCATAGGTGTCTTCGAAGCATTGCTCGTATATCGTGGGATAGCCGAGTGAGCAACGCTGTTATTTGGAAACAGGTGCTAGATAAGAATGTCAGATCAATAAATGTAGTAATGAAACTTGATCAGTTGAGGTGGTTTGGTCATGTGTTGCGTATGCCTAACCACCGACTGCCTCGTCGAGCTATATTTTGTGGTGGACGAGGTAGGCTGTTCAAACCAAAACATGACAAAAATTCATGAAGTCACTGACAAGTGGACTGAGTCATGCTGGTAGTTGTCGACTATCTGGTTGGGGTCCGCGAGATGTTAGTAATCGATGTTTAGAGACCCTGAATGACATGGCTCAAAACCGTTTGCAATGGTACAGGCACATCCACTCTTTTGTATTCTCTGAAATTTTAATCTTTTGAATTCCTCATCAACTTTATCTTTTTCTTTTCTAATTTATTTCACTGAAATACACTTTTTGAATAATATCTTCTAATCCTAACCTCTCCGACTACTTCTAACACCTTTACTACATCTACTACTATTGGATTTGAATTGACAATTATATCTCTGTGCTGATGTGGTAAGGCAAGATGAACTGATGTACTTACGCATGATGTTCTACGTTGCTATTGATTGATTGATTGATTGATTAATTGATTGAAATTTGATGGAATACTGGGAGTAGTAACCTTGATAGCTTTATTTAGGTCAATATAATGGTCTATAGACTACGAAATAAGCTAGACATGTTTGATATGCTGTTATATGACAATGAATTCTCCAAATTTTTCGCCCAATATTAATAGCTACACAAGAATAGTTGAATTGAAAAATACACTTGAATGTGGTGAATATAATCAGTTTAAAAAGGTAGTGGATCTCATTATAAGACGATTGTTATCATTCCTTGGATAACAGGTATTTCAGAATGATAATTTCAATGTGAATACCATCTGTGAAGTTGCTGCATTACGGATCATTGTTGAGCAATCAATTGAATGGAACTCACCACTCTACATCAACTTCATCGACTACGAGAAAGCATTCGATAGCGTGGATAGGAAAACACTGTGGAGGCTTCTTCGTTACTATGATGTGCCTGAGAAGACAGTTAACATCACATGGAATTCTTATAATGGATTCAACTGCAAAATCGTGCAGGGAGGACAGCTGACAGACTCTTTCGAGGTGAAGACCGGTGTTGGGCAAAGTTGCTTACTCTCACCCTTTCTCTTTCTCCTGGTGATCGACTGGACTATGAAGACCTCGACATCTGGAGGGAAGCACGGTATTCAGTGGATAGCTAGGACGCAGTTGAACGATCTGGACTTCGCAGATGATCTGGCTCTTCTATTGCACACGCAACAACAAAATGCAAGAGAAGACGACCAGTGTAGCAACAGCAGGTCTCAACATACATAAAGGAAAAAGCAAAATTCTCTGATGCAACACAACACGCACCGACCAAATCACTCTTGATGAAGACGCCTTTCAGGACGTTAACACCTTTACATATCTGGGCAGCATCATCGACAATCAAGGTGGATCCGATGCAGATGTGAGGGCACGGATCGGCAAAGCAAGGGCTGCATTTTTACAATTGAAAAATATCTGGAACTGCAAACAACTTTCAACCAAAACTAAAATCAGGATTTTCAATACAAATGTCAAGACAGTTCAACTGTATGGAGCGGAAACATGGAGAACTACCAAAGCCATCATCCAGAAGATACAAGTGTTTATTAACAGTTGTCTACGCAAAATACTTCGTATTCGTTGGCCAGATACCATCAGCAACAACGAACTGTGGGAGAGAACAAGTCAGATTCCAATGGAGGAGGAAATCAGGAAGAAGCGGTGGAAGTGGATAGGACATACACTACGAAAAGCACCCAACTGCGTCACTAGACAAGCCCTCACATGGAACCCTCAAGGCAAAAGGAAAAGAGGAAGGCCAAGGAACACACTACGCCGAGAAATAGAGAAAGATATGAGAGGAATGAACAAACATTGGACAGAACTGGAGAGGGAAGCCCAGGACAGAGTTGGTTGGAGAAAACTGGTGGGCGGCCTATGCTCCATTGGGGATAACAGGTTTAAGTAAGTAAATAAGTACCATTTGTGAAGTGGTTATCTCTTGTTCAGCTTTATTTTCATTTCATTTATGTGTTTATTGGTAAATTTGATTGGATATCTTTGAAGTTACACGCGTTATTGTGTATTTCGTGAACATTTTAAGCTTTGCTTGAATTACAAAACATTCACACAGTATGACTTATTATTCAAATTTCTTCAAATACTTACTACACACTCACTTTTTTAAATGTCAACTACTGTTAGCATCGACCTAATCATCTTGAAAAATTTCTGTGCATTCCTAATTGTTTGAGCAATAAACCACTGTTCCAAACGTTTCATCAATTCGCCTCTACTGAAATGCTCTGTGATTGATATTATATTGTGTTGTGAACAGTAAAGCCACCAAATACATATTCTAAATTGTTTCATATCTGTTTAAACTCAATCTAATCTGATTGCACCGAATAAACAAAACTATTAGCTCGTAAATAGTATAGTGAGTTGTAGTTATTGTACCACGAAATAACCAAGTTAACAAAATCCCTCGCCAGTCAAAAATCAAAAGTCTAGTTGAATTTGAAACTAGAGGTATATTTATTAGTGATCTCATGATATTGTTGGCAAGAATATCCAGGTAACGTGAGCCATTTCCATGTCATGTGATGTGAAAGAGAATGATTTTTTAGTACAACTAAACAACACAAAGAAGTAGTAGGGTAAAAAAACAATCACTGGTCACAATAATAATTGTTTTCATTTAATCCAATCGTGTTCTCTTCATAAAAATGTCTCACTACAAGTGTAGTGAAGGAGAACACAGGTGAGGACAACCGAATTGTATTTAACGAAAATTACAGAGTTACTCAGTAAAATAATAGGAAAACCATATCGTAAACGGTGAAATTTGCAAATCTTCAATCGATCATCAATCCATTGTCTGACATTTCACTCACTATTCATGCGTTTCATACAAATTCCATTGTGTTCTAACTCTTCCTTTCTTGATCTTCCCCATCCTCTTCTGCTGCCAGACATTACGTTTACACTCGCGTCATATACTACTTATAAGTAGCGCGCACCACACAAGTGGTATGCAAGCTACAGTTAGTCAGCTGAAGTTAACATTAGAACCTGAAAAAAAATGTGAATTGACTTCAGTTTTCATTGCCTCATTAGCAGCTGCACACACCTTCATCCTGAATGAAGAATACTCGACTATCATATGAACATTAGATATTTGCATAATGAAATGATGGTGTGGTGCGCGCTACTTATAAGTAGTATATGACGTGAGTGAAAACGTAATGTCTGGCAGTACAAGATGGGGGAAGGTCAACAAGAAAGGAAGAAGAGTGGGAAAACAATGGAATTTGTATGAAACGCATGAATAGTGAGTGAAATGTCAGACAATCGATTGATGATGGATTGAAAATTTGCAAATTAACAACGGTTTACGATATGGTTTTCCTATTTTACTGAGTAACTCTGTAATTCATTGCCCTCACCTGTGTTCTCCTTCACTACAATGGCTTGCCCAGCGCCTTCAGGCAATTTATTCAGTCGATTGTTCCTGAGTTATTGATTCGCATTTGCGGTTTTTCAGCTTGTCAGTCATTCACTTATGTTTTATCGTATGGCTCATTCGCTTTCGCCACTTCACTTTACTGTGTTTTTGTATGCTTCTTATTATTGTCTGTCTGTGAAAAACAATTTCTTGAAATAAACTCATCCAACCAAATAAGTATTTGCCTACTTATTACTGCCGTCGCATAAACGTAGTTCGTCCAAGTATCAAATACGGGCACTGATAAAGAGATTTATTTCGTAGCATACTCGAACGTCATAAATAACGGATTCATCTCACAGGCCACTAAACTAGTAAGCCCTACCTCGAGTTCTATACTACATGAACCAATAAGGAAACCAAGATGGATAGTAGCTAGCAAGGAATTCAAATTGCATGTTTCATACTATTTCTGACAAGCTAGCAAGATGTACTAACATTCTAGAGTTGATTGATGTTCACTCCACAATAAGTCCTTATTAAGACTACACGTGCTGTTAGGGATGTTAGATCCCCTAAAACTCGCTTGTTAAATGCCTAAATTTTGGATTTCACGTTTGCAGCCAGCATGGGCTGATCAGTTGACCTTGAGATTTCAATTCCCACCAAGAAAATCCATGGCTGTGATTGGCTACTGTGTATTTTAGTGTGCTATATTCGTAACTGTCCCAAGGACGTTTCTATGATGTTATAAATAAACGAGAGTTGTATGCTTGATTGTATAGTGTGATTGCTGGGTGTTTGTAGAATATACTTTCTACGCTTACAAAGGCCTTCTATCTTCAGCTTGGGATTCATGGTAGCCAGATCCCCGACTTTAAACGGCTTCCACTGCCTATTCTGCTGTTCTGTCGTTGTGTGCGACAGCTGTTTCTTCTTTATATTGCTGACTTCCTCCCTCCTATCCTTCTTTAACCCTGTTGCCGTCCACTTCTGTTGTTGCGGCCATGTCTTATTGTGCATTGGAAGTCGCGGATGTCTCCCGTACATAAGCAGGAAAGGTGATTTCTTGGTTGTTCCTTGTATTGAGGCATGATGCGCCAGCAAGATTAGTGGTAATTCCTTCTCCCAATTCCCTCCTTCAGAGGCTTACCATTCCTTTAACGTCCGGTTGTTTCTTTCTGTAAGCCCGTTAGTCTGTAGATGATATGGTATAGTTCGTATTCTCTTTTATACCGAACTGTTCCAGACGGGACTTAAACTCGTCACTTTCAAAACAGGGACCCTGGTCAGTTAATATTGTTTTCGGTATTCCGTGACATGCCACAATGTGCCCGATGACTACTTCCGTCACTGTTTTTGCCCGCTGATCTGGAATTGGTACGGCGTCTACCCACCGTGTGGCATGTTCTGTCATCACCACCAGGTATTGATTGCCGCTGGCCGTCTGTGATTGGCTGCTGTGTATTTTATTAGTGTGCTATTTTCGTAACTGTCCCAAGGACGTTTCCATGATGTATAAATAAACGAGAATTGTATGCTTGATTGTATTGTGTGATTGCTAGGTGTTTGTAGAATATACTTTCAACGCTTACAAAGTCTTTTTACTCGCTTTGGGGATTCAAGGTAGCCTACCTGAACGCTGGTTGATTGTCTTGTTCGCGTTTATCGACTAAGATAAACTCATAACAGCTTCAAGCATACCTACTTAGTGACGAACTTAACACGTACATCGTCAATTCAACCGTTAGCTAGTTAGTAGTATTCATGACTACTTAAAATATACAGTGAATTTATTTCTATGCCTCATATTCAAATTAAAAAAATTATCGATCCTACTATTCAAATGATCAAAATGTACTTTTATTCATTCATGCTAAACTATTTTTTTTCATTAATTAATTAACTAACTAACTTATTCAATCATTTTTATTTCTTTATACCTAACTAGAAACGATTATCTTGTGTATTAATTGATTGAACTCTGTGACGAACAAAAATTGTATTCAGTTATTGAAAATTAATGTAATTAACACAATGTTGTAAATTGATTTGTTGTACTAAATAAAAGTTTGTTAAATTATATATGTATAATCGATTTTATCGTGAAAAAAAAGATATTGATCAAGGTTCAAAAATTATTTGTTTTAAGTGTTTCTCTGTTTCTTTTTTTAGAAAAATTAGTTTCATTTAAGTAGAATTTATATTGATGATTACACACTTTCTCAATGTCATTTCAATGTTGTGAATTACTTTACAGTGTGATTGGTTTTTTTGAAAAAGGGAGCCAACCAATCAAATGAAAGGATTTCATTAATGAATATTTTTTGTTTTTTTTTATACTGAGAGTTTAATTAATTTTAAATTGTTTAAAATTCTAAGTTTCACCTTTATAGCAGCTATGATAGTAAGTGAATTTCAAAAAACAAATAAAATGGGATTAAACTTGAACTTTAAATGAACAAAGGTCGTATAGTTTTAATATATATATATATATATATATATATATATATATATATAGTAGTATACATGAATTCTAAAACAAACCGTTACCATAACAATGGATAAGTGTTATTTTCATTCAAACAAATAGTTACAGTAGTTATGATTCGTTCTTTACTTCAACAAATACGGATATAAGAAGGGAGTTACAGTGAGAATGGAAAATGTCATGTAAGCTATCGGATGGAAACAGTAGTATTGGATTTATGGGTATCAAGTAAGTAAGTAAGTAAGTAAGTAAGTAAGTGCATAAGTAAGTAAGTAAAAGCACTCTACTCGAACACCACTGGTCGGGTGAGAGCATATGGCGAACTGTCATTTGAATTTTCTACATCAAGTGATGTCCGTCAGGGTTGTCCACTCTCTCCATTCTTGTTTAAGTTTGTCGTAGACATCCTCCTAGAGCTAACAGTAAGCTCGTCAGATTTTTCAGGGGTTGACCTCCTACCAGGAAATTTGCTTACTGATCTAGAATATGCCAATCACATAGTTCTATTCGGTGAAGACGCTGACAAAATGCAGAGTCTTCTTACTACCATAAGCAACAATGCAAGCATGTTCGGGATGCGGTTCTCATACTCGAAATGCAAAATGTTGATTCAAGATTGGGTTGCATCGGCACCTGAACTAGTGATAGGGAGTGAAGTAGTCGAGCGTGCTGATCGCTTCACTTATCTTGGGAGTCTCATCAGCGCTGATAGCCTGGTGACTGACGAAATCTCAGCGCGGATATAGAAGGCTTGATTGGCTTTTGCCAACCTGCGTCACTTATGGCGTAGGCGTGATATCCGTTCGCTAACCCAAGGCCAGGTGTACTGAGCAGCAGTTCGCTCCGTTCTCCTATATGGATGCGAAACATGGCCGTTAAGAGTAGATGTTCGTAGGTTACTAGTATTCGACCATAGATGTTTAAGAAGCATTGCTCGTATATCGTGGGACAACCGAGTAAGCAATGCTGTCGTTAGGAAACGGATGCTAGGTAAGAATGGCAGATCAATAGATGAAGTAATGAAACTTCATCAGTTGAGGTGGTTGGGACATGTGTTACGTATGCCTAACCACAGACTGCCTTGACGAGCTATGTTTTGTGGTGTAGGAGTAGATTGGAAGAAAGCTGGGGGCGGCCAGACCAAAATATGGCACAAATCCATGAAGTCACTGACTAGTGGACTAAGTCATGTAGGTAAATGTAGACTACCCGGTTGGGGTCCGCGAGACGAAAGTCACCAATGGTTAGAGACCTTGAACGACATTGCTCAAAATCGTTTGCAATGGCGCCGGTGCATTCATTCGTTGTGCTCTCTCAAATCCTAATCTTCTGGAATCGTCAGCACCTCTACCGTTTGTCTTTCTAACCTTATCTCACTGAATTATACTTCTTGAATAATATCTTCGAACCTTAGTCTTCTTCATTACCATTAATATCTCTTCTATCTTTATTACAATATTCCTCCTACCTACTCTAATCCATCCAACTAACGATTTGTGTAGCGGTTCAGTGAATCAAAGGTTAATTCTCAATACACTTTGTTATGACCCTATTTCATGAAACATATAAAGTGGTCATAGCATATGGTCTAAAAGACGACTCTACAGTACTTGTGTGTTAAGGAAGATCGTGGTTGCCCCGTTCATACTGTTTACTGACAAGACTTTAGCCCGGTGATGGGTGATCACTTTTGTGTTCCATAGTCAATGACGACTATTCCCACTGTCGTCGGTCTTGCTTTCAGAATCGATTCATGTGACCCAACCCTTAATTTTGATATGATTCAATTCTGAAACTTTATGGATTGTGAATAAAGTTTGAAGGGCTTTTGTACAACTGTTCATTCGATATTTTTCTAGAAATCCTAGCATACTTTGCTTTGAAGATCTTGGAGGCTAGTGATAAGATGATACTTAAGGCATGAATCGTTTTATGCACAGGAATACTAAACAAGCAAGTATGAATTATTCATACCAAATGATAAAATTCGAAGAATCAACAATGAAGAGCTAAGATTGACCTAGTGATTTTGCTCCACCTCACCCATTTGTCCACGGCAGTTACTGCCTACACCCGATAGGGTTGGACTCTACTGGTCACATCTCACTAGAACACCGAGAATTTCTTCATGAGCACATTTTACGTTTTTGAAATTAGAGTTATCGAACTTAGTGTTTTTACACACTGACCGAAGGTCCCGGGTTCGAATCCTGCAAGGTGCAGGAGTCATGGACGCGGATTGCTAATGAGTCCCATACCAGGACGAAACAGCTGTCCAGTGCTTTCAGGTTTCTAATGGTGGTGATCTAACAATGATTGACTGATGATTTTATTGTGATATTTGATTTATAAAACAGAAACTTGTTCATATGTGTTAGCAATGTATTCCAGTTAGTTTGTTGCATCGTAATAAGTTACGTATTTGTTTTTTTCGAGTTTTACTGTGACGAATCAACCAAATTTTCGTTTGACGCAAGGGAAGTTGGAATTTTCAGATATTCCTTACTACTTACTACTATGCTACTACAGTGTTGTATATGGCTGCTGTATGTCAATGCGGATAAAAATAAGCTGTTGATTTTCGATGTAACGAAACGGACAAATACTAATGATACTACTGGTAACAATCTTTAGTAATTTCATAGTCGTTTTATGATAACTACAATCGCTGATTTAATGAAAACTAATATGATCGTTCGTTTTGTACACACATTTGTCAGAAATTATTTATTATCTAAGATTTATTTTCACAAGAATCAGCAAGCTGTGATACAAGCCTGCAACGAAATGTAACTTTCAGATTTGAATAATCTTCTCTTCATAGAATACAGAATTAAATGCAGCTTCATGATTGAGTGCTTGCTATCTATTGGGTAAACACTGATGTGACATTCAATAAAAACACATCATAAGATAACGAATATCTACTCCAATTTACACGGGTTTAGTGGTGGTTGGCAATAGGTGTTATGTCCATCAGTAAAAAACAACAACAACATACAGTTTGGTATGTAACGTAGATCAGTTCAAATCGCGATACCACATCAACACACACACATACACAGAAATGGAATGGTCAATTCAAATCCCATAGTGGTAGAGTTAGTAGCAGCCACCGAAGAGATTAAGGATTGAGGATATCTATCATTCGAGTAGTATGTCCCATTGAAATCAACTCCAAAAGAGAAAGACCAGATCCCCATGAGGAATTCAGATCGAAATTTCATAGAAGTCAAAGGATTGAAGTATCTGCGCTATTGCATATGATTTTGAGCTATGTGATTTAAAAGTCTCTAAACATTGGTTACGATTATCTCATGGATCTCAACCAAGCAGTCGTCTATATGGATGTGTGTTAGTTTGAATATATTTATTAGGTTAGTTAACTTTTTTTTCAAAAACTATCCGCAGAACACGACTGATATGTTTGGTGAAGATTTATTGATACTTGACTTACACTTTCTTTAGCTTTTCTGTATCTAATCAAGAAATCATTCATAGTAATTTAACTAAATATCATATACATTAATGAGTTTGAAATACCTGTCATATTGTCAATCAGTTTTACAATATTCCTCCTACCTACTCTAATCCATCCAACTAACGATTTGTGTAGCGGTTCAGTGAATCAAAGGTTAATTCTCAATACACTTTGTTATGACCCTATTTCATGAAACATATAAAGTGGTCATAGCATATGGTCTAAAAGACGACTCTACAGTACTTGTGTGTTAAGGAAGATCGTGGTTGCCCCGTTCATACTGTTTACTGACAAGACTTTAGCCCGGTGATGGGTGATCACTTTTGTGTTCCATAGTCAATGACGACTATTCCCACTGTCGTCGGTCTTGCTTTCAGAATGAATTCATGTGACCCAAGCCTTAATTTTGATATGATTCAATTCTGCAACTTTATGGATTGTGAATAAACTTAGAAGGGATTCCTTACAAAACTTATTGTACAGTTAGTCATTCGATATTTCTGTAGGATTCCTAGCATAGTTTGCTTTGAAGATCTTGGAGGCTAGTGATAAGATGATACTTAAAGCATGAATCGTTTCATGCACAGGAATACTAAACAAGCAAGTATGCACTATTCAAACCCAATAATGAAGAGCTAAGATTATGCCAATTGTTGTATTCTATATACGTACGAATGTAAAATAAACCGTTTTTCCGTCGATTTAGATGTGAGATGAGTGTTTGATTGATTCAAGCATTTGAGTTTTAGGAAAGTAGTGTTTCTGAATTTGCTATTATGCATCTCACTTCTTATAGCTAATAATTATGAAAAGGTATAATAGCCGAAAGTTAATTTTTATGCCTGTCTATGGTTCATGTGCCGCCAGTCAGTGTTAGTTAGCTTCATAACTAATTGTAGTTATGTCATAGCTAACCAATCAAATTGTGGTTTAAGCTCATACCACGTGATCTGATCAGACGTGTCTGTAAACTTTCTTTGTTGTAAATGACCTACAAATTGAAGGACATTATTATCTCATTATATTGATGTGACTCATAGTTTTATTTCTTTCCATAAGACATGTTATATTGGTCGGTACGTTTGTTCGTCTTACTTGATAATTGTAATTTCCTTTATTTATTGTACTAATCTAATTGTTTTTATGTTTAGAAACAGATAAAGTTTAAAGTAAAATTGGTCTTGTTCCAACTATAGCTTTCCCATAGACTCTGTGCTCGCCAATATTGCGTTTACAGTTCTAAAAGTACATCTGTAGGACAAATTAAATCCTACAGTCAGCTACAACGTACAACTTCGTACATACGTAAACTAGCGTTCAATTTGCCATACAGCGGCGGCACAGTAGAGTTGAAATTTCATTTGAAATCCTATAGTGGTTGGTATGAGTAGCACAAGTATGAGCAGTGATTGGAAATATTACGGTCCGAATATATTATCCAAGAAGTAAAATCCAGTGAAATAGACTTAGGAAGAGAAAGATGAAGGTCATGAGTCTAGATTAGGATTTGGGAAAACACAAACAATGAATACACTTGCGTCTTTGCAAACGATTTTGAGCCATGTCATTCAGTTATTAACATCTTGTGGACCCCAACCAGGTAGTCTATACTTACCAACACGGATCAGTCCACTTGTCGATGATTTCATGGGTTTGTGTCATGTTTCGGTCTAGCCGGCGCTAACTTCCCTCCAACCGATTCCCACAGCACAAAACAACCCTCGTCGAGGTGGTCAGTGGTCGGATATACGTGAAATATTTCCCACCAACCTCAAATGAAGAATTATCACGTCATCGACCAACTTGCAACCTTTACCTGGTACCCTTTTCGTAACAATTATATTTCTTATTACAAATATAAACGAGCGACGCTTAGGAGGCACCTATGATCGAAAACCAATCACCTACGAATAACTTCTACCTTTACTGGCCATGTTTTATAGCCATAGTGTAGGACGAAGCGAGCTGCTGCTCAGTAGACCTATCCTTTGGTTAGCAAACGAATACCTCATGCAAGTTGTCAAAAGACAATCGAGCCTTCTGTATCCGTGCTGCGATTTCGTCACTCACCAGGTCATCAGTACTGATGAGACTCCCGAAATAAGTGAGGCGGTTGACTACTTTCACTCCCTAACACTAGTTCAGGTGCCGATGCAAGCCAATCCTGAAGCGACATTTTGCATCTTGAGGATAATCGAATCGCATACCTACTTGCATTGTTGCCTAGGGTGGTCAGCGTCTTCACCGAATAGAACTGTCGTTGGCACATTCTAAGTCGAGAAGTGAATTGCCCGGTAAAAGTTTACTTCCTGAAAAACCATACGAAGAGCATGTCTTGGGGTTCGAACATTAAAAGCTACAATATGTAGTTTAGAACGAGG
The DNA here is from genome assembly GCA_944470395.2 of Schistosoma turkestanicum. NCBI lineage: Eukaryota > Metazoa > Platyhelminthes > Trematoda > Strigeidida > Schistosomatidae > Schistosoma > Schistosoma turkestanicum. The sequence continues at coordinate 6,013,131 of OX103975.1, forward strand.
GCTCAGGAGACCAAAAATAACGTGTAGTCAACTCGGATCGTTTGCAATAGCGGCGCGAAGTGATAAAGGAATGTGAGAATTTTTGGTCACGGAGGTAAGAGGGTTATTACAAAGCATAGAGAGCATTTGATTCCAACTAATTCGGTCTTGTGTGCTGCAATAAGAATGAGGACGTACGGTACTTCTCGGCTGGCCACACCGTGGAAGATTATTTCTTAAGGAACCTGGAAAGGAAGCTGGACTAGTGTTTGTCTTAGAGACCTGGAAGCGTGACCACTACATAGGCCGGTCACACGCGACTATTTATGGGATTTTTTACAAGTAACATCTCTGTTCTTCAACTGTCCTTAACACCGGTGACGGAAATCCATGTGATAAGGTAATGCGTTACATTTTTAGGGCCGACCTTTTCCTAATCCCTTCCTTCTGTTGTGAGAAGTCAGAATCGCTACAGATGTTGGCTGTCCAAAGAAAACACCTTACTGCTGTCACGCACCTCTCTACAGTCAACAGTACGACTTCATCCTCAGTTGCTGCTTTTAGTCGCATCGTTCTCCAATTGACCTGCTTGGCATGGTAGAACCCTACAGGAACATATGTTCCAGCCAATTATAGCGCTCGATTGGGTGTCATCACGATACGCAAGCCAGACCACCACATCGATGCTATAGAAATATCATGAAAACACCAATCACATCAATTCTTACATCAAATAACCTATGATTCACAAATGTGAACTTGAATGTTCGGATAGAAGAAAATACAAGTCAATCCTATCATCCCGTGTGAAGAAGTAGGAGTAGAAGTAGAGGAGAGAAAAAAACAATTAAACTTTACATAAACACAATAGTAGATTATTTTTATTATATTCGATAGAGATAAAGAGAGCACAAAACGGCATCTGCAGCATCATATTACAACAACCTTTGATCAAATGTGAAAATAGAACCAGACAATTTGGAATAGTAAAGAGTAAGACATACACACGTGCACACACGCACACACTGACACACACAAATGATATGATTAATTCTTTCTTTCTCACACACGCACGCACACACACACACAGAAGAAAACAACAACAACAGGAACAGCCGCGGCGGCAACGACAAGCAACGGCAAAGAAGAAGAATTAGCGTAATTTATCTCTCTCTCTCTCACTCTCTTTAAAGCAAATCAAAATAAGTAGCAAATCGCCACAACTTTTTCATTAATTAATTAATTAATAAATATACTTTACACATTTTGTCCACCGATGATTAGATAATATGTGATGAAAAGAGTGAAAACACTTTGAAAGAGAAGGTTTGTTACACTGTGTTGCATTAAGTGTTCTTTGTAGAAATATCTATATATATGTGTGTGTAATATATGAGACAAATAAACATTATTTATTGTAAACACAACTAAGCTAATAACTAGGAACAGAGATATAAGTGTGAATGAATCTTTTTTTATTTTCTCCATACCAGAGAAATGTATCATTTGCATGAACACAAACACACGCACGCACACACACAAACAAGCACACAAATTGAGAAATGTCTGAGGAGGAAGTAGCGCCGCCATGTGAAATATAATTGGGGTTGGATGGAATTTCACACTATGTATTATGGCATAATAATGAAGATCAATTATTGTTAAAACAGATAACAACATCACTATCATTGTCAATACAATGATGCAGCATAAATGTAGTAGTAGTCGTAGTAGTACGTAGTAGTAGGTGTTGTTGTTTGTGGTTGTTGTTGTAAGTTTGCAAATCACTGTTCTCTATTTGGTTTTTTTTTACAGAATAAATCGACCCAAGAAGAGACCAATAAGTAAAGCTGTGATTAGGTATAATATCGGTGGGATATTACTAAACGCATCAACTTTCGTTTTATGATAACGATCACTAGAACTAGCACTGGCACCAACACCAACACCACCCATACGACGACCATCACCACCCCCATCAACCATGGATCGAACACCAGCTTGATTGGACATTCGACATGTATCTGAAATAGCTGCGGTACGTCGTAGATGAAGATCCGATTCCTAAGGACAATTTAAAAAAAAAATTAAAATGTTTCAAGTAACTAAGATTAAACAAAGCGGAGATTAAAGTCAAATAAGGTTTCATCAATTAGTTATGAATACTACAGACAGATACAACGCAGAACTTCGTACGTACATACATCAGTTCAGGTTGCCATGCCCCATCAGCACAGACACGTAACTGTCAGTTCAAATCCAAGAGTGATAGCGATAGTAGAAGTATTAGCAGTAATGGAGAAGACTAGGGAGCGAAGATATGATTCGAGAAGTATAATTCAGTAAGATAAATTTAGAAGCTTTCTTCCACTCCACTCCTACACTGTAAAACATAGCTCGTCGAGGCAGCCGGTGGTTAGGCATTCGTAACACGTGTCCCAACCACCTCAACTGATGAAGTTTCAATACTTCATCTATTGATTTGCCATCCTTACCTAGAACTCGTTTCCTAACGACAGCATTGCTTATACGGTTGTCCCAGGATACACGAGCAATGATTCGGAGACATCGATGATCGAAGACTAGTAACCTACGAAAGTCCTCTACTCTTAACGGCCATGTTTCGCATCCGTACAGTAGGACGGAGCGAACTGCTGCACGGTACACTCGTACTTTGGTTAGCAAACGGATATCTCGCCTGCGCCATAGGTGACGCAGGTTGGCAAAAGCCAATCGAGCTTTCTGTATCCGAGCTGAGATTTCATCACAAACCAGGCCATCAGCACGAATGAATATATGAATATGATGAATATGAATACTACACACACACACTATATATATATATATATATATATATATATATATATATATATATATATATTGATAATTTTTAGAAGGTTAATGCAGCAGAGTGAAAGAAGTGTTACATTTACTTACACATGACAAGACAAACTGATGAAGTTGAAGAAAAACTAACAGACAACCACATAATCAATGAGCAATTATTAGTTTATTGGAACTTTTTGAAATCTTTCTCCCATCCATCAGCACCTAAACTAGTGATAAGGAGTGAAGCATTTGAGCGTGTTGACAGCTTCACTTATCTTGGGAGTCTAATCAGTACGATGGCCTGATGTCTGACCAAAAAAACACGCTCGACTGGCTTTTGCCAATTTATGTCACTTATGACGTAGGTGTGATGTCCGTCTGCTAAACGAAGGACGAGTCTGCTGCGCAGCAGTTAAGTTTGTGTTACTATATGGCTGTGAAACATGGCCAGTAAGAGTAGAAGATATTAGTATGCTGTCGGTCGTCGATATTCAAGAAGTATAATCCAGTGAAATAAATGTAAAAAGACTAAGATAGAGCTGTTGAAGAATACAGAGGATAAAAATTTGAGAGAAGTCAAAGAACGGATGCCGTTGCAAATGATTTCCAGCCATATCATTCAATGTCTCTAGCCATCAAATACTATCATCTCGTGGACCCCAACTAGGGAGTCTACACCTACCAACATTACTCAGTTCAGTTGTCAGTGTTTTAATGGATTTGTGCCATGTTTAGGTTTGGCTGACCCTAGCTTTCTTTCAACTTACTCATACATCACAAAACATAGTTCGTCGGTGGTTGGGCATTCGAAACGTAAGTCCCAACCATCTCAACTAATGAAGATTCAGTAGTTCATCTTTTGATTTGTCAGCCTTGCCGAGTACTTGGTTCCTAACAACTGCATTGCTTACTCGATTGTCTGACGATATACGAGCAATGCTCCGAAGACACCGATAATCAAATACCCGTAATCTACGAATAACTTCCATTTTTAGCGGCCAGGTTCCACACCCGTATAGTAGGACAGAGCGAACTAATATCATTCCACGCTGCCTCAGGGTGGGCATCACTTACATGGCTGCCTAACTGTTTTTCTAGTTGTTCTCGTTAAGTAGAACTCCAAGGGATTTTCTTGCTGTTTCTTTGTCACATCCAGTAAGAAATAGACAAATACGCGCTCCAACAAGAGCATGATCTGAATCTAAACACATGCTCTAGGAAGGAGTGGCGGTCTTCCCTCGAACCTCTCCATCAGTAATTGATAGCAATGTGATCTATTCGGGTCCAGCATTGAATACATTTTGGGGGTCTCCGTGTCGAAAGATATGGTCCCTTATGTTTGATGTTAGTATTTGCCAGAAATAGGCGGTTATTTGAGCGCTTAATCTATCTACTTGGTACTAAAGTCACCAGCCACTATTGCTACATCAGAGTGCTTAGCTTGTTGAAGAAGTTTGGAAAGCTTTCTGTAAAATTCATTTTTCACTGTATCTGAGCTGCAGTCTGAGTGTAGGCGGACATAACAAAGAGACAACGGCGAGTGTCTCTCCCAGAGTTCTTACCGTCCGATTCAGTCGGACAGCAAACAAGAGACTGTCTACTAAGACCCAGTCTAGGAGAACTACTTCTACATTTGAACTACATGCTACATCTACACCAGTGGGAACACGGGAAGCAACAGTGGAGTTCCCAAAATCACGAAGCGTAAATCGAGACGGATCTTTAATTTGACAAGATCGGGTCAAACGAATGAATCTACTCGGATCCTGCATACATGTTTTGGAGATGCAGCATACATCATCGATTGTGCGAGATTGAAAGGTCCTAGCTACTAAGGAAGTCTGTTGTCCTATCTGATACCAAGTTCAAACAGTGAAAGCTCCAACATATAGTTTAGAGCAGAGTTTCAGAAGACCGGAAACAACATTTCGTGCACTCACTGACCACTGCATCCAAAATGAGACAGTAGTCAACCTTAAACCGACTTGATAACAATTACTTATGATCACAATATAATGAGTTAAAGTCAAACATCCTTTTACTACTTTCTACACTTTAAAATGTATTACGTAATCGGATAAAATCCTAATGATCTCGAACAATTATCAATTTTGAAAATTAACCATCTTTAAAACTTTAATTCTAAATAGTTTCTACATTACAAGCCTAACGTTGAAAATAAGAAATCCAAGTTAACAAGTGAGTGATGTAGTGTGAAAGATTGCTTCATTTAACTTATTCATCACCATCCTTATTGATTGGTGTCTGATAAGTTCAAATGAATTCCATGGTTTGTGTCAGATGAATAGAATATGAAGTCATTGATTGATTTATAGATTTTAATTTTAAAAAGTAAACTTTAGGCGTAAAGCGAAGAATTACAAAGCATTTATATATTTGTTCTAAAGCGTTACGAATCTTGGATATCTAGAGATTTAAACTAACTATCCATCTATCGCTGTACGTACGTACGTACATATGTTCATGTTGCCATACCACATTAGCACAGAGACGCAATTGTCAGTTCAAATCCCATAGCAGCGGAGATAGTAGAAGTATTAGTGACAATGGAAAAGATTAGGATTCGATAAAACTATTCAAGAAGTACAATTCAGTGTGACAAGGGGTGTGACGGGGGTGATGAGGAATTGAGGTTAGAATTTTCGAAAAACACAAACAGTGCATGCACCTGCGCCATTGCAAACGATTTTGAGTCATACCAATCATAGTCTCTAACCATCGGTTACTATCGTCTCACGGACTCCAACCAGGTATTCTACAATTGTCAATAAGTCTCAATCCAATAGTCGATTAGTTCAGTGACTGGTGTAATATTTTGGTTTGGTCGTGAAAGAAAAGACTTCTATGCACTTTACGGTGGGAAACAAAATGTGTGTATTTAGTTGTCAAATATTTATTTGGTTACAGTTCATCAAGGATCTAACTAATGCCGCCAATTATTCATGAGAATGTTAAACGCTATAAGCACAATACAACATTCAAGGGATGCGCTCATTACTTAGTCTTTGATTCCCACACATAATAGAAACTACTTGCTCAGTACTCTGGTCAAGTATTAAGTACAATAGAATAGTTTCACTTCTATAATCATTTTATGATTTAAGGGAAAATTATTGTTGGTTATAGACTAGTATTGGTTAGTACTGAGGATTCTTCACATCAACAAATTTTTCACAGGGCTATTTGGTAAATATTCATTAATATACAGACATAATTATTTGTGTTAGAAATGGTCAGATTACTTATTGATCAGTTAGCTATCAATCATAATCAACATACAGCCTGATATAAACATAGAAAGTGTATTTAAAAAGATAGCAAAAGATATTATATACGAAGGTATACTGGGACAGCACCAATGCGACCGATTCCGAGTCATATCACCAGATATATTAAACCACTACTGATCTTGGTTATCGTGTAGACACCGAAACAGGTAGTCTGCACTCACAAACATATCAGCGAATCTCAATACTGGTTATAAATACCAAATGACTGCTACATGTGCTGTTGAAGTAATCAGTATTATCAATTTGAAATAACTACGTAACAAGGCCAGAGGTTTTGTTGATTTATTGAGAGTCGTCAACAGGAAACTCTGGATTTTGGTTTCGAGCGATCTGACACTTGTTAGCAAGGTACACTTTGTTATTTGTGCGATTAAACGCGAGCTAAAGCTGTTGTATGAAGGCTCAAAATTCTATCCAGAAGTTTAAAGAGAATTGATTGGAGTGGTTTAATTAAATAGGAAGGCCAATCATTAAAAGTCCAGTTATGAAATCACTGAAACTTAACCCCATGTGAAGTAATAGGGAAGTTATAACCTTCCGTATTGTAGGAACCTGACAGATTTTCTGTTTAGTCGTTGTTACCAAGTAACCAAGTCACTGGATGTTGTACCTTATGTTTAGAAACTAAAGGACTTCATTCATTACGAAAACTACTATTTGAAGCCCATAAACAATAACACAGTATGTGTTGAAGGTAACTTGATTATCCTGAAGTTTTTGAAAATTGTATGTAAAGCAATGCTTATTAGGTTTGCTTTTTAAACATCTTATTTAGGAGAAATATGAAAAACTTAATTTTGAATATTTACTACAAGATAATGATATTACTTACCTTGAGCGCAGCATTTTCTTGGCGAAGAGCAGATATTTCAGCCATTAACTTTTCGATATCCGCCTGGCTCATACCAGTATCATGTATAGGTTTCTAAAAATATGCATTAAATTAGGTTTTTCACTTACAGATGATGCAACTTGATGATGTTTGCTAACTTCTACTCTTTCCTCCTAAAAAAAAAATAAAATAGAATACAAATTGACTTACAATGCCTGTGTTTTTGAATACACATTTCAAGTAATAATCCGTCGCTTTTCCTTCCTTAAATAAAGCCGTTTGTTGTTAGATTTATTAAACAAAAAACACCTACAGTTTGATCTTTTTTAATATCTGTTCCTTCTGGAGCAACAGTAGATTGAATTAACATTCTTACACGATTTTTTGCTGTGAAATCAAAGTCAGTTGGATGAAATATAACTACACAATGTTATAATGAAGAATAATATCATACTTGAGATCGTCGAATTCTCATTAGGCAATATGACACCTGTATTTGGTGTGGCAGTAAAATGATCTGGGGATGAGGCGCTGATCTTAAACCAAATATTGTGTGAAGAGGGATTGGTCAGTTTCACAACAGATGTAACAGGTTTGACAAAAGGACCTAACTGGGGTAATACATTATAACAATGAAAACAACCTTCAAAGACTAAATCCCGGCTAGGTTCAACATGAAGTTCTTCAGGTAAACGTAAAAGACAAAACAATCGTGAATCCATTAGCTTGCTGTGAGGTGCATCCTTCCACTTATGGAGAGAAAAAGAAAATACTAAGATTAGACAATCTACATACCAACTGTTCCATGGTAGGCCGAGGTTCATCGGACACAATGATGGATTGAATCATAAATTTATGATTAAATTTTTCTGCAGCATTGTAACAGAATGGTTGGAGCATTACTAGAAAACAAATGCAGACTGAATATACAAGCACAAAACGAACCTGCAACTTCTAAGGTTTGATGAGGTTCAATATAACCATTGCTTGGTTTTACACAATAACATTTTGGCACTGTTGTTTTGATTTTAAATGCAACAGGTTGGTCCAAAGGATTTGTTAATTTGATATAAGAAGTGACTACATCGACGAAGGGACCTGCAGGGGAACGATGTAAACAGTATTAATAACTGTGCAAGGAAAAATAGAACCAAATGATTGGAATGAAATGTTGACAAAGTCGTAAGATCCAAACATCAAAAACATAAATTCTAAATACTTTACTCACTGGTTAAGAACAGGTTTATGTACTCAGCTTGGGCCATATTTATAGGGGGACTAGTGGCACTGCATGGCTGCCCAGACCAAAATGAAGTGTTCAAACCAATAACCTACTGTTTTGATCCCAAAAGCTTAGTCCATGTAACCAGAGCACTATCAAATCAGAATTAATTGGAAAATACTAATGGAATTCCATACTATCTTTTAAGTAATGCTTATAGATGTTCCTTTATTGATGACTGTGAAGCAGTGATGCGAAATGACGCGTACATTTCTGGACTCCCCAAACAGATATCGAGACCCAAACAAAAATATAAACGATTGCTCGTACATGCATGCAGGAATACGAGGATTTCGGACTTATGGATTTCAAAATGGGTGTGTAGAAAAGTACTTGGTCTCGAGAGTGAACGAGTGACTATGGGATCCCCGAATACCACCCCAAGACTGTTTAGGATGCCTTCTACGCACTAATAAATTCAGAATGCTAAGAGTCAGTTTACATTAATGTCATGTTAGACTTCAGAAAGTATACTAAATGTGGCATTTACGTGGGACGTCTCAGTCCTGATAAGATAGAAGCTCGATAAACCTTAGGATTTGTAATAAGGGTATGTTTAGCGTCCGACAATTACTTTCGGTATGAGCGAAACGTCTGCACACAATGGTAGAGCTGATGTACTGAAAAGCAATTTGCTTTATCATAATTTTGGAGATGTCTTCTAAGCTAAATGGTTTAGTAGCGTAGCTTCTACTGTCTCTCAACGTGATCTGCACATTATCTACTATTACAATCCTTCCATCCCCAAGTTTGGAACATACTGTCATTTGCATTATTTCAAATTGTGGAACAGTCCCTGAAGGTAACAGACGTCAATAGGATGCAAGTCTTTGAACATGAGTATTTTCGACGGATTATTTGTTTGGAGTATAACAGTAAGGTATATACTGTAGGTATAACATTCTAAGTAAACGTAAACCAATCCGTGAAGTGATGAACACTCATCATTCTAAATAGTTGTGACTCAAGCACTGTACCCATTTACCCTGGGTTATGTGCAGTAGACACAGGTAATTAGGAAAACAGAGATTATTTGATTAAAATGCCACTCCGTAAAACCAATAAGTGTTGGTTTGGATTGTGTGGGTAACACCAGAACTCCTGCATGGTTGCATACCTTAGTTGATATGGACTGCCGATGGCAGCAGTGGCTTAAAACACAACGTTACTTTTTACGCTGGTTTAGAATAGACAAAGTAAATAATAGGCACATATTTAACATATCAGAACGACGTTAAGTGGTAATAAAGATGATAAAGATAGTTTGTCATCTTGCCTGAAAGAAAAGCTTATGACTTGGTGTATTTTGTGTTAACGTCAGGTTTGAAGGTGACAGTTCGTCCAAGTCCCTATGAAAACCATGACTCTAACATCTTATTCGTTTCCTTCAATAACATTCTATTCGTTAGTAGTTTTCAATGTCGAAGAACTAGGACCAGATGAAGGTGTCTTGATATCTTTAGGGAGAGATCGGGTCACTACAAGAAAAGAGACCGCATATATTACTATACATCTGATCCCCAATTCCGAATATTAGGGTTCAGTAGGACTTAACTGAGACCCTATTATTTTAAATGAAGTAATAAAATAACTACCTTCAAATACCAGTTCATTCTTTGGCTCAATCTGCAATACTTGTGCAGGGCTATCTGCCATTCGAAGAAAGCACTCAACAACCACGAAACCGAAACTTCCAGCTCGCAACTGATTAGGTCAATTGGGTGCGCAAACAATTTAGAACAGGAAAATGATTTAAATCATAAATATGTACTATAAAGCCATAAAATTTTATATAATGTTGTATTTATAAAATTTCGTCACAGTGTGTCCAATGTTCCAATGTAAAATTGCAAAGAAGAATGATGTTGCTTGAGATTAGATAAAAGTCTGAAAGTCCATCCAACCGTAGATTGCGAATATGTTACAGGTGATATTACTGTGCCTCGAGTACGTCTAGAGAAGGAATCAATGTGACTCGCAAACGTCAGTGACTAGAAGTTAGGGGTCTTAAGTTTTCAAGAAAGCAAGAAATTGAATATGGCTACGAGGAGATATAATCCCTTTCATTAGTTAGATAAGTGCAGGCTAAAATCCTCATAGATTTTTTGGAGTGAATTGACCGAGAAGTAACACTTGGTGTTTTGCATCACCGTACCTACGAGGCTACTGTAAAATTTGAACATTCTTTTGAATGGTTTGTCAGTAATCTATGCCTTGAGTTTAAAGATTTTGATGGAAAATACGATCGCAGAATATATTTGACGTTCCCTTTCGCGATGTGACTTAGATGCAATTTAGTACCAAGTTGAACTCAATTCATTTCGGAAATGAAATCGTTAGCATCGTGTCTATATTTAATTGTCGTTCAAAAATGTGCATTTTACAAGCTTCATGACGTCGAGTGAGTTGAATAAAGTTTCTGTTTAGCTCAAGAAGTTGAAGAAATCACAGATCTCTAAGGTTTGGCGACAGAAGAAATTTGGTCATACGCTTTGAACAAGGCTGTGTTTGAAAAGACAGTTATACTTTTTCCAGGTAGCTCTTAAGTCACAAATGTTAGGCGATGGGTAATGATCAAATGTGGTTTACGTGTTCAGTAGTTCACAGTAACCGGTTGGACACTATTCATTGTTGTTTTATTGACCCAGAATCTGATTCCAGTTTTTACGAACAATAAAATATCATGTGAAATAATTTTCTAGTCTAGTTTCTTAATATCATCCTTCGTCTGTGCTACCATAGTAGTTTAAAGCTCGATACAATTTATTTTGGATGAATTTATCCCATGCACTCGTACAGGCAGAGTGAAAATAGAATGCAAAGTGTGAAAGCGATGCGACGCATAGTGAAGTGGAGAAGGCGGATAAACCACTTCAATTCCATGAGGTCCAACCAAGCATCTACAGTGTGAAGAAACAAGCTAAGCATGAGATGAGCGGCGTAGGCAGTGCATACACGTACTCAATGAAAGCAACCAAATTTATGAGACGGTAACTGTCGGTGTCAAACGGTGTGCAAATAATAACTCGGAAAGAAAGTTTAAATAGGTGATCCGGAAGCTGGGACAAGTTGAATAGGCTTGATATGTTAGCATACATCACACCATCCTTTGTAGGGAACATATGCAAAGAGGATGTCCATGGGCTGTCTAATGGTCAGATGATCCCTAAATCTATTATACAGTCTAATTCATTTTAGAAGGCCTTGACATCTTGAGGCTGGCCTTCGGCCTAGTGTGAATACAGGAGTTCCTTTTGCTGTGACCAAGTATACAAACTTGCTGGTTACAAACGGTCGTTGCAGTCCTGTTTCCACAATTGTAGACTCGTGTAGAAAATTGATTGAGAGAACTGGTAGATGATGTGTTTGGTCATGACTGTGCATCATCTACAATCAGAGAACGATCACTTGTGTTCCGTGTAAGAACGTGATAGTGGTGTAAAGGAGACAGCTCAGCCCACCGGTAACGGTTGCCGTTATCACATGCTCTCTGGACAGTTTCCCAGAATGTTTTTGACAAAGGATTTCTGGCTAAGGAAACTTCAGGGTTCCTTGCAATCTAATTAAGATTAGTCACGTGTATTGTGGAAAAGATACCCGCTTGGATTGTCTGTTTCTCGCGGTCCGCAAACAGAAATTTCGATAGATTCATTCCAGTTGTCTTTGATCGTCACCCATTGTGCTGGAGATTCAGAAAGCAGTTGATAGTATTACAGAGGTTTATTATCCCGTGTGAAGCCGATAGAAATGTCTGTTCGACAGAACAAACTTCAGAGTTCGTAGTTCTCACTATTTCCAGGATTGGACTGGCGGATATAGCTACATTGTCCTCGGTGTTATTTTGGAATGATGTGACAACAGCTTACACCTGACAAGCAATTTTAAAACAGACGTTTTTCGGGCAAGGCCTTCGCAAAAGTTCGCACGCAGCTACACTTCTGTTACCGAGCCGTGTTGCGGCTGTTACAGGAGGAATGAAGACATTTTGCTGGTCAAAACCTTTATATATAAATATCATTAATTTCACTGTGTTTTTCGGGTACATTTGTTTTACTTAACTTATGAACTTGTTAGAATTATTATTTATTATTTATTTATTATTATTATTATTATCATTTTGGACTCCCGTTTCTCTTGGTTGTTCGTTTTCAGTTTTTTGCTCCAGAAACCTATAAAATAGGAGGTAATTGTAATTATTATAATTATTGTTGTTAGAACGACATTGGTCGTCGATCTGTAATAAACACATTTTGGTCGATTATTGTGAATTAAGAATAAACTTTGGTACCTACTTTGGATTTCCCTTTTGGTTTAATCCTTTGGGATCGTGAATTGCAAATAGATCGACAACTGTGCTTCTAAGGATCAAAGAGCAAAAAATTGGACGTAACAGCGGATCAATGTTGTGGAAACGTTTTCCCAACCGGGGCCCATCGGTCAGACCTCTGCCTTTAAGTGTCGCCCTTTCAGTGTGTCATAAGGTTCGGAAAAGTTGCTAGCATATATATTGGGTGTAACGTATCTAGTCAACTCACGTGGCGGTGTTCTAACACAGCGAGAAATTCCGCACGACAGGCCTTCCATACTCTGCAGAAAGAGACCAGTTTCTGCATGGCAGAATCAGGCTTAGATATTGTCAGGCCAGAATGGGATGCGTTGAGAGTGTGAGGAAGCAAGAGTCCTAATCTCTTGGAAACTGTGTCTGTTGATAGTGTAAGAATAGGGCATCTGTAAATAAATGAAGAAAAAATGTGAAAACAAAAGTAAATACCACGACATGAAAAAATACGTAGCCACAGACAAGGAAAAGACTCCTTGTAATTCATCGAGTGTACTAGGTCACGTCGTGTCCATAGATGAGGATACAATAGATATTCAAAATTGGACAAAGGTTTTATCCTTAACACCTTTCAGATCAAGAATACCAAGAGTCAAGCTTAATCAGAAGTCATGAATGAAGAAGATCGAACATGTATTTGAGTATTTGATGGGATGTGAAGGAGTGAGATTGATAGTTGATGCGAGGAGATGCGTAACACAATGTACCCAGCAATGATTTTGTGAATATGTGTAGACGATAGCCCTCAGCAAGGATGTGTCCAGTAAAACTAGTGAGACCTGCAGAACTACCTATTTTAGGGTCTTATTAACCGCAACAAAGCCTTTCACATTCTCAGTGGAAACATGGAAGGTCTACGTGCACCAGACCGTTGTTACTTACCAAGAGTTTCAAAATATGGTTGGTAAGATACTGGTTGGAATCTGTTTAAGCTATTAGATGTATGTTCATTCAAAAACCCTAAAATCTAATATTATGATAAGTTCTTAGCCTGATTGTACGTGGAGCTACACACAAATTAACTCAAAAGAATTTCATTGACCGTGGAACACTTACTCGAACAATGTGGCTCAGTCAAGCCGGTGTAGTGGTTTTATGTAACCTCTTGCTTCTTATGTCAAGTATACTATTCTCTTCTAAGACGAATATATTCTTTCCGAATTTTCAAGACTCATTAAACTAACACTTATAATCAGACCGCTTAATATAGACAATTTCATGATTTCAGTGTAATATTTTATATATCAGGTAGTCATGTCAAAGAAAGCTTACAATTTTCCAGCAGGTCTACCAGTAGCATAAAAGGTGACTTAGACCTTAATTCTAAAAAGTTTTGACTTTCAGAAGTCCAAATACGGTAAAGCTAATATTAGCAGTACAACATTTAGACAACTGCTGAATTTCACATATGCATCTAGTTTATTTTATTGAGTTTGAACTCCATAACTAGTAGGTTAACAGTCTCGTCATGGAATTTGTGTATATATGGAGAAACGTGATCCTGTATGCTCAGTGTGAAGTATGCTTATTTCACCATAAAGCTAAAGAAGGGCCCAATAGTGCGTACATGAACTTTAGTAGATTACGCTAATAAAATTTACTTTATCCTATTCATTTTTCAGGGTTCATCGAGTCTCAATTGCCTAAAAGCTAAAGGCTCCTGATATCAATGAAACGACAACATTTACCACAGTTTAAACGTCAGTATTTCGGCTAAGAGAAGTCTATGAAAGTTTTGGTTGCGATAAGAAAAGTTGAATATTTCTACCAGTTATCTGGTAGACTGCATCATCCATAACGTCATTAGAGCTATATTCACAAAGGAGATATAATAATACCACCGAAGTCTGCTCTTTCTCTCCTTTGTGTATAGCCAGTTCATATGGTAATGAGAGGGACCACCGCGTACAGGATAACTTGTTTCAAATAATACTCTTTGTTTCCAAGACGATTTTTAGATCGTGATCAAGTCAACCGTATCAACTGAAATTTGGTTGTACATTATTTAATTTTTTTATCACAAAATATACGGATTCATCAACTTAGCAAGGTTGATGTCAAAAATCCGTTAGTTTGAATGTGCCATCATTACAATAAGCAGCGTTGATTGAATGACATCGCTAGTTCATGCACAACTAAAATATATCACTCAGGTGTAGGGGGTATTCTCATTATTATTGTTATTACTATTATCGTCATGCAGCTAGCATGTGTTAGCCAGCTGCAAATATATCGTTCACTAAGGATTAATGATTACTTTCCTCATTGTTAGTTCAGCTGGCCTCATCCATAGAAATAATTCATTTTTACCAGTGAAAGTAACTCAATGAATATTTTTCGAACGCTCATAAACTAATGTAACATTGCCCATAGTTGTAATATGGAGGACTTTAGTCTGTATTTTACGGTCAAATAATATGTTATACAATATTTGTTACTAAGATTCACGAATAGTTTATCCATATATAAGTTTTGTGAATAAACCACTTCGGGTGTCATCAGAAATGCAGTTATTCACAAGAATTTCAATGGTTTTTGCGTTCTGTTGGGGACGTTAGAGCTCCGGAACTCGCTTGATAAACGTCTTAGTTTATGATTTTATACATGGGCTGATCGGTTGACCTTAAGATCACATTTCCCACCAGGAGAATCCTTGGCTATGATTGGTTGCTGTGTTATTTCAGTGTGCTATTTTTGTGACTCTCCCAAGGACGTTCCTATGATGCATAAATAAACGCGATTTGTGTGCTTGAGTTTTTAGTGGTGACCGATTCGAGATTGACTATGATCACCACTAAATACTGATTACTATCCCGTCACAAAAATCAGAAATAAATCGAGGGCAAAGAATATATTTGAAGGAGAAAGTTGGTGTTACATCGAGCAGTAAGTTAAGAAGGATGGCAGCAACGCAGACAGAACGTTGCGTGCAAGTCAGTGTTTTTAGTACAGTTAAACAAAACAATTACAATAGTAGATATTTATTTTTCACCAATCACGTTTTCTTCGTAGAAGTGTTCCTCTAACAGTTCATTGTATTTGCCGTGTGTTTCTAGAATACACTTTCTACGCTACACCAAGACGTTTCCATCAGTTCCTTTGAGGCAACGGATCAGAGTAGCCTACTGTATCTTTATTTCATTGTCTTGTTCTCGTTTATCAACTTAAGTAGACTCTTAATAGTTTCAAGCATATCAAGTGACGAGCCCAGCTCATCTAATACAACCACAGCCCCCTCAGTAGACGGCATGTCAAACCCCATTGCTGAATTTCATTATGATCCTGATGATAATGTTACTTTTCACGTGTTTCCGTCGTTATGAAGATTTATTTAAATTTGATTTCATTAATCAATATGATGCATGTAAGGTTCGGCTGCTACTTTGAAAGTTGGGTGCAAGTGAGCTGGATCCTGCCTTTGAACCCACGAGGAAGCTCAGTTTCAGAGATAGTTCAGAAATTAGGCCAACAGTTTGGCGACAACTCGTCGCTATTTAATATGCTTTATCGATATTCGAAGCTAATTATGAACTAAGACGATGACTTTTTAACGCACATGGACATCGTCAACCATGAATGCGAACGCTTTCGGTTGAAGTCTTTGTCGGAAGATCAGTTTAAAGCCCTCATCCTTATTTGCAGCCTCAAGTCTCAAAAGTTCAGTGACATAAGAGCAAGGCTACTATATCGATTTGAGCAAGATCCGAAGCTCACCCTTAGTGACATGGCTAATGAGTACCAACTTCTGATTAAACTACAATGAGGAACGACTAAAGTGCAGAGTGATGGGTCAAGCCGATATGAAGTGCATTTAGTACAGCATCTACCTAACCAGAATAAATGTGCCCCTGATACACCCAGTTCATACCACTCCAGCTCAATCCAAAAGTCAAAAACGAATCCCCCTGCTCCTTGCTGGCACTGCGGCTCATGGCACTTTGTACGAAACTGCCCGTTTAGGCAACGTCGGTGCAGGACGTGTAAGGTCGTGGGTCATAAAGATGGTTCTTACCTAAAGAGAAAGCCGAACCGATCCAAGAAGTCTGCTCCTAGGTCCGGCACTAAATCTTCCTGTCAAAGCTCATCACCAGGTGAGAGGAAATCCATTACTCTTGATGTTAATGGGCATTCATTCAGATTGCAAACAGATGCCGCACCCAATCTCACCATTATCTCACACAAAAATTGGATCGAATAGGGTAGCCCAGGTCTGCAACACACAACGCAAAAGCCTCGTACGGCATATGGAAATTACCTTCATCTGTTAGGACAATTGGGGTGTAAATTTAACTTCCGAGACTCGAAATCTACTGATGTATGTTACATAACGCCAGCTGATCTAAATTTACTTGGTTTAGATTGGTCGACCAGCTAAAATTGGCTGATGTCCCGTTAAATACCATATGCCACCTGGTATCACGACCACATGACCGCGAAGCATATACGAGGAATCTAATGACGCAGTTTTCAACCATCTTCCAACCTGGATTAGGTCGGTGTACAGCCATGAAAGCAACACTTCGGTTGAAACCTGGAGCTAAGCCTGCTTTTCGTCCAAAGAGACCCGTACCTTATGCAACATTAGCAACAGTAGATGAAGAACTGAATCGCTTTCAACGGAAAGGAGTTATTACTCCCGTTTCTTACTCTACTTGGGCAGCACCTATAGTCGTTATCAAGAAAGTCAACGGTGCGATACGTATATGTGATGACTTCTCTACATGTCTAAACGCAGCTCTGGAACAGCATCATTATCCTCTGCCAGTACCAGCAGATCTGTTCACTATGCTGAATGGGCGAAATTTCTTCGCAAAGCTTGATCTAGCTGATACTTATTTGCAAGTGGAAGTAGATGGAGCATCTAAAGAGCTGCTTAATATCAATACCCATTGTGGTTTGTTCCAGTACAACCGTCTACCTTTTGGAGTTAAGACTGCCCCATCTATCTTCCATCAGCTAATGGATACTATCCTATCAGATATCTCAGGGGTTGCAGCTTATCTCGATGATATCTTAATGGTTGCGAAGACGTTAGAACAGCTACGGGAACGGACGACATTGGTACTGCAACGCATAAGTGACAATGGTTTCTGGTTACGCCCAGAAAAATGCCAGTTTCTATTTGTTAGTGGGACATAGATGGAATTGAAGCATGACTACGTCGCTGCGCGCTGATTGGCTAATTTCCTATCCAATCAGCGCCTGATCGAAGCTTGGAGAACAGGATAGAAAATTCTCGTATTATTAGCTGCATGTTGATTGGTCAAATCCAGTTCAGTCGATCACGTGAATTTTCTTCCAGAAGCTTTCTCATGTAAAGGCTATAAATAGACTAGCATTGTATTTATCTTGGCCTTCTTAGCCTTGAAGCCTTCTTGCTTTCTTTGCCTTGGCTTTCGCCATCACCTCCGGCTTCTTTTCCTTGCTATTTTGGAATACAACCCTTCCTGTTCAACCGTGTTTTGGTTTGGGTTTACTTGTCCAGTGTTTTGTGTCAAGAATACTAAGCAATAAGATTTAGCCGGGAAATATCTTAAGCAACCGTTACAACACTATTGCAGTCGGTAAAGTATTTGTGACTCGTCTTTGATGCTGACGGCCGCACACCGGATCCTGAGAACCTCCGAGATATCAACCTGGTGCTCAGTCCCACCAAGATCTCGGAATTACAATCTTTTCTCAGGTTAAACAGTTTTTATTAAGCGTTTGATCCTTCGAGGCATGATATTCGCGCTCCATCGAATTGTCTGCTTCAGAAGAACAGCACTTGGAACTGGACTAAATGGTGTGATGCGGCTTTTTGTAGACTGAAGTCCATAATTAGCTCGTAATTCTTATTAACCCATTATGATCCATCCATGCCAATCATCGTAACAGCCGACGCTTCAGCATATGACCCAGTGTTGTTATTTCACATTGGTTTCCAGACGCATCAGAAAAAGCCGTTATGCATGCATCCCGTACATTAACCTCAGCAGAAGAGAAGTACAGTCAGATAGAGGAAGAGGCTCTTGCCCTTGTGTTTGCCGTTCACCGTCTGCACAAGTTTCTGTACGGTCGGAGATTCACACTCCTCATGGATCACAAGCCTCTGCTAGCAATTTTCGGTTCAAAGTCTGACATTCCGGCCAATTCTGCAAATCGTCTTCAGAGATGGGTCTTGGTGCTTTTGGGGTATGTTTTCGAAATCCACTATGGAACTATGTTACCATCGATTGGCCGTCAAAGAAGTTTGATGGTGACATGAAGCAGCTGTATCAGCGGCGCGATTCACTATGCATCGTGAACGATTGTCTGATGTTTGGTGAAAGAGTAGTGGTGCCAGAATCCCTTTGTGCAAAAGTGCTGAGACAGTTCCATCTCGGTCATCCTGGGATTATACGAATGAAGTCCATAGCCAGGAGTTATGCATAATGGCCTCTCATGGATCAAAATGTTACAGCGTTAGTTGAAAAATGTATGCCATGTCAACAAGCGTCAAAGATGAATGCCAAAGTTCCGCCGGCTTTATGGCCCAAACCTGATCATCCTTGGTCCAGGATACACATTGACTTCACTGGTCCAAGCAATGGAACTATGTATTTAGTTGTGGCCGACGCCTTCTCAAAATGGCCAGAAATCAACTCCGTAATGCCGCCCACGACAACTAAGACAATACAGCTCCTCACCGAAATTTTCTCGCGAAATGGTATACCAGATGTGATCGTATCTGACAGTGGGTCTCAACTTACCTCCACTCAATTCCAAACTTTCTGTCAACGGCTAGCCATTAAACACTTACGCTCGCCACCATATCACCCGCGATCGGATGGGCAGGCAGAAAGGTATGAAGATACGTTTAAAAGACCATTGGTTGAGTCAGAAACAGAGGATACAACAGCCGACGCGTTACAAAATTTCTTGTACGTTTATCGAACAACACCAAACGAGGAATCACCGGACAAAAAGTCCCCAGCAGAAATCCTGATGGGAAGAAGACTGAAAACGATCCGCAGCCTGATGCATCCGACTAATGCACCAACATCAGTAGAGACAAGGTCGGAAAGTCAATCATTCTACGAAGTGGTATGTCTTGTGTTTTCACGTGTCTACAGAACGAACCATGGTCCCTGGATAGAACCAAGAGTGATCAGAAGGGTTGGGCGTGTTACGTACGAAGTAGAGGTAGGAGGCGAAAGGTGTTCACTCCTTCGAAATCAGATACGAAAACGATTAGGAACAAATTAAAATCGTCAAATATTATTTGATAGGCGTCATGTAAACGAATCGAAAAGAAAATGATTACAAACAGTCACTTCATATCAGTAAATGTGAAAGAAGAATTTGTACTTTAGAGAAAACCTCTGGAAACAAGAGATTCAAATATGGAAGGGACATAAGAAACAGAAAATAAACAAAACAACAGACAGCAGAGGAAAAATAAAACTGTACAATGCGTTAGGGGATTACCCACAATAAAAAACCAAACGGATAATTAAGCATAGTCGAGTTCGGAATCACTGATGGGGTTAGGGCCCGCCCTGCCGCCCTTGCCGATTGGGGATCGTGGGCTGTGGTTTGGTTGGTGAGATTTCTTGATTCATAAGTGCCCGGGCGAGGGGCCACTGCTCGTGTGTGTACTTTTTGGATGTCCAACTTGTCTGCAGACCAATCTAGACAACATGTATGTTCCCGATTTGGGCAGGGGTGACTACTGTTGGCTACAATGAGAATCCTTGCATTGCCTATCAATGCAACGATGTGCATGTGCAGCAGGCCTGTTGGTTGACCATGAAATAGCCATTGTGTATACTAAGAAGAATATGTTTCTTGCTGATGAGTGAAGAAGTAAGTTAGCTTGAACGCAATTTAGGCCTGGTTTATGGAGCCATAGCTGAATCTATTACTTAACTTTCATAAATGTATCAATGAAAACTTTTAACTTTGCACAAAATGTAACTACTTTGTGCTGCCCGAAAAATGTTTATTGTAATTTGATTCGATATGTCAAACTTATATGAACTTATACACGTATGAAATTAGTTCAGGGATGATTTATACTATGAGTCTTGAAGACTGTGCTGTCGATTGAAAATCAGAAAACCTATATGGAATGAGAAACGTCAGTGATTTACTCATTGTCTTCAAAGGAACTTAAAAATGCATTTAATTAACTTTGTCGGATGTTTTAAAGTGGGCTTCCTACAATTTCCTGGTTACAACTCCATATTGACTGATACTCTATGGGTTTCCAAATTCATTTCCTCAATAATCGCATCATAGAGGCATTGGACACTAAGCAAATCTCATTCAATGCAAGACACAAATTTCCGAACCACTGTAGTGCTACATTATGAGTAGCTGGGTTGTCATTTTTCGTCGGTGGCCTCCTTCTCGTCAGCAAATTTCGCGAAGTCAAATTCCACCTTCGTTCAACCCTGCAGTAGTCTTCTTGTCATGCACGCTGACCAGCTCACATTGTCTTCGAACAAGCGCAGGAAACAAAAGGTATCCACACATTCAAACCGTTTCAACCTGTTCCAGAGGGGAGAATGACGTTTCAACAATCCACAGTTTAACATAAAGACGAGAACCTGACAATCAACTTCCTCATAGAATCATCAGTGAGTCAGAATCCTTACCTACATATGTGGTTGAGGGTCTCTGCCGATACGTGATAATGAGGTTTGGGTTAAGTAAGATACATTCATTGATAGAACTAGCTCAGACTAAAGATAGTTCTTTCCTACCGGGAAACCTGGATTTATACCAAAATTATAACAATTCAGCACAGAGAAATCCATCGGCATGTAACTGTTTCGCATTATGATATTGGATGTAGTGTGGAAATTGGCGACAATTTGAGTCATGTCACGTGTAACGTTTTCAAAACGTGACCCTAACAGCTTATACTTTCGTTAATCAGTTTGTCTTGATCTCATGCTGCCTTTTTATTGCTTACAAATGTCTATTATCTTCACTAACATATGTAAGTGCATTTTGTTAGCATTCTAGATATCATATAAACCTTTGTTTTTTCCAACACAAGCGGGCTAAAAAGTTTGAAAAAAGGAAAGTCAAAATCAAAACTGAACCCCATAAGTCTCCAATAAATTGAAGCTAAGTTTTCTAATATTATGGATGGCTAACCGAAGTACTAAAGATAAAAAAATAAGATATTTCGTCTAAATGTCTTTAGGGTGAAAGTTCACCGCTTAAAGACGCCAATTCGCCCACTGTCTCATTTTACGTCACAGGTTTAACTTATTCTGCAAATAAACACCAACCCTAACTGGTACTTAGGAATTCGCCTTCACTGCTGCGAGAGTAATAAGCCACATGTGATCTGTGAGTCATGCTAGACATCAATATTGAACATCAGTCACATGAAAATCATTAGTTCAGCAATGTCTTCGTGAAAACCAACAACAGCAAGTCACTTTTTGAAATCTTAGGGGTAATTAAAACATACTAGTTCATGACCAATGTCTGAAAAGTCGAAGTGATCTACAGGATGTAAATCCCTGGGGTAAATAGGAATAAAAACTGCAATAAAATTGACGGGTTTAGCATTTCGCTGAAAAGTGACTATGATGATGATAACTTGCCCTCTATGATCAGTGATTGGGCTTTATCTGAGCAGCATGAAATATGCAAGTAATGTGTTAATTTGTGTATGTGCGATTAGACAGAGAGAGAGAATGGTGAATGTGACTTAAGGAATATGTATATGACGATAATTGAGATGTGTTTTATTAATTTTAGGCTTGTTGCGTTTGTGGACATGCAGTGCAGAGCAGAGCCAGAAGGATGTAGACATTGGTAAGTTAAAGTTAGTATTGTGATATGTGTGTTGTGTGATGAGATTCCAGCTCACATTGACCCATTGATTGGGTTTGATAGTGAAATTTGTAATCTGAGATGATGATATTAGTATATATGGATGGTATTTGTTTGTGGAGTTTTAGTAATGTGTAGGTAGGTGGTTGGTTGTGTAGATATGAATTGTTTTGTTGTTTTTCTTCAGTCTGCTGGTCCCGACCGAAGCTGCTACTTTGACGTGGTGGTCGGGCTTGCCTATCGTTATGATCCAACCGTGCTATATTGTCTGTAACTTATGTTCCTGAAGGTTCTACTATGCCAGGCAGGTCTACTGGAGAGCGATGAAACTAAAAGCAGCTACCCAAGGTCTGAGGGCGAAGTCGTACTGCTGACTGCAGAGGGGTGTGACAGCAGTAAGCTGTTTCCCTCAGAGAACCAGCATCCGCAGTGATGTTGCCTTCTCACAAGAAAGGAAGGGTTAGAAAAGGTCGACCCTAAAAATGTCACACCTCACCCTATCTCACATATTTCCGTCTCCTTGGGTAAGGGTGCCCACTAACGGCTTTTAAGAGCGGAGCTGATATTCAAAAAACCTCTCATCAAAAGGCCGTGTATGACCGGCCTCAAACAGTTGTCCTTTGGGCTCTGTGGTCACGCTCCCAGGTCGTTAAGATCAACACGAATCTATCTTCCTTTTCAGGTCCCTCAAGAAACAACCTTCCACCGTGTGGGCAACCGGAAAGTGACAACCGCCCTCATACCCGTAAGAGCACACGAGACCAAATTGGTCGAAATCAAATCCTTCCTACACCCACACATACCTCTCTTATCTCCACGACTAACTCTTCTCACATTCCTTTATCACACTGCACAGCTAATGCAAACAATGCGGGTTCACGAAACGTCGTTCCTGGTCTCCTTAAACTCCGTTTTAAACTACATGTTGGAGCATTTAATGTCCGGACATTGTGTCAAATAGGGCAACAGGCATCATTAGCTAGGACTTCAGAATCCCGTGCCATCGATGTGTGCTGTGTCTCGGAAACGCGCATACAGGATCCGAGTAGCATCATTCACTTGACCTCACCATGTCAAGATAAAGAAGATACTCGATTTATCCTTCGTGTATCTGGTAGCCCTGATGCTGCTTCCCGGGGTCTTGCTGGCGTAGGCATAGCATTGAGTCCTAGGGCAGAACAGTCTCTCCTTGACTGGATCCCAATAGATAGTCGATTGTGCGCTGTCCGACTACACGGGACAGTAAGGACTCGGAAAGATAGGGACAATCGCCGTTGCCTCTTCGTCGTATCTGCCTATGCCCCCACTGAATGCAGTTCAGACGAGGTTAAAGATGAGTTTTACAGAAAGCTTTCGGACCTCCTGCAAAAAGTTAAGCGCTCTCATAGTTATAATGGCTGGTGACTTCAATGCACAAGTAGGTAGACTAAGTGAAAATGAAAGACACCTAGGTGGATGTTACGGTCTCGCGGCTCAAAGAACAGACAATGGCGACCGTCTGTTGCAACTGTGCTCAGATAACCAACTATTTCTAGCAAACACTAATTTTAAGCATAAGGAAAAACATCTTTTGACCTGGCGACCCCCGAAGTCGTCTCAACGTTGGACACAACTAGATCATATCGCCATCAGTCGTCGATGGAAGACTGTCGCTCGTTCTGGGGCACATGTTTAGATTCAGATCATGCCCTAGTGCGAGCACGTATTTGTTTGAGGCTTACTGGACGTAGGAAAGACACCGTAAGGAAGCCTCTTAGGGCTTTACTTGATGATAATCAAGCTAAGAAAATATTTCAGGAGGAACTAAAAAAACAGTTAGGCGACCATGCAAGTGATTCCCATCCGGAGTCAGGTTGCAATCATATCAAGAAGGCTGTGGAAACAGTAGTGATATCTGCTAGTAAGGTAAACCATAAGGCTAGGATGAAGCCGTGGATTTCAGTCGCATCCACCGAACTGATGGATGCTCGAAAACGCATCCCACCTGACTCTGAAAATGATGAAGAGCGTAGTCAGCTTAGGCGCAGACTTATAAAAAGCCTACGTAACGATCGCGAACAGTGGCGAAAGCAAAAGCGATGGAAAAGGCAGCGGCGATTGGCAACAGTTGACAACTTTTCCGCCTTATCAAAGAATCCGGTATAAGGAACCCGAATGTGAGTGAGACTATCTCGGAAAAAGACGGTCCTATTATCTATTCTCAATCCAGGAGACTGGATCGATGGACAGAACACTTTAGGGACCAGTTCAACTGGTTTTCAGCCACACTTCGGTTGCCCACGATCCCCATTCATCCTGAATGGCATATCGATTTAAGTCCTCCCAGTCTACATTAAGTTCAGAAAGCTATAGGGAATCTGAAGCGAAGTAGAGCAGCAGGTCCTGACAGGCTTACCCCTGAGATGTTTAAGGATGGTGGTCCAGTTTTGACAGTTAGACTGACCGAGATCGTAGATAGAATCTAGGAACTGGACGTAATCCCATCTGACTAGTCTCAGTCGCTAATTGTCCCAATCTACAAGTAAAGACAAAAGTCTTCTTGTGACAATCACAGGGGAATAAGTCTAACTAATATAGTTTCTAAATTGTTAGTCTCGATTATATTTGGACGCCTAACTAGAGCTCGTGAACAGCAGACTCGAGAAAACCAGTCTGGTTTTCGACCCGGACGTGGTTGTATAGACCACATTTTCACACTACGACAGGTCCTGGAACACAGACACACATTTAGGCGTCCGACAATAGTCGTGTTCCTAGACCTAAAAGCGGCATTTGACTCAGTGGATCGTCAGGTTCTGTGACAGTGTCTGTCATTGAAAAGTGTACCAAAGAAGTACATTAACCTTATACAAGCTTTCTCCTCGAACACTACTGATCGGGTGAGAGCATATGGCGAACTGTCATCGGAATTCTCTACATCTCACTGAATTACACTCCTTGAATACTATCTTCGAACCCTAGTCTTCATTACCATTAATACCTCTACCATCTTTATCACTATGCGCCTTGATTAGACATTTGCGTCTCTGTGCTCATGTGGTAAGGCAACATGAACTTATTTACTTACGTACGAAGTTCTTAGGCTGCAACTGACTGACAGTCAGACGGTTGATAGTGTGCAGATGATATTAAGTCAGATAAGATGGCGATAGGATGATGGATGAATTTGGCGATGTTTGTTGTGAGGAGATTGTGGTGATTGGAGTTTTGCGCAGAGAAGAGGACTGACTAGTTAAATAGCAATATTGGTTATTATAACGGATTGTAGGAGTGAATGTTTTACGGAAGATTTAGTTTATTTGTCCTTTTGTACAAGTGTTTGTTCGTCGTGCGTGATTGCGTTGATGCTTTTGCAGCTGTGCACATTTTGCGAATTTTGTGTGTGATGATTTGAGTATTGTTTGTATAGCATGAAATGGCCGGCCGGCAAATATACTTATGACTATGGTGTGTTTATCTTTATTATTAGAAGAGGGAGGGTATTGGGCTTGAGACGCAACGTAATTGGTTTAAAGACGTGTTGATAGTTGTCGACTTGAAATTGTAAAAGATGACGACGGTGATGGTTGTGATTGTGATGACGTGTGTGTGTGTGTAGTGCGTGTAATTGCGAAGCAGGATAAGTGCTGATTGACTGACCGATATGATATGATTTGATTTTATTTTGGTGTTGTGTGTGTGTGTGTGTGTGTAGGTATGGAAATAAAAGTTGTTGAGTGAGACGTAGTGTGTTTTTGATGATGATAACTTGCCCTCTATGATCAATGATTGGCTTTATCTGAGCAGCATAAAGTATGCAAGCAATGTGTGTATTTGTGTATTTGCGATTAGAGAGAGAGAATGGTAAATGTGCGTTTCGTGATGTGGATATGATGATAATTGATATAGTGTTGTGTTTTGTTTTTTTGTTTTGAATTGTAGGTTTGTAAGGTTGTGGAAGAGTTTTGTGTTGGGGAAGGAAGATGTTGTTGAGATGGTTGTTGATTGGAGGTTGGAGTCGGCGGATACAGGAAGGAAGATGGAGATGGAGATGGAGATGGAGATGTAGGTACGTGCATAAGTTTGTAGAGACAGACGTGTGAATGTGTGATTGAGTGTGGAAGTGTTGCGTTAGTGTTTGTGTCAGTGTCAGTGTCAGTATATAATTTGTGACTGGTGTGTATTGTTGATGTTGACGGAATGAATGAATGAATGAATGAGATTTTGTGTGATTGTGTGTTGAGCAGGTAGCTAGATAGTTGGCTAGGTAGCTGGATAGCTGACTGACTGGCTGGGTTGCTTGCTTGCTTGCTTGCTTGCTTGCTATGTAATGGTGTGTTACTGCGCGTGTGTCTGTAGTTTGTATGACATGATGAGACTTTATTCACGACGGTCTGTTGACCGAGGTGTGATATAGTTTAGTGAACACTGAAATGTGATGACGGTGATAATGGTGATGATGATGATGATGTTTTGATTGTGATTGAAGTGTTGTGGATTGATGGTGTGTTAATGTTGTTAATTTTGTTTGGATTTTAGATGGTTGATGTGATGTAGGATGGTGATTGTGTGGAGTGGTGATGGTGTGAACGGTGTGAACTGAGGAAGTGTGAGGTGAGGTGAGGTGAGGTGAGTTAGTAAGTAATTGTGTTAGTGTAGTTTTGTGTTGTGTTGTGTTAATGTGTAGGTGGTTGTGTAGATGAGAATTGTTATTTTATTGATGAGTTGGTCGGTCGGTTACGTGGTGGTGGTTGTTGTGCTATTGAGGGAGATGAGATGGCAGGCAGTATGATGATAGATAAGGTGATGAAGATGATGTTGGTGGTTGTTGTGATGTGTGTGTGTGTGTGTGTAGGTATGGAAATAAAAGTTGTTGAGTGAGATGTGGTGTTTTGATGATGATAACTTGCCCTCTATGATCAATGATTGGCTTTATCTGAGCAGCATGAAATATGCAAGCAATGTGTTAATTTGTGTATGTGCGATTAGACAGAGAGATGGAGAGAGAGAGAGAGAGAGAATGGTGAATGTGACTTAAGGAATATGTATATGACGATAATTGAGATGTGTTTTATTAATTTTAGGTTTGTTGCGTTTGTGGACATTTGCAGTGCAGAGCAGAGCAGAGCAGAGCCAGAAGGATGTAGACATTGGTAAGTTAAAGTTAGTATTGTGATATGTGTGTTGTGTGATGAGATTCCAGCTCACATTGACCCATTGATTGGGTTTGATAGTGAAATTTGTAATCTGAGATGATGATGATATTAGTATAACTGGTTGATGGTTGATTGACTGACCGATATGATATGATTTGATTTTATTTTGGTGTTGTGTGTTGTGTGTGTGTGTGTGTAGGTATGGAAATAAAAGTTGTTGAGTGAGACGTAGTGTGTTTTTGATGATGATAACTTGCCCTCTATGATCAATGATTGGCTTTATCTGAGCAGCATAAAGTATGCAAGCAATGTGTGTATTTGTGTATTTGCGATTAGAGAGAGAGAATGGTAAATGTGCGTTTCGTGATGTGGATATGATGATAATTGATATAGTGTTGTGTTTTGTTTTTTTGTTTTGAATTGTAGGTTTGTAAGGTTGTGGAAGAGTTTTGTGTTGGGGAAGGAAGATGTTGTTGAGATGGTTGTTGATTGGAGGATGGAGTTGGCGAATACAGTAAGGACGATGGAGATGGAGATGTAGTTAGGTGCGTAAGTTTGCAGAGACAGACGTGTGAATGTGTGATTGAGTGTGGAAGTGTTGCGTTAGTGTTTGTGTCAGTGTCAGTATATAATTTGTGACTGGTGTGTATTGTTGATGTTGAATGAATGAATGAATGAATGAGATTTTGTGTGATTGTGTGTTGAGCAGGTAGCTAGATAGTTGGCTAGGTAGCTGGATAGCTGACTGACTGACTGACTGACTGGCTTGCTTGCTTGCTTGCTTGGTTGGTTGGTATGTAATGGTGTGTTACTGCGCGTGTGTCTGTGGTTTGTATGACATGATGAGACTTTATTCACGACGGTCTGTTGACCGAGGTGTGATATAGTTTAGTGAACACTGAAATGTGATGACGGTGATGATGATGATGATGATGATGTTTTGATTGTGATTGAAGTGTTGTCGATTGATGGTGTATGTGTGTGTGTGTTAATGTTGTTAATTTTGTTTGCATTTTAGATGGTTGATGTGATGTAGGATGGTGATTGTGTGGAGTGGTGATGGTGTGAATGATGTGAACTGAGGAAGGGTGAGGTGAGGTGAGGTGAGGTGAGGTGAGTTAGTAAGTAATTGTGTTAGTGTAGCTTTGTGTTGTGTTATGTTAGTAATGTGTAGGTGGTTGTGTAGATGAGAATTGTTATTTTATTGATGAGTTAGTCGGTCGGTCGATCGGTTACGTGATGGTGGTTGTGGTGCTATTGAGGGAGATGAGATGGCAGGCAGTATGATGATAGATAAGGTGATGATGATGTTGGTGGTTGTTGTGAGTGTGTGTGTGTGTGTGTGTAGGTATGGAAATAAAAGTTGTTGAGTGAGATATGGTGTTTTGATGATGATAAGTTGCCCTCTATGATCAATGATTGGCTTTATCTGAGCAGCATGAAGTATGCAAGCAATGTGTTAATTTGTGTATGTGCGATTAGAGAGATGGAGAGAGAGAGAGGACGGTGAATGTGACTTAAGGAATATGTATATGACGATAATTGAGATGTGTTTTATTAATTTTAGGTTTGTTGCGTTTGTGGACATTTGCAGTGCAGTGCAGAGCAGAGCAGAGCGAGAAGGATGTAGACATTGGTAAGTTAAAGTTAGTATTGTAATATGTGTGTTGTGTGATGAGATTCCAGCTCACATTGACCCATTGATTGGGTTTGATAGTGAAATTTGTAATCTGAGATGATGATGATGATGATATTAGTACAACTGGATGATGGTTGATTGACTGACCGATATGATATGATTTGATGTTATTTTGGTGTTGTGTGTTGTGTGTTGTGTGTGTGTAGGTATGGAAATAACAGTTGTTGAGTGAGACGTAGTGTGTTTTGATGATGATAACTTGCCCTCTATGATTAATGATTGGCTTTATCTGAGCAGCATGAAGTATGCAAGCAATGTGTTAATTTGTGTATGTGCGATTAGAGAGATGGAGAGAGAGAGAGAGAATGGTAAATGTGCGTTTCGTAATGTGGATATGATGATAATTGATATAGTGTTGTGTTTTGTTTTTTTGTTTTGAATTGTAGGTTTGTAAGGTTGTGGGAGAGTTTTGTGTTGGGGACGGAAGATGTTGGTTGTTGAGATGGTTGGTGATTGGAGGATGGAGTTGGCGAATACAGTAAGGACGATGGAGATGGAGATGTAGTTAGGTGCGTAAGTTTGCAGAGACAGACGTGTGAATGTGTGATTGAGTGTGGAAGTGTTGCGTTAGTGTTTGTGTCAGTGTCAGTATATAATTTGTGACTGGTGTGTATTGTTGATGTTGAATGAACGAATGAATGAATGAGATTTTGTGTGATTGTGTGTTGAGCAGGTAGCTAGATGA
>OX103975.1:6043537-6067228 GCA_944470395.2 Schistosoma turkestanicum
CAAAGGAAGGTAGATTAGGGCGGACCTTTTCTAACCCTTACTTCCTTGTGAGAAGGCAGCATCGCTGCAGATGCTGTTTGTCCGAGGGAAACACCTTACTACTGTCACACCTATCTACAGTCATCAGCACGACGTCGCTTCAGACATTGAGGGCGAACAACCTTATATCTGTCTTCAGAAATGGTCGTTGAGTTTCTACCACAGTGGTCAGAGCCTGCAACTTGCAATAACCTGTTTTTGAGGACTACATTTCAAAGCCGCTTAATAACACAGTTGTCTGCTTTGCAGTGCACTTGCTGTTCGGCAGATAGATGGACATCTTACCTACCCCGCACGAAGTTTTCAGACCAGTGTTTATGTTCTGTCCGATACCACCCTAATAAAATCATTGCGATCAATTAGTGGTGGTGGTTGACGTGTAGCGATGTTGAAGTGAGAAACTGCGTTTATAGGGCAATAAAAAACCTGCATATTATTTCTCAATTGTTTTAGAATAATTGAATTTGTTCCTCACCCTTGGATGGCTGTCCTATTTTTTTGCAAACACTTATTTCTCATTGGTAAAACTGAGCGGTTGTCTATATCACTATAACTGACACATGTCTTCGGTAGCTTGATTCCCCATCACTCCTTGAAGTAACTGCACTTTCTCATCAGTGTCTGGGTAGCTTTTCTGATAACCTTGTTCACATCTTAAAAGGATGCAGCTTCGACTATCTATCAGCTCATCAGATGCCAGTGATTTTTCTAGACTTTCATGTTTCTGGACTCAAGTAACTGGTTGATGCTATACAACTGTTCATGCTACGTCGCTATGACCGTCGTTTCCGAGGTTTACCAAAACACTGGTTTCCGGGATGTATCCTTGAGACGATCAGTATGTAGAACAGTTTACAGTTTTAGGGTATCACGAGTAACATTTTATAAACTGGAATGGAGGATACGATATTAGATAATTGGCATTGGTAGGTAGAAGTAAATCATATAAGGAAGAGAACAAAGTGTGACATTGTGAGTTATATGATATCGGTTGTCACTTCGCGAAATATATGTTAATAATCCCTCATATCTTGTATATATTCCAAACTGAAGTTTAAACAAGTAGCAGCTATGCAATCTACGTTTTCAAGTTGTTACACTTGCTAATGACTAACTAGCGCAGGAATCACGTGATTTCTAGCTTCTCAACTGTCACAAATACATGGCTTTTATTGTGGAATTAAAAGTCTATCAACACAATTTTAGCAAATACTCGCAACTTACAGCAGAAACATTAGGTGATAGTGTAGTGAATGAGAACACAGGTGGGGCAACCGGATTGTATTTAACGGAAATTACAGAGTTACTCAGTAAAATAGGAAAACTATATCGTAAACGGTTAATTTGCAAAATATCAGTTCATCATATCAAACTGGACTGTTCCTGTTGCAAAACATCAATCCAATGTCACTGTTCATGCGTTTCATACAAATTCCATTGTGTTCCCACTCTTCCTTTCTTAATCTTCCCCCATCTTCTCTTCTGCCAGACATTACGTTTACACTCACGTCAACCACAAGTGAGAAACAAGTAACACCAAAACAACAGCCACAGCCATTAGAAGAAATCGTCTACAACACTCTGTGTAACCTCCATCACTCCGCGTACTTGGCTTGTGTTGTTAGAGAGAGATACAACGTGTGACTCAATGGATGGTTGACAGTGGCAGTGCAAACGTAAATGATCTGAGCAGAAAGACAGGAGATACGGGAGGAAGAATTTGAAGAAAAGGAAGCAAGAAGATATCAGAGAAACGGAACACAATGGAATTTGAATGTAATGAAACTGCGCCTATCAGCAATGAACACCAGTGACATTGGATTGACTGCTTTTGCCAACAGCCGAACAAGTTACACAAGAATCGATATGAGAACTAGATTTTTGCAAATCTAACCGTTACGAATCGGAGTTTCCGATTTAACTGAGTTAAAAACTCTGTAATATTTTAACCAGTTATAAAATACACTACCGGTAATAAGACAACTACACACGACCATATAAGATGTTCTCAATTCAATTACACTATCACCTAATGTTATCTGCTGTAAGTTGCCGCAGTATTTTGAGCTAAAATTGTGTTGATATGATGACTTTTAATCCCCCAATAAAAAGCCATGTATTTGTGACAGTTGAGAAGCCCTAGAAATCACGTGATCCTGCAGCCCTCCGTTCGGTCCTGCGCCCAGTGTAACCCTCTTAGCAAACGTCGATTTGCATATATTCGATGCCTACCCTGTCATTAAACTTACCCGTTTGGCCCTCCTACAAGAATACGAGGGCTTATTTAACATATATATTTTCGCGCCGTGCACCCCCGCTCTTCAACTACCTCCAATGTCACCCTTTGTTCTTCCTTATCTGCATTTTCCTCTCCCTCCCCCCTGACCCACTTCTCCTCATTCATATCGAATCTACTACTGCCTCTCACGTTTCTACAAATGTTCCTCGTGATCCCCCCAACTGTCGTCTCGCACCTCCCACCCAGCAGTTAAGAAGTCTACTAGCGGAATACCTCTAAACCAAACGCATACCATGCATACGAGACCACAAACACCCGAGTATTCAAGTGCAAGAGAGAACACAATAGCGAGCAGTTTCACAACACACACAGAACGCACACTGCTGCGACCCGTGTGCCGTTCTTTCCCGGCGTGACTGAAAGTGGCCCTCCCGTAGTCAAGCGAGAGATAACTCTCGAGCAAAACATAGCCTCTGCACATACGTCTAATAAGGAGACATGCCGTATAGCCCGTAGTATTATCGCCACACGAATACACCCCCGAACGTATATCGCAGCGAGGCAAGCCACAGCCCTCGATTATCAAGGCATCCGGCAACATAGACGAGAATGCACACAAGACCCGAACATATACTCACATTATACTGTTCTAAACCCCCATTGAGCCATAATTGCATGCCCAGCAGGCGTTTTTAGTCTACACGACCCGTGCTCTGAGAGCCCGGCCGCCTATACTACGCTTGTCTACCCCTCACCACCACATCAGAAACCTATTGGGCGGCAATACATAAGCAGACCAGCAATGCAACTCGTCACCCTTCAATACAGCACTCAACCAACTAGAAACGCTATAACTCTGTGACTATAACCCGACCCAACGCACGCACCTAACCTTGATGTTATGGGTTCTATGAGTACGTAGTTAACCGATAGCGCCGCCACAAGACACCCGCCAACTACCAACACAACCATGGAGAGAGCGGCAGTAATACTTTGCCCGAGAAAGTGACAAAGCGCCTTGTCTGCAGAAGCTGAACGACTTTCAGCCACGAGTATAGTCGCGATGATGACTTGTCGATAGGCCATGGTGCCGACCGATAACTAGAGGCAATAACAAAAGTACAGCGGGTATGTGTGTCATATCCCTGCTCAACTCTATCTCAACAACAGGCAACGTAAGGGTTATGAAGACAAAGGTATCACCGCAGAGCACGATACCGCACCACGACAGGTGAGAGGGACCCACCCAGTAATACCTTTCTATGTACGGTTCTCAGAGACCTGATCCTACCTATACCCTACCGCCCTCCCTACGAACCCAGCCCCTGCGTATCGAGAGAGACGCAGCGCTGTAATCGCGCCGACCAGGAGAAGTGACAATGTTGAGAGGTACAACTAAGATGACCGACGTCCTCCATTCCGTTTATTCGTTATCAAAGGCCACACAAGATCAAATTGGTCACAATCAAATCCTTCCTACATCCCCCTTATCTTCACGACTAACTCTTCTCACATTACTTCATTACCCTGCACCTCTGCTGCAAACGATTCGAGTTCCTGAAACGTTATTCCTGGTCTCCTGAAACTCCGTTCTAAACTACATATCTCAGCTTTTAATGTACGAAAATTGTGTCAAATACGGCAGCAGGCTTCCTTAGCTAAGACTTTAGATTATCGCGCCACCGATGTATGCTGCGTCTCAGAAACGCGCATACAGAACCTGAGTAGCGTCATCCAATTGACCTCACCAAGTCAAGATAAAGCAACTCTTCGTGTATGAGGTAGCCCTGGATAGAGACACTCGTCGTTGCCTCTTCGTCATATCTGCCTACGCTCCCACTGACTGCAGTTCAGACGATGTGAAAGATGGGTTTTACAGAAAGCTTTCGGGCCTCCTCCAAAAGTTAAGCGCTCTGATATAGTTATAATGACTGATGACTTTAATGCTCAAGTAGGTAGACTGAGTGAAAATGGATGGGTGGATCTTATGGGGTCACGTCTCAAAGGACAGAGAATGGCGACCGTCTGCTGCAATAACCGCCTATTTCTAGCAAACACTAACTTCAGGTATAAGAAAAAGCATCTCTTGACATGGCGACCCCCAAAGGCGTTTCAACGCTGCACCCAACTAGATCACATTGCCATCAGCCACCGATGGAGGAGTTCGATAGAGGACTGCCGCTCGTTCTGGGGCACACGCTTAGATTCAGATCATGCCCTAGTGCGAGCGCGTATCTATTTGAGGCTTACTGGACTTAGGGAATACACTGCAAGGAATTCTCTTAGGGTCCTACCTAATGATAGAAGAGCTATGAATATATTTCAGGAACTAGAAAAACAGGCGACAATGTAAGTGATCCCCATCCGGAGGCAGGTTGGAATGATATCCGAAAAGCTGTGGAAACAGCAGTGACACCTTAAGGCTAGAATGAAGACGTGGATCTCAGTAGCATCTACCGAACTAATGGATGCTCGAAATCTCATCCCACCTGGCTCTGAACATGATGGGGAGCGAAGTCAGCTTAAGCGCAGGCCGATAAAAAGTCTACGCAACGACCACGAGCAGTGGTGGGTGGCGAAAGCGATGGAAAAGGCAGCGGCAACTGGCAACAGTAGACAACTTTTCCGCCTTATAAAGGAAACCGGTATGAGAAATCCATCTGCTACAGAAACTATCGCAAAAAAGGATAGGACTACTACTCATTCTCAATCCAGGAGATTAGATCGATGGACAGAACACTTTAGGGATCAGTTCAACTGGCCTTCAGCCACACTTCAGTTAGCCACGATCTCTAGTCAACCTGAATGGCAAATCACACTACGACAGGCCCTAGAACACAAACATACATTTAGGCATCCGACAATAGTAGTCTTCTTTGTCCTCAAGGCGGCATTTGACTATGAGGATCGCGAGGTTTTGTGGCAGTGTCTGTCATCGAAAGGTGTACCAAAGAAGTACATTAAACTTATACAAGCTCCCTACACGAACACCACTGGTTGGGTGAAAGCCTATGGCGAAGTGTCATCGGAATTCTCTACTTCACTCCACTCTCCGTTCTTGTAGACATCCTTTTAGAGTTAACATCATCCTCGTCCGATTTTTCAGGTGTCGACCTTCTACAAATCCTAATATCCATTACTAGTAATACTTCTACTATCTCTAACACTATGGGATTTGAATTGACAATTACATTTCTGTGCTAACGTGGTATGTCAACCTGAAGTGATGTACTTACGTACGAAGTTCTACGTTGTAACTGATTGACTTGTTGATTTTCAAAACTTAACTACGAATGGCTAGTACATTACACAGAGTTAGTCTAAGAAGTTGTCAACCATTAAAGTAAGTCATGTTGGCAAAGGCACAAGATCTAGAACTGGGGTCAGAACTATGCTTGAAGATGATAGGTGACAAGGCTTATGACAAGTCAGAAATTCATATATATTTTTTACTACCCCACCCTTAAAGTTTTGATACCTAGTAATATCGCACACAGCATTTTCTTGATTCCTTTTTCCTATTCAAACTGCATTCTTTAAAATGAATTTTATCTGAATATCTTTGAAACTATTAATTCGGTTTTTTAAGCGCTTGCCATGTGGATTTAATCTTGAAAACGTGACGTGATACAGTGACTTAGGATAACCCACAATTTTACTAGGCTTTACTCCAAGATGAGACATTAGTAAATATTATTAGTGTTAGTTAACAAGATGTTAACATGTAATGCAGTGTAAAAGAGACCTAAGAGGACTTTATGGGAAAGTTGAAAGCAGAAAACGATCTTGATATCTACCAAGCGTAACTCATATATATATTTAAATCATAGCTTTAAGCAATCGATTTATATAGGTTTCTCGATTGCCGAAATCACCACCTTCAACAAAGTGCTTTCCTTTCTTTCGAAAACCGCCACTAGGATTATTCAACTTGAAAGTCCATAAAAAGGCGACAGCATGTTTAAAGTTTGGTCCAACTGTATATATTTCATGTACGAGGTCCTCAACACATATTAAACCAAGATGTCCAAGTTTGTGTTGGATTAGCTCGTTTGTTAAAGGCAATCGTGTACCATGGTACTTACAAAATCCACGTTTATAAATCAGCTGCCGAATAATTTTAAGACTAGGATAACCCCATGCGACGTAAGGATCAATTATTCGAAGCATGTTAAGAGTTGCCTATACAATAATGATGAACGAATAGTTAACATTACCTTATTTAATCGCACAAACATGCCATTATTTATTTGTCGAAGGCGAAACAGTTGCATAGTTTTTCTTGGTCGTGGATGAACACCATTAATACCCCGGATTCGCACGACAAATGCGAGTTTTGGCTCATCCGGAACGTAGAAATCTCCCGCCTTTTTAGCTTTACGTTGCAATGTGATTTCCCTCTTCGCCATTCTGCGGTATTCCTGAAACAGTCAAAACAACAAACAGAACTTACATGCATATACTTTTCTGCTCGTTTCTTCATGAGCGACTTCAACTTCATATATGTTTGTCGTCGTACTACCTTTTTACGAGCTACGGTAATTATCTTCCTTCGTCTAATCTTTTCCTTCAAACGGAGACCTTCTGGTTTTCTAGGTCTTTTGGGAGCATCTGACTTGGTATCAGTTTTTTTTCTAAAATCAAACAAGTGTGGTTGGTTTAAATGACAAGCATACTGCTTTTGGAAAAATTAAAAGACCATAAGCAATGACGATAAAAATATATAAGCTGTAAGGATGAAATGTCGACAACTAACACCTTGGAAATCACAGTTAAAAATGGAAGTCTTCAAGTGAAAATGTAAACTGCTTGAAGGTTACTATTATTTTCTCAATAAAGATGAGGATGTTAATTGTAACTTGGAATGATACCGACAGTGTATAACTCCAAATATTGCCTAAACATCCGAATGCCTGTGTTCGGAAAGATTTCGGATTTGTGAAATATCAGCCCAACCATGTTTGATAGAGGAAATGATCAGCTCTAAGAAAGAGAGCTTTGAAGTTAGGAGTGGAATTCGCTTATTCATAGGGTATTCGAGCTGATTTCAGTTCGTAATGAGGACCTAAACTTTTAAATTTAAATCCAAAATCTAGTCTGCCGTTAATTTATGACCCTCTTTAGACCCTAATATGGAGAATTTGCCTTGTCATTCTTGGTGTCGCTTAAAGGTTTTACCGAAATTAGGAAAACTAGATTGGAATACTGACATAATTCAACTGGATAATGCTACGGGAAAGACATATAAGACAAACATGACAGACAATATCTGAAAAGCCCATTTAACTTAGAGGATAGATCAAAAATATTGAACGTGTTGTTAGCAAACCCGTTAAATGTGTTTTAATGCAGCAACACAATAATCGGGAAGCAAATCAGATACTGACGTCTTTTGAATATGGTATTATGTCTCAAGCCACTCAGAACTTGCACAATGAAATCGTGGGTAAAATTTGTAACCCAAATGACAAATGTAATTTAAGACTACAAATTAGGTAAACAGTAACAAGTGCAAAAAAGGACGGTACAATTGTGGAAATTCTAATTATACTCAAAGCCTACATCGAATTGTAGAATTGTAAGCCAGATTACAGAATGCTAGACTAAGACGCACGACAAACCAGTCTGACCATAGATGAATCCGAGAGGTTTTATTGAAATTCTTCAACTGTAAAAACAATTTTTTGTTTTCAATTAAACATTATAAAATGTCTATAGTTAAACTGCAGATTAAGCATGTGATTCTAGATATGAATTGCATGCTGCATATGAATGACAGCTTACACATAACATGATACAAATGCAGTATAACTTAATTATCGCAAAATACACATGACGATTATTCTTAAGCTAACTGCAAGAAACTCGTAAGGATGGTGACGAGTAGCTAAAGCTAAGATCTAGACAAACTGTCAAAGATAAGCATCTTAACTCGTTATTCACCTATGATGACTCAAACAGCATCATAATTGATCTTAACATAGAATTTGTAACAATGTTTCTGAATTCATGAAATTCTCGTCTACTTGGGACCTTTATGCCTTAAGTATGCAGTACTTTTAACTTGAAATCTTTACACTGGCCATTAGACATGAACAAGAGTAGCAAACACTAGTTACATTTAAAAAGTATGGTGTCATATGGACTTACACTTCTGACATTGTTAGCTCACGTTGACACCTGAGAAAAGAAGCTGTCACGCCTAGGATTCAAATGCGCAGACTAGCGCCGACTACAGAACAATTCGGCGTCTTCAATTATCAATCTTTGTTGAATAAAAATAGCCTTAAATTAACTTTGTGGAACTGTAAATATTTTCAGAATTCAGTCAACTTTATATATAAATAATCGAATTTTCAAGGTCAGGAGAAAGTTATCTTTATCTCAGGCGAAAGCATGCACTAATATATGGTTGTCGAATGGTCCGTATTAGCTACTCCTCTGTTTGTAATTTATACACAACTTTTATTCACAAATTATTGTCTAAGTTAATGCTTTTCGCTGAAGATGTCAAACTTTAGGAGGCAGTTTGCAAACAAGTCGACTAACTGCATCATCTAGAAGATCTGTCATGACTTAAGGGCTTGGTGGATGTTAAAGTACTTACTTTTAAGACCTGAGAAAGGCGATTTGTTTACTCGTAACATGTTGCATAATACGCCGAAATCTTAGGAACTACCCATCTAGAGGTACCCCGAGTTGAAAAAGATTCAGCACAATCCAGCAGTTTATCAGGGTGTAAAACTATATGTACCACTCGAAATAGACTTTTTCAACGTTCATACGTTAATTAAGGTCTAATAAGAGAATTATTTGGTTATTTGTTTATAACGTCTTAGAACCATTGTCTGTGACTTATTCGTGACTGTATTCAGAAATCTGATGAAGTACTACGAATTTTCTCTGCACTTTTTGCTTCGTAAGGCTTGTTGTGTGTGTATCTTAGGAACCTGTGGCATGCTTCAATTTTGGATGCACCTTGACATACTGGAACTCATACACAATAATGGCTTATTCCTATCACGAGTTGAACGACCTCAAATATGTATGCTTGACAAATATAACAGTCGATCAGTGCAATGAGAAGACAAAGACTACCAGAACTATGTGAAATATTAAAGCAATACTTTTAGAAAATCTAACAACACATATACTTGATGGAAACATTTTTATATGAGAAATAACAGGTCAAATAAACAAACGGGGAATAAGGTTCAAAAAGATAAGTAATGCTTAACTCACCACCCTGGACAAATAGACGATATTATCAAGATAGCTATGGGGTTAAAACAAAAGGTTTTTGAATATTTAAACGGTTTTGGAACTTGCGCAGGATCAAGGCTTCAACAAATCTTAGTATATGCCCTTAAACACCGCTAAAAACCGAGTTAAAATCAATTTTTCGGCCTCTTTTAACTGAGTAGTTGTTAATAGGTCTATGCATGCTTGAAATTCGCTGGTATTTGTTTCGGCAGACAATTCGACACAGATTCAGATATCCTAATCTGCAAATCACGAATACACTTCCCTATGTGTGTTTGGTCGCGCACACGTTTTAAACTGCCGAATACTGCAGAATAAGATGCAGCAGTTTTCTTAATTTTTATCTTTTTAATGAAGCATGGAAATCGTTTGTTCTACAATAATAATCCTTGCCGCGCGGTATGGGCATCTATTCTCTATAGGTCTTTTCGCCTAACCTCTAAACTGCTTGTTAACATAAACAGGCTGCTTTTGCGCTAAAGATGTAATAGGTATGGCCGCATAATGATCCTTCTACCGATTTATGGATTTTAAAGAGTAGCCATCTATTATTGGCGTTGCTCTCAACAACCTCACTTCGTTTACAATAGCGCTACTCGTACAAACACAATCAATCCTACTAAATGACTCATCCATTAGAACCCGTTGTTATTGGACTGACCAATAGCTATGATAACAAAGGTTTTGACTTATTCAAGTCAGCTTTCTAAAAATGGACCGTTTGAGCAAATCATCTTCTAGTCTATTTATAAGTATGTTTGGAAAAGGAAATCGATTTTTTGTTTCATCTCCATACGAAAGGGTGATGTCGTTTTCGAGAGTTCAACAAACGATACATATCCTCCTCATTATCAAAAATAACTAGGTTATAATCACCATATACTTAAGAAAGTTACATATTTTCAGTCAGATCTTTAGCAACTTTTTCAATATGTGCCATATGCACATCAGGTATTAACGGACTAACCATAGCAATACTATCGATGTAGTGAAAGGATTCATATACAAAAGTGAACTGGACAGCATGCTAAGAAGTAACCTTTAATCATTGTTAAAGGAACAAGTAATGTAAGCTTGTTTAAAGTTTAAGCTGTTACGTGAAATAACAATCGTCTTCTTTAAAGGTAATTTCTGGGAGATGCAGGTCAGAGAACGAAACACCACAACAATCATCCACCTGAGCTACAAATTTTCTCCACTATCTCAAACTTTCTAAGCAAAATATTTACGTCAAAAGAACTAAATTTCCTTTCCTTGATACTAATATTGTAACCTTCTGCGTATCGTAGTCCCTAGTCGGCAGAATTCATCATTAGAATTAAAACATTATTTCATATAGGCACCATATTTTATAATAAGGCCTTCAAATATTCAAAGATCAAATTCTTTCACTTATAAACTCCGCACTCCACTGAGTCACTGAGAAAGATCTGAAAAAAGATTTGCCACGACTGTACATACATATACAGTGGGGTGGAATATATGACAAAAATTTTTTGAGATCTCATTTTTAAGCGTTTAGTCATTTATTTAGGCCTTAAAACTATGCCTTCTGATAGAATAATACATGCATTTATTTACATTTTATTTAGTGCGTAATTTAAATGTTATAAATATTATCCACACACTTATACACCACTGATATTTTGGTTAAATACTACTAAATGTCAGACTAAAGCCAACAAAATCAGTGTAATTTGTTATAAGCAGAAATAGTGTTATGGCTAAGAAATCCTTGATTTGACGATAGTGCCTCAATACTCAATCGGAGCATTGTTTTAGGAGGCAAAACATGAATTCTGAAGGAATTTGTACTGACACGTATGTTCTGTCCCGCGTCCTTCAGTTTCTACAGAAGTCTGGGAGCTAATTCCGAATCCACCACGTCGTGAACATGCTCCACTTTGAGGAGTGGGATTGCTAATTTTCTATCCTTATCTGCCAATCAAAGGATGAATAGGCTCTTCCTAGGAGTAACCTTAGATGATAGATCACCTCCTTCACCCCCAAGTCTTGGTTCGCACCTACACTCTAAGTGAGGCAGTCCTAAAATGGGGATGGATACAAGCTCTACCATACTACATCCAACACTGAATGGAAAAATGTTTATCTTATTTAGCACGCGCCGCAGAGAGAAAAGTGGAGAGGGTCCCAACAGCGTTGGCACAGACGATCCACGATACCAAAAAGAAAGAACCACCAAACAGACAAGTGATAGCAGGAATGATCGCAAGTGTTGAGAGTCTAACGAAAACTTTTGCAAATATGTAAACAGATTGAAATAAATTATCACAAGGAACATAGTCCAGGTTTTAAAAACCCAGACACTCTGGACAGTTCTGTTGGTACCATTAGAAGCTGGGTGGCAAACCAACCAGGTCCAGTCAACAACGTGCCTCGCCTAAACATACCCCCAAGATGATAGGAAATTTAGACTTTGATTCTTGGACACATACATATGCTGCACTAAGTATCGTTCCTGAAGGTAAAACTGACCTAGGTCGAAAAATGTACCCAATTACAATTCAGGGTGCCTACAAAACTAACCTGGTGGTGTTATGGCAGGGTATGAGAGTATTTACTGAAATTAGTCAGGACACATCACAATATCCCAGTAATGGGGATGATATTCCTAAGACCACCATTTCCACACCTTTTGGACAGTTCAAGTTTGTACCGTGCCATTCACCTGTAGGAACGCGGCATGAACATTTCAAAGGTTTATGAACAATCTACCTAGATATATGTCTCTTGCTCAATGGTATAGGGCAATCCATTATTCGCAAGTCCGGACTTAGCACCACATGAGCAATAAGTGAGAGCTATATTAAAAAAACTAAATGAAAGTAGAACGAACGTATACTCATCGAAGTGAGTCTTCGAAGTCCAGACTTTGGAATTTCTCAGAAACACAATAAGTCCTAATGAAATTACATCAATAAAAATGGAGCTAGAGACCGTCAGGGAATATTATGCTCCAAGTTCCTCACTAATACTTGGTAGGTTTTCAGGCTTCATGGAACTGTTTGTAAACTATTTATGCAACCATCGACTACCTTAAAAGAGAACCGAAAGATTGTACATTTACTTCTGTCTCTATTGAAACTTTTATAGAGCTAAAGAATTAGCTAGCTGTAGAATCTATGTTAAAGTGTTCAAACACGGATTCTTCTCTCTTTAATGGTAGATGCTTCAGACAAAGCAGTAGGTGGTGCGCTTAACCAAATAGTTAGGGATTCATGACAAACGACTGAGTTCTCCTCTGAAACGTTCGTTCCTGCAGAGACGAGAGTTTCTAAAAATCTACCTAAGAATCAAGCATTTCTGATACATATATGAAGGTAGGGCATTAACAGATTGCACTTATCACAAGTCAGTTACTAAAGCGCTGAAAGCTTAAGCTGATAAATATTAGCCTTGAGAGATTTGAAACCTTGAATTCATAATACAGTTCTCCAGGAAAATATGATGTATGATATGCGAAAGGTGACGACAACCGGGCAGCAAATAAATTATCTGTAGAAACTAAAAAAATGAACAAGTGACTATAAATTTTGAAGATTAAGCAGACAAACAGACAGATGATCACTAATTAGAAAACCTACTTTCAACAAAGAGCTCTATTCTCATATTAAGGCAGATTCCATCATTTATCGCAGGTAGTTTGACCTACTGTGACACAATCAAGTTAGTGCATTGAGCAATATTTCCCGAAAGTATGAGAAAAATAATATTTAATAATTTCCACAATTTATCTCGTCCTGGCTGAAAGGCTACCACGAAATTGATAAATACCTGACATACATGGCCTAATGTACAGAAAAATGCATGCAAGTGGGGTGAGGAGTAATCTGTATGCCAACAGTTGATGGTTAACTGGCATAGGAATTCCCCTATTGCAGTTCTCACTCAGTTAAACGCATATTTTTCATTTCTTTATAGAGATTTGGTGGGTCATTTACCGTGCACAAATGGGTTCAGTTATTTGTGCAAATGCATAGACAGATTCACAAGCTTCCCAGTGACCATTCTGATGACCGATGTCATAGTTCAATGTCCAACGCTCTCATTCAGAAGTGCGTGAACATATGTGGTGCATCAATTTCGACAACAACTGATGAAGAAGCTTAGTTTGGATTAGAGCTGTTCCAAAACTTATCGAAGCTTCTAGGCTTTCACAGAAAGTAGTGCACAGCATGATATTCTCGGGCCAACAGAATGGTAGAAAATTTCACCCCCCCTTTAGTTAAAGACAGCTCTACTATTACATTTAAACATAACAGTGGACTCAAGTCCTATTAATTATGTTAGTAATAAGAACAGCTGTCAAAGTTGATTCTCA
The DNA here is from genome assembly GCA_944470395.2 of Schistosoma turkestanicum. Taxonomy (NCBI): domain Eukaryota; kingdom Metazoa; phylum Platyhelminthes; class Trematoda; order Strigeidida; family Schistosomatidae; genus Schistosoma; species Schistosoma turkestanicum. The sequence goes on from OX103975.1 coordinate 6,057,421, forward strand.
GTGTCCGGTGGCAGAACTAGTATTCGGAGCGACTTAACGAATACCAGGTAATTCCATCAACCCTTGTAATGAAGGTCAAAAGCTCAACCTAGTAAGCTACGTAGCTCAACTAGGAGATCTAATGTCCAGACTTAACCCGGTTAATGCTGGTCAATGGTTGCGAACTAAATATATACCAAAGGATCTAAGCACTTGCATGCAGGTCAGGACAGGACTGGGAAAAGTAAAAATTCTGCTTAGTCCTCCATTCGACGTGGTCTTAAGATAACCTAAATGTCTCGTGGAACAAAAACATGGAAACACATACACGATGAGTACTAGTAGATTGAAATCGACTTATCTAGATAATGAACCATTGTGTGGTATTAGGCCTTTGGCCTGACAGTGATTACAGAATTAATAAGTCACAGCAATGTTCATCCACATGTGGACCAAAAAGGTTAGATGGACATAACCAATCATCTGAACAGGTATACCTAGCGAGTTAACTTGATCCTAGAAATCGAAACTAAAATCTATTTTCGGTGTATGTATAGAATGCGCCAATTTTTGCTTAGGGTACTGTTTTTTCTAAAAATATTCAAAAAATACTAAACCTAAGCTGTATCATTTGAACACTCGGCCAACTCAAAAGGATACTTACAGAGCGGCTTCGGATCGGATCCAAAAATCTCATCAACAGATTGATAAAATAGGATGTGGGCGAATGCTCGACTTATGAATTTCATGTAATCATATACTGCTGATAATCCTTATCTCCTAGCTACACTACCCAAAATACCGGAGAGGCTAATTTTTTTTATGATATTGAAGCGTTAACAACATCTAAGGTACGCAGAGCACACGTAATCAATCACTACCGGCGTTTACACCATACGCTTTATATCTTTTGAGTTTTAGAACAGCTCTATACGAGACATAAGGGCCTGTGCAACTAGTCAGTCTTGGTTCCGAGAAGTTAGTAGTCAAGATTTTCGTGTATTTTACTGTTTTCGTAAGTTTCGGTGCATCATATGAGATTGGTGTAAATAGTGAAATTTTAAGTTACTTATAGTAATTTGCGCCATCCTCAGGGCATTCAGGAAGCTAGTCGAGCCGTCAAAGGTCCCAACCCTAAAGCATCGATGTAAGTAATTTTGTTCTACGGTACTGAAACCTGTCATCTCCCGGGTGAGGATGGTAGGTGACTTTGGGTTTGATCATCATTGTTCCCTAGAGACTGCTGGCACTAAGTGGAAATACCATGCTGGTAATGCCAAGTATCAGCAGCGTGTTCGGGTAGAGTAACGGTGATGCGTAACTCGTCGGCTTTGAGATTTGAAATGATAGTCATTTTGGCTAGTTTCACTGATCGGAAAAGTGATCAGTGTACGGTGCTATGAGAGGAGGCTGTATTGGATTGTTAGTGCTCCCTTCTCGTGGTCCTAGAGGTGGTGCGACTCAATGGCTTGAGGCTTTATCAGACATGGCTTAGGATAGAAATCAGAGGCAAATCTGTTGAAACTGTCACTATATCGGTGAGAGTAGCTTTTCCAACGGAAACAGTGATCCCCTTTTTTACAAGTGCGTTCAAATAAAAGCTTACTTTCAGCATTCACTTAGGTAGGCAAACACTGTTAGACAAAGATCGATAAACAAATACACATGTCATTTAATTTTCGTATACTACTTCATCTAGGTTTCATCCTAATTAAGCGAAAACGGCAATAAGAAAATAAATATGGATCATATATTTTTAGGTTTAAAATCTAACCTAATACACTTGGTTGTTTCATGCCATCAAAAGACTCAATGAACACTTCAATTATTCACAAAATTTGTCTCTACTAGTAGACACCAGCATTCAATAATGTTAGACCACCATAATAAACCTGGACGGCCGTTTCGTCCTAGTATGGGACTCATCAGCAGTGCGCATTCATGACTCCTGTTGCCTATAATGAACATTATCATGTGCTCACTAGTGACTAGATCCATGCGAAATCTCCTTTGAGTTCTAGTAAGAAGTCATGACTAGTGGAGTTCAACCCTGTTCGAGTGTGAAGCTATGCTCACCCACAACAGTGTATGAGGTTGTGCTAGACCGTCAATTGACCGCAGTTACACATTAACACCGTTAGATACCCGTCCAGTGATTAGGCGTTCAATGCACGCAAGACTGAAAGTCCTGGGTTAGAATCCTACGAGTTGCAGGAGTCGTGGATGCACACTGTCACTGGTCAGTCCCATACCAGGATGAAATGACTATCTTTCTATGTTTCCAGGTTACTATTAGTGCTGGTCTAACTAACATTGATCGATTCATGATTTCAAAATGTAATCGTTAAAAAGTTTGAAATGAATAACTTAAGTCATGTTCAAATTGACCAATAATACGTTGCCAATACCTGTATACATGTTATAACCTTCTGTATGATTCCAAATGCTAACGTATAAAAGAGAGTAGCTGCAAATGGGAATAATACTATTCTAATGCTCCACACTAATCGATGCAATGTTTAAATTGATAAGTTACTCTCTCTCACAAAAAATGTACATTTTACAGTTAGTCAGTCAGATGCAACGTAGAACTTCGTACGTAAGTACATCAGTTCATGTCGCCATACCACATCAGCACAGAGAAGTAATTGTCAATTCAAATCTAATAGTAGTAGAGGTAGTAAGGGAATTAGAAGTAATCGGAGAGGTTAGGATTAGAAGATATTATTCAAGAAGTATGATTCAGTGAGAAAAGTTTATAAAGTCAAAAGTAGAGGTGCTGAAGAATCCAGAAGATTAGGATTTGAGAGAACACAGAGAATAAATGCACTGGCGCCATTCAGAACGATTTTGAGCTATGTCATTCAAGGTCTCTAACCATCGATTATTATCATCTCGTGGACCCCAACCACGTAGTCGACAATTACCGACATGGCTAAGTCCACTTGTCAATGACTTCATGGATTTATGCCATGTTTTGGCTTGGCCGCCAATAACTTTCTTCCAACCTAATCCCACACTACAAAACATAGCTCGTCGAGGCAGTCGGTGGTTAGGCATTCGTAACACATGTCCCAACCACCTCAACTGATGAAGTTTCATTACTTCATCTATTGACCTGCCATCTCTACCTAGCACCCGATTGCTAATAACAGCGTTGCTCACTCGGTTGTCCCACGGTATACGAGCAATGCTTCGTACATTTCACATTGTATAATCGTTGTAAAACTTTGAAAACTGATACAAAAAGTAACATTTTCAAATTAGAAATAATTAGCTGTTGTTATTTTGCACTTCTCTATTACATGGTTACATGGTTACAATCAATGTACATTTACAGACATGTAAAAATTATATCATTCAATAGAGATAGAGAGAGAGAGAGAGAAAATAATAATAATAATAAAAACATCCATTGACGCGAGAATTTCAATCTAAAAACGAAAAAAAAGAGAGAAGAAATGAAGAAAACTCTAAAATGTAAATCAATTGTTTCACTTGTGTGTGTATGTGTGTAACCTATTTTATTCTATTGAACATGTGAATTTCACTGAACTATGTATGAATCAGGGGTGAAGTAATAATCTTACTTAACTGACATATGCGGTTATAATAGTAGTAGTGTGATGGATACTAGGTAGTACGCAGCGGAGTATCGCTTAAACGTAATCCTATCAGAGGGATAAGTGTCGGATCCGAAATACATGCAGAAGACATATGACGAGAAGATAGTCAATAATCTGTTTGTTTTGCAAGTGGAAGTTTGGAGATTAGCTGCTGTTCAGTATTGTGTTAATCAATTGTATCTTGTCTAAATACACTACTATCGATTACAGTAGTAGTAGTAGTAGTATAGTGAAGGAGAACACAGGTGAGGGCAACCGAATTTTATTTAACGAAAATTACAGAGTTACTCAGTAAAATAGGAAAACCATATCGTAAACGGTTAATTTGCAAATCTTCAATCCATCATCAATCCATTGTCTGACATTTCACTATTCATGCGTTTCATACAAATTCCATTGTGTTCCCACTCTTCCTTTCTTGTTGATCTTCCCCCATCTTCTGCTGTCAGACATTACGTTTACACTCGCGTCATATACTACTTATAAGTAGCGCGCACCACAGTAGTAGTAGTACTGCAAACAGAAAGATCAGAACTAACTACTACCTCGGCGAGAATGGCATTGCGCGACTGCATCCATTTTTTTGCGGTAGGTAACTCTGTCTACACCAGGCAGAGTGGAACTTCACTAGTCACTGCTTCGAGAATTCCTTCATGAAGCTATTCACCACTAGTAAACACATGATAATTGTCATCATGGGATTTTTAGTTTAGTTTGCAAATCTATTATTGATCAACATCTTCTTGCTTTAATTAATTAGCGAAATGCTGTATTCACCATTTAGTGTAAACGGGAGTAACAAATTTATCAAATTTGACCAAGGTTGTTATTACATCTGTGACGTAATTCGAATAACTGTGTGAATATCATTGATAAGAGATACATTTGTAACCATGAATCGATCAATGTTAGACCACCATTAGAAACCTGGAAGCACTGGACGGCCGTTTCGTCCTGGTAAGGGACTCATCAGCAGTGCGCATCCACGACTCCTGCACCCCGCAGGATTCGAACCCAGGACCTTCGTATAGTGCGCGAACGCCCTAATCGTTAGACCACTGAGCCGGTATCTAACGGTGTTAATGTCTAACTTGATCAAATTCACGGAGTTGCGCAACCTCATACCCTGTATACATCCGAACAGGTTTAAACTTCACTGGTCACGACTTCCCACTAGAACTCGGAGAAGATTCCTCACCAAGCTAGTCACTAGTGGACACATGTAATCGCATGTTTCTGCAGGTTTCTAATGGTGGTCTAACATTGATCGATTCATGGCTACAAATAAAACTTAACAATCTTCACAACAACCCCGCAATGCGATAAGAGTTATGTTTTATACCGAAAAAAACTTACCAATGAGATCCGAGGCTAACATTTATACATTCGACATAATGGTGCTTTGTAGATCATATTAAGATCGATTTTTGGACCAATCAAATCACGAATATTTTTATAACCATAACGAATCATTGTTGGACTAATTGAGAAGGAAAATACAATTGTGAAAACCCAGTATAGAACCTCATGAAAAAATATGTGTTTAAGGGTTAAAAGTGATATATTTTGTAAGAAAACACGAAAATACCTATAGTGAAAGACCAAAATGCAGCTGATAAAGATGAGATATACGCTACTAATATCAGTGGATCCGTTTAGAGTGTTGTCACCAGTACTGATGACCTAGTGTGTGTGACAAAATCTCAGATCGGATATAAAAGGCTTGACTGGTTTTTGCCAACTTGCGTCACTTATTGCGTACGCGAAATATCCGTCTAACAACCAAAAGACGAGTCTACTGTACAGCACTTTGCTTCGTCCTACTCAATGCATGTGAAACATGACCAGTAAGGATAGAAGATACTGGCAGATTACTGGCCTTCGATTAAAGGTGTCTTTGAGTAAGCAATGCTATCGTTAGGGACCGGGTACTAGGTAGGGATGGCAAATCAATTAGTGAAGTAGTGAATCTTCATCATTTGAGGTGATTGGGACATGTGTCACACATGCCTAACCATCGACTGCCTCGACGGGCTATGTTTTGTGGTGTAGGAGTAGGTTGGAAGAAAGGTAGGGGCGACCAGATCAAAACATGGCACAAATCCATGAAGTCACTGACAAGTGGACTGAGTCATGTTGGTAAATGTAGGCTACCACCTGGTTGGGGTCCGCCAGACGAAAGTCGCCGATGGTTAGAGATCTTGAATGACATGGCTCAGAATCGTTTGCAATGGCGCAGGTGCATCCATTCTTTGTGTTCGCACCAATTCTAATCTTCCGAATTCCTTGCTCTTTTTCAACTTGTTTTACTGGATTCTTCTTCTTGAATAATATCTTCGAACCCTAATCTTCTGTATCATTGCAAAGACTCCTAGTACATATACCACTATGAGATTTGAATTGGCAACTCCATCAGTCTGTGCCAATGTAATATGGCAACTTGAATACTGGTGTACGTACGTACCAAATTCTACGTTGTAGCTGATTGAGTGACTGACTGCAGTTGTTAAGAAGCCAAATAGTAAAGTTTATTGAAAGAGTTGTATCGGTCAGCAAAGGATTACGAGTTAAGAGAACACAAAGAATGGATGCACCTAAGCCGTCGCAAACGGTTTTGAACCATGCTACTCAAGATCTCTAACCATTGGTGACTTTCGTCTCACGGAACCCAACCAGATAGCCTACATCTACCAACATGACTCAGTCCAGTTGCTAGTGACTTCATGGATTTGTGCCATGTTTTGGTCTGGCCGCCCCTAACTTTCGTCCAACTTATTCCTGCATCACAAAACATAGTTCTTTGAGGCAGTCGGTGGTTGGGCATTCGTAGCATATGTCCCAACCACCTCAACTGATGAAGTTTCAATACTTCATCTATTGATCCGCCATCCTTAGCTAGCATCCATTTCCTAACAACAGCATTGCTTACTCGGTTATCCCAGGATACATGAGCAATGCTTCGGAGACATCTATGATCAAAAACCAGTAACCTACGAATATCTTCTGCTCTGAATGGCCATATTTCACACGCATAGAGTAGGACAGAACGAACTGCTGTGCAGTAGACTTGCCCTTTTCGTTAGCAGATAGATATCTCGTGTACGCGCCATAAGTAAAGCATACTGGCGAAAGTCAACATCTTAAGGTGGTATGAGATATAATGAAATGATATTTAAAAAAATAATTTTTCTAAAAATGTAATAACAAAGAACAGAGTAAATTCAGAAAAAAAAGTTATCTTACCGTTCCAATGATAATCCCCAAGCTATAACAGATAATCCTTCAGGTAATCCCATAGGTCTAAGCATTTCTGGACGAAATAGACCAGAATTACCAATTTCTACCCATTTCTTAAGACCTGAAATTAAAATTCAGAAAAATAGTGTCGAATTTTTACAAGCACATGATATATATCTGTATATGAGAAAATGGTGAGTTACAAGTATCTTGAGGATATGCGGTATTAAGTCGATTTGTAAAGCGGGGTAGAGTTCTCAACTATAACTTACCAATCGAATATCAAATCTCTACAGTAACTGTTACGCCTGGACGTAAACACATCAACTTGATATACTTGAACTATTACGAGTTTACCTAGTCGGAAAACGAGAGCGAGGATCGAGAATCCGGCGACACGACATACTACTCAAATCCAATTATCCCAGCGCCCCCCCCCCATATTGAGTCAAGATAAGAAGACGTGATATGAAGTAGGACAAGTGTTCTACAAACATCCAGAAAGTACGAGATCCGAACCCAGAAGAGAATCAGGATCCCGGACTAGGGATCCGGGACCGGGTCCTTATCGTGGTCATAAAATGTTACAGATAATGTGTATTTATACATTTTGGTCGAATAGGAAACAGCATCGAATTCTGTGACATTGACAGTTAAGACGACCAATAGGAAGTAACATTTGAAATGACATTGACAGTCCGGATGACCAATAAGAGACAACATTGAAGTGTTTGACTTTGACAGTTAAAACGAACATAATTTTGACCAATAAAAATCGACCAATAGGATTTGACCAATAATTCTTTTAGAATATTGGATGAATATCCTAACAGTAACAATCAAGAACCCTAGAAAAAATCGAAACATCTACTATGAACGAACTAGTTAACCCCAAATATTCTGGTGTGGTCGATCGTGAGGAAAGTCACTGTCAGACAAGTACTACTCGCTCTCTTTTCACGGCCAGGATGTGTTTTTTTTAAAACCGAATTCATATTGACGGAAGGCGAATGTCCTATAGAGGCTTTATAACCTGGATAGTAGTTACGGCATATCCACCTAAGGGACTTGGAAAAGCTTTCAAATTAGAGCAATGATACACACAGACTTCAGCATCCTAAAGGAACATATAGCATATAACATTACTGTTAATTAATGGCTATCATAGGACTATGGCTTCTGATATTACTCCTCTCTGTTTCGTGGATTCGACCTCTAGATTAAAGGCTCTTGAGGCTAGTGATCTCTTAAGAAAACTAACTACGTTGATTTGGACATCTGGACAGTATTTATTCCAATCCATACATATTCCCTGATTTATGTGGCATCTGATTAAAGAATTTTTTGTCATAATAATAGACACAAAAGTATTTTTTTTCACACTGGATTATGAATCGAAACTAAAAATTTATTCACAATAGATGAAATAGTAGTGTAGTGAAGGAGAACACAGGTGAGGGCAACCAAAAATTACAGAGTTAATTGGTAAAATGGGAAAACCATATCGTAAATCATTAATTTGCACATCTTCAATCAATCATCAATCCATTGTCTGATATTTCACTATTCATGCGTTTCTCCATACAAATTCCATTGTGTTCCCACTCTTCTTCCTTTCTTGATCTTCCCCCATCTTTTGCTGCCAGACATTACGCTTACACTCACGTCATATATTACTTATAAGTAGCGCGCACCACAGTAGTATTATCATAGTTTTAGGCGCCAGTTGCAAGAATATTTAAACTTTGCCAGCAAACATGACGATCATGACAAATTCATGTTATACAGTGCCGTACAATCGCACTTTTTTTCTGACAAATAAAAAATAACTAAGAGAGAATATTTACACAAAATAATTCAAGATTTAATAAAAGCATAATTTCACTTACCAGGATGATAACTAAAAATTTCCATACTTGGTTCAGTATATGGATTATAGGCTGGTTTAAATCTCAGTTGTGTCAAACCCAATTTAGCGAAGAAAGTTCGAATGACCGCTTTTAAATGGCCTAAATTAAGACCGAAATCAGCAATTAAACCTTCAACTTGATGAAATTCTGCTAGATGAGTAGCATCCAAATTTTCATTACGAAATACACGATCAATACTGTAGTATTTCGCTGGAGTAAATGGATTCTACAATGATACACAATACAGAAAGACAATATGAATGATGATAAAACGGTATATATATATATACATATATATATATATATATATATATATATATATATATATAATTCATTTCTTTCTATGATTGATTGTTAAACTAGAAAGATTACTGACTGGTATGGTGAATACTGAATCACTCTTGATGCAGATGCCTTGGAGGACGTTAACACCTTTACATATCTTGGCAGCATCATCGACAATCAAGGTGGATCTGATGCAGATGTGAGGGCGCGGATTGGCAAAGCAACGGTTGCAGTTCTACAGTTGAAAAATATCTAGAACTCCAAACAACTTTCAACAAAAACCAAAATCAGGATTTTCAACACAAATGTCAAGACAGTTATACTGTATGGAGCGGAAACCTGGAGAACTACGAAAGCCATCATCCAGGAGATACAAGTGTTTATTAACAGCTGTCTACGCAAAATACTTCGGATTTGTTGGCCAGACACCATCAGCAACAATCTACTGTGGGAGAGAACAAACCAGATTCCAGTGGAGTAGGAAATCAGTAAGAAGTGTTGAAAGTGGATAGGACACATACTACGAAAAGCACCTAACTGAGTCACAAGACAAGCCCTCACATGGAACTCTCAAAGCAAAAGGAAAAGAGGAAGTCCAAGGAACACATTACGCCGAGAAATAGAGAAAGATACGAGAGGGATGAACAAAAATTAGAATGAACTTGGAAAGGGAAGTCCAAGACAGTTTGGTTGCTCCATTGGGGGTAACAGGCGAAAGTAAGTAAGTGATGGTGAATGCTACTCATAAGATTGCTTGTAAGCAAGTATGCA
>OX103975.1:6067726-6180226 GCA_944470395.2 Schistosoma turkestanicum
CGAAGATATGATTCGATAAGTATAATTCAGTGAGATAACTTTCGAAAGTTAGATGTGATGAAGAATTCTGAAGATTAGGATTTTATAGAACACAAAGAGTGGATACAGCTGCGCCATTGCAAACGATTTTGAGCCACATGTCATTCAAAGTCTCTAATCATCGATTATTATCATCTCACAGACCCCAACCACATAGTCTACATTTACCAACATGACTCAGTCCACTTGTTAGTGACTTCATAGATTCGTGCAATGTTTTGGTTTGGCCACTCTTAGCTTTCTTCTAATCTACTCCTATACCACAAAACATTGCTCATCTGACGACTATCATCAGTACACTACTTCATAGAATACTAATTGTATTCAAACATTAAAAAACAAACAACTGTCAATCCAACATTCATCAGTTTATCAGTCAATTCACCAAAAAACAAACATTTCATGTACTTAAAACTAATTGAACAAGAGATTCATTGTGATTGAATGAATGATTGATTACGAAGAGAAGCAAAACAATAAATACACATCTCACCACCAGCGTACCTTTTTCGATAGCGCATAAAGCATACGTGCACTCACTGCAGTAGTATGTGTACGTAATAAATTTTTCTCTGCTTCTTTTATTAACCATGCTGATTGATAACCTCGACTACCGAATGCACCTTGACTATGCACAGACTTGACTTTATCAATGTAATCTGCTTCAACGGTATTATTAATATTTGTAAATTCAGGATCTACAAAGATTTAAAAGAATAAGAGAAACAAAAAGCAATATTGCACTAAAAGAAAGAAAGCAGGTGTGTGTTAGGCAATTCGGTAAAATATCCTGAGAGAATTATTTTTGCAAGTCGAATTCTATTGGTCAAAATTATGGTCAGCCTAAAACTGTCAATGTTCGGGATGAGGTTTTCACACTCTAAATGCAAAATGTTGCTTCAGGATTGGTTTGCATCGGCACCTGAACTAGTGATAGGGAGTAAAGTAGTCGAACGTAAAGACCGCTTCAAATTTCTGGGGAGTCTAATCAGTGCTGATGACTTGGTGACTGACGAAATCTCAGCACGGACACAGGAAGGGTTTGGCTAAGTTGCGTCACTTATGGCGTAGGCAAGATATCCGCTTGCTAACCAAAGGACGAGTGTACTATGCATTAGTTCGCTCCGTCTTTATGGCTGTGAAACATGGCCAGTGAGAGTAGAAGATATTCGTAGGTTACTGGTTTTCGACCATAGGTGTCTTCGAAGCATTGCTCGTGTATCCTGGGACAGCCGAGTAAGCAATGCTGTCGTTAGGAAACGAGTTCTAGGTAGGGATGGCAAATCAATAGATGAAGTGGTGAAACTTCATCAGTTGAGGTGGTTGGGACATATTCCGCGTATGCCTAACCACCGACTGCCTCGACGAGCTATGTTTTGTGGTGTAGGAATAGGTTGGAAGAAAGGTAGGGGCGGCCAGACCAAAACATTACACAAATTCATGAAGTCACTGACAAGTGGACTGAGCCATGTTGGTAGGTGTCGACTACCTGGTTGGGGTCCGCGAGACGAAAGTCACCAATGGTTAGAGACCTTGAACGACATGGCTCAGAATCGTTTGCAATGGCGCAGTTGCATTCATTCTTTGTGTTCTCTTTAATTCTAACCTGCTGAATTCCTCATAATCTCTACCTTTCTCCTTCTAAATTTATCTTACTGAATTATACTTCTCGAATCATATCTTTGTTCCCTAGTCTTCTCCATTACTACTAATACTTCTACTATCGCTACCACTATTAGATTTGAATTGGCAGTTGCGTCTCTGTGCTAATGTGGTATGGCAACCTGAACTGATGTACTTACGTACGAAGTTCTGCGTTGTACCTGTCTGTCTGTCTGCCAATGTCACATACTTCAAATGTTGTTTCCTATTAGTCGTCCTAACTGTATATAAATATGCATTAACTGTCAAGATTACTCATATTGCTTCTGTACTCGACCTCATAAACAACTTTTATTCAACGGTGTTGCATTCTGATATATATTGAAGATTTGACAACAGTATTTGGGGTCATACTGGAATTTGGTCAATCGGTAGGAGTTCGAATAGCTAGCTACATAGCAAGCAGCATTGTGACAAAGTGGTAATTTATTTCAGCGTTTGACAATATACGAACGAATAACAACACCAACAACACCAAAATCAATAATACAAATTCGATGAACAGACTAACTAACTAACAAACCATCATCAAACAATAACAACAAGTTACCTCAGTAAACTAAGTAAATTGAAAGAGGGGAAAGCTAAGAAATTCAAACACAAAGATTAGTCATTTCAAATTAGTATAACTAGCTTTGAATTAGAATATTTCTACAAGACTACACAGAGAGATACATGTTAGTCAGTCAGCTACAACGTAGAACTTCTTAACGTACGTACACCCATTCAAGTTGGCATAACCATATTAGCACAGAGATGTGATTGTCAATTCGAATCACATAATAGTGGAAGTAATAGATATGTTAGCGGTTATTTAAAAACATTAGGGATCGAAGATATTATTCAAGAAGTATAATCCAATGAAATATAGACAATACTTCATCTACTGACCTACCATCCTGATCTAGTACCCGTTTCCTAACAACAACTGCATAGCTTACTCGGTTGTCCCAGGAGACATCTATGATCGAAGACAAGCAATCTACGAATGTCCTCTACTATTGACGGCCATGTTTTGCATCCGTATAGTAGGACGGAGCGAACTGCTGCACAGTAAACTCGTCCTTTGGTTATTAAACGGATATCTCGACTACGCCATAAATGACGCAAGTTGGCGAAAGCCAATCGAGCTATCTGTATCCGCGCTGAGGTTTCGTCAGTCACCAGGCTATCAGCAGTGATGAGACTTCCGAGATAAGTGAAGTGGTCCACACGCTCGACAACTTCACTTCCTGTAACTAATTCAGGTTCCGACACAGGCTTATCTCGAAGTAACATTTTGCATTTCGACAGAGAGAATCGCATCCCGAACATGTTTGCATTGTTGCTTATGATAGTCAGAAGACTCTGTATTTTGTCAGCGTCTTCACCAAATAGAACTATGTCATCAGCGTATTCTAAGTCAACAAGCGATTTTCCTGTTAGAAGGTTCATCCCTAAAAATTCAGACGAAGATAATGTTATATCTAGCAGCATGTCTATGATAAAATTAAAGAAGAATGGGGAAAGTGGACATCCCTGACGGACACCACTTGAAGTAAAAAATTCTGATGATAGTTCGCCATAAGCTCTTACTCGACTTGTAGTGTTCGAGTAGAGGGTTTGTATAAGGTTAATGTACTTCTTTCGTACACCTTTCAATGACAGACACTGCCACAGAAACTCACGATCAACAGAGTCAAATGCCGCTTTAAGGTCCAGAAAGACAACTATTGTTGGACCCCAATCCACTCAACAAGTCCCACAAATCAGAACACGGTTGAACAGGGAAGAGATTATATATTCCAAATAGCAAGGTGAAATGGAAGTAAGAAGCCGAAGAAAAGGCGAAATAGGAACAACGTTGGTATCTCTATAGGATTTACATGAAAAGCTTCTAGAGTGTTCTCCAAGTATCGACTAGGCGCTGATTGGATAAGAATCAGCCAATCAGCGTGCAGCTAACGCCAATCATGCCTTAATCCAATTTTTGTCCCGCTAACACAATGGAATATGAAAAACAACAATGACCAACTACTAACCCTAACTAATCACCCTCTGTCTGTATGAGGTACATGAATTCAACATCAATATAAAGACTATATATAATTCAAATTAGGAAAACCCAACAAACAAAAAAAGTCACTAATTTACCTGAAAGAAAAAATGTATCATGAGCATCTCGAGCAGGATGTTGTTGTGGTTGGAAAAGACTGTCGAAATTCCAAAAACTACATTCAACATAATTGTTTGTAGGCATTTCTGAAAATCTAAGAAAAAAAACATTTAAAGCAAGAAATCAATAGGATTTTGGAAACATAAACCATGTTAGTACCCGACCGTAACTGCTACCTTGACACGTGGTGCTTGTCGGGCTTGCCTATCATGTGATGATTCAACCGAGTTATATTGGCTGGAACATATGTGTTCCTGTAGGTTCTATCATGCCAGGCAGGTGGTCGATTGGAGAACGGTGAAACTAAAGGCATTAACTCGATGGTCTGAAGGAGAAGTCGTACTGCTGACTGTGATGGAGTGGTGTGATAGCAGTAAGGCGTGTCCCTCGGACAACCAGCATCTGCAGCGATGTTGCCTTCTCACAACAGGGGTTAGAAAAGGTTGGTCCTAAAAATGTTGCACTACGGTGATAAGAGCGGAGCTAGCACTTACGAAACATCCCATAAAAAGGCTTTGAGTGACCATCCCCCAGATATCAGGACTGGTGAGACTTCCATGATAAGTGAATCGGTTAACATGCTGGTCTACTTCCCTCCCTATCACTAATTCAGGTACTGAGACAAGTCAACCCTGAGGCAACATTGTGCATTTATAGGAGGGGGAGAATTTGCATCCTGAACAAGCTTGCATTGTTGCTTAAGGTAGTCAGAATATTGTATTTTGTCAACGTCTTCACTAAACAAAACTAAGTCATTAGTATATTCTAAGTCGACAAGTGAATCTCCCGGTAAAAGTTCAATACCTGAAAAGTCAGACGATGAAAGTATTGTCTCTAAAAGCATATCATTGATAATGTTAAATAAGAATGGAGAAAGTGGACATCCCTGACGGACACCACTTGAAGTATTCAATCCCAGTGACAGTTCACTATGAGCACTAACTCAACCAGGACTATTTGAATAGAGCTTGTACAAGGTTAATTCACTTCCTTGGCACATCTTTCAATCCCTAACACTACCACAACAGAACCTCACGAACAAATAGCTGCGTATAACAGAAAACAATATTTCATGCCATTATCCAATAACCATAAAACAAAGAGAAAGTTCCAAGACAAATTGGATTCGATGACATATTGACAACTTTCTAACCAGTGTTTACAAAAAAAGTACTAGCAATACTTGAAATTCTATTTGACATAATACAAGATAATGTAAGAATAGTCGCGTCTTCCTACTAAGTGATTTTATTGTTGTAAAACACGGTAATTTCTTCACATTGAGCACCAAAAACCATACTGATTTTGTGACAGATATTCGTCAACGTCTAAGATAGTCGAGAATGATGCACTGAAGCTTAAAATATAGATAGAGCATGGTGATATATGTATATATATATTTGTAGCTCAGGTGGATGATTGTAGTGGAGTTTCGTTCTCTAAGCTGGATATTTTGGTTGTGGAGCTTTCATTGTTCTTCTTCTGAACAACAACATCATCCGCACAAAGTTCAGATAGAAGACCTGAAGTATTCGAAATTCTCCATGTTTGACACGTAGCTTGTTCTGTTCACCTCGATCTTGATTGGTTGCTATTGACCGCCGTCGTCTGTCGTTGTTTGCACCTTTATTTTGATTGCATCCCCCTTTTGATTTGTTTCTTGATCCTATGTTTGCCTATGATTTTTCTGATTCGTTGATAAATTAGGTCAATGCCCATGTGTTGGTTGATTGCCGGTTGACCTGAGTGCTAAGCTTTTCGAAATTTCCTAGTGTCCTTTGTACTCCCACTATTTCAGTCAGTCAGTTGCAACGTAGAACTTCGTACGTATGTACATCAGTCCAGGTTGCCATACCACATTAGCACAGAGACGCAAATGTCAAATCAAATCCCATAGTGATAAAGATAGTAGAGGTATTAATGGTAATGAAGAAGACTAGAGTTTGAAGATATTATTCAAGAAGTATTAATTCAGTGAGATAAGGTTAGAAAGACAAAGGTAGAGAAAGTGCTGACGAATCCAGAAGATTAGGATTTGAGAGAGCTCAAAGAGTGGATAACTCAGTCCACTTGTCAGTGACTTCATGGATTTCTGCCATGTTTTGGTTTGGCCGCCCCTAACTTTCTTTCAACCTACTCCTAGACTACAAAACATAGCTCGTCCAGGCAGTCGGTGGTTAGGCATACGTAACACATGTCCCAACCACCTCAACTGATGAAGTTTCACCACTTCATCTATTGATTTGCCATCCCTACCTAGAACTCGTTTCCTAACGACAGCATTGCTTACTCGGCTGTCCCACGACATACGAGCAATGCTTCTTAAACATTTATGATCAAATACTAGTAACCTACGAACATCTTCTACTCTTAACGGCCATGTTTCACTGCTGCGCAGTACACCCGCTCTTTGGTTAGCGAACGGATATCACGCCTACGCCATAAGTGACGCAGGTTGGCTAAAGCCAATCGAGCCTTCTGTATCCGAGCTGAGATTTCGTCAGCCCACTATTTCAACATTGTTCCAATCGAACATATGTCTATAGTAGTCTGTATGTATTGATATAAGTGAGGAAATATCATAACGTTTGATTGTTAATTAATGTTCACGCAAACAAAGCTAAAGAGGACGTCTAATTTGGCCTATGTAGTGTTTTTCACTACTTCACTTCTTCTATCTGAAGTTTGTACTGATGATGTTGTTCAGAAGAACAAGAAGAAGAACAATGAAAGCTCCACAACCAAAACATCCAGCTCAGAGAACGAATTTACACCACACTCACCTACATGAGCTACAAATTTTTCTCCACCATCTCATATATAAATATATAAATTCAGAGGAATCCAAATGAAAAAATTGACACTACTATAAATCACATAAAAACAACAGTCATAATGACTAATTATCAATACTGTTTCAAAATTAATGTTCACACAGGATCGATAAAATCACACACTTTGCAGACAGTTCGCTATAACATCCTTTAGACGTATTAACATAGATTGGTAGTGTGAAATGTAAGATTATTTAGAAATTATCAATGGAAGTGTGATACATTATTAAGAAAATGAACTGTATCAAATTCTACGGATCAATAGAAGTAGGAAACAATTTAATTGGATTACTTGGAAAGTATATCCACTGGCAGTTTAAAAAAATTTTTACGTAATATTCAAAAGCACAGAATATTTGAGTGAATAACTTTTTCAAATGACTTCCTTATATTGGACAATGCATGTAAAAGTGTTTGACTGATTAAGTCAGTATTCTTAGTTGGAAATGGCAAGTTTCACGTCGATCGTGTCTTAAATATTCACAAAACGAATTATTGGTAAGGTTCAAAAGGTCTATAAAGAAAAAAATGACTTACATACTTTCAAATAATATCATTAAAATACCTAATACGAAAACATAATTCAGAGAATATGTACAATTTCTTTTTCAGACTTTTGGATTTTATGCATCAAGACTACATAGTACTAGTCAGTCAACGACAATATATGACTTCGTACGTACCTATGTACATCAGTCCAAGTGGCCACATATCACATTAGCACACAGACAAGTCGAATTGTCAATTCAAAGCCCATAGTGGTAGTAAAGGTTGTAGAAGTATTAGAGGTAATGGCAGAGATTAAGATTCGACGATAATATTCAAGAAGTAGAATCTAGTGAAATAAACTTAGAAAGAAAAATATAAAGGTGATGAGGAATTCAGAAGGTTAGGATTTGAGAGAACACAAAGAATGGATGAACCAGCGTCATTGCAAACGGTTCTGAGCCATGTCATTCAGAGTCTCTAAGCATCGATTACTAACATCTCGCGGACCCCAACCAGGTAGTCGACAACTACCGACATGACTTAGTCCACTTGTCAATGACTTCATGCATTTCTGCCATGTTTTGGTTTGATCGCCCCTAGCTTTCTTCCAACCTAATCCTACACCACAAAACATAACTCGACGAGACAGTCGGTGGTTAGGCATGCGTAACACATGTCCTAACCACCTCAACTGATGGAGTTTCACTATTTCATCGATTGGTCTTTCATCCTTACCTGGTACCTATTTTCTAACAACAGCATTGCTTACTCGGTTGACCCAGGATACACGAGCAATCTTTTGGAAACACCTATGATCAAAAACCACAAACCTCCATAGCATATCGAAAATTTATGCCGTGTTGTTGTTGTTGGAGTCTGATACTGAAATACAAGTTTTCCATATACAAGTCCAAACCATCAACAGGAAGCTTTTATTGGATAGGACAGGAATAGAAAACGCGTAACTCATTTATCAACATATATCTATTTAGCTTAGTAAGTTAAAACACCTTTTTCAACTATTAGCTTGTCAACAATGTAGATCCATCCGAATCGCTTGTTTAACATTCGGTACATAACTGACTGACTCATTGTATCAATTCACCAAGTAGGAGTACTTATGTACTTGATTCTTAACGTGTTAAACTCATTGTACCACTCATCGGAAAGATGGTTGGTAAGAATAAAAGAATGATTATGCCAAGACATGATCAAACACAGTCAGTCAGTCAGACTCATTACCTCCTTCAGATATTCACAAAAGTTTCTTCCTCATCATTTCTTGTATAAACTTTTAACTTTACTGATAATTTGTTTTGTTAATATTAAAGATATAATCGACGTGAAACTCGCCATTTCAAATTAAGAACACAGACTTATTTAGTCATAAGTCTTACCATGCATAGTCTAATATATATCGTTTAATAATAACACAATAATTCTGGATTGTTAGCAATAAAGTTTAAAAAAAGGAAGATATTTGTGAAAATTTTGCTGAAATACTCTATTTTTGAATAAATTTAACAGCTGATAGTCAACAGTGATTATCTAATCATGTGTTCACAAATTAAGAACTGATAAACAGATGTCTAACAAACAGTGAGTACATATTTAAGAAAAAAGGTATGATTTATTTTCAGAACTAAGAGAAACAGAATGGAACAACCAGAAAATATTCCACATACCCCATATCACAAAGTATCCTACAGAATTCCGATCGTACACGTAGAAGAGGATGAAGATGTCCAGATGGTAAAGCAGCACCAAGAGCATTAAAGTTGTAAGCTTTAAATCGAGCTGTTTGCCATTCGCCACTATCAAAAATGCATGCACAAATCATATAAGAATAGAACAGTGATTTGAATAAGAGTAGTAAAAACAATGATTAAGTTAATAGTAACACTTTGTGGCAAAGTAGTTGTCTGTATTGGGATTTTGGCTACATTTATTTTAAAGCCACAGACGGAAGTTTGTGCAGTGAGACTCAAACTTATTATTTCTATTGAAAGTTGGACATTTAAGCGATTGAACCATTACCGCTACATTTTAAGACTAAATACCATGTAACTCTCTTGCGGATAAATTCATGATGTTTAGAATCCTAGATGACACTGCTTAAAAACAATCACACATTATGGTTTGTACAGCACTGCAAACAGTGGTACATACATTTGAACTGTGATTATCAAGTAGCACTGTGGCCAGAACGACTTCCCTCTATGTCTTTACAACAGCCCTGAGGATTCAACACTCCAGTTAATACCACATTTGTCAGGCGTGTTTTTTTCAGATTATCAAACTTTTTACGGAATTCATCCTGTGGGCATCCAAGCTGAAACCAGACAGTGCATAGGCAATTATGAAAAAAATCGTCTACATTGCCAGTTTTTTTCGCTTGAATGAGGCCTCTTATTTTAAAAATACACAAACAATTATTAACAAATATCCAGATGATGTGTGACATTAACGCCAATCAAACTGAATACCGATGGACATAAGATACGCGGAGAATGAATTTTTAATACGTGAATACAGGTACCAGGGATACAGCATACATCGACTTCGGGACATTTCAAAGACAAAAGTAAACTGATATGTATCAGTGTATGAGTGTTTAAGAAGGTCAATCAAAACAACACAGATGGTTTCATAAAAGCTGTATTACGAAGCACATTCGGTGGGAGGACTTGTAAATGTGACCAATCAGTGACCTTAGACCGTTTGGACAAGTCGTGGAGTAAACTAAAGAATGTACACAGAATGGGAATAACGAGAAAGAGATGGGTGATGTAGTGTAAAGTATGAATGTCACCATATAATCTTGAACAAAGTTGTCAGTGAAGCGAATTAGAATATCCATATTTTCTTCAATGGTAGTCATTACAAAAATTTGTGGGTTGGGATACTCCTCGGGAGTTCGAATCAAAGTAAGTAGTTTTATTAAGATGCCAATCAACGATCATTTTACCTTGATATCAATTCCACAAGGCAGTAAAGCAATACCAGGAGCTGACGTCCGTCGGTAGTTAGCAACAAAGAATAGGTGCATATGCCATCCTTTTGATTACCGAGTCCAAGAACTCTCCCTAAGTGAAACCTTCATATCCACCAAACCAATTAAAACTTTGGATACAAAATTCTTACCTTTTCATTTTTGTAAACAATCCCACTTCTCTGGAAGAGAATATCAACGCATGGCTACATGGGAGCATTTCGAGAGAGGGCGGACTCAATCAATCCTTAACCGCATGAAGTCATTTGGAGATCGTAAAAGTCAGTGGCTTTAAGTGCTATCAGACTAGGCTCGGAATAAAAACCAATAACACTATGAAAAAGAACTAATCTCTCTTAATAGAAAAAAGCTTTTCTCAATCCAAACTTGTCTTCAGAGTAAATAATTGGGATGTAACATCTGCTCTAACAGAAAAATGTGTATATAGCATATTGCTTGATAGACATTATTGAGAGCATTGAAAAAGCTTACATAATTAAGAAAATACGTATAACTGAGCCCATGTATCGAAGGTACACATATACTTCCTAATATCGTGTTTATTTATTACAGCTAGATAATATCGAAAACGATCGCTAAATCATTTCATATTTGTAGGTGGCATAGGAAGTATGAGTTCAAGTGAATCGATATAGGAGTCAAATGAGAATAAATATTTTACTTCTCAATCTCTGAGGTCTCGTTAAAGATGAAACCACAAGAAACGTGTGCCAGGTCATTACAAAGTAACTAGTGCTGGAAAGAAGACTTCAATAAAATATGGAGGTAAAAATAACGTAATCTAATGAGTTATTAGTGATTTCTCACCTGTTAAGCATGTCAGATGATAAATCTGTTTCATCAGGTCTAATATTCATAGTAAATGATGGACCTTTTCGTACCAAATAGGATGTGCGCTTTCTATAAACTTATGACTATGATTAAAATAAAACTGACATACAATTCAGAAATTAGCTTTCGTTTCTTCAATTGAGACTTTTCTTCATCTGAGAGAGGACGTTTAGATTCTTTTATCTCTAATAATAACTGTTGAACATCATCCTTTACTTCTGGAATCTGATAAGATATTTATCAAAAACTACATGCTTACCGAACGATGCAAACAAGGTATACCAGTCTCATTTTTAGTTAATGTTATCCACTTTAACGAAAGAGCTTTGCTAATACCTATTTTAGCATTGGGAAATATTTTCTACTAAGTCATAAATCTGATACCAATAACAAACCAAAACATCACTCTGTGGTATCCCTGATTCCGGAATTGCACAGTACACTCTATACTCATGACTACCATTGTTTAACATTTCATTCCCTTCTTCTGTTAATTGTAAAACAACCTCCACCACATCCTCACAATTTATGATCTATAGACACCAAAATATGTAAACATCTCATCACACGTACTTCACTGTAGTTCTCTAGACTTTTTATTCCTCCAACAACTACTTGGTGATCAACCCCAAGCTTTTCAGCTAGTTTGTCTGATTTAAAATAATTTTCGCCATCTAACTCAAGAAGTATCGCATTTTGAATGTCCATTGGATCCTAGTTGTTGAATTAAATAGTCCTGCAATGAAAGAGGAGGGATGTCTTAATAGTCAAATTTAGGAATAAATAGTGCCTTCTACTTATACAAACCTGTTTACTTTTGTGAAGATAAACAACTTAAGGAGTTAATAATGATAAACTTTTAATGAACCAACAGTTTGATTAGTATTATTTTTCAAACGTTGTTGAAGCATTATAGATTGTTTATTGTTTGTTTGATTCTGATAAGTTTGGATGAAATTGGGTTCATAATATTAAAGTATCAAAACTCTAACTAATGTAGATGTATATTAACATTACAAACAATCCAATATTACAAACCTTCGTTGAATGAGTTCTGAAAATTGTTATACAAACTTCAGATGACTGAATGCTAAACTTAGTAACTTTACTGTCTGTAGTTCTCTTAAACAGTTAAATTATCCACAAAGCTAACTTTAGAATTACAGTCAGAGATCGTAACAAGACCACGCGTGAAACTGTACAACAATATTTTAATTGTGCATGTTGTTTTCCAATATCCAATATCTCATTCACGAGCTAGCATCCAATATCCAGCATAAACAAGTTAATTTCTTTCCGCTCGATTTTTCTTTCCTATACGGTTCTAGGTGTTTGTTAGTGTCCAATGGATGGAGTCTAGCCACTGGACTACCTAATTCTCGTCCGTTAGCAGTTGTTTGTGAGTTTGTATGTCCCGTGATTTGAATGAAAACGTTTATTTCAAGAAAGTAGGGTTTCTGGGTACCAGAAACTATCGCATTACCAGGCCCGCGATCAGTTAGTTGCAGTGTGGGGAATAATAAGGAGAAAATTCTGATGATAATAAGATTTCAGAACTAAGTAAATAAATGTATAATTTAGTTTACTAATAGATGTTGAAGATTGTGCGTGAGGACCGAAGTGTAAGCAGGGGAGAGAAAACAGAGATAATAGATTAAGTTAATGATCTGAGGGAATGGCAGCAAGAGCATCTCGCAGGTCCCAAGACATGCATCAGGCACAACTGGTCAGAATGTGAGTGCTTCTTTATCAAGTCTCTTCTTGAAGGTATCCACGGAAAGAGCTGTGGTCACCTCGGCTGAGAGAGTATTCCAGATTTCAACGACTCTTAATAAGAAGTGTGCAATAATTTTAGTGTTCGCTTTTTGAACAGCAATGTTTTGGGGATTACCTCGAGGGGAGTGGTGGTGTCGCACCGGTAAGGTACTCACGTTGAGATGGTTTGGCATACCCCTGATTATTCAGTAAACCGGGGAGAATAATCCCGAGTTCTGGATTCAATATTCGTAAGTTTTATTCTCCAACCCTATAATTCATTTCGTCGTTTATCTCTCTTTTAAGGAGAGAGGGTGCGACGATGTTGTGAACCTCAAGATGTTTACTTATTTACTTTACTTACGCCTGTTACCCCCAATGGAGCATAGGCCGCTCACCAGTTTTCTCCAACCAACTCTGTCCTGGGCTTCTTTCTCCAGTTCTGTCCAATGTTTGTTCATTCTTCTAATATCTTTCTCTATTTCTCGGCGTAATGTGTTCCTCGGCCTTCCTCGTTTCCTTTCGCCTTGAGGGTTCCATGTGAGGGCTTGTCTTGTGACGCAGTTAGGTGCATTTCGTAGTGTGTGTCCTATCCACTTCCACCTCTTCTTCCTGATTTCCTCCTCCACTGGAATCTGACTTGTTCTCTCCCACAGTTCGTTGTTTCTGATGGTGTCTGGCCAACGAATACGAAGTATTTTGCGTAGACAACTGTTAATAAATACTTGTATCTTCTGGATGATGGCTTTGGTAGTTCTCCAAGTTTCCGCTCCATACAGTAGAACTGTCTTGACATTTGTATTGAAAATCCTGATTTTGGTTTTGGTTGAAAGTTGTTTGGAGTTCCAGATATTTTTCAATTGTAGAAATGCAGCCGTTGCTTTGCCAATCCGCGCCTTCACATCTGCATCCGATCCACCTTTCTCGTCGATGATGCTGCCCAGATATGTAAAGTTGTTAACGTCCTCGAAAGCATCTCCATCAAGAGTGATTTGGTTGGTGCATGTTGTGTTGCATCGGAGAATTTTGCTTTTTCCTTTATGTATGTTGAGACCTGCTGCTGCAAAGGCTGCTGCTACACTGGTCGTCTTCTCTTGCATTTTTTGTTGAGTGTGCGATAGAAGAGCCAGGTCATCCGCGAAGTCCAGATCGTCCAGCTGCATCCTAACTGTCCAGTTGATACCGTGCTTCCCTCCAGATGTTGACGTCTTCATAATCCAGTCGATGAACAGGAGAAAGAGAAAGGGTGAGAGTAAGCAACCTTGCCTGACACCGGTCTTCACCTCAAACGAGTTTGTCAGCTGACCCCCGTGCGCGATTTTGCAGTTGAATCCATCATAAGAATTCCGTATGATGTCAACTATTTTCTCAGGAACACCGTAGTGTCAAAGAAGCCTCCATAGTGTTTTCCTATCCACGCTATCGAATGCTTTCTCGTAGTCGATGAAGTTGATGTAGAGTGGTGAGTCCCATTCAATTGATTGTTCCACAATGATCCGTAATGTAGCAATTTGGTCAGTACATGATCGATCCTTACGAAATCCAGCCTGTTGATCTCGAAGTTGGGCGTCTACGAAGTCCTTCATTCTGTTTAACAATACTCTGTTGAAGACTTTGCCTGGTATTGAAAGAAGAGTGATGCCTCTGTAGTTCTCACACTTGCTGAGATCGCCTTTCTTTGGTATTTTGATCAGGTATCCTTCTTTCCAATCTGATGGTACTTGTTACTCATCCCAAATCTTCTTGAAGAGGATGTGAAATATTTTCGCAGTTGCTTCTACATCTGCTTTCATTGCCTCTGCTGGAATGTTGTCTGGTCCTGCTGCTTTGCCGCTCTTGATTTGTCTGATGGCTATACTGATCTCCTCAATCGTAGATGCGCCAATATTAATTGGGAGGTCCTTGGATGCTGTTTCGATGTTGGGTGGGTTCAGTGGAGCTGGTCGATTCAATAGTTCCTTAAATTGCTCTACCCACCTATTTCGCTGTTCGTCAGTGTTGCTGATTATTTTCCCTGCCTTGCTTTTCACTGGTCGTTCTGGTTTACGATAGTTCCCGACGAGCTTCTTTGTTGTTTCGTACAATTGTCTCAAACAATGTTAAGAACAATTGTGGGATGATATCACTAAGTTGCCTTTGCATAAAGCGTAGACGTGCATTAGCCTTGACTGCGTCCTTCATGTCGTTACAACTGGTGGGGAGGCTTGGAGTGGACATCGCGCTCTTAGTAGACATTAGGGAGCGGACTTCCATTGAGGGTGTAATTCGTCCAAGTCACGTGAGGCAGAATCTGCGTAACATGGACCTCCAGGTCTTTGCATCATCTGCGTTGATCAATGCCGCTGAGCTGCCTTTGTCTAACAGGTCGTAATGAATATCTGGAGGAGAAGTGGACCTAAGATGGTCCCCCGTATTTCAAACATGCCAGAATCAGGAATTCAGACTCTATAATCAATCTCAATCCCGCAATCTATGCTCAAATTATCAGGAGCGAAATTTTTATTACCTTTACCAGTTACTTGGTTTACTAAACAGTTTGCATTTTTGTCATCTGATTAGTTATTGTATGTATGATTATGAAGGTTACATCTCCGTCTCTGAATATGACTCTCATAAAATGTTCCTTTGGTTAATTCATTCGTTTCGTGGTATAAAACTTTAAAGTAAGTAAGAAACTAGCCCATTTCGGTGTCATATGATTCTGTTTCTTAATAGCTTCTGAAATAAAATTAGAGTTTATTATCTCATTGATAACTCCCAGACGAGACTCAATCCATAAGGTTGTTCTGAATGACCTCCTACTAATCACAAGAATAAATCGTTAAAATTATTTTGCATGTAGTGCCTCTGTAAATAAGAATAATGCATCTGACTATAAAGGAAGCGAGAATAAATTGGTAGCTGTGCAGGCTGCAACGTTGCTTGTCTTTCCGGTTCCATTCTCGTTTATTGAATATTCACTTTATTTGATATTATTATTTTCCCTCTTCGAAACTTATATCTCGGGTATTTACCTCTTTAAATTTTCTAATAGACCACTCTTTAGTCTACTGAGTAATGTATACAGTAATGGCGTTGCCACCAGTTCTGACACCATGATAGCTAGGGAAACTAGTAGTGAGTCGAAACTCGAAGTCTTCAGAAACAGATTTGTGAAAAAACGCAAATCGTCATTCGATCATGGACCTCGAAGTCATGTATATAAATCGAACCAAGCACCTATACTGCGTCTCTAACGAAGAAACAGGAAGATACTCTCTCCCAGATTCCTACTTCCGGTAAGACCAGTAAGCAATAAAGAGATAGAAGAAAAAGGAATCCTGAAACTCAAATAACTTAGTCTACTGAACTGAATACAGACTATAAGAATGAATAGCAATTGGATAGACCTGGAAAAGAAGGCTCAGGACAGAGTGTGTTGGAGAATGCTGGTCAATGGCCTATGCTCCGTTGGGGGTAACAGGCGTAAGTAAGTAAGTTTCTAGTTAAAATCAACGGTTCTGCATTTGAAAGTAACTTCTGAAGTGCGTGGGTTCACTGTCGCTGCGATATTCAGTACCTAAACAGTACCATGGGTTCATCCAAAATAACCCTTTTCCGTTTTTCCACTACGATAGTCCGCAATACAGAATTACTGAGACAAAAATACTGAACAATGCTTGTAATGAACAGCACTTCAGCCAAACTATGCTCTCTGCTCAAGGGTCACAATGAAACTAAACGTAAACCACTACCGTTGAGGGTAACTTTAGATCAGAAGCAAGCTGCTGAAGAAATCCTCCTAACATCCTAGAAACCATTGGTATACTGTCCCCTCTGATCCGACCCAGGCACGCCAAACCCTGGTCAGTAAGAGTAGCTGTCAGAACATCGAATGACACCCAAGAATAAATGAGTATGGTGGTCCATGGAGGTATTGGGGTGATTAGTAGTATCTTGGATGAATCTCACGCTCATGATTTGCTACAATCTTGATGGCTATCGTATGGCATAGGCATTCGCACAACCGTAGCAACTAGCGTCTTACAGCTGCCACGATCCTCACACCTTACGATTACTAAGCCTCCGCATCTGATAGTTGTGACCTTCAGAAACATGGGCACTTCAGGCTTGGTACATAGCAAAGAATGCTTTCTCTAGTCACATTAGAAGAGAGAACCGAACTAACACAGGAAAACTGGAAACACAAGTATTTCGGAAACCACCCCACACAGACGTAATTCTCAACTACGGCAGCAACAACCTAAGAACCCACAAAATCAACTACATACAAACTTTGTTCAAGAGAGCGAAGACACACAGCAGCATATATGAAGCACTTAAGAACGAGAAAAAACATCTTATGACTATCTTCAAATAGGACGGCTATCCACGTAACTTCATGAAAAAACATTAATCGATATCATCAGCAGAAGTGGAATCAAGAATAGGATCATCCTACCATATATAAAAGATATATCAGAAATTTCAGCACGACAGCTGAAACCATTTGGAATATGTGTGGCACACAAACCAACGGAATCACTTCAATCAATCCTATGTAAACTAAAAGACAAAATGAAAAACGAAGAAAAACTAAGTATCATCTACAAAACAAATTGCTCAGACTGTGAAAAACTACACAGGAGTCAGTGGACAGCCTCTTCAACTTTGTATGCATGAACAGCAGTTAACAGTCAAACACCAAGACCATTCTCCGCTTATATCAATACACATACATTCGATTGGAACAAGGTTGAAATACTGGATAGGGGGAGGACAAAGAATACTAGAGAATTTTGAGATGCTTGGCTCAGGTCGATCAGCAATCAACAAACAAATCGAAATTAACTCAGTTTATCGACCAGTCAGAAAAATCACAGGTGGCATAGGATCAAGAAACAGATAAAAGGGAGATACAATCAAAATAAATGTGCAAACAACAACGGTTCAAGGTCAACAGCGATCAATCAAGAACGAGATTAGCAGAACAAGCTACGGGTCAAACGTGGAGAGATTCGAATACTGCACTTCTATCTAAAGTTTGTTCCACTTGAGCTACAAATTTTCTTCACCATCTCAAGCAAAAACCTCGCAACGGCCAGTTCTTTTCAAACTGGCCAACTCCATTTGAACAGCTTGTTTACTATTCTGTTAATGGCTGTTGCTGCAGGGTTGCCCCAGGTGATGAGACAAACCATCACTTTCATCTGCAGCGCCGTAAGAGGACTAAGGAATAAGGGGGAAGAGATCGGAAATGTTCGCTGCAAGATGAATATGAAGATCATAATCCTAACTAACACGTGGTTACCCCCATATATTGCAGAGGAAGTGAGCTTGCAAGGCATGGCACTCTTACGATCTGATAGGGTTACAGAATGCGGGAGGTGGAGTTGTGACACATATTGACAGCCATTTCAAAGCCGTAACGCCACAAAGTACTGAAGTAACCGAGGCGACAAAATCATGCTGATGTTGCTTCAAAATACTTGATTAGAGGGATTTACCAGCTACCATTAATTTCTAAAGCCCAGAAAGATAAAATGATTGAGGTAGTATTGCGACTACCAATTTTTGGAATGACAAAACACATTAGGCTGGAGATTTAAACACTCTGTACTGAAATCTTAGGAAGCAGGGTACAAACAGAGGATGGTTCCTGAAGTGACCTGTTTTAGCCATCAGGGGTTTCGGACTGAGTGGGTTTGTGTTATGCCAATAGGTGGAGAAAGGATAGAATACCCTCAAACTTGGATTATTTGCTAACAAACGTTAAGCTCCTAGTCTGGGATATCCATGTGCACATACTGATAGGAAGTTGTGACCAAGCCTCAGTTATGTTTAAAACGGTTATCTAAGAAATATTCAGTAGGGACTAAAACAGCCTCTACGTTTGCTACGCAAGGGCATTTTCTCATGAAAATCGGACTGGCAAAGACTAACAGTAAATGATCAGTGGCAAACAGTGAGAGATAACATTCAAAATGTCCCACGCTATATACCTCAGGTAAAATACATACCTGAAAAGGGAAAAGCATAGGTTAAATGACTCAGTGGAAGCTTGATACAGGTGACAATGAGAGCCTGGCACAAGTGGAAGGTCTCTCTAAAGGATTCCGAAAGTAATTTTTAATTGGTATTGACAAACAGATGCGAAGCCAAGGTTCGAATTGATAGGAGACACTTTCAGCCACAAATAAAAGCAAACCCAAAAGACCAGAAGAGAACATACAAACCAGAGTGTTTGAGTTCTGGAAGACCCAAACGGTGAAGATCTTAATAACTTAGATGACTGAGATATTTAACTGTAATTTCACTGGCCGGTTAAACCAGGTATCTACAAGTTCAGGGTACTAATCAAATGTATAACCAGCTGATGGTCTAAGGAATATCTGATTCACTTCTAGCTGAGCTGTAAGTAAATCCAAATGCCTTTACCCAAGAAAGTCCTTAGGAGATGACATTATTAGCCACATAATCTTGATATAGTGTTAGGAAGCGCTCAGTTCACCGGTATGTGGCTAGTTCAGACATTCAGTGAAGTTACACCAGTTTACAGCAAAGTAGAAACAGGCTACTCTCTCCAATCTTCAGAGGAGATAGTAAAGATCCAGCATGTTACAAACCAGTGACGTTGCTTCCAGAACTGTCGAATGTAATGGATGGACCAGTGAATGAGCAAATGAGGGAGCACGAGGATAAGAACAACATTCTCTGGGGAACTCAACACCGGTTCATTTAAAATTCCTTGATTTTGCAAAAGATTTCGGCTCAGTACCAAACATACTATCAATTGCCAAGGTTTCAAAAGATGGGCTTAACTGATCCACATATATATGGGCTCAGAAACCACCTCGGGAACATAAAGTTTGGTAGCAAGATAAATAAAGTGCTTGCAAGCTGGCGTGCCTCAAAGTCAAGAGTTTCACAGGAGATCATCTTAAGTCCATTCCTCTTCCTGATATTAACGGATAAGTGCTTAGATAAAACTAGGTTGACAGTAGTAATCTGTGTTGACGACTGAAGGACCTGGAGGTCCTTAATAAGCGAAGAGAAACCAAATGAGCTTCAGAAGGACCTTACAACAATCGAGAAATGGGGAGTTGAAAATGGGTTAATACTTAATCAGTCTAAATATCACTTCATAAACATTCTACCACATGAGACGCAAAAAACTTACATCATCAAGTGGGTCCGCTACCTCTCTTCAAAGCACAATCTCAGTTGAATAACCACAGAAAGCCTCAAATCCAGTTCAAACTACGTAGGGAAAGCAGTCAAGTCTAACGCAACTCTTCACAGTACACTAAGACAACTTAATGCATTCACTCACAATTGTTATTGACTTTCTTCAAAAGATACACACAACGTCGCCTCACTCCAACTCCTTAAAAGTGACATACATCTTCTAGATATAGTTCAGAGACCAGAAACTAAATGCGTAACAGAGTTAGAGAATAAAACTTATGAAGCCAGATTCTAAGGCTTCCCATTAATCCCTCTGAGATATAGAAGAATCTGAGGTCATGTGATAATGGAACACAACGTATTATGTACGCCAAACCATCCCAGCACAAGCATGTTGCCGAAACATTACCACCCGGCCCCTCGGTGTAACCTTTGCAAAATCGCTTATCGAACAGCGGATACTTAGGTGTGCTCCCACGTTTCTCGTTCAGAGATGTCTCAACTTGTAATGCTCTTCTAGTCAAAGTGACCACATCTCGCTCTGTGGATAGCCTTAAGAAGAGACTTGATAATAAAGTACTCACATACGGATCATCATCTCCCTCTTGGACAAGCTGTGCTAGATGCTTGTCTGGAAACTTGCCTGTTGTTGTTATCAATGACATTTCCTCAATTCACTAATTCCACCTGCTTTGCTTATACTTCTATCCTCTCACAAAATCTTCAATACCAGCTAATGAATTTAATTAACTAGTCATATAGTTTTGAAAATTTCCTCTTCTTATTAGCAATAGAACTCTGTTAATATTCTCGGCATGGCAACCAAGTGATCTTCGACCTGGTAATGTGATAGCTCTTAGTATCCAGAAACCACTTTGGCCCAGAGACAGTCTTACTCACTCAAATGACGGGACATACGAATCCATTAAAAACTGCCAACTGAATCGGATTAGTGTAGTTGAGTAGCTAGACTATCATCCATTGGACATTATCAATTACCTGGAAACGTACCAAAACAACGAAAGCGAGCGCAAAGAAACTTATGGGTTTACACTAACTCGTGTAAAACATATTGGATGCTGGAAATATAGCTAGGTTCCTTTCTGGAGGCACTGGGGCTCCAGTTCTATTAGATACGGAAACCCTTCGAACGAAAGTTTCTTCTTTTTCGCACCTGAATCACCGAAACGTGAGTTTGATTGGTCGCTAGGATATCAGGCGATAATTCAATCGAACATCCCATACTCAAAATTTACCAACTACTGGATTATTCATCAGTTTATATTCACTTCATACTTGTATCATCAGTGGGATTTTTTAAATTTTTCTAATGCACGAGCAAAAAGACCGAGGATTAGTTGTAAGTCATGATTTTTTAGCGTCTGTCAACTTCAAAAAACATTACACAGCTTTCACACGTTTTGAAAATTTTTTCAACATATCTTGTTATCATACGACTATAGTTTGGATCCGAATGACTTGAAAATGTCCCACATATAAATGACTCAAGTTTATTCATTAGTTATAGACTGACTATCATAAGAGTTAAGGTTGTATTGACCAGTTAATCGCCTATCCAAAATTACCAATAAGCAGTTATTCATCTACTGGAATGAAATAACACTTTTTCTAGCTCATAACGATTTATTTAATTCTTTGCACACTATTTTTTTATATGACACTGATTGTTTCCACTGTAGGAAGTTTACTGTGAACAGCATTGAAGAAGTATGCGCTTCCAAAATTAAACGTCCTTAATCTATTATCGGAGTATCGTCAGCTAATGGGTTCAGAGGATTTTGTAAATGAAAATAAACTATTGAAATTGAAAGTATTAGAACTTTCAGAACAATTACAAAGGAATATAATTTATTTCAATGAACGTTTAGGGTAAGTATTTAAAAACGTTTCTCATAATTATTCTAATTGAAAAAGGAGTGCATTTTTTTAAACGGGATTAAATTTTTACACTCATATTTGTTATAGATAAGTAAAGTTTGAACCAAATGTCTATGATGTCGATGAGAGAATTGGTGGAAAAGTAATAACACTGTAGGTATTCAACTGTGTAAACACCTTCAGATCTCAGTCCATCAATACCATAAAGATTACAAGTATGCTGATAAGTGTTAGCTAGGATGAAACCTAGTTCCAGGAGTTTTCGCCGTTTATTTCTAACCAGTGAACATTAATAGATAGCATACATGGTGTCAAAATACTAAGAATATTAACTGCATTGGAGCTCGATCGATATAGCTCAATCAGGATTATGCGCTAGACCTATATCAGGCTACTTCCGCCTGTTACCCCGAATGGAGCATATGCCACCGACCAGTATTCTCCAACCTGCTCTGTCCTGAGCCTCCCTTTCTAGTTCTGTCCAATTTCCGCTCATTCTTCTCATATATATCTCCATTTCTTGGCGTAATGTGTTCCTTGGCCTTCCTCTTTTCCGTTGGTCTTGAGGATTCCAAGTGAGGGCTTGTCTCGTGACGCAGTTGGGTTAGGTCAGTCAATACATAATGACCATTTAGTGTAAATTTGCACCAGCCAACTAAAGTGAGTCATAGTGTTAAATGTATTAACCGGTATACTAATCCCCAGTTCTTTGCAGTTATATTGCAATCAGTCAGTCGGTCAGTTGCAATGTAGAACTTCGTACGTACTTACATCACTTCAAGTTGCCATACCACATTAGCACAGAGGCGCAGTTATCGATTCAAGTCTCATAGTAGCAGAGGTGGTAAGAAGTATTGGAAACGCTTTTGAGCTATCATTCAAGGTCCTTAACCATCGATTACCATTATCTCGCCGGCCTTAAACAGTTAGTCTACACTTGCCAACATGACTCAGTCAAGTTATCAGTGACTTCGTGGATGTGTGGCATGTTTTGGTTTGGCTACACCTAGCTTTATTTCAACCTACTCCTACTCCACAAAACATAGCTCGACGAGGCAGTCGGTGATTGAGCATACGTAACACATATCCCAACCACTTTAACTGATGAATTCTCAATACTTAATCAATTGACTTGCCATTCCTACCTAGTACCCGTTTCCTAACAACAGCATTGCTTACTCGGCTTTCCCAGGATATTCGAGCAATGCTTTGAAGATACCTATAATTGAAAACTAGTAACTTACGAATATCTTCCACTCTGACTGGCCATGTTTCACAGACATAAAATAGGACGGAGCGAACTACTACGCAGTACACTTGTCCTTTGGTTATCAGACGGATACCACCCCTACGTCATAATTGACGTAAGTTGGCAAAAGCCGATGGAGCCTTTGTATCTGTGCTGAGATTTCGTCAGTCACCAGGCCATCACCACTGATGAGACTCTCGAAATAAGTGAGGTGGTCGACACCCTCAACTTCTTCACTCCCTATCACTAGTTCAAATGCCGATACAAGCCAATCTTGAAGTAACATTTTACATTCCGAGGTGGAGAGTCGCATGCCGAAGATGATAATGTTAAATGTATTAACTGGTTTACAAATCACCAGTTCCGTGCAGTTATATTGTAATATTTAAAACTAAACCGGCATCTGAAGAAAAATAGGAAAAAGGTTTTAAAACATACATGAATGTATGATGGTATTGAAATTTATGGACAAAGCTTGTGATTATGTACAAAGCATTTATCAATCTACACCAAAACATCATATCCTCCATAGTCTGAGTGGAAATTTGAATTTTTGTAGTTCATTTTACTTCCCTCCTAAAGATTCATCACATGTATATCAGACTATATGTTATTTAAGATGAATTTATCGTTTTGCGGAGTGATAATAAGAATTTTAACGGAGTCAGCTTAATCCTGAATACTTATTCTAATCAGCAGTACATTGGTTGTGTGTACTCAGATCACCGAATTCCTAGATACAAGACAACATTCTTTAGTAAGTGTTAGGATATTCATCGAATATGCTAAGAGAATTATTAGTCAATTCCTATTGGTTAATTCCTACTGGTCAGTTTTATGGTCGTCCTAGATATCAATGTCACGTGCTCCAATGTTGTTTCTTATTGGTCCTCCTGAATTTTAATGTCACTCAAATTTTGTTTCCAGTTGGTCGTCTTAACTGTCAGTGTCACACACTTCGATGTTGTTTCTTATTCGACCTAAATGAATAAATAGGCATTATCTGTAACGTTTTATGATTCGGACCCGGTCCCGGATCCCTAGTTCGGGATCCTTACCTTCTGAATTCGGACCTCAAAATTTGTAAATGCTTGTAGAATACAGGTTCTACTTCATATCAAGTCTTCTTCTTTCACTCAATGGGAGTTGGGACACTCGGATAAGAGTAGCATATCATGTCGCCGGATCCCAGATCCTCCCTCTCGTTTTCCGACTCAGGTGTAAACTCGTCATAGTTCAAGCATATCAAGTTGACGTGTTTACGTGCATGCGTAACAGTAAGCATCTTATGAGCGCAGTCGAAGATCACTGTCTTCTCAATACTGTGCAACCTTAGCAAATTGCAATCACTCTCTATATATGCGAAAATGTCGATGTTCCTCTCAGATAATTTTTTCCGATGTTTTTTTTGTATCAAAATATTTGGCGTTTTTTATTCGGAAAAAAAACACTGTGCCTATTTCGGTGTTCAATTTTTCAATGCTTTTAGTAGAAATGGAATCAATTGTGGTTTTTAAAAAAAAATTTAATGATATCTTTTGTTTGCACTTTGGAAATGGGAATGTTCAAGATGAGTGAACAAATATACCAAGTTGTGAATATGTAGTAATCAATTTTTTGAGTAAATTATCAAACTTGTTTTTAATAGTCAGTAGAAAAAGTTTTTTCTAGAATTCCTGAAAATCTTTAGTCTGATTATAGTTGATCCATACCTATTGACTAGAAACTCAAAGTTTTAGTATTTCGTTGGGAGTGACACACACACACTCAGATCTCCAGGTCTTTCAGTATTACGGGATTATGAAGATTGTTAAGTTACATAATAGAAATCATGAATCAATCAAAGTCAGACCACCATTAGAAACCTGAAAGCATTGGACGATCGTTTCGTCCTTGTATGGGACTGCTGGTCAGTAGCAGTGCGCATCCACAACTCCTGCACCTTGCAGGAGTCGAAACCAGGATCTTTTGTCCTGCGCGCTTTGAACGCCTAACCGCTGGACACTTTCAATTAAAAAACTTTTTTTCAATGATCAACAATCCGAACAACTTGATGAATACAAATTTCTGTCTGATAGAGTTTACAATTAGCCTAAGAAAAAAGTTCTTGAATGTATATAGTAAGAAAATTGAAATGTCTATATTGATGTCCCATAAAACGTCATCTACAAAACTTGTCATATTTTCAACTGACGTAATGCAATTATTTTTAATTTGGGTTTGACATAAATCTATATTTTTGAAACCATGAATCGATCAATGTTAGACCACCATTAGAAGCCTGGAAGCACTGGATGGCCGTTTCGTCCTGATATGGGACTCCTCAGCAGTGCGCATCCACGACTCCTGCACCCCGCAGGATTCGAACCGAGGACCTTCGGTACTGTAGGTGAACGCCTAACCATCGGACCACTAAGCCGGTATCTAACGGTGTTAATGTCTAACTTGATCAATTCACAAAGTTGCGCAATCTCATACACAGTCTTCGGTAGACACTGCCTACACCCGAACAGGTTGAACTTCGCTGGTCACGTCTTCCCACTAGAACTCGGAGAAGATTCCTCACGAAGCTAGTCACTAGTGAGCACAGGTAATTTGCATTACGGGGTTGTGAAGATTGTTAAGTTACACATATATTATAAAGCTTACTAGTAGTATATTTTTTTCTTGGTTTATCTCATTATCAAACAATCAGTATTACAAATGACATGTAAATCGGTTATGTTGAAGGTGTCCTTTTTTTTCACAACTCTCATCAATCCCACCACTTTTTAGAGCTAATCTGCCGGGTTTCTTTGCATTGATGTCTCCGAAGCATTGATCGTATATCATGGGACAACCGTATAAGCTG
Organism: Schistosoma turkestanicum; assembly: GCA_944470395.2. NCBI lineage: Eukaryota > Metazoa > Platyhelminthes > Trematoda > Strigeidida > Schistosomatidae > Schistosoma > Schistosoma turkestanicum. Next base: position 6,093,671 of record OX103975.1, read on the forward strand.
TCGTTAGGAAACGAGTTCTAGGTAGGGATGGCAAATCAATAGATGAAGTATTGAAACTTCATCAGTTGATGTGGTTGGGACACGTGTTACGAATGGCTAACCACTGACTGCCGCAACGAGCTATGTTTTGCAGTGTAGGAGTAGACTGAAAGAAAGCTAAGGGCGGCCAGACCAAAACATGGCAGAAATCCATGAAGTCACTGACAAGTGGACTGAGTCATGTTGGCAGGTGTTGACTACCTGGTTGTGGTCAGCGAGACGAAAGTCACCAATGGTTAGAGACCTTGAACGACATGGCTCAGAATCGTTTGCAATGGCGCAGGTGCATTCACTCTTTGTGTTCTCTCAAATCCTTAATCTTCTGCATTCCTCATAATCTCTACCTTTCTCCTTCTAAATTTATCTTACTGAATTATACTTCTCGAATCATATCTTCGCTTCCTAATCTTCTCCATTACTGCCAATACTTCTATTATTGCTATCACTCTTGGATTTGAAATGACAGTTGTGTCTCTATGCTGATGGGGCATGGCAACCTGAACTGATGTACTTATGTACGAAGTTCTGTGTTGTATCTGTCTGTCTGTCTGTCTGTCTGTCTGTTTGTTTCTTTGTATTTCACTAAATTTTTACACGTATAACTGAATATCATCAGTTCAGTGCTTACTTTGATGGTTATCACGTCTTTTTTTTCAGTGTCTTTGCATAGTATAATAACTTAGAATTATAAAGTTTTGTGTTAGGTTTTTCTGTATACATATCTGGTCATTGGATAATTCAAAACAAGGAATACTCAGTCAATCAGTCAGTTACAACGTAGAACTTGGTACGTACGTACGTACATCAGTAGAAGTTGCCATACTACATTAGCACACAGAGACGCAATTGTCAATTCAAATCCCATAGTGGTAGAAGAGAGTAGAAGCAGTACATTTGTTAGGATATTCACCAAATATCCAAAGAGTATTATTTTTGGAAGTATAATCCTATTGGTCGAAATTATGATCGTTTTAACTGTCAAAGTCAAATACTTCAATGTTGTCTCTTATTGGTCTTCCGGACTGTTAATGTCATTTCAAATCTTCTTTCCTATTGGTCGTCCTAAATTGTCAATGTCACAGACTTTGATGCTCTTTCCTATTCGACCCAAAATGTATAAATACGCACAATCTGTAAGCCTTCATGATTCGGATTCTAATTCCGTTTCTCCTGCCTACCTCTCTTCTGTATTCGATCCAAATGAACAACTCCATCCCACAGTGTTGCGTTCTGATATATAGGAGATTTGGAAATAGCATTTTGGGTCGTATTGGGACATTTGAATTGGACGCCGCTAGGACTGAATAGCTATACGTAGCAGCGTTACAACAACATTGTAAATCGATGATAGTAGGATTTGTCATTTAATAATGAGCTCCAAAATGATGAATTAATCTTTCTTAATCCATCATCAACCTTCACTAATTACTGACTGCCTTTTGTGAAATTTCTGATTTACGGCTTTTATTGGGCTACTTTTTCGAAAAAAACTATTTTATATTTCATTGTAACGCAAACATTTAAAATGCAGAAAACGTTAAACATGTACAATATTTCAATATGGGGTGTGAAGTAGTGCTCACCGAAGATAGTGTATGAGATTGTACAAGACTCTGAATTGATCGATGTTAGACAGTAACACCGTTAGATATCGTCTCAGTGGTCCAGAGGCTAGGCCTTTACCCTCAAGACCGAAGGTCCTGCGTTCAAATGGTGTGAGGTGCAGGAGTCGTGGATGCGCACTGCCACTGATGAGTTCCATACCAGGCCGAAATAGCCATTTTTCAATGTTTCCAGGTTTCTAATGGTGATGGTCTAACATTGACCGATGCATGATTTCAAAAATGTACTATCTTATTAGTAAAATAGTTTTACCTTATACGCTTACTTTTTTTTTAGAGCAACGGAATATGAATTGGAACAGTGTAAAAAAACAAATGAAGATTTATTAAGTCAGAAAAATGCTAACATTCGAACTTTACAACAGGAGGTATGATATGTCTTTTTTCTTTTTCGCGTTGTATCTTTTCTTACATACATGGTGTATTTTTTTTCCATACTCATGATTGCTACTAAATTTGTCATCATCAGTAGTGTACTTGAAGAGGTGGCCGGTGGAAGAGGCTGTGTTAGGATATTCATCCAATATTCTAAGATAACTATTGGTCAATTCCTATTGGTTAATTCCTACTGGTCAATTTTATGGTCGTCCTAGTAGATATTACTGTCACGTGCTCCAATGTTGTTTCTTACTGGTTGTCCTGACTATCAGTGTTACCTCAAATGTTGCTTTATATTGGTCGTCTTAACTGTTGATGTCACAGACTTCGATGCTGTTTACCATTCGACGAAAATGTATAAATACGCATTATCTGTAACGTTTTATGACCCGGATCCGGTCCCGGATCCCTAGTCCGGGATCCTGATTCTCTCCTGGACTCGAAGCTCGTGCTTTCTGGATGCTTGTAGAATACATGTTCTACTTCACATTCGTCTTCTTACTTTAATCAATATGGGGGTTGGGATAATCAGATTTGAGTAGCATATCGTGTCGCCGGATCCCCAATCCTCGCTCTCGTTTTCCGGCTAAGGGGTAAACTTGTAATAGTTCAAGCATATCAAGTTGACGTGCTTACGTTGCAGGGGTAACAGGCTGTAAATAATCCATTTCATAGATGCGTAGTCAGATAAAAAGAAATCTAATATTTGTAAAATAATTTATCACATTCAACCTTTAGTGGTAGGTTTTTTTGTCTAACTACTCTTGATGCGTACCTTGTAAGTAGTATGTAGTATGTAAGAGAGAATTTCGAAGAACACATAGGAAAAAAATTCAATCAACAATTCGAAAAGTACATTAGAATACATTTGCAATTGTTAAGTAATTTGAAGCAATCAGTAACAGCTTGAAATAATTCTCTCTTAATACAACCCAGCTATTCCTACTAATGCTTAGTAGTATTCTCGGACACCAAATTCACTCGAGACATTGTCCTAAATCAGAACACGGTTGAAAACAGGAAAAAATAGGTTATATTCTAATAACAAGGTTAGAATGGAAGACATGAAGGTTCAAAGTAAAAAAAAGACGGTAGTATATTTATAGTTTTCTCACATGAGATTTTAGAATGTTCTCTCAGTTCTGGTTGTCGCTGATTGGTGGATGCGAAAGAGCCAATCATTGTTCAGTAACGCAATCATGTTTTTTAATCCAATCTACGTCCCGCTAACAAGTTCTTAGTGTGCTGAACGAGATCGATTGGCCGTAGTTTCTGTTGCAACAGAACGTCTGAAGATATCACAGATAAACAGTGCTTGACAACTTTGTCGATCGAAACTTTTTTATACAGGGATCCATAAGCCAGTTAAGCCAGAAGTCAAGAGCACAAGAATGCACAGATATATTTGGCGGAATGGTCGGTGTGTCAACGTTGATGTAATCTAAGCTAACTAGCTGTCATAAGATGTGCATAGTAAGCTGCACTCTGAGCTGGTTGTTTTGGTTGTGGAGCTTTCATTGTTCTTCTACTGAACAACATCATCAGCACAAACTTCAGATAGAAGTGAAGCATTCGAATTTCTCCACGTTTGACCTGTAGCTTGTTCTGCTAACCTCCATCTTGATTGGTTGCTGTTGACTTTTGACCTGTCGTTGTTTGCAACTTTGTTTTGATTGCACCCCCCTTTTAGCAGAACAAGCTACAGGTCAAACGTGGAGAAATTCGAATGCTTCACTTCTATCTGAAGTTTGTGCTGATGATGTTGTTCAGTAGAAGAACAATGAAAGCTCCACAACCAAAAACAACCAGCTCAGAGAACGAAACACCACCACCACAATCATCCACCTGAGCTACAAGTTTTCTCCACCATCTCATAAGCTGCACTCAAACATGATCTGGTGCAGATGTTTCAAGTCTGGTAAACAATACATATTGTTACATAAGAGAACTTTGCATAGATTGTGTAAGGACCGGGTTGGAGAGTGCTAATCAATTGGAAATAGAAGGCATATTTAGTAAATAGAGCCATCTATTTTATTTCATTTTAATTACTGTGTGCAAGGTGTCTGGTGTGAGCACAGCATTCTTTGAATTTGATGAACAGTAATTGGTCGTAGTCAGTAATGTCACGAACGATGGGTAGAGTTCTTCGAGGAACGATTCAGATGACCCGTTGTTCCAACAACAACGTCGCACAAACCGGGTTCGCCTAAGTATGTTATACGGAAACTATCTGTTCATAACTATCGAAGTCATCGCGGGCCACTAAAGTGATGAATGATCCCTACGTTGAATTTAACGCAGCCACAAGTATCATAACACGAGATTATATATGCGTATAGTAAGTATATGTATATGTTAAAAAGAGTTATATATACTATTCATTCTATCAATTCGTGTTATGTTATTGAGTGTACATTTTCTTTTTTTTTTTTAGAATGAAACATTACAAAATCAAATAACAGCTTTACACATTGATTTAAACAAACAAAAACAAATTGTCCAGTTAAAACAAGAAAAAATTGATCAAATGGAAGTGTACTTGTCAAAATTACCAACATTGGAAGATTATCAAGAAACTTTAAACAAAGTAAGCAATTCAGTTGATTTTATTTTAATGAGTATGTGAATTTATTTATAAGAAAGTGTTAAGTAGTTTTGGTAATGAAGTCTTTGTTATTATTACTATTATTATCGGATGTGAAGCACTGCTCACCAAAGATAGTGGATGAGGTTGTGCAATATATCATAAATTTTTATAACAAATTTCTTTTTAACGCTTTTTGCATTGATGCGTATAAACATGAAAAATTGAATCTTCGTTTAAAATAACTAATATTATTTGCTGAAAAGTGACTTGCTTCGTGAGGGTGAATTCTAGGAGTTATAGTGAGAAGCTGTGACCCCGTTTAGTTTAACCGTGTCCAATCAATATGAGGCCATAATTACCCACCTGAGAAGACAATCGATGATAATCACACAATATCATAGATTGGTTGAAGTTAAACTGAGTCATGTTGGTAGGGGTAGACTACCTGGTTGGGGCCCTCAAGATAATAGTCACCGATGGTTAGAGACCCTGAATGACATGGTTCGAAATCGTTTGCAATGGCGCAGGTGCATCCATCGTTTGTGTTCTCCCAAATTTTATTCTTTTTCTTCTCAAATTTATTTCGTTGGATTATACTCCTTGAATAACATCTTCAAACCCTTATCTTTCCAATTACTGCTCATACTTCTACTATCTCTACCTTTATGGGATTTCGATTAACAACTTCATTTTTCCGCTAGTGTGATTATGGCAACTTAAACTGATGTACTTGCGTAGGAAGTTCTATGTTGTTGCTGACTGAATTAATACAGTCAGATATTGACGCACTAGTGGTCTAGAGGTTAAGTGTTCACGCGTCAAGTCAATTCCCGCTTTGCAACAATCTCCACAACCTTACATTGTTAAAAGACTTGATTAAAACCAATACAACCTGTTGAAATTCTATCTTTATATTACAACCTAGCTATTCCTACTAATGCTTAGTACTCTCGGACACCAAATTCACTCACCTGAGACGTTCTCCCATAAAAATAAAATATATTCCAATAACAAGGTTAGAATGGAAGACAAAAAGGTCCAAAGTAAAAATAGACATTAGTATTTTGAGATGGTGGAGAAAACTTGTAGCTCAGGTGGATGATTGTGGTGATGTTTTGTTCTCCGAGCTGGTTGTTTTGGTTGTGGAGCTTTCATTGTTCTTCTACTGAACAACAACATCATCAGCACAAACGTCAGATAGAAGAAGTGAAGCATTCGAATTTCTCCACGTTTGACCTGTAGCTTGTTCTGCTAACCTCGATCTTGATTGGTTGCTGTTGTCTTTTGACGTGTCGTTGTTTGCAACTTTGTTTTGATTGCACCCCCTTTTGATCTGTTTCTTGATCCTATGATTTTTCTGATTGGTTGATAGATTGAGTCAATGTAGTGAAGGAGAACACAGGTGGGGCAACCGAATTGTATTTATCGAAAATTACAGAGTTACTCAGTTAAATCGGAAAACCATATCGTAAACCGTCGTTAATTTGCAAAATATCAGTTCATCATATCGAACTGGACTGTTCCTGTTGCAAAACATCAATCCATTGTCACTATTCATGCGTTTCATCATACAAAGTCCATTGTGTTCCCACTCTTCCTTTCTTGTTGATCTTCCCCCATCTTCTGCCGCCAGATATTACGTTTACACTCACATCATATACTACTTATAAGTAGCCCGCACCACACTCGTCCCCCCTCTTAATAAGCTGTCGTCACTTTCAAAACAGGGACCCTGGTCAGTTTATATCACCTTCCGTATTCCTTGACACGCTACAATATGCCGGATTACCACTTCGGTCATTGTTCTTGCCCGCTGGTCTGGTATGGGTACGGCATCTATCCAACGTGTAGCGTTTACTAGCTCCCGCTGCTGGGACACGGTGGCAGGCACACTCGATAAATTGCAACGCCAACAACTGTGCCCTCGACTCCCCATCCATACTCGGCAGCGTACGGCGCAGCAACATCGCATCATCATCATTGATGTTGTTTCCAATATAGACTTGATTTTGTTTCTTTTTGTTTGTTTAAGTTATTTCATGTTTTTTCAATTAATTCAAAATTCAATGCGTGTATTTGTTGATTTATTTTAAAAAATAATTTAGTTACAATTGGTCAGTAATCAAAATTCACTTCTGGAAAAAAATATTGAACAATATAAAATGAAATTAAATCAATGTGATACACAGTTGACTCATTCAACGATTGAAATTGAACAATTAAAACAACGTGAACAATCACTTCAGACACAATTGAATACAATTATGGAGGTAATTTTCTATAATTGATTGATTGATTGATTGATTTGTTCATCTATATAAAACATATGATTATTATTGGTATATATAGATCAGCATGTAAATATTCATACATACATACAAATTAATGAAAGGATGGCGGCAGATGAATAGATGATGAAGTATTAAAACTTCATCACTCTTTCCATTCTTGTTTAACTTTGTCGTAGACATCCTCTTAGAGTTAACATTCAACTCGTCAGATTTTTCAGGAGTTGACCTTCTACCAGGAAATTCGCCTATTGATCTAGTATATGCCGATGACATAGCTCTACTTGGTGAAGACGCTGACAAAATTCAGAGTCTTCTGATCGCCCTAAGCAACAATGCAAGCATGTTCGGGATGCGGTTCTCACCCTCGAAATGCAAAATGTTGCTTCAAGATTGGGTTGCATCGGCACCTCAACTAGTGATAGGGAGTGAAGTATTCGAGCGTGTTGATCCCTTCACTTATCTGGGGAATCTCATCAGCGCTGACGGCCTGGTGACTGACGGAATCTCGACTGGCTTTTGCCAACCTGCGTCACTTATGGCATAGGCGAGATATCCGTTCGCTGACCAAAGGACGGGTGTACTGCGCAGCAGTTCGCTCCGTTCTCCTATATGGCTGTGAAACATGGCCGTTAAGAGTAGAAGATGCTCGTAGGTTACTAGTATTTGATCATAGATGTTTAAGAAGCATTACTCGTATATCGTGGGACAACCGAGTAAGCAATGCTTTTGTTAGGAAACGAGTTCTAGGTAAGGATGGCAAATCAATAGATGAAGTGGTGAAGCTTCATCAGTTGAGATGGTTGGGACATGTGTTGCATATACCCCCAAACACCGAATGCCTCGATGAGCTATGTTTTGTGATGTACGAGGAATAGGTTGGACGAAAGCTAGGGGTGGCCAAACCAAGACATGGCACAAATTCATGATGTCATTGACAAGTGAACTGAGTCATGTTGGTAGATGTAGACTACCTGGTTGGGGTCCGCGAGACGATAGTCACCGATGGTTAGAGACCTTGAACGACATGACTCAAAATCGCTTGTAATGGTGCAGGTGCATCTACTCGTTGTGTTCTCGAAAATTCTAATCTTCTGAATTCGTCAACACCTCTACCTTGTTCTTCCTAAACTTATCTCACTGAATCGTATTTCTTGAACGATATCTTCGAATCGTAATCTTCTCCATGGTCACTAATACTTCTACTATCTCTACCACTATGGGATTTGAACTGATAGTTGCATCTCTGTGCTAATGTAGTATGGCAACCTGAACTCATGTACTTATGTACGAAGTTCTACGTTGTATTTGACTGACTAACTGATACAACATACAAATCAATGAATTTCTGAATGAACTGGGATAATACTATCCGGTTCCTCAAATTGAAGTGGGTGATTTTTTCAGGGGAATGACTACTCCCCGGTTCTTTGACCACATACAGGTCTGATCTAATCCACAACGTCGAAGGGCAATGTCAGGAGATGAGGTTCCATGGTATCCGGTGACCATCAATCGGGTTCATACGCCATCATTTATTACTCCTTTAGAATCCTGAAATCCATGTACACCATCGGTTTGGAATGAAAGTTTTTCAACTCACCCTAAATAGATCCTCCATTTACAAATTAATCATCTAAAGATCGTTTAATATAAACTCATTTCATCAGCATTATTGTAGAAATTCTTTTTCTAATTATTTTTCTTTGAGTTTCTGAACGATTCTTATAAAATGACATATAGAAAAGTGCTCATTACTGCGACTAGCTTCGTGAGTGAATTCGCTGAGTTTTAGAGAGAAACAGTGACCAGTGAAGTTCAACGGCATCCGTTGTGATGGTCACCCACTGGAAACAATGGTTACTAGTCATAGAATATCGTGGATTGATTGAGGTAGGACAATACACATTATTGGGTGCCGATTTAGTGGTCAGTAAGTTAGGTGTTTGCATGCGAGAATCCATTTACGGAGTCGTGGATACGCACTGCCACTGATAAGTTCCATACTAGGCCGAAACAGCCGTTCTATGCTTCCAGGTTTCTAATGGTAGTCTAACAATGATCAATTCATTATTTCAATGAAACTTAACACCACGAAACGGTGGTGTTATTTAAACTTCCCTCGCTGAAATAATTATTACGAGTTCACCTTAATCGGTAAACGAGAACTAGGATCGATGATCCGGTGATATGGGCTAGCCAAACCCCCCATTCAGTAGTGGAAGAAGACTTGATATGAAGTAGAACCTGTACTCAAAAAACATCCAAATAGTACACTGTTCGAGTCCAGAAGAAAATAAGGATCCCGGATCATAAAACCTTACAGACAATGCGTATTTATACAGTTAGGTTGAATAGGAAACAACATTTGAAGTATGTGACATTGATAGTTAGAGGACGATCATAATATTAACCAGTAGGAATTGACCAATAGAATTAGACAAAATAATTCTCTTAGAATATTAGATGAATATCCTAACAAGTACGGTATGGAATTTTCGATTCTGATATATATCAACAAGTTTCCCATACCACACACATTTAGTGAACGGTTGTTGAAAGTAAGCAGCTCAGAAATCGACACTTTTTGAACAGTCATTTCTTCCACAACAGATTGCCAGTCATTGCAATGTCTGGGAGTGTAATTTTTTTTGTGCGTTATAAAAGGATAGCTCATGAACATTTTATGTACGCGCCTGAATAGATGATGCGATTAATAAACATGATTGATGTGTTAAAACAAGCAAACAACAGGAGATAATTAGTTGAATTATTTTGATGTTAGGAAAAAACAAATAACCCAAATATTCAAACAGACCGCCCAATTTCTGCCAAATTATTGATTCAAATATTGATTACTTAGAAATAGTTTTATCCTAAATGGAAGTGATTTATTCCATGAACAGTGTGTGTGCGCAAACATGCACCATGTCCTACATTGCACTTAAACCTAACTGACTACTTAGTTGATTGATAGTGTTTTTCAGAAAGTACCGGTGTAAGGATATTCATCCAATATCCTAAGAGAAAATTATTGGTCGATTCCTATTGGTCAATTTTATGGTCGTCCTAGGTATCAATGTCACGTACTCCAATGTTGTTTCTTATTGGTCGTCTTAACTGGTAATGTCACAGACTTCAAATGTTGTTTCCTATTCGACCTAAATGTACAAAATACGCATTATCTGTAACGTTTTATGACCCGAACGTGGACCCGGATCCCTAGTCCAGGATCCTGATTCTCTTCTGGACTCGAACCTCGTACTTTCTGGATGTTTGTAGAATACAGGTTCTACTTCATAAAAAGTAGTCTTCTTCTTTTACTCGATGGGGGTTGGGGACACTCGGATTAGATTAGCATGTCGTTTTCCAACTAAGGTAAACTCGTAATAATTCAAGCATCTCAAATGATATGTTTACGTTCATGTGTAACAACCAGAAAGAGATATAAAAGGAAATATCTTTGTGTATGATATTCACATTTTGTTATATTGTTGTATAGCGTCTAAATGAAAATAAAACTGGGCAATTCAATACTATGAACAAATCAAAATTGACGCCAATTTTTGTTGAAGATTTAAAGTGTGAATTAGAACGTTATCGGAGTGCATTTGAAAAAACTAAAAAAGTGAGTAAAAAACCATATCAATACATTACTTATTAAATACAATTGCTTTTTTTAAAAATTCTCTCACTGACAATGATAGTGATTCCATGTAATTTTTGGTATAAAACGTGTAACGTTTTTTTTGTTACTATCAAAATATTTGAACCTTAGTTGACTCTATGGTGGTGTTTCGTTCTCTGAGCTGGATATCCAAGAAACACCACCACAATTATCCAGCTGAGCTACAAATTTTCTCCACCATCTTAGTTAACTCTGCATTTTCCAGACATTGTTCTCTATTTCATATGCATCTATGAGCTGGCCTCCATGACCGTTTTTACCACGTAGTCTGTCGGAAGAATTCCGTATGATTTTGACTATCTCAAATACGCTATAACGTCAAAGAAGATTTCACAAGGTTTTCTTATCCATGCTGTCAAATGCTTTCCACCTAATTGAGGAAGTTGTGGCCTAGTAATGGGTTTCATTCAATCGACTGTTCAAAAATGATTAGTAATGTCGGAATTGGTCGGTATGTAATCGATCCTTGCGAAAGTCTGCTTATTGATCTCGAAGTTGGGTGTCTACTTAATCTTTTATTCATTTCAATAACATCAAATTAAAATGTCTAACAATAGTTCTCACACTAAAATCTTTCTGAGGAATCTTCATGAACTATTCTTCTTTCTAGTCCTCTTATACACTTGTCCTTCCTCCTAATTCTTTCAGAAAAGAACATGGAGCATCTTTCGAGTTAGTTACCTTAGAATCTGACTTCAGTTTTCCAGCTAGTATTTTGCTTGTTCTTTCTACTCTGTATGGGAATGACAACGGCAATAGGTAACATTCGACCTTTATCTACACTTATCAAATAAACTGGTATTAGAAGTCCGGCTGTTATAGAGACTCTTTCAGAAAAATGTCGGACTATCATTAATTCTCAATCCAGGACATTGTGTCGATGGACAGAATACTTTAAGAAGTAGTTCAACTGGCCCTCAGTCACACTTCGGTTACTCACCATATCCAATCAACCTGAATGGCAGGTTGATGGAAGTCCTCCAACTCTTAATGAGATTGAAAAGGTTATAGATAACCTAAAGCGAGGGAGAGTAGCAGGTTCTGATGGGTTAACCCCTGTGACTTTTAAGGTTCGTGTTCCATTTTTAGCAGTTAGATTGACTGAGATCTTAGGTAGGATCAGGAAACTGAGCGTAATCCTATCCGACCGGTTTCAATCACTGATTGTCCCAACAAATTGTCTAGAATCTTATCTTTAATTATACTACGACACGTAACTGGAGCTGTTGAAGAGCAGACTAGAGAAACCCAGGTTGGTTTCAGTCCTGGACGTGGCTGCCTAGACCAGATATTCAGACTTCGTTACAACCTAGAACATCGGCACACGTTCAGACCGTCGCACAGTAGTAGTATTTATCAACCTTAAGATGGCATTTGACTCTGTTGATCCTGAGGTCCTGTGGCAGTGTATGTCATTGAAAGGTGTACCACAGAAGTACATTAAGCTTATACAAGCTCTCTGCTCAAACACTACTGGTCGAGTTACAGCTTAAGACGAATTGATTACCTCCAGTGCTGTTCGTCAGGGTTGTCGGCTCTCTCCATTCTTGTTTTAACTTTATCGTTGATGTATTTTTAGATACGACACTTTCATCGTCTGATTTTTCAGGAATTGAACATTTACCAGGATATTCGTTTGTCGACATAGAAGATGCCGGTGGTATATAGTTCTATTCGATGAAGTTTCATGTTAGGTACTGATCTATCATTCTTGTGGTCATTGTTCTGATTATATCCAGTCAACGTTTTAAATAAACCGCTAAATTTTTAGTTAGTTGATTATTTAATAAAAACTATTTCATTTTATATATTGAACAAATTATTTATTGACAATTGATCCTTGTTTAAATAGATCTCTATTTGCTGTAAATAAGTCTAATCTGCTTGTTATAATGCTGCTACGTATAGCTATTCAGTCCTAGCGGCGTCCAATTCAAATATCCCAATACGACCCAAAATGCTATTTCCAAATCTCCTATATATCAGAACGCAACACCGTGGGATGGAGTTGTTTATTGGGTCAAGTACAGAAGAGAGGTAGGCAGGAAGAAACGGAATCCTGGAGTCTTACAGATAGTGCGTATTTATACATTAAGGTCGAATAGGAAAGAGCATCGAAGTCTGTGACATTGACAGTTTAGGACGACCAATAGGAAAGAACATTTAAAATGACATTAACAGTCCGGAAGACCAATCAGAGACAACATTGAAGTATTTGACTTTGACAGTTAAAACGACCATAAATTTGACCAATATAAATCGACTAATAGGATTATACTTCCAAAAATAGTACTCTTAGGATATTTGGTGAATATTCTAACACTGCTAAACATTTGAAATCATAAAACTTGATATCATTATTATTGTGTTTCTTGATTATTAAAGTTCCACTAATGCAATGTACTTTTTTTTGTGTTACACGTATTCTGTCAGCTTCTTGAAGCAGAAACATGTCGTGCAGAAACAGCAGAAACTCATCAAAAACTGGAACAACGTAAAGCTGATGAGTTGCGTACGCGGTTAGAAGCAGAAATGACTGGTATTCAAGCATCGCTATCAGCTAGACGAGATGAAATTCGTGAATTAAAAAAGCATATCTCTGAAGTGAGTGGGGTTTTTCCTATTTGGAGTTGCGTTATTTTTTGAAAACGAAATTCCTAGAGTTTACAATGACAATTGTTATGTTCAACTCAGTCAGTCAGTCAAATGCAACGTAGAACTTCGTACGTAAGTACATCAGTTCATATTGCCATATCATATCAGCACAGAGATATAATTGTCAATTCAAATCCAATAGTAGAAGAGGTAGTAGAGGTATTAGAAGTAATCGGAAAGGTGAGGATTAGAAGATATTATTCAAGAAGTATGATTCAGTGAGATAAGTTTAGAGAGTCGAAACTAGGGATGTTGAAGAATCCAGAAGATTAGGATTTGAGAGAACACAAAGAATAAATGCACTGGCGCCATTGCGAACGATTTTGAGCCATGTCATTCAAGGTCTCACTAGCCATCGATTATTATCATCTCGCGGACCCCAACCAGGTAGTCGACAATTACCGATATGGCCAAGTCCATTCATCAATGACTTCATGGATTTCTGCCATGTTTTGGTCTGGCCACCCCTAGCTTCCTTCCAGCCTATTCCTACACTGCAAAACAAAGCTCTTCGAGGCAGTCGGTGGTTGGGCATACGCAGCACATGTCCCAACCATCTCAACTGATGGAGTTTCATTACTTCATCCATTGATCTGCCATTCTTACCTAGCACCCGATTCCTAATAACAGCGTTGCTCACTTGGGTGTCCCAGGATATACGAGCAATGCTTCGAAGCCACGTATGATCGAAAACCAGTAACCTACGTACATCTTCTACTCTCATTGGCCATGTTTCACAGCCATAAAATAAGATGGAGCGGACTACTGCGCAGTACACTCGTCCTTTAGTCATCAAACGGATATCTCGCCTACGCCATAAGTGACGCAGGTTGGCAAAAGCCAATCGAGCCTTCTGTATCCGTGCTGAGATTTCGTCAGCCAGTTATGTTCAAATATCAATAGTTTTATCTTATTTTCTCCTTCATGAGTTATGGAACTCTTTCTGTAGTGTTATCTAGTTCCTTGGTTCAAAACAATCTTCGCCAAGTAAACATTTTGTATCAGAAAATATTGGCATCTGTATATAATTTTGTTTTACTGTATTACTTAATGAATTTGAATTAATTTCATTTTTAAGAAATCTTTTAAATTTGAATTATTCATTTGAATTATTTCAAATTGTCAAAGATATTTTTTTACATTGAAATCATGAATCAGTAGCCATTATTAGTCTAGAAGTTAAGCGTTCCCTCTTTAAATGGCCTTACCTCTGGAGACAGAAATACATGAAGTAAGTTAAGGTGTGATATATTTAGGGTTGACCTTTTCTAACCACTTTCTTCCGTTGTGAGAAGGCAGCATCGCTCCAGATGCTGGTTGTCCGAGGTAAAAGCCTTACTGCTGTCACACTCCTCTGCAGTCAGCAGTATGACTTCACCCTCAGACGTTGAGTAGCTGCTTTTAGTCTCATCGTTCTTCAATAGACCTGCCTGGCATGGTAGAACCTACAGGAACATATGTTCCAGCCAATATAGCTCGGTTGGGTCATCACAATAGGCAAGTATGACCACTACGTCAAGGTAGCAGCTACGGTCGGGTAAGTGTTCGTGCACAAGACAAGATATCGTGAATTTGATTCCCGCGATCAATCTAAGGATTTTGCACAACCTCATCCATTATCTTCTATAGTTACTGCCTCACATCCGGCAGGTTTGAACCTTGCTGGTCACTGCTTCTCATTAGAACTCTGAGAATTTCCTCACGAAGCAAGTCATTAAACAGCATCTAGGCTTGGGGATTAAGCGTTCGCGGGCGCGAGACCAAATATCTTGGGTTCGATCACCGCCAGTTTCGAAAGGTCGTGATGAGTCCCATATTAGGACGAAGCGGCCGTCTACATAATGCCTCCAGGTTTCGTGATGGCGATCTAAAACAACGATCGATCCATAATTTCAATGTAAAATAACAAGTCTCCATTAATTTCTATAAAGATATTTTTATTCGGTGAAGGTTAAATGTATATCCTTTTTTCTTCTTTTCCACCTAAATTTATTTAGACAACATTAGAAAATCAAGAAGCTTATCATGCATTAATAAATATTTTTTCTAAACCATGAATCGATCAATGTTAGACCACTATTAGAAACCTGGAAGCACTGAAAGACGGCCGTTTCGTCCAGGTATGGGACTTATCAGCAGTGCGCGTCCACGACTCCTGCACCCCGCAGGATTAGAACCCAGCACCTTTGGTATTGTAGGCGAACGCCTAACCATCGGACTGTTGATGAGTCCCATACCAGGACGAAACGGCCGTCTTTCAGTGCTTCCATGTTTCTAATGGTGGTCTAACATTGATCGATACATGGTTTCAAAAATGTGTAACTTAACAATCTTCACAACCCCGTAATGCAAATATTTTTTCGTTATGGAAATCCACAAAAATGGTCAATTCAGTCAACGTTGGCCAGTTGATTTGCCATCCTTACGTAGTACCTTTTTCCTAACCACAGCGTTGCTTACTAGATGGTCCCAGGATAAACGAGCAATGCATCAAAGACACCGTTGATCGAAAATCAGTAACCTACGAATATCCTCTATTCTTAGTGACCATTTTTCACATCCTTATAGTAGAATGGAGTGAACTGCTGCGTGGTAGACTCGTCCTTTGGTTAGCAAACGCCATACCTCGCCCACGCTATAAGTGATGCAAGTTGGCAAAAGCCAATTGAGCCTTCTGTATCCATGCTGAGATTTCGTTAGTCAACAGGCCATCAGCGCTGACAAGACTACCTAGATAAAAGGAGCGGTCGACATGCTCAGCTACTTCACTTACTATCGCTAGTTCACTGGCCGATGCTACCCAATCCTAAAACAACGTTTTGCAGTTGGACGGAGAGAATCGCGTCCTGTGCATGCTCGCATTGATGCTTAGGATAGTCAGAAGACTCTTCATTTTGTCAACGTCTTCACCAAGTAGAACTATGTCATTGGCATATTCTAACTCAACAAAGGAGCCTCCTGGTAGAAGGTCAACTCGTGAAAAGTCAGACGATGAAGGTGTCATCTCTAAAAGCATGTCACTGGTAAAGTTAAATCAGAATGGAGGGAGTAGGCAACCCTGACGAACAGCACTTGAAATAATGAATTGCAATGACAGTTTTTCGCCGTAAGTAGTGTTCGAGTAGGGAGCTTGTATAAGATTAATTTACTTCTTGGGTATACCTTTCAGTGACAGACACTACCATAGAACCACAGAGTCAAATGCCGCTTTAAAGTCTAGGAACACGACTATTGTTGGACGCCTAAATGTGTCTCTGTGTTCCAAGACCTATCATAATGTGAATATGTTGTCTATACAGCCACGTCCAGGTCTGAAACCAACCTGATTTTCTCGAGTCTACTCTTCACGAGCTCTGGTTAAACGTCTAAGTACTATCGAGGCTTGTATAGGTTTAATATACTTCTTCGTTAGTACATCTTTCAATGACATACACTATCAATAAATTCGATAAGACTTTGATCTTTACCCTTCTGATGCTTTTTTCCCCTCCATAATTTAGATAACATTAGAAAAACAAGAATTATTATCCACACATTTTGAAGCTTATCATACATTACGAAATCTCATTTCTTTATGGAAATCTATTAATGGTGGTCAATTATGTCAACGTATTTACGAATTCATCCGTGAGAATGTTAATGAACTTGTTTGTTTAGTGCAGCACCTAAATCATTTAGCTAATGGACAGAAATTAAATTTAAATGAATTACTAGTTCAACCAAAACCATTAGCAAATAGTTTAAATGATATACTATTGTTAAATCATGATGACATTGAAATCAAAGATGATGATGATGACGGCGAGGTTGTTGTTGATGGTGGTACATTGGGAAATGATACCCGAACACAATCCACATGTTGTCCTGATAATAATAAGAAGGGTAAGTTAATTGTTTTTAAAACTATTTATTGATTTGTATTCATCAAATTTAGTCAAGTAAATGATCGTTCACTGATTGAACGGATGGTCTTACTTACTTACTTAGTTACGCCTGTTACATCGCCCGCCAATGGAGCACATAGGCCGCTGACCAGTATTGTCACGGGCTTCTTTTTCCAGTTCTATCCAATTTTTGTTCATTCTTCTCATGTCTATCTCCGTTTCTTGGCATAATGTGTTTCTTGGCCTTCCTCTTTTCCTTTTACCTTGAGGGTTTCATGTGAGGGCTTGTCTTTTGATGCAGTTGGGTGCTTTCTGCAATGTGTGTCCTATCCAATTCCAGTGTTTCTCGCTTGATTTATCCTTCACTAGAATCTAGTTTGTTCTATTCCACAGTAGGTTGTTGTTGATGGTGTCTGGTCAGCGGATCCAAAGTATTTTGCGTAGACAACTGTTAATAAATACTTGTATCTTCTGGATGATGGCTTTGGTAGTTCTCAAAGTTTCCGATCCATACAGTAAAACTTTCTTGACATTTGAGTTGAAAGTTGTGATTTTGGTGTTGGTTGATAGTTGGAGTTTGGAGTTCTAGATGTTCTTCAACTGTAGAAATGCAGCCCTTGCTTTGCCAGTCCGCACCGTCACATCTGCATCGGATCCACCTTAATTGTCGATAATGCTGCCTAGATAGGTAAAGGTGTTTACGTCCCCCATGGCATCCCCATCAATAGTGTGATTTGGTTGGCTCATGTTGTGTTGTGTGTTTCGAGACCGATCAAATATTGATGTTGACAATAACTAACCTAATCTAGACACTGTTGAATTACACTTTCCAGTAATGAAATAAGAATGTTTAATGTTTGTCTCTTTCTAAGACCGAAATATTTACTGCTAGGTTTTGAGCATCATAATCATTCAAATAGATCGTAAGGCAGTAAAATCTTCGCCTGGAGCCCTTCTAGGGTTACCGACGGTCCTAAGCCCGAACAAAGCAGGAGGGTTGGGCACGGGGTTAGCAACCCTATGCTGTAGAAATCTAACACGCTACGAAAACGCTAAACAGGGAAAATAATTCGCTGGTCAGTGGCCTATGCTCGATTAGGGGTAATAGGCATACGGATGTAAAGCGATTAAGTGAATTAACCAGTCATGATGCGTTAGTGTCTGATGACATCTCGACACGACTACCGAAAAAATACTGGTCAAGGTTTATCAACTTGCATCGCTTGTAGCGCAGACCACATATCAACCTTTCAACAGTCAGTCAGTCAGTTGCAACGTAGAACTTCGTACGTATGTACATAAGTTCATGTTGCCATACCACATTAGCACAGAGATGCAAATGTCAAATCAAATTCGATAGTGATAAAGATAGTAGAGGTATTAATGGTAATGAAGAAGACTAGGGTTTGAAGATATTATTCAAGAAGTATAATTCAGTGAGATAAGGTTAAAAAGACAAAGGTAGAGGTGTTGACGATTCCAGAAGATTAGGAATCGTCAGCCTTTGCGCGTCGGTGGTTCAATGATAGAATGCTTGCCTGCCACCCGGGCGGTCCGGGTTCGGTTCCCGGCCGACGCAAGCCGCTTTGAAGCTGCTAACTAGACGTGGTGGTCGGGCTTGTCTATCGTGATGACCCAACCGAGCTATATTGGCTGGAACTTATGTTCCTGAAGGTTTTACCATGCCAGGCAGGTCGATTGGAGAACGATGAAACTAAAAGCAGCTACCCAAGATCTGAGGGCGAAGTCGTACTGCTGACTGCAGAGGGTTGTGACAGCAGTAAGGCGTTTCCCTCGGACAAGCAGCATCTGCAGCGATGCTGCCTTCTCATAAGGAAGAAAGTGGTTAGAAAAGGTCGACCCTAAATATGTCACACCTCACCCTACCTCACGGATTTCCGTCTCCGTCAGTAAGGGTTCGCACTAAGGGCTTTCAAGAGCGGAGCTAACACTCAAAAAACTTCTCATAAAAAGGCCGTGCATGACCGGCGTCAAGCAGTTGTCCCTTGGGCTCTGTGGTCACGCTCGCAGGTCGTTCAGACCAACGCTAATCTTCCTTCGTTTTCAGGTTTCTCAAGAAACGACCTTCCACAGTGTGGGCAGCCGGGAAGTTACAACCGCCTTCATACCCGTAACAGCACACGAGATCGAATTGATCAAAATCAAACCCTTCCTTCACCCCCTAATACCTCTCTTATCTCCACGAATAACTCTTTTCAACCTTTCAACTGAAGTGTATTATATTATACGTAGCAATGCACTACTCTATCCTACTTTATGGCTGTAAAATATGATCCATGAAACTAGAATACATAGACAAACTTCTAGTTTTCGATCATGAATGTGTTTTCAGGTCATTGCTATCATTTCGTGGACAACTTAGCGAGCAATGTTTACATTGTATCTATGTTATTAGACACAAATGGAAAGTTGGTTGATGTGAGATAGTGAGTTGTTATAGACTTGAGCTGGTTAACATATGTGTTATGTATATTCCCATCCATCGCTTACTTCGAAGCGTGATGTTTGTTGAACAAAGTTAACAGTAGCCAAGTTAAAATTCACTATCTTCGAATGTTGTCCTGAGTCTTTTTGACAGGTGTAGATTACCTAGTTGGGTTCCATATGATAACTACAATCATTAGTTTTAGACATTTGGGGGGCACAGCTCAATTATTAGTCATCATGTCATCACATATGTATATTCACTGTTTGTCTTCTCTTAGATTATGTTTAATTTAAAAAAGTCTGGCTATTATCTCATTTAACTAAATTGCCAAAAACTGAACCATTATCCTTGAAGATCGCTGGAGTCTTTTGTAATTCATTACGATTGTCATTTGTGATACTAGTTTTCTGAGCTTAATGATCGGTGTTTAGTGTTCTGATTTTCATTCATTTAGAAACATTAAAATAAGTTCTGTCTGTGAATGCATAAACCTCACCATATAAAGATTTCCAGTCATACAAGGTAATGGACATTTTAACTGTCCATATTTTTTATCTCATCTATTCCCGTTATGAAGGCTGTAGGATGTGCTCTCCAATGTACTTTGAACCCACTCTGAGGATCAGATTAGAGAAACACGGTATAACATTATAAATTCATTGATTATTGATACTCGTTTGCACTATAATTTAGTACTATTTTCGGATTATGCTCCTAATCGACGTAATAGTTGCATTCTATTATTCATGATTGTTTATGACCGGAAATTATTGATAAGTGTTAACAATTTATATCAGTGTTCTGTCAAAAATATAATCTTAAATCCTTCACATGACTCTAGAAGGCGACAAAAAAACATGTATTTTTGTGTCCAGCGATCTGATTCTAGTTTGTACGAACGATTAAATATGCTGTTAAAATAGAACACGTAAGAGAAAAGTAAAGCGAAGTGGAGAAAGCAACTGAGCCAACTCGATCTAATGAGGCATGACGAAGTATTGATCGTCATAAATAAGCTAGACATGTAATAAACGAAGTGGGCAATGCACACACATAGTCAAGTACAAAACAACCAAGGTTATAAGGCGAATAATAGACAAGGTCGAAAGACTTGTATCCTCCGGAATTCCGTGCCAACAGTTCTATTTCTCTCAGATTCCGTAGATACAACTCTTCTTTTTGTAATATTGTTGCCTAAAAAGAAGACTCGATCCCCGAGACAGGAACTATTGGACTTGAATCTGTCTTTTTGAGCTCATGAACAAAATACATACTAACTTTCAGTCAGTCAGTCATTCAGTCACATGCAACGTAGAACTTCGTACGTAATTACATCAGTTCATGTTGCCATGCCACATTAGCACAGCGATATAATAGTCAATTCAAATCCAATAGTAGAAGAGGTAGTAAAGGTATTAGGAGTATGATTCAGTGAGAAAAGTTTAGAAAGTCAAAACTAGAGGGGTTGAAGAATCCAGAAGGTTAGGATTTGAGAGAACACAAAGAATAAATGCACCGGCGCCATTGCAAATGGTTTTGAGTCATATCACTCAAGGTCTCTAACCATCGATTATTATCATCTCACAGCCCCCAACCAGGTTGTCGACAACTACCGACACGACTCAGTCCACTTGTCAATGACTTCATGGATTTGTGCCATATTTTGGTCTGGCCGCCCCTAACTTTCTTCCATACTAACTTTAATCTTCGCATGAACAATAACTTCAATTCGTCACTCTCATATAACCAGCTCTATATTTTTCCGTTATAAACTGTTTAGTCTCTGCTTTATGGTTTAATATATATTTGTATTCATGGAAATGGGCACAAAAAACTCAATTATTCTGTCAACTTTTGGTTGTATTTGTATAAATGGTATTTCACTGCTAAGTTTCTACTTGTCGTTGTCTTTTTTCGGGAAGATTCCTTATTTGAAGAAATGAATTATCTTTAAATTATACTTTCTGTTACATTGAGTCACTGCTCGCACACATGCACACACAAAACTCTGTTGGCTAACACTCCATTATTTTTTCAGCTACAGTTATGGAGATCAGTGTTTTTACCTGTAGCAATCATCAATCAATCATTTTTTGATCTTCATTAGAAACGTAGAAGCACTGGACGGCCATTTCTTCCTTGTATGGAACTCATCAGTGGCAGTGCGCATCCGTGACTCATGCACCTCACACAATTCGAACCCAGGACATTCGGTCTTCAGTGCGAACGCTTAACCCCTGTACCACTGGGCCGGCATCCAACGGTGGTAATGCCTCACTCTGATCAATCTAGTACTGGGTTCAATTCATTATGGTCATGGTCGTAAGTGCGTATTGCTGATGGGCAGTCTCATACCAGGACGAAACAGCGGTCCAGTAATCCAACTTCTCTGGATGGCTATATTGATATCGATGTTATATTATCAAATGATTGAAATGTAAGTGTAAAAAAAGTAGTCAAATTTTTTTTCTTGTGCATATATTTTTACAGCTGACGATACATGGGAAATTTCATTCAATAATGTGGTAAAAACTGCATCTCATTTATCTAACACTATCAATAAAGAACAACTGCAAGATTCATTGTATCAGTTGATTAAAACACGAAGCCTGCTATTAAAACTACGTCAAGAACTTGCTAATAAATATGCTGATCATTTAGGTGGAAGAATAGATTGTATTGTTCAATAATCAACATTAATAACAACAACATCAATATACCACTCTATGCTTGTACATTTCTCGATCAGATTTTCTTTGAATTTATGCCCTAAAAATCAATACGCAGATTTATATTTTTCTATGCTGCATCATTCCCAACTTACTGTGAATAATCTCAGACATGAATTCCTGTGACTTACTTACTTATTCAAAATGAAGCATGGGCCACCAACCATTTTTGCTTAGCGTTTTTTTTGAAGTGAGTTGGCTTTCTAGGGGGATGAGGTTGTTAACCCCTGTTGCCTTTGTCTGCGTTTGTGACCGACTGTAACCCTAGCGAGGCTTCAGGTGGAGTTTAATGCAATCTTTAACATTTGAACGAAGTTTTACGTTACAAAACGTTATAGTTGAAATAATCTCACCTAGTTACATGATAATTAGCCTTAAAATGTCTTTATGTAGAAAGAGTTTCAACTTTAATAGAATGACATCACATTTGTACATTTCTATGAATTTGTATTACAATCCATTCACATACACACACATATATATATTTGTATTGAAACTTATTGTTTTCTTTTTAAACGTAGGTTTATTCTTCTTGATTCCTTCAGTTGTAAATCTCGTTTATCCTTTTATTCTGTACTATTTCTATTTTTAGATGTAACCGGTGTTTTTCTTTTTTCTACTGAATCTCTGTGATTTTCTTGAACTGCATTGACGCCTTCCATATTTATCTGTCCTCGCTTTCAATTGTATAACTTGAACTAAACAGAATTGTGCAGCTTTTTGATTGTGTTACAAGAAACAAACTCATTCTAGTAACAATGTTCAGTATTGCTTTTTTCACCGAACTGTAATCTATCCAGACAGAATGTTCATAAAAGTATTTGTTGGAATTGGTGTATTTATTTGAGTTCGTCAAAATATTTGTTAGTGAAATAACTTACCGTTAATATTTGTTTAGAACAGTTATCATCTATCCAACTTCTCTATTTTGAACTTACACTGGGCAATAACATGATTGTCTGGATTAACCATCATTGTTACTACGACTGTTAGAAGACCCCTGTTACTTTACGAAAATTTAGTTCAACAGATATCTGAATGTGGCCTCGTTTAGAATGAAACTCAAAAAAAATTCAGGAGCACCATTAACTCAATCGACTTTTGGCATCAGTGTTTTCACTTATTAGTACTTACTTTCAAACCGCTTCTTGATACTCTTTGAGTGTTTAGGGACGAGAATCGTAATTATACAAACCACCATCACCTTACCTAAGTAAACTGAAGTCAATCAGAATAACTATAACGAGAACTGATCTGTTTATCGAGGCAACGTAATAACTTCAACTTCGAAACCAAAAGTAACTACCAGATAATGAGAGACTGGAATTATTTGGGAAGAGAGATGGCGAACTGGAAATTCACAAGCTGATCTTTGGCTATGTCGAGTGTCACTCATATTTCCGTTGCTTAGGCAGTTAGATTTGTTATTTTGCACTTGAAGACTGTAAGTAAATAATCCTTATATTTCTCATTTTCCAAGTATAACTACTGTACGAAGAACGTACGGAGGCGACCTACTGACTGGAAGCGAATGAAAAAGGGATATGTCGATGAGTTTCATATCTTTTGAAGGCTGAGAAACAATGTAAGTAGTCAAATTAATACATTATGACACACATAACACTTTTAAAAAACCAAATGAGCTTGCAGAACTTCATAGTCTAGTCAGGCAGGATTAAATGTGTACATGTATGGACAAACACTGCCTAAGTATTGCTAGGGTTACCAGAGGTCCCAAGCCCGAATAAAGTAGGAGAGTTGAGCATGGGGTCAGTGATCTCATCACATAGAAATCTAACATGCTTAAAGTCAGAAATGAGGTGACTTATTCGATTTTTTCCTTATTATGCTATTTCACTCCAAATACGAAGAGGAAAATGCCGCACACTCACGTGAATACCCATATGCTATTCAAAGAAGCACAAAAAGTATTTATAGGGTAGGGATCTCATGGACATTGGATCATCAAGGCATCCTTCATGTTTAAAAAGGAGTGGATAAAATTAATGCCATTAGGTGTAATGTGCTCACTGACGATAACATCAAAGACGATAAAAGTAAATCCTGGAAGAGGCTGCAGTCAATCATCAAGAAATGCCCAGCAAATGAGTTGGTTGTTCTGATGGGAGACCTAAGTGACAAGGTCAGGATGGACATGATTTACAAATCTTTATGCTTTCGACAAAATGGTTTTAGGTGGCATCATACCTTCCCACCCACGTGTACTAACAGCGACATAGGTTTCACTGGATCGCTCTACACATGACCACAATGATTAGATCTGCATCAATAAAAGTTTAAGAAGGACCATGGAGGGTGGAAGGACAAACGGAGGCGCTGACACAGCTTCATTTAGTGATGGACAAAATGAAACCCAAAATACTGAAGCACTGGACAACTGGTCGAACAGCTTCACAAAAGTTTAACACTGTCTTTCATCAGAATACAGGCAAACTCACAGAATTCATGATGAACATCAGTAATTCCTTCCAAGCCTTTCATATTCTACTTAGTTCAGAAGAGAGTAAAACGAGCAGAAAGGGTCCTGCCAATGATTAGCTTCATCATCTCATGAGGTTTAGGGCCACAATAAGTACCATCACGAGGAGTGGATCTTAGTGTTAAATCTGGATAAGATTCAAGAAAGGAAGAACAGGGAAGTGGAAATCAGCATCAGCTGAACAAGATTAGAGAAAGCCAAAACACTAGCTAAATACACAGATGAAAACAAGCTGGTGAAGAGGAGTATCAAAGCCGACAAAAATATATATGTAGAAGATCTAGCGATGACGGCGCAAAAGGCTGAAATAAACGGGAGCATGAGACAATTATACAATAAAACAAAGGAGCTCAAAGGAAACTACCGTAAACCAGAACAGTCAGTGAAAAGTGAGGAAGGCACAGTAATCAGCAACACTGAAGAACAGCGAAACAGGTGGGTAGAGCACGTTGAGGAACTCTTGAATCAACCAGCCGCAATTAACCCACTCATAATCGAAGCCGCATTCATGGACCTCTGAATCAATGTTGACCCATCAACAGTGGCGGGGATCAACATAGCAATCAGACAAAACAAGGGTGGTAGGGTAGCGGGAGCAGACAGCATTCCAGCAGAGGCAATGAAATCAGACGTAGGAGTAACTGCATAGATACTCTACATTCGATTAAGCAATATTTTGGAGGAAGAACAGAACCAACAGTGTGGAAATTAGCGCATCTCATCAAGAAACCAAAGAAAGGAGATCTCAGTAAGTATGAGAACTACGGTGACATCACTCTACTCACAGTGCACGTACAATTCTTTAAGTGTTGTTGAATGGAATGAAGGATTCACTAGACACACAACTTAGAAATCAACATGCTGGATTCCGTAAGAATCCATCGTCCATCGACCAAATCGTGATACTACGGACCATTGTGTAGCAATCAATCGAATGAAATTCACCACTCTACATCAGCTTCATTGACTACGAGAAAGCCTTTGAGAACATGGACAGGCTAACACTATGGAGGCTTCTTCGAAAGTACAGCGTGGCTGTGAAGACAGTCAACTCTAAATATGGATTTAACGGATAGATCATGCAAAGAGGACCGCTCACCAAATCATTACAAGTGAAGAAGGATGTTAGACAGTATTGCTAACTCTCAATCGCCCTCTTTCTCATGATGGTTGACAGGAGTATAAATACTTCAATATCACAGGGGAAGTAAGACATACAGTAGATAGTTTGAATGTAGAAACACGGTTCAGACCTCGTAGATCACCTAAACTTTCTATCCCACACACGGATAAAAATGCACATGAGGAAGACTCGTGTATTTATAGCCTCTGGAACAGTAGATCTCAACATACACAAAAAGGAAAAGTCAAGATTCTCCTATACAACACAACATGCGCCAACCAAATCACACTTGACAGGGAAGCTTTAGAAGAGACGGAAACCTTTATATACCTGAGTAGCATCATTGATAAACAAGGCGGATTGTGTGAAGAAATGAAGATGGGGCTTAGAAAAGCAAGGA
The DNA here is from genome assembly GCA_944470395.2 of Schistosoma turkestanicum. Classification (NCBI taxonomy): domain Eukaryota; kingdom Metazoa; phylum Platyhelminthes; class Trematoda; order Strigeidida; family Schistosomatidae; genus Schistosoma; species Schistosoma turkestanicum. Next base: position 6,120,016 of record OX103975.1, read on the forward strand.
CAGCATTTCTAGAAGCGAAGGACGTCTGAAAATCAAAACAACTGTCAAACAACACCAAAGCCACAATTTTCAATACGAGCGCCAAAACCGTCTTATTGTCCGGAACAGAAACTTTCGGAAATACGAAAACCATCATTCACAAGTAACAGGTATTTCTCAGCAACTGTCTTTGTAAGATTATGAGAACCCGTTGGTCGAGAATAATCAGCAGCAACCTTCTGTTGGAAGGAACAAACCATATTCCAACTGAGAAAGAAATTATAAGGCCCTAGAAGTGGAAAGGAGAGGTACTTAGGAAATTACCTGAGTAGGTTACGAGGTGAGCCTTAAGCGGGAATTCTCGAGGGTAAACAGAAGGAACCGAAACATTACTATCACTTTCTTCAGGATAATTTTTATCTAATTAATTATTATTTCAATTTCCTCTTTACTCCCTACACTTCACTCTCTTTATATTTTCTGCACTACCAATTTTTTCATTAACTTATTTATTAATTTCTATTTCAAATGATTCATCTTCTTCATAAGATTATATGTTCCTCATTATTCTCCCCGAATTGCAACTGAAAAACCTATTTTCTGGTAATGTGACGGTTGTTAAATACAGGAAACCCTACTATCCTAAGACAAACGAAAATCCGGAAATAACAGCCAAATTGACTAGAATAAGTTCAGTCGGGTCGCTAGACAGCTACAAATCCCACAATAAGATTGCGAGAAGAAATTAATCAGTTTGTGCTATCTGGTAACGAAAAAGTTGGATATTGTACATTGTGCACTAACATTTCGTAGGTCACTCCTAGAGGGGAATTCATTTCTTTTCCTGATAAAGTATACGTGGCCTAGGGTGCTCTATTTCTGTATGTAACTAAATCGGCTCAGCAAAAGATGGCCCCTTCAAATGCTCTGTGCATGATACAGTCAGAAGTATCACTCATGCTTACTGCCTTGCGATGTAGCCACAGGAATTCTTTTAGGATGTACCAAGTATGTATTAATACTTCACTTGCAGCTTTTAGGATGAGAGTAAAAGACCTCTGATATCGAATTTCAACCAATTAAGATCTATCCTAAACGTGGCTAAAAGTAAGTCTTTCGTTTGCGGTATTTATATCACTTCAGTACAAATAAAAATTTCGGATTTTTTTCTCACTGGTGTTTTGATTATGCTGTATGTTGGCAGTCGTTAGTGCTAGGTTATTAAATAACTATTTTCTTGTCAAATATGAAAGTTTTTGGGAAGCTTTTCTGTGATTAGTATGCTTCAGAAGTATTTATATTTCTTTTTTGGCTTCACTCTTAATCAGTAAGTTTAATTAGACTTGTAATTACATGAGATGACAAACTAGTATGCACATGTAATCTCTGCTTTTCGATACATTCTTTCTATTGAGCTAGTGGCAATACTCCTCTCCTTGCAAATATTGATTTCGATAGGCTAATATCTTTTCCAGATCGCAGTTACTTCATGAAAGTCTCAACCGAACTTTATCAAAATAAATAAACGCATGTGCCGGGAATAGGGCTATATTGCTGATACGATTTGTGATGGCAATATACCCTTTAGACTAGTAATATTTCTAGTGACGTTATCTCCGATCTCGAAATCAACTTGCTCACTTTCAAGTTCCTTCCTAATTACCTATACTTTTAGTTTCCTCTATGAACTATTGTCTCCACCTGCCTACTACTATCATCAATGACCAGAGTTCAGTAAACCCTGCTCCGTAACCATTAAACCCATCATTCTTTGCACATTTTGGGACCGATTTTTCGAATGCCCAATCGGTCAACTGACCTCACTACTCAAATGGCGCTTAGCAAAAGTGAGCTCTAATAAGTCAGGTTGTGAAAGCAGACAAATATATATGGTATATATGAGAAGTTATTTCATAAAAATCATTTCTACGATCTTTGTAGAACCGTACAAAAATGCTGCGTTTGCAAGCGTCCTACTTAGCAGACCAGAAATACAGTTATTACAGTAGTGCAGTTGTGTGCTAAAACTAAGATAAACCTTGAGTTTTTGCTGTCACCTAATCGGCACTCTTCGCAGAAAATTCAAATTAAAGTTTATCAGAAAAAGATGAAAGTTTATGGTGTGTTGCAAAGCGTCTCGAAAATGTAAAATAATCTAAGTCCTAGAAAAATTTCTGTTAACTAAATGGTTCGTAAGTACTGTTTCTTTATTCTAGTCATTTGAGTACGCCTTATTTCCATTTTCATGATTTCATTTAGGTGTTAACGAACTGGAACCATTAGTTTATCTTGCACCATTTCTTGAAGTTATCCGTTCAGAAGATACAACAGGTCCAGTTACAGGTCTTGCATTAACTGCTGTGGATAAGTTTCTATCTTATGGACTTTTGGAATTACCTCCTACAAAAGCAGAGGAATCATCTGGAAATAAAACTACTGGGTCATTGAATTCTATTGGATTAGCAGTTGAAGCAATTGCCGATGCAAGTACTCAAGCCCGCTTTGTAGGAACTGACCCACGTTCAGCAGAGGTAGAAAATTTTAATTATAACTATTTTATTTCCTTTTATATTAATGTTGTTTGCTTTAAAGTTCTGGATTCATCTCAAAATTTTAATTTTTACTTACTTTTTTTACACTTGTTACCCCTAATGGATCATAGTCCGCCGACCAGTATTCTCCAACCTGCTCTATCTTGGGCTTTCCTTTCCAGTTCAGTCCAATTTATTTGTTATGAGGACTGACTTCTGACCTCATCCGTTTTATGAACTTCAATACTTGGGTTCATATATTCTGTTTATTTATTCTAATATATCTTAATGAATCGAGACATGATTCTTAGTTTTTATAATAGTTATTCTCTATTAGCTTCTTAAAGTAAGGTGTCTTAGTGACTCTGTCTACTAACCTAAATGTTTACCAAGCTTTAATAGATACTGCTGACTTTTAAGGTCGAACCACCCGACTATAGCTACTACCTGGACGTGGTAGTTGAGCGTGCCTATCGTAATAACCTGACCGAGCTTTATTGGCTGGAACTCCTGTCCTTTTAGTTCATACCATATCAGGCAGGTTGGTTGAAAAGCAGTAAGACTAAAAGCAACAACTTAGGGTCTGAGAACGAAGTCGTATTGCTGACTGTAGAGAGGCGTGACAACAGTAGTGTTCCTCTCGGACAACCAGCATCTGCAGTGATGCTGCCTTCTCACAAAGAAGGGAGAGGTTAGGAAATATTGACCCTAAACATTTCACACCTCACCTTACCCCGCAGCCTTCTGTTTCGGATGGTAAGGCTTTCTAAAGAGCAGGACTGACGTTAAACCATTCCCATAAAATGACTGTGCGTGACTGTTCTAAAGCAGCTGTTCCTTGGATTCTATGGTCACCCTCATAGGTCGCTAAAACCAACACTAATCCAATTTCCTTATCAGGTCCGTCAAGAAATATCTTTCCATGGTGTAGGTAGCTGAGAAGTAACATCCACCGTCATTCTCCTAACAGCACTCAGATCAAAGTCTAGTATTCTGAATTCCTCATGACATTTCCTTCGCTTTTAAACTTAATTTACTGGATTACGCTTCTCAAATGATTTCTTCAATCCCTAATCTTTTTCACTACCACTAATACTGCTACAACCTCGACCAGTATGGGATTTAAACTAATAATTCGATGTCTGTGTGCTAACGTGGTATAGCAGCCTGAACTGTTGTATGTACGCACCAAGTTATACGTTTTATCTGACTAACTGACTAAATGTCGAATCCAAAAGGGTTAACATGATTATGTTCGGTATACATTTTGTATAGCTTAGGCAAAAAAATAATTCCTTTAGAATTAATCGACAATATCTGCAACTTGATAAAGATTGGCTCAGCTGATTATAAACTTACACTATTTCAAACATGTGACTGTAAATAGTTCATAGTAAGTAAAGTTCAAATGGCGTTTTTAGAGTAATACACGAGAAAAAGCCTTGCCACCTTTTGTGTATTACTTGCACAAAGTGGTAAATATAAACTTACATTTATCTGTTTTTTAACATCTTATACAGTGATACATTTAGTGGTGTGAGCACTCGTCATCTAACCATTGTGTTGCTGGTTCCAAACCCTATCCACTTACTTCGGTTCGAAGAGACAAATAGTATCACTGACTTTCCTAATAAAGTTTGCATTAGAACTATTTAGGTCTCAGAGAAAATTAAATCATACCATTAAAACTCTTAAATACATTAAATAATCTTCTTCCTTTCATTTACTTTCTAGGTTGTATTAATGAAAGTTTTACATCTATTACGAACATTATTACTTGTTCCTGCTGGAGCTCTCGTCTCAGATCGAGCTATTCGTGAAATTCTACAAAGTTGTTTCCGTATATGTTTTGAACCGAAATTAAGTGAATTATTGAGAAGAACAGCTGAATTATGTTTGGCTTCCATGATTCAGCTATTTTTCAGTCGTCTACCAACATTAGTTGGATTTAAAACAGATCGAAGTGTACAACAATCAGTAAGATGTTTTTTTAAATGCAATCGAAATTACTGTATACACCTTATTGCTTGTTATTTGAAATTACCTACATTTCATGTGGTGTGATGAGTGCCTTAGCTTTTACGTTGATTCTATATGATATTGGCATGTATTAGAAATCCTGTCAAGTCATGTGAACAACATTTATTCGACCATACACTATTAACTCGACTAATAAATGTGGTCAGTGTAAAGACTTTTCTTTTGTTCTTGTCAACATAGTGTATTCTGAACATCGAGTAAACCTGGCTGTTGGATATTTGGACTATACACTTTAGTTCTTGTGTAGGAAACTCTAATGTCGCTATAGTACCAGTAGTATTGACAAAGTAAATGCTTAAACGAAACCAATCAAAGTCCGTTTGATTTGTATGAGATGTGCTTTACGATCAGTAGACGCAGTAGTGACACTTCATCAGTTGAGGCGGTTGGGACATGTGTTGCGAATACCCAACCACCGACTGCCTCGTCGAGCTTTGTTTTGTAGTGTAGGAGTAGGTTGGAAGAAAGTTAGGGGCGGCCAGACCAAAACATGGCAGAAATCCATGAAGTCATTGACTAGTGGACTGAGCCATATCGGTAATTGTCGACTACCTGGTTGGGGTCCGCGAAATGATAATAATCGATGGTTAGAGACCTTGAATGACATGGCTCAAAATCGTTCGCAATGGCACCGGTGCATTTATTCTCTGTGTTCTCTCAAATGCTAATCTTCTGGATTCTTCAACCCTTGGAGTTTTGACTTTCTATTGAATCATACTTCTTGAATAATATCTTCTAATCCTAACCTCTCCGATTACTTCTAATACCTTTACTACCTCTTCTACTATTGGATTTGAATTGACAATTATATCTCTGTGCTGATGTGGTATGGCGACATGAACTGATGTACTTACGTACGAAGTTCTACGTCGCATCTGTCTGACTGACTGACTGACTGAGATGTGCTTTACCTTTCGAATAGATATACAGAAAGAATTACAGTACTTCTGTTTCAAATTTGCCGCATATGTTTTCATATTTTTCAAGTTCACACTTAACAGAGAACCTTCGGCATTCTTAGTGAAGTAAGCCATAACAAGTGGCTCTGAGTTATTGTTTTCGATCATTTACGTGCAAGGTTTAGTATGGTAACGTTAAGCAAATAGCCAATCGTTGACGGTTTTTTTTCTAGAATTTTTTTCATCTAGAGTACTTCGACGTCAACGATATGTAAAATGAGAAATTAACTTTTCTGTGTAATATCAACTTATTTTTCATTTAATTTAAAGTAATTTGGATTGGATGCAGTTACTTCCAGCTGACGAGTCCCAAGTAGGACGAAACGCACTTCCTAGGTTCCACTGCTAGCAAAATTTTATCTGTAAAGTCTTTTTACTTGAAACATATCTGAGGGTGCCTATTGATATTGTCATGTATATTGAAATGATGTGAAGGGCTTTTCAAATCCTATCTTTCATCTTATTATGTGTAGTTTTATCGACGTTGAAGTGTAGTACTCTATTTATTGTAATTGCATTAGATCTAATCTCGTTTAATGGCCTGGTAGCGGATGAAATCGCAGCACGGATAAAGAGAGCTCGATTGGCTTTCACCAACCTGTGCCATAAGTGGCGCAGGTTGGATATCCGTTTGATAACCAAAGGACGAGTCTGCTGTGTAACAGTTTGCTCCGTCCTACTTTATAACTGTGAAACGTGGCCAGTAAGAGTAGAGGATATTCGTAGGTTGCTTGTCTTTGATCATCGGTGTCTCCGAAGCACTGCTCGTAGATCCTGGAACAATCGAGCGAGCAGCGTTGTTATTAGGAATCGGGTGCTAGGTAAGAATGGCAAATCAATAGATGAAGTATTGAAACTTCGTCAGTTGAGGTTGCGTATGCCTAACCACCGATTGCCTCGTCGAGCTATATTTTGCGGTGTAGGAATAGGTTGCGAGAAAGCTAGGAGTGGTCAAAGTAAATCATGACACATCCATAAAGTCACTGACAAGTGGACTGATTCATGTCGGTACGTGTCGACTACCTGGTTTGGGCCGGCGAGATGATAATAACCGATGGTTAGAGACCCTGAATGACATGGCTCAAAACCGTTTGCGATGGCGCAGGTTCCCCCTCTCTCAAATCCTGAACTTCCTAATTCCTCATCACCTTTATCTTTTACTTCTTAAGTTTATTTCACTAGATTCTACTTCTTGAATAATATCTTCTAATCCTAATCTCTCCGATTACTGATAATGCCTTTACTACCTCTACTTATGCTATGGGATTTGCATTGACAATCACATCTCTGTGTCAATATAGTATGGCAACTTGCACAGTGATGTACATATATACGTCTGAAGTTCTACGTTGCTATTGATTGATTGACCGATTGTTTGTTTAATGAGTATTTGCTTAGCGATTTATCTACCAGGTTAATCTACCAAAATCCCTACCTCATAAAGTCATAGCATTAACACAAACCATAATATTTTACATTTGTGATTGTATTCCATATGAATTTTTTAGATATTTCTTTTCAACTGTCCACTATTTTCTCAAGTTTTCATTGTTTTCTCGCCCCTTTGTATTAGACTGTACAATCTGACAATTCAATGATACCCGCACAACCTGATACACATTCTTCTTCTGATAATTCAAAAACAATCGGTATGTTTTACATTTTGTTTGATTCTATTGTCAGATTAGTCAAGTTGTTTATTAATGACAATATATATATATATATATATTACAAGTGTTTCAATGTATACATACAGTTGTTGCTTCAAGATTGGGTTGCATCGGCACCTGAACTAGTGATAGGGAGTGAAGTAGTCGAGTGTGTTGACTGCCTCACTTATCTGGGGAGTCTCATCAGTGCTGATGACCTGGTGACTGACCAAATCTCAGCACAGATACACAAGGCTCGATTGGCCTTTGCCAAGTTGCATCACCTTTGGCGCAAGCGAGATATCCGTTTGCTGACTAAAGGACTCGTGTACTGTGCAGCACTTCGCTCTGTCCTACTATACGGATGAGAAACATGGCCGGTGAGAGTAGAGGACATTCGTAGATTGTTTGTCTTCGATCATAGGGGTTTTCGAAGCATTGCTTGCATATCCTGGGACTACCGAGTAAGCGATGATGTTGTTAGGAAACAAAGCAGTAAATCTTCATCAGTTGAGGTGTTTGGGACCACTGACTGCCACGTCGAGCTATGTTTTGCGATATAGGAATAGGTTGGACGAAAGCTAAATGCTTCCAGACCAAAGCATGGCACAAATCCATGAAGTCATTGACAAGTGGACTGAGTCATGTTGGTAGGTGTCGACCACCTGGTTGGGATCCGCAAGATGATAATAATCGATGGTTATAGACCGTGAATCATATGGCTGAAAACCGTTTGCAATGGCGCAGGTGCATCCACTCTTTTTGTTCTCTCAAATTCTAACCTGAATTCCTCATCACCTCTATCTTTCTCTTTCTAATTTTATCTCACTGAATTATACTTCTTGAATAATATCGTCAAACCCTAATCTCTTTCAATACCGCTAATATATCTACAACCTCTACCACTATGGGATTTTAATTGACAGTGGCATCTCTGTGCGACTTGAACTGACGTACATACATTCGTACGAACCAGCATCAACCTTAAGCATAAAGAGAGACACCATCTATGGCGGCAGTCGTCACAGTCGATTCAATGATGGGTGCAATTAGACTATTTCGCCATCAGCCATCGTTCAGAAGGCTCAGTTCTGTAGCACATATCTAGACTCTGTATGCTATGGTATGCGTGTGTATTTTTTTCGTCTTGCAGTCAGTCAGTCAGTCAGATGCAACGTAGAACTTTGTACATAAGTACATCAGTTCATGTTGCCATACCACATCAGCACAGAGAAGTAATCGTCAATTCAAATCCAATAGTAGAAGAGGTAGTAAGGGAATTAGAAATAATCGGAGAGGTTAGGATTAGAAGATACTACTCAAGAAGTATGATTCAGTGAGAAAATTTAGAGAGTCGAAACTAGAGGGGTTGAAGAATCCAGAAGATTAGCATTTGAGAGAACACAGAGAATAAATGCACTGGCGCCATTGCGAACGATTTTGAGCCATGTCATTCAAGGTCTCTAACCATCGATTATTATCATCTCGCGGACCCCAACCAGGTAGTCGACAATTACCGACATGGCTAAGTCCACTTGTCAATGACTTCATGGATTTCTGCCATGTTTTGGTTTGGCCGCCCCTAACTTTCTTCCAACCTATTCCCACACTACAAAACAAGGCTCGACGAGGCAGCCGGTGGTTCGGCATACGCAACACATGTCCCAACCGCCTCAACTGGTGAAGTTTCAATACTTCATCGATTGATCTGCCATTCTTACCTAGCACCCGATTCCTAATAACAGCGTTGCTCACTCGGCTGTCCCACGATATACGAGCAATGCTTCTTAAACATCTATGATCGAATACTAGTAACCTACGAACATCTTCTACTCTTAACGGCCATGTTTCACAGCCATAAAGTAAGACGGAGCGAACTACTGCGCAGTACACTCGTCCTTTAGTCAGCAAACGGATATCTCGCCTACGCCATAAGTGACGCAGGTTGGCAAAAGCCAATCGAGCCTTCTGTATCCGTGCTGAGATTTCGTCAGTCACCAGGCCATCGGCACTGATGAGACTCCCAAGATAAGTGAATCGGTCTACACGTTCGACTACTTCACTCCCTATCACTAGTTCAGGTGCCGATGCGACCCAGTCTTGAAGCAACATTTTGCATTTCGAGGGGGAAAACCGCATCCCGAACATGCTTGCATTGTTGCTTAGGGTAGTCAGAAGACTCTGCATTTTGTCAGCGTCTTCACCAAGTAGGACTATGTCATCGGCATATTCTAAGTCAATAAGCGAGCCACCTGGTAGAAGGTCTACTCCTGAAAATTCAGACGAGGATAATGTTAACTCTAGGAGCATGTCTATGATAAAATTAAACAAGAATGGAGAAAGTGGACATCCCTGACGGACACCACTTGATGTAGAGAATTCCGGTGACAGTTCGCCATAAGCCCTCACCCGACCAGTGGTGTTCGAGTAAAGAGCTTGTATAAGGTTAATGTACTTCTGTGGTACACCTTTCAATGACAGACACTGCCACAGAACCTTACGATCAACAGAGTCAAATGCCGCCTTAAGGTCTAGGAAAACAACTATTGTAGGACGCCTAAATGTGTGTCTATGTTCCAGGACCTGTCTGAGTGTGAAGACGTGGTCTATACAGCCACGTCCAGGTCGAAAACCAGCCTGGTTTTCTCGAGTCTGCTCTTCACGAGCTTTCGTTAAGCGCCGAAGTATTATTGAGGCCAATATTTTAGATACTAAATTAGTTAGACTTATTCCTCTGTGATTGTCACAAGAAGACTTTTGTCCTTTCTTATAGATTGGGACAATCAAGGATTGAGACCAGTCGGATGGGATTACGTCCAGTTCCCAGATTTTACCTAAGATCTCAGTCAATCTAGCTGCTAAAACTGGACCACCATCCCTGAATATCTCAGGGGTCAGTCTATCAGGACCTGCAGCTCGTCCTCGTTTCAGATTTCCTAACGCTTTCTCAACGTCATTAAGACTAGGGGGACTTACGTCGATTTGCCATTCAGGATGACTGGAGATCGTGGGTAACTGAAGAGTGGCTCGTGGCCAGTTGAACTGATCCCTAAAGTGTTCTGCCCATCGATCCAGTCTCCTGGATTGAGAATGGATAATAAGACCATCCTTTTCCGAGATAGTCTCACTCACATTCGGGTTCTTAATACCGGTTTCTTTAATAAGGCGGAAAAGTTGTCTAGTGTTGCCTATCGCCGCTGCCTTTTCCATCGCTTTTGCTTTCGCCACCCACCACTGTTCGCGGTCGTTACGCAGACTTTTTATAAGTCTGCGCCTAAGCTGACTACGCTCTTCATCATGCTCAGAGTCAGGTGGGATGCGTTTTCGAGCATCCATCAGTTCGGTGGATGCGGCTGAAATCCACGGCTTCATCCTAGCCTCATGGTTTACCTTACTAGCAGATATCACTGCTGTTTCCACAGCCTTTTTGATATCATACCAACCTGCTTCTGGATGGGAATCGCTTGCATGGTTGCTTAACTCTCTTTCTAGTAGCTCCTGAAATATTTTCTTGGTTTGATTATCATTAAGTAAAACCCTAAGAGGCTTTCTTACGGTGTCTTTCCTACGTCCAGTAAGCCTTAAACAGATACGAGCTCGCACTAGAGCATGATCTGAATCCAGACATGTGCTCCAGAACGAGCGACAGTATTCTATCGAACCCCTCCATCGGTGGCTGATGGCGATGTGATCTAGTTGAGTCCAACGTTGAGACGACTTTGGAGGTCGCCAGGTCAACAGATGCTTTTCCTTATGCCTAAAGTTGGTGTTCGCTAAGAATAGGCGGTTATCTGAGCACAGTTGCAACAGACGGTCACCATTGTCTGTTCTCTCAGTCGCTACACCATAACATCCACCTAGGTGTCTCTCCTGCTCACTTAGTCTACCTACTTGAGCATTAAAGTCACCAGCCATTATTACTATGTCAGAGCGCCTAGCTTTTTGGAGGAGGTCCGAAAGCTTTCCGTAAAACTCATCCTTAACCTCGTCTGAACTGCATTCAGTGGGGGCATAGGCAGATACGATGAAGAGGCAACGGCGATTGTCCCTATCTTTCCGAGTCCTTACTGTCCCGTTTAGTCGGACAGCGCACAAACGACTATCTACTGGGATCCAGTCTAGGAGAGATAATTCTGCCCTAGGACTCAACGCTATGCCTACGCCAGCAAGACCCCTGGAAGCAGCATCAGGGCTACCGGATACCCGAAGAGTAAATCGAGTTGCTTCTTCGTTTTGACAAGGTGGAATCAGGTTAATGACTTTACTAGGATCCTGTATGCGCGTTTCCGAGACGCAGCATGCATCGATGGCACGAGTTTCTAAAGTCCTAGCTAATGATGCCTGTTGCCCTATTTGACACAATGTCCGTACATTAAAGGCTCCAATATGTAGTCTAGAACGGGGTTTCAAGAGACCAGGAACGACGTTTCGTGATCTCACTTCGTCTGCATTAGCGGTGCAGTGAGAAAAGGGAGTGTGAGTAGAGTTAGTTGTAGAGAGAAGAGAGGTATGCTTTGGTGTAGGAAGGATTTGATTTTGATCAATTTGGTCTCGTGTGCTGTTACGGGTATGAGGGCGGTTGTCACTTCCCGGCTGCCCACACCGTGGAAGGTTGTTTCTTGAGGAACCTGAAAAGGAAGATAGATTAGTGTTGGTGCGTGACCGCAGAGCCCAAGGGACAACTGCTTGAGGCCAGTCACGCATGGCCTTTTTATCAAATGTTTTTTGAGGATTAGCTCCGTTCTTAAAGGCCCTTAGTGGGCACCCTTACCCAAGGAGACGGAAATCCGTGAGTTAGGGGAGGTGTGACATTTTTAGGGCCGACCTTTTCTAACCCTTCCTTCCTTGTGAGAAGGCAGCATCGCTGCAGATGCTGGTTGTCCGAGAGAAACACCTTACTTCTGCTGTCACACCCCTCCATCACAGTCAGCAGTACGACTTCGCCCTCAGACCTTGGGTAGCTGCTTTTAGTCTCATCGTTCTCCAATCGACCAGCCTGGCATGGTAGGACATGCAGGAACATATGTTCCAGCCAGTATAGCTCGGTTGGGTCATCACGATAGGCAAGCTCGACCACCACGTCAAGGTAGCAGCTTTGGTCGGGTTTTTCGTCTTGCTGGTCATAGAAAAGCGTTTAGAGTTCAACTTAACGACGAAGATGCCAAAAGTATACTTCAGGACAAGATAAATGGACAGTTAGTCGCCAAAGCAATGTCCACCCTGATATAACTTAATATGATTTCCAGGCAGCCGTGAAAGCAGCAATCATATCTTTAGGTAACCCCAGCCAAAATGTTAAGTAAAATCAATAAATCTCAGCGGCGCCTACTGAACTGAATAACGCCCAGAAACTCATACGTAAAGCTGTAGGCATGATAAAGAGCGAAGGCAACTTGACTATAAACTAACAAGACGTCGTCTACTCAGTGATTGTGAGCAGTGGTAGACCAATTATTGACACCTCCCAGTTCTGAGACGCAGACATACCGATTCCTAAACATAGTTGTATTTTTCGGCTTCTGTAGGTCACCAGGTTTTATGGCATTGTCTGTCATTGAAAGACGGATCAAATAAGTATATCAGCTTTATACAGATTCTACTCGAACACTACTAGTCAATTCAGAGTTTATTTAGGACTGTCATCTGAATAGGAAATATTAAGTGTTGATTAAAATTATAAGTTTTCTGCTTCCTTTGTTTTTCGTCATCATGGATGTAATTTAGGAGGTTACACTCTCATTATGTGATATATCAGAAGTTGTTCGTCCACCAGGAGATTCTCTTGTGATTATATTGCAACCGTCGTTCTAAATTATTGGTTACAACTCAGGTTGATCTACTCTTTACCTTTCTATAGATACTAAGTTTTTAAATTCCCTGATCTTTATCACTGTTGCTTCTGTTACTACCTCTACTACCTTAGGGTTTGGTGCGTGATAATTTCATCTTACTTTACTAGTAACAACTTGGATCGATACGCACACATGTACCAGATTTTGTGTTACGCATGATTGACCTTTAATATGGTACCTAGTATTTTACACATTTGAAATCATTAATCAATGATTATTAGACCACTATTAGAAACCTGGAAGCACTGAAAGACGGCCGATTCGTCCTGGTATGGGACTCATCAACAGTGCACATTCGAACCCAGGACCTTCGGTTTTGCGTGTGAACGTCTAACCTTTGAACCACTGGGCTGGCATCCCATACCCGGACGAAACAGCCGTCCAGTGTTTCCAGGTTCCTAATGGGGGTCTAAAAATGATTGATCAATGATTTCAATCTGTAAAACACTAATCTATATAACTCTAATTGAAAATATGATACCAATAGTAGTCGTGGTAGTATTCAGCCTATTGTATGATCTGATCACATGTCAATCAGTCAGTCAGTCAGATGTAACGTAGAACTTCGTACGTAAGTACATCAGTTCATGTTGCCATACCACATCAGCACACACAGATGTAATTGTCAATTCAAATAGTAAAGGTATTAGAAGTAATCGGAGAGGTTAGGATTAGAAGATATTATTCAAGAAGTATGATTCAGTGAGAAAAGTTAAGAAAGTCAAAACTAGAGGTGTTGAAGAATCCAGAAGATTAGGATTTGAGAGAACACAAAGAATAAATGCACTTGCATCATTGCGAACGATTTTGAGCCATGTCATTCAAGGTCTCTAACCATCTATTATTATCATTTCGCGGACCCCAACCAGGTAGTCGACAGTTACCGACATGGCTAAGTCCACTAGTCAATGACTTCATGGATTTGTGCCATGTTTTGGTTTGGCCGCCCCTAACTTTCTTCCAACCTACTCCTACACTACAAAAGATAGCTCGACGAGGCAGTCGGTGGTTAGGCATACGCAGCACATATCCTAACCAACTCAACTGATGAAGTTTCATCACTTTATATATTGATCTGCCATTTTTACCTATCACTTGTTTCCTAATAACGGCGTTGCTCACTCGGTTGTCCCACGATATACGAGCAATGCTTCGAAGACATCGATGATCGAAAACCAATAACCGACATCTCACGTCAATGAAATTTCATTATAGTATTTCTCTTTTTATATTGATTGTAATATTACGCAATGCTAGTCTCAATATTACAAATTCTATCTGTCTATATATATTGGATGCTCTGTCACTCACTACTATCAATGATTTTCTCTCTTCTCTCTCTCTTCTAATATTATTTCAGATCCTCCTGCTCCTGCTCCTGCTCCTGCTCCTCCTGCTGCTCAACCACAACCACAACCATATACTATTGAAACTGTCTATGAACTGTTACGCAATCTTATTTACTCTCTTTCACCGGAACATAATAAGGAGAGTGTGATTTCCATATCATTAGGTCTTATCACCATTGCGCTAGAGACAGGAGCTGATGCAATAGCCAATAGTCCACGATTACTTCATTTAGTTCGAGGTGATTTAACGAAATATTTAATGTTGGTAAGTAAATGAAAGATCGATATATATATTTTTTTCTTCTGGTTTTACTTAATGACAATTGAGTCCCATATTATAACCTTAGTGTTCTTTAAAAAAAGTAGTGTAGTACAATATATGAATTATTCATCATAGTAGGTGATTAGAAACTTGGAAGTACTGGACAGCTTTTTCGTCCTGGTGTGGGACTCGTCAGCAGTGCACTTCCCCTAGACTGCTACTCACAGGGTTTCAAGCTTAGGACAGTCAGTCTTGCGCCCAAACACTTAACCACTGGACCAATGAGCCGATATTTGGCGGTGTCTAACTTTGATCAATCTAAGGATTTTGGGCAACTTCACGCATTGTCCTCAGTGTGGGTAAATGCTTACACCTGACTGGATGGAACTCCACTGGTCACGTGTTCTCATTAGAACTCGGAGAATTTCCTCTCGAAGCTAGTCATGAGTGAGCGCATTTTTTTTGATTTAGCATTCTAGTATTGTGAAAATTGTTGTTTTTACATTTTTAAATGAGGAATGATTAATTGTTAGACTACTATTAGAGCACAGCTAGACTTAACCTGTTGGCTGTTAAATATGTGGCTTTCTTTTTGTTTCCTGTAAAATGATTTCCACTCTGGAGTCGGTCATTGAGTGTGTGTGTGTGACTGATTGCAAGTGTATGGAATAAAATATTATCTATTGTGTATTACGTTTAACGCCGTGATCCGTGATCTCTGTGTATCATAGTGTGAGTGTATTCAATCCAGTGTTAGTAAGTATAACATGAACACTATTGTCTCGCGGACCCCAACCAGGCGGTCTAAACCTACTAACATGGCTCAATCCAGTTATCAGTGATTTCATGAATTTGTGCCATGTTTTGGTTTGGTTGCCCCTACCTTTCTCTCAGCCTACCCCTACATCAGAAAACATCACTCGTCGAGGCAGTCGGTAGTTGGGCATATGTAACACGTATCCCACCCGACGGAAGCTGCTACCTTGACTTGGTGGTTGGGCTTGCGTATCGTGATGACCCAACCTAGCTATATTGGCTGGAATGTTTGTTCTTGAAGGTTCTACCATGCCAGGCAGGTCGATTGGAGAGAGATGAGACTAAATGCAGCTACTCAAGGTCTGACGGCGAAGTCGTACTGCTGACTGTGATGGAGGGGTGTGACAGCAGCAGTAAGGTGTTTCCCTCAGACAACCAGCATCTGCAGCGATGCTGCCTTCTAACAAGGAAGGAAGGGTTAGAAAAGGTCGACCCTAAAAATGTCACACCTCACCCTACCTCACGGATTTCTGTCTCCGGCGGTAAGGGTGCCCACTAAGGGCTTTCAAGAGCGGAGCTAATCCTCAAAAAACTTCTCATACCCAAACACATATCCCAACCAGCTCAACTAGTGAGCATTCACTACTTCATCTATTGATTTACCATCTTGACTATCCTTTCCTAAGACCAGCATTGCTGCTTCGATAGTCCCAAGATGCACGAGCAATGCTTCCAAGATATCTGTAATCGAATACTAGTAACCTACTCATATCTTCTACTTTTACTGGCCATATTTCACTGTATTACTCATGATATCTTATTTCATTAACAGCTATTATATTCAGAGGATATTTGGCAATTTGCTGCTACTCTACGTGTATGTTTCTTGCTATTCGAATCTATGAGAAGTCAATTAAAGTTACAAATGGAGGTAGGTAATATTTTTTTTAAATATTATTGATTTTTTTCAAAACTGAAATGTAATTCAAGTTTCGATGATGAAGATAACTTTGTTTTGTATAGCAGCTCGAGATGTTGAATCATGACAGACTAAGCTGAAAAAAGTGACATTTTGTAGTGTGTTGGTTAATTCACTCCGGATATTGGCAAAAATCACAACGCAGTCTTTTGTCGATTAACCCATTTAACTGACGAAATAATGAAACTTCTGTTCACGTGTAAAAATTCAAATGGAAATGGCGTAAGAGGTCAAGAATACTTTCTTGTAATATGAGATACTAAATAGACATTCGTCTCTCTATCAAGTGTTACCGTTGCTCTGCCTCAAGTTCATCAATTAAAACGCTGGTATAAAAGTCAATAACCACGTGGGCGACACACTAGTGAACAGGCAATTAACTACAGTCATATGGAAATTAACTACGTGTTATGTATGTTATGTATGTCTTTAAATAAACGACGAATGTATTCCTGTTCATATATATCCTATCAATCGCCAACACACCTATTCATATATTCGAATTGATTGTTAAAGAATAGTGGAATAATTCAATGAATGTCTCGACCTCATGAGTTAATGCTCTTTCATGCTTGTATGTATGGCCTGCTAATGTTACAGTGATGGTGAAATCGACAGCGAGAGGACTCGACGGTATCCGAGCCCCTATATTCCACCATCTTATCTGCAGCACTCGAATATGACAGACAGATATAACGTAAGTACATCAGTTCAGGTTGCCTTACCACATCAGCACAGAGACGCAACTGTTAGTTCAAATCCAAGAGTGATAGGAATACCAATAATGGAGAAGATTAGGGAGAGAAGATATGATTCGAGAAGTATAATTCAGTAAGATAAATTTAAAAGGAGAAAGGTCGAGATTATGAGGAATGCAGAAGCTTAAAATTTCATAGAACACAAAGAGTGGATGCACCTGCGCCATTGCAACCGATTCTGGGCCATGTCGTTCAAGGTCTCTAACCATTGGTGATTATCATTTCGCGGACCCCAACCAGGTAGTCTACCATCTACCAACATGACTCAGTCCACTTGTCAATGACTTCATGCATTTCTACCATGTTTTGGTTTGGCCGCCTCTAGCTTTCTCCCAATCTACTCCTACACCACAAAACATAGCTCGTCGGTGGTTAGCCATACACGCAACACATGTACACTCGAATATGAATTGAATGTCATCAGCTTTACTCTGTTCTCCTCAAATATCATAAATCACTTGTCGTATAATAATACACTTTACTTGTTCTAATCATTTCAATTTTTTGTTTTCCCATCCCCTTCTTCTATCATGTAGGTTTATTTACAACGTTTAATAGCAATTAGTTCTTCTGAAAATGAATCAACTACTTATGAACGACGTGAAATCGCACTAGATTCCGTTGTTCGTTTACTTTTAGTACCTGGTTTAGCTACAGAACTTTATGTGAATTATGATTGTGATTCATATTGTTCAAATTTATTTGAAGAGATTACAAAAATGTTAGCTAAAAATGCTTTTCCTGTTGAACGTTTAATGGGTACTCATTTGTTGGCATTAGATGCTCTATTGGCTGTATTGAATACAATTGAAGTTCAATGCGGTTCATCATCATCACCGTCCTCTTCGTCGATATCAGCTACGACGACGACAGCTGCAGCCACAACAGCAACAACAACACCGGCAACGACTGCGATTACGGATCAAAATTCTTCTGTGAGTGATGATACTCAGCATAGTCAGTCTAATAGTCGAACAGTACGACCTAATCGTCACTTTGTTGATGTCGCCAATCTACCATCTCGAGAAGAATTGAATATTGCCAAATCTAAAAAGAAGGTAAGCGTTGGGGGGGGGTGTAGATAGTGTTGTTGTGGAATGTGAGTCACTTGAGTGTATGATTCCTACTAGTTTACTGGTTTATGTAAGCACACATAGATCAAATTGTCTAGTGAGTGAATGTCATGCTAAATAAGAAAACATTTTGACCTTATCTTCAAAACTGTATTTACACACAAATAACATGTTGCTTGTATGTGACTGAAGAGAAAGCACGAAATGGTACTACTATCTCACAAATATGTCTTCTCATTTCTCTGTTCAAATTCAAATTCCATACTAATCTAGGTTGTAATAATATTAGCTGTATTGGAAAAGATGACGGATTGAACATATGATTCGAGAAAGTATATATCCTATAGGAATCATTTGAAAAAATAAGAAGCGAAATTGGTCATTGAGGTATTTAGAAGATTAGAATTTTAGAGAACACAAAGAATGAACCCATCTGTGTTAATGTGAACGATTTCAAACCATGTCGTTCAGGATCGATTACATTAATCTCTCGGACCCCGACCAGATTGTCTACACTTACCAGCAAACAGTGACTTCATGGATTTGTGCCATGTGTTAGTTTGACCATTCTAGCTTTCTCTCAGCCTACCTGTACATCAAACAACACAGCTCGCCGAGGTAGTCCGTGTTTGGGCATTTGTAACACATGTCACAACCACCTCAACTGGTGAAGTTTCATTACTTCATCTATTGATCTGCCATCCTTACCCAGTACCCGTTTCCTAACAACAGCATTGTTTACTCAAGAAACAAACAATGCTTCGGAGACACCTATGATCGAAAACCAATAACCTACAAATATCTAGCTGTGAAACTTGGCCAGTCAGAGTAGAAGATATTCGTGTGTTTCTGGTTTTCGATAATAAGTGTCTCCAAAGCAGTGCTCGTCTACCATCGGACAACCCAGTAAGCAATGCTGTCGTTAGGAAACAAGTATTATGTAAGGATGGCAGAACCATTGATGAAGTGTTGAAACCTCATCAGTTGAGGTGGTCGGGACATGTGTTGCGTATGCCCAACCACCGACAGCCTCGTCGAGCTATGTTTTGTGGTGTAGGAATAAGTTGGAAAAAAGTTAGGGGCGGCCAAACCAAAACATGGCACAAATCCATGAAATCACTGACAAGTGGACTGAGTCAAGTCGGTAATTGTCGACTACCTGGTTGGGGTCTGCGAGATGATAATAATCGATGGCTAGAAACCTTGAATGACATGGCTCAAAATCGTTCGCAATGGCGCCGGTGCATTTATTCTCCGTGTTCTCTCAAATCCTAATCTTCTGGATTCTTCAACACCTCTAGTTTTGACTTTGTAAACTTATCTCACTGAATCACATACTTCTTGAATAATAATATCTTCTAATCCTAACTTCTCCGATTACTTCTAAAATACCTTTACTACCTCTACTACTATTGGATTTGAATTGACAATTACACCTCTGTCTGTGCTGATGTGGTATGTGGCAACATGAACAGATGCACGTACGTACGTGCAATGTCCTACGTATGATGATGAACTATTCTTGCATAACCACTAGATCACCGCTGCTGTTGCTGTTCATTTTTCAATGTACTCTAATTGTTTTTCTTCGTTTTTTTAGTTATTAATATTAGGTTCAGATCATTTTAATACAAAACCAAAACGTGGCATTGCATTTTTACAAGAAAATCATTTATTACAAACTCCATTAAATTATGATGAATTGGCAATGTTTCTACGTGAAAATCCACGTTTAGAAAAACGAATGATTGGCGAGTATATTAGTGATCGTGAAAATATTGATGTGTTAATTGCGTTTGTTAAGTAAGATGAAAGAATGAGTGTTATTTGGCATGTTTTTATTTGCAGCCTTTTTTTCTAAAAAAGAGTTTTAATTTGTGTTTTATTGATTAACTGTGATACAGGTGGATACTAGTAAGTATAGTAAGCAGTAAGCAACTTAAAAGGTGATATAGACGAAGCACTGGACGTCCGTTTCGTCCTTTTACTGGACACCCAGGATTAGACAATAATATCGTTGGATGCCAGCTTAGTAGTATGGAGGTTAAGCGTTCGCACTCGAAACCGAAGGTCCTGGGTTCGATTCCTACGGGTGAGGTGTCGTAGATGCGCAGTGCAACTGATGGGAAGACGGTCGTGTAAACACAGCTTCCAGGTTTTTTCTAATGCTGGTCTAACAATGTTTGATTCACGTGTGGTGTGCAAAAATAAACGTATTCAACCCATCGAGTTTGCCTTCTGATTTATAACCATCAGGCGCTATTTAGTAACGATTGCCTAGACGAGCGAATTACTAAGTTTTGAGAACACGTTGGATATCAACTGTCACGAGACTAGTGGCACACCACATAAATGGTGAGTCCGATGTGATCTAACTCACACACCACACATGATTTCAATGAAACTGAATAACATTCATACCTGTATGAATTCACTTCTATCTAGACTAGGAAGGTTCTCATTTCCAGAAAACTGTTAGTTGAAAGATTTCAAGACACCACTTAAACGTTTGTCTTCTCATAATTTATGTCCACCTTTTTCATTTGTAAGTGTAACGTAAAAATATCGCTATCCTTCGGTATAGTTCTTTAACGAAACAACAGCTGGGTTGTTGCATGTGAGCAGTTCAGAAATTTCACTGAAATTATGAGCCAGTCAATGTTTGACCATCATTAGAAACCGGAAACAGCTGGACGTCCGTTTTTTCCTAGTACGGGACTCCCCACCAATACCTATCCACGAACCTGATAGCAAGAATCAAACCCGGAACCTTAACCTTTTGACCGCTAACCTAATATACAATGGTTCTAATGTCTTACTTCAGTCAATGCATAATATTGCGCGACCATCATTCAATGTCTTCATTGGGTACTTATGCCTCATACTCGGCACAGTTGAACTCTACTGTTCACAGCCTCTCACTAGAAGTCTGTGAATTCCTCTCGGATGTTATTCACTAATGAGGACATAATAGTTATCAGTATAGGATTGTGAAAATTGGGAATCAGTATTTTTGAGAAAAAATGTTCTCAGTGAGTTAGAATCCAATCGGTGTAAAAAGTAATTAGAGAATCTACAGAGCAGCTTAGAAGTCAATATCAAGTATGCAGCTAGTGTCAGCGTAAAACTTTAGGTAGTAAGAAGTGAAGTGTTCGGAGTATTCTCCATGTATGACTCATAGCTTGTCCTGTTGACCTCGATCATCGTTGTCAGTCTCTTTATTTTGATTGTACCCCCTTCCTTTGATTCGCTTCCGTAATCCTAAGTTTTTTTATGATTTTTCTGATTGGTTGATAAGTTGGGTCAATGTCGATGTGTTTGACTTGAGTGCTAAGCTTCTAAAAACCCTCTAGTGTACTTTGTATTCTGACTATCAACATTGTTCCAATCAAATGTATGTCCTTAGTTGTCTGCATGTATTGATATAGTTTTCCTTGGAGGATCAGTTATTGAGACTTGTCTATCCCACGGGGGAAGTAGAGCAACATCAGGAAATGCAATCCCATAGTAGGGTTTTATTTTTTGTCAAATTATACTTCTCGAATGATAATTTCAAACCCTGATGTTTTCGATTGCCGCTAGTTAGTATGCTGTGGCAACTTGAACACCGATGTACGCAAGTACCAAGTTCTACCTCGTTCTAGTTAACTAACTGAATTTATAGTAATCTTGTTTATGGTGGTGGTGTTTGGTTCTCTGAGCTGGATGATGTTTTGCTTATGGAGCTTTCATTGTTCTTCTTCTGAACAACTACATCATCAGCACAAGCTTCAGATAGAAGAAATGAAGTATTCGAATCTCTCCACGTTTGACCTGTAGCTTGTTCTGCTAACCCTCGATCTTGATTGGTTGTTGTTGATCTTAAACCTGTCGTTGTTTGCACTTTTGTTGTTTTGATTGTATCCCCATTTTGATCTGTTTCTTGATCCTGTGTCACCTATGATTTTCCTGATTGGTTGATAAATTGGGTCAATGTCGATGTGTTTGTTGATTGCTGATTGACCTGAGTGCCAAGCTTCTAAAAATTCTCCAGTGTTCTTTCTGTTCCTCTCCCTATCCAGTATTTCCACATTGTTCCAATCGAATGTAGTATGTCCATAATTGTCTTTGTGTATTGATATAAGCTAAGCGTTGTCGTGGCGTTTGATTGCTAAATGGCATTCATGTAAACGAAGCTGAAGAGACCGTCCAGTTTGTCCTATGTAGTGTTTTTCACAATCTGAGCAGTTGTTTATTTTGTAGATGATATTTGGTTTTTCTTCCTTTGTCGTTTTATCTTTTGATCTACACATAGGATTGATTGAGGTGATTCTGTGTTGGTTTATTATGTGCCACACACCAAATTCCATATGGTGTCAGTAGTAGTGCTGTCTCTGCTCCGATATGTCTTTTTGATGTATGTATGTTAGGATGATCCGTTTTGTTTTTGGTTCCTGTGCTTGATTGATTTCGCTTCTCTCAGCTACAAATTTTCTCCACCACCATCTCACAATCTTGTTTAGTTAGCTTTTTTCGAGAGTTATATATATATATATTTGAAACCATGAATCGATCAATGTTAGACCACCATTAGAAACCTGAAAGCACTGGACGGCCGTTTCGTCCTGGTATGGGACTACTCATCAGTGGTAGTGCGCATCCACGACTCCTGCACCCCGCAGGATTCGAACCCAGAACCTTCGGTATTGTGCGCGAACGCCCTAACCGTTAGACCACTGAGCCGGTATCTGACGGTGTTAATGTCTAACTTGATCAAATTCACGGAGTTGCGCAACCTCCGGTAGTTACTGTCTACACCCGAACAGGTTGAACTTCACTGGTCACGTCTTCCCGCTAGAACTCGAAGAAGATTGTTCACGAAGCTAGTCACTAGTGAGCACAGTTAATATATATATATATATATATATATATATATATATATATATATGCATGTAGGTTATTTGGCACTGTCACCTCAATAAATAACCCCATTATTTATCTTGTTTCAACATGCTCTTTTATTTCTTCTTCTGTTTCACACATTACATTCATTCATCCATATTAAATTAAAAATAAAATAAAAGGCAATTTAATTTTGTTGGTGTGCCAATTGATGAAGCTCTGCGTATTTACTTGGAAGCATTTCGTCTACCTGGTGAAGCCCCGCTAATTCAACGTATCATGGAACAATTCGCTGAACATTGGTATCATTCCAATGCAGCACCATTTATTGATGTGGATGCTGCATTCACACTAGCTTATGCTATACTCATGTTGAATACTGATCAACATAATCCTAATTCGAAACGACAAAATGCACCAATGCGTTTGGAAGATTTTAAAAAGAATTTAACTGGTTAGTTTGATTCATTTGTGTGTGTATATGTGTGTGTTATAATGTTGCTGAGTAACTCAATCAGTCAGTCAGATGCAACGTAGAACTTCGTTCGTAAGTAACAGCAGTTCATGTTGCCATACCACATCAGCACAGTGATATGACTGTCAATTCAAATCCAATAGTAATAGAGGTAGTAAAGGTTAGGATTAGAAGATATTATTCAAGAAGTATGATTCAGAGAGAAAAGTTTAGAAAGTCAAAACTAGAGGTGTTGAAGAATCCAGAAGATTAGGATTTGAGAGAACACAATGAATGAATGCACCGGCGCCATTGCGAACGATTTTGAGCCATGTCATTCAAGGTTTCTAGCCATCGATTATTATCATCTTGCGGACCCCAACCAGGTAGTAGACAACTACCGACATAACTCAGCCCACTTGTCAATGACTTCATGGATCTGTGCCATGTTTAGGTTTGACCGCCCCTAGCTTTCTTCCAGCCTATTCCTACACCACAAAACATAGCTCGTCGAGGCAGTCGGTGGTTAGGCATACACAGCACATGTCCCAACCACCTCAACTGATGAAGTTTCACCAATTCATCTATTGATCTGCCATTCTCACCTAGCACCCGTTTCCTAATAACGGCGTTGCTCACTCGGGTGTCCCAGGATATTCGAGCAATGCTGAGCACTTATTTAAATCCTACCGACGTCCATATCCTGATATTCCAATACGATCCAAATACTATTCCTAAATCTCCCATAAATATCAGAACATAACTCCCGTTAGATGAAATTGTTTTGATGGGTCGAGTACAGAGTAGAGAGGAAGGCTGGAAGGAACGGAAATGAAAAGCTTTACAGATACTGCGTATTTATACATTCAGATCGAATAGGAAAGAGTATTGAAGTCTCGTGACATTGACAGTTAAGACGATCAATAGGAAAGAACATTTGAAATGAGATAGACAGTCAGGATGACCAATAAGAAACAACATTGAAGTATGTGACTTTGATATCTAGGACGACCATAAAATTGACCAGTAGGAATTAACTAATAGGAATTGACCAATAATTCTCTTAGGATATTGGATGAATATCCTAATAAGTTATACCCGTATATTGGAATTTTGAATGTTGATTCTTTTACGAGAGATTGATTCCAATAATATAGAATGAATGTTTTGAATTAAGTGTCTGGTTGATGGGGAATTTTTTTTTATCAACATGACAAACATTAGCAGTAGCTTAGATGAACGGTATATGATGTGGTTGAATGCAGTCGATCAGTCAAACAGCCAGCCAGTTACAACGAAGAACTTCGTACGTACGTACATCTGTTCAGGTTGCCATACTATATTAGCACACGGACGCCATTGTCAGTTCAAACCCCACAGTGGTAGAGATAGTAGAAGTCTTGGCAGTAATGGAGAAGATTAGGGATCCAACATGTTATTCAAGAAGTATAATTCAGTGACATAACTTTAGAAGGAGGAAGATAAAGGTGGTGAAGAATCTAGAGGATTAGGATTCCTATTCGACCAAAATGTATAAATACGCATTGTGTGTAACGTTTTATGAACATGACCAGGACCCGGACTCGATCCCGGATCCCTAGTCCGGGAAACTGATTCTCTTCTGGATTCGGACCTCGTACTTTCTGCATGTTTATAGATTACAGGTTCTACTTCATATCAAGTCTTGTCTTATTTTCACTCAATACACAGGGGTTGGGATAATCATATTTGAGTAGCATGTCATGTCACCGTATCCTCGATCCTCACTCTCTCGTTTTCCGACTAAGGGGTAAACTCGTAATAAATAGTTCAAGTATATCAAAAGTTGACGTGTTTTTACTTACGTGCAGGCGTAACATAACTGTGAATGAATGTGAATGATTTTATTTGTATACACTGAACATACTGTCTGTGTTTTTTTCTCCTCTATATATATTTAAATTCTTAAGGTATGAATGGTAATCAAGATTTTGATTCAAAACTATTAGAATCAATTTATCATAATATACATCATTATGAAATTGTTATGCCTATTGAACAAACTGGTTTAATACGTGAAAATTATTTATGGAAAGTAAGCACTATTATTATTATTATTGTTATTATTATAGATTGATAAATTTAATGTTGTACATAATTTTCCTCCATACAGTTCATAGAAAGTTCGAGAATGTTGTCAGACTAACATTAGAAACCTCGGAGCACTAGATTAGCTGGTCGTTTCATCCTATAGTATGGGACTGACTACTCATTAGCAATGGCAGTGCGCGGAAACGAGCTCCACTCTCCTGGGAATCGAACCCAGAACTTTCAGTGTTGCACGTGTGTGTACGCTTCACCTTCTGGATCATTGCTAACCTGGCATCCAATTGTGTTCGTGTCTAACTCGAATAGATCGAAGGTATTGTGTAACCTCACCCCCACATTGCCTAATACCTGTGACAGAGTTGAACTCCGCTGGTCAAGAGTTCTCACCGAAAAATCTAACAATTTCTTCATAAAGCTTGAAATTGTACAGTCATCACTTATTTACCCTCAATAGAGCATAGGCCACTGACTAGTTTTCTTCACCCTACTCTCTCCTCGGCTCTCTTTTCCAGTTCTCTACAATTTTTTTGTCTGTCTGCATCATTCGGCTTAATGACATCAGTAATATTATTTACTTACGCCTGTTACTCTCAAGTGAGCATAGACCTGATATGTTTGAATGCTATTACGAGTTCACCTTACTCAGTAAACGAGAGCGAAGACAAATGATACAGTGACACGATAGGCTATTGTGATTCGATTGTCCTCGGCTCTATTAACTATAGGAGGAAGTCTTGATAAGACGTAGAAAGTGCATTCTACATGCACCCAGAAGAACACGAGGTTGACAAGCACATAAATTGAGCTTATTTATACATCATAGAGAAATGTCCTTGGAAGAGCCACAAAATTAGGGCACTAAAATATACTGTCGACCAATGCCAGTCAAGGATTTCCCGAGTGGGAAATTGTTACGCTCGTCACTTTGTACGTTCGAAGCTATTACGAGTTCACCTTAGTCGATAAACGCGAACGAGACAATTACCAGCATCCAGGTAGGCTACCTTGAATCCCAAACAGCAGAACACAAGTCTTGATAAGCGTAGAAAGTATATTCTACAAAACCCAGCAATCACAATACAATCAAGCTCACAACTCTCGTTTATTTATACATCATAGAAACGTCCTTGGAACATTCACAAAAATAGCACACTAAAATACACAGCAGCCAATCACAGCCATGGATTTTCCTGGGGGGAAATGAAATCTCAAGGTCAATTGATCAGCCCATGCTCGCAAACGTGAAATCTGAAATAAGGCATTTATCAAGCGAGTTTCGGGGATCTAACATACCGAACAGAAATGTAGTCTCAAAGTCAACGAACTGAGCAGCCTATGCGCGAAAACGCCAAAAAAATCCGTGGTTAGGACCCTTTTTTAAGTGATTTCTGGGGATCTAAGTTCTCCCCACCAAGGCCACTTACCAGTATTCTCTAGCCTGCTTCCTCCTACGCTTCCTTATTCAGTTCTGTCCAATTGTTGTCCTTATGTTTGTCTCCATTACTCAGCGTAATGACACCGGTAATATAATAATCATATATGCATTACGGGTTTGTGAAGATTATTAAGTTACACATTTTCGAAACCATGAATAGATCAATGTTAGACCACCATTAGAAACCCGGAAGCACTGGACGGCCGTCAAGTCCTGGTATGGGACTCCTCAGCAGTGCGCATCCACGATCGATTCATGGTTTCAAAAAATGTGCAACTTAACAATCTTTAAAACCCCGTAATGCAAATTACCTGTGCTCACTAGTCACTAGCATCGTGAGGAATCTACTACGAGTTCTAGTGAGAAGACGTGACCAGTGAAGTTCAACCTGTTCGGGTGTAGACAGTAACTACTACCGAAGACTGTGTATGAAATTGCGCAACTCCGTGAACTGATCAAGTTAGACATTAACACCGTTAGATACCGACTCAGTGGTCTAACGATTAGGGCGTTCGCCTACAATACCGATGGTCCTGGGTTCGAATCGTGCGGGGTGCAGTAGTCGTGGATGCGAAGTGTCACTGATGAGTCCCATACCAGGCAGGACGAAACGGCCGTCCAGTGCTTCCAGGTTTCTAATGATGGTGGTCTAACATTGATTGATCGATTCATGGTTTCAAAAACGAATAATCATATTGTCAACTAGATAAGTATTTTTCAGATATTACCAACCAAAATTATTCAGAAATACGGGTTGATAATAATAATAACATTAATAACGATATTTGTCCTTATATATAAACATTTATGTATGTGTGTATCTTGTGTTGTTCACCATTTTTTTCCTTTCTTTCTAACAAAAAAATTTATTAGTGCCTTCTACGTCGTTCCACTACTAAACAAGCAATATTTTATCATATACAATCTGGTGGTGCCCTATATGATGCTGATTTATTCGAGCTGATTTGGGGACCGACTGTATCAGCATTATCATTTATCTATGATAAAACCCATGATCCTGAAGTACAATCGAAAGCCATTGATGGATTTAACCGGTGTGCAACAATCGCTTCTTATTATGGCATGAGTGATGTATTAGATAATTTAGTGATATCTTTATGTAAATTTACTACATTACTCACTGTGAATGATGTAAGTAGTTGATTGTGGTTTTTTGATTATTATTATTATGATTACCCTTTACATGTGTTACTTTATGCCTATCTAACCACTGACTGGCTCGACGAGCTGATGTTTTGTGGTGTAAGGGGAGTAGGTTGGAAGAAAGCCCTACAGGTGGCCAAACCAAAACATGGCGGGAATCCATGAAGTCACTGACTAGTGGATTGAGTCATGTTGATTGGTAGATGTAGGCTACCTGGTTGGGTTCTGCGAGACGAAAGTCACCAATCGTTAGAAGAGACCTTGAATGACATGGCTCAAAATCGTTTGCAATGGTGCAAGTGCTCTCTCAAATCCTAATCTTCTTGATTCGTCAACACCTCTACTTTTGTCTTTCTAACCTAATCTCACTGAATTATACTTCTTGAATAATATCTTCAAACCCTAATCTTCTTCATTACCATTAATACCTCAACTATCTTTATCACTATGTGATTTGAATTGACATTTGCGTCTCTCTGTGCTCATGTGGTATGGCAATATGAACTTCTGTACATACGTACGAAGTTCTACGTTGCAACTGACTGACTGACTGACTACCCCTTACTACTCAGGGTCTCATATGGTCGTCGGGGAAATGAATGAAATTTGGATGTTGCGAAACAAATGGTTACCTGACATGAGACAAATTGTATTAGGAGTGTTCGAGCAGACAGATAGACAGACATAACGCACAGAACTTCGTATGTATGTACTCCGTATGTACATCTGTTCAGGTTGTCACACCACATTAACACAGAGACGCAAATGTCAATTCAAATCCAAGAGTGATAGCGATAGTAGAAGTATTAGCAGCAATGGAGAAGATTAGGGAGCGAAGATATGATTCGAGGAGTAGAATTCATTAAAATAAATTTAGAAAGACAAAGGTAGAGGTGCTGACGAATCCAGAAGATTGGGGTTTGAGAGAGCACAATGAATGGATGCATTTGCGCCATGGCAAACGATTTTGAGCCATATCGTTCAAGGTCTTTAACCGTCGGTGACTTTCGTCTCGCGGACCCCAACCAGTTAGCCTACATCTACCAACATGACTCAGTCCACTAGTCAGTGATTTCATGGATTTCTACCATGTTTTGGTTTGGCCACCCCTAACTTTCTCCAACCTACTTCGAGCCCATTTGCATCAAGTTGTGCTGCATCTCTTGCTATCCTATGCCATACTATGTTTATCTCGTATGTCTAACTGATATTTATAGAGCTGAAGGTTTCCTATCAGACCAGAGGTTCTCTGTGTTGAGCATTGTAGATGGTGGTCACTGCTTTGGCAAGTATCCATTTCAGCCAATAAGAGCATAGCAAATTTCTTCATGAATAATTCAACCAATGAAATACAAGAAAAAGCCTATGCACTCTGATTACTAATAAGTAGTATAGTTATAAAACGAGAATTTTGACAACATGTCGTGTGCATAATGAAAAATGATTGGTAGAGGAGATAAATGTGTTGGAATGTAATTGAGAGTAGATAGAATCATCAGAATTTAGTTTTGCACTAATAACTTGTAGTTCATAGCTAATTGGTTCAGAATTCTCTTCTTTTACCGGCTAAGCAGTGTTCCAGAGGATTAAGTGTTCGTGTGCAACATCGAAAGTCCTGGGTTTGAATTGTGCTCAGGTGCAGGAGTCGTGGATTCGCTCTGTCACTGTTGATGAGTAGTCCCAAAACGGCCGTCTTCTAAACAATGCTTCCAGGTTTCCTTTAATGTGTTGATCGAACAATGGTTTCAATGTAAAGTAAAAAGTATCAGTCAGTCAGATGCAACGTAGAACTTGGTACGTAAGTACATCAGTTCATGTTGCCATAACACATCAGCACAGAGATTCGATTGTCAATTCAAATCTTATAGTAGAAGAGGTAGTAAGGGAATTAGAATTAATCGGAGAGGTTATGGTTAGAAGATACTATTCAAGAAGTATGATTCGGTGAGAATAGTTTAGAGAGTCGAAACTAGAAGTGTTGAAGAATCTAGAAGATTAGGGTTTGAGAGAACACAAAGAATGAATGCACCGGCGCCATTGCGAACGATTTTGAGCCATGTCATTCAAGGTCTCTAGCCATCGATTATTATCATCTCGCGGACCTCAACCAGGTAGTCGACAATTACCGACATGGCTCAGTTCACTAGTCAATGGCTTCGTGGATTTCTTCCATGTTTTGGTTTGGTCGCCCCTAACTTTCTTCCAACCTACTACTCCTACACTACAAAACAAAGTTCGTCGATGCAGTCGGTGGTTGGGCATACGCAACACATGTCCCAACCACCTCAACTGTCACCACTTCATCTATTGATCTGCCATCCTTACCTAGTACTCGTTTCCTAACGACAGCATTGCTCACTCGGTTGTCCCACGGTAATACGAGCAATGCTTCGAAGACACCTATAATCGAAAACCAGTAGCCTACGAATATCTGTATGCTGTATGCTTAATTCTAGTTCACAAAAATAATTTCTGTCCTAATATTATCATTTAAAAATGCAATTTCCTTCTCCGTTTTATGTATTCTATTTTTTTATAGAATCCAAAAAATCTCCGACTTATGCTTGGACGTAATACTAAAGCATGTTTAGCACTTTGTTTAGTATTTCATATCTCATCTAAACATGCTGATATTTTACGTTATGGTTGGCATTCTTTATTAGATTGTCTATTACAATTATTTCGTGGTAATCTTTTACCAAATGAATTATTGGAATCACAAGATTTCTTATCAAGTTCACGTAAAATTTGTATCACAACAAAAGGTTGTTGTATATCGTTGAAAAAAGATGCGAGAAATTCACGTCATTCATTGAAACATCGTCAAAAAACGTCGTCTTATTTAAATAATACTAAAGATAATCGGTAAGTTGTTGTTGTTGTTGTTGTTTTAAATTGTTACTTATGATGTTGTGTATAAATAAGACCAAGAGTGAGATGAGTGTCTACACTGTACCTCCCTTGAATTCCCCTCACATTTGGTTGTGCATGTATAGGAAGAATTTGATTTTGACCAATTTGGTCTCGTGTGGTGTTACGGGTAAGCAATGCTGTTTTCAGGAAACGGGTGCTAGGTAAGGATGGTAGATCAATAGATGAAGTGGTGAAACTCCATCAGTTGAGGTGGTTGGGACATATGTTACAAATGCCTAACCACCGACTGCCGCGACGAGCTATGTTTTGTGGTTTAGGAGTAGGTTTGAAGAAAGCTAGGGGCAGCCAAACCGAAACATGGCAGAAATCCATGAAGTCACTGACAAGCGGGCTGAGTCATGTTGGTAGATGTCGACTACCTGGCTGGGGTCCGCGAGACGAAAGCCACCAATTGTTAGAGACCTTGAATGACATGGTTCAAAATCGTTTGCGATGGCGCAAGTGCATCCATTCGTTTAGCTCTCTCAAATCCTAATCTTCTGGATTCGTCAGCACCTCTACCTTTGTCTTGAATAATATCTTCGAACCCTAGTCTTCTTCATTACCATTAATACCTCTACTATGTTTATCACTATGGGATTTGATTTGACATTTGCGTCTCTCTCTGTGCTAATGTGGTATGGAAACCTGAACTTATGTACATACGTACGAAGTTCTACGTTGCAACTGACTGACTCACTGACTGCATGTATAGGAACATTTTCAAAGAAATCCCATCAAATCAGTGACTTCTTGTGGCATGGTTGCTGTTCCCGAAATCGATAAGATAAATAGCGAATGTTTGACAAGTTGATGTGTACAGAGAAATGTTGGAGGAATATGGTCATTGCATAAAGCAATAGTGCAAACATGAGCCCGAGCAATTCGGCCATTTCGTCCTGGTATGGGACTCATCAACAGTGTTTATCCACGATTCCTGCCCCTCATAGGATTCGAACCCGGGACCTTCGGTATTGTGCGCGAACGCCTAACCTCTGAACCGCTGGGCCAGCATCCAGCCGTATTAAGGTCTAACTCTGATCAATCTAGAGATTTTGATTGACCTCACCTATTTGTCTTCGGTAGTTACTCGTTACGTCTTCTCACTAGAACTTCGAGAATTTCCACACGAAAACAGTCACTTGTGAGCATATTGTACGATCTTTTCAATTAGAGTTATAAAGATCAGTGTTTTTTCCACGTTGAAATCATCCAGAGGTTAGGTGTTCGTGCATGAGACTGAAGGTGTTGGGTTCGAATTTTCTGAGTCGTGGATACACACTGTTGATGAGTCCTATACCAGGACGAATACAGCCGTCCAGTGAGTGCTTCCAGGTTTCTTCTAATGGTGGTGGTCTAACAATGATTGATCGATAATTTCAACGTGTAATTATGAATGATGCATCTATTGTGAGTCACACCGGTCAATTTCTTGTGACAATCGTTGTTCCGGCTTTTTTTATATAAGTATTTCATAGATTCATTCATCAACATGTTTTTACTTGTGTTTGTGTGTGTGTTTATATTCTTGTCTTGTTTATGTTCTTCAATTGCATTTTAGAGAATTAGGTGTTTTCAGTTCATTCTATCAGTATTTAATGACTGGTTCTTCATGGATTGGTTCAAGTGATGACTCAGACAATGAACATCAACACGATGAAGATGAAGACGAAGACGACGAAGAGGACGAAGACCAAGACGACAACGTCGACCATAAATTTAAACCTAATCATCATCATCATAAAAATTTGAATGAAGTTGATCAAACCGATGAAATCAATGCCAATAAACACATTGAACTATCTTCATCATTGAATAATAGTAGTCAGTCAGTTAAAACAACAACGAATGCTGTTTCCGATGATAACAAATTCCTTCATTCATCTAAATTGATCAATAATCAAAATCATTTATTATCATCATTATCCTCGTCATCATTACTGATTAATCGTAGTCAATTAGATGAACAAACCGCGTGTCGTTTTGCATCGGAAATAGTTGTTCAATGTCATATTGAACAATTAATTGAAGATAGTAAATTCTTAGTGGATGCATCATTAATGGAATTAATTAAGGTATGTTGTTGTATGAAGTTCTAGGTTGTTCAAGTTGACTGACTGATTGATGATTCATGAAAGAGTTACGGTGATTGCTGTTATGTCTCATTTGAAATCATACATTGATCATTGTTTTAGACTATTCACCATTAGACGAAACATGGAAACACTGTTTAGACGGCTATCTTGTCCTTTACTTACTTACTTACTTTCGCCTGTTACCCCCAATGGAGCATAGGCCGCCGACCAGTTTTCTCTAACCAACTCCGTCCTGGGCTTTCCTTCGCCAGTTCTGTCCAATTTTTGTTCATTCTTCTCATGTCTTTCTCTATTTCTCGGTGTAATGTGTTCTTTGGCCTTTCTCTTTTCCTTTCGCTCTGAGGGTTCCGTGTCAGGGCTTGTCTTGTTACGCAGTTGGGTGCTTTTCGCAGTGTGTGTCCTATCCACTTCCACCGCTTCTTCCTGATTTCCTCCTCCACTGGAATCTGATTTGTTCTCTTCCACAGTAGGTTGTTGCTGATCGTGTCTGACCAACGAATCCGAAGTATTTTGCGTAGACAACTGTTAATAATCTGCGAAGTCCAGATCATCCATCTGCATTCTGGCTATCCATTTGATACCGTGCTTCACACCAGATGTTGACGTTTTCATAATTCAGTCGATCACCAGAATAAAATCTTGTCCTAGTATGGAACTATTCATCAGCATTGGTAATGCTCATCTACGACCCTCCTATCGAAGCCAGAACCTTCGATCTCGTGTGTGTCAGGATGCTTTATCTCTAGACCATTGAGCAGGCCGACACCCAACGTTATTGATGTTTGACTTCGATCAGTTCTATGGTCTTGTGCAACAACCTCATCCACTTTCTTCGGTGAGCACTACTTCACACCCGGACAGGATTGTGAACTTCATTAGTTACGAATTCTTGCTAGAACTTAGAGAAATGTCCTCACCGGAGCACATGATAATTTTCTTTTGAAATCATGAATCGGTCAGTGTTCGAGCAGCATTAGAAACCTGCTGACAAGTTCTATACCAGAACGAAACGGCCATCCAGTACTTCTAGTTTTGTGATGGTGGTCGAACAATGTGTCACTACTAATCAAACTTTTTATTATCGAGTTTTGAAGATTGTTGAGTCTTATTGAAATCATGAATCGATTATTGTTGCGCAATACTTTGGATCGATTGAAGTTCGATATTAACCTGGCTGAATGCCGACTCAGTGGTCTAGAGATGAGGCGTTAGCGCGTGACAGTGAAGCTCCTGGGTGTAACTCCTGTGATGCGCTCTGTTGATAAGTCCTATGCTAGGACGAAACGGCCATCCAGTGCTTTCATGTTTCTAGTGACAGTTGAACATTGATCGATTCATGATTTCAGTGCAACTAATCAAACTGTTCTATAAGTTAAATTAGGCGTGACCAATGCGCTAAAAGACTAAAAAACCATTGTTAGGCTTGGCATAATGTCTCAGAGGATGATTTAACTAATCTTCATCGCTATTGCATAGGCGACTAACTCTCTGAACTCAGTGGGAAAGTTAACGTGATACCATTTGAAGCAAACTGTACTGGGTTCAAGTTCTGGAGATTGATCCTTCACTCTATGTGATGCAGGCATGTCCATTTGACTAGTACCTAATTAGGACGGGACGCGCATCTTGGCTTCCACAGCTAACCAACATCGTTCTCTGCTAAAAGACTTTTACAACTGGTTGGTCGTTTCGACAAGCGATGTTTAGTGATGTACGAGTAGGTAGTCAGTGGCTGGTAAACCAATACATGTCACAAATCCATGAAATCACTGACAAGTGGCCTGAGGCATGTTGGTAAATGTAGACTACTTGGTTGGGATCCAGTTAGGATATTCATCTAATATCCTAAGAGAATTATTGTTCAATTCCTATTGGCTAATTCCTACTAGTCAATTTTATGGTCGTCCTAGATATCAATGTCACGTGCCCCAATGTTGTTTCTTATTGGTTGTCCTGACTATCAATGTCACTTCAAATATTGCTTCCTATTGGTCGTCTTAATTGTCAATGTCACAGACTTCGATGCTGTTTCCTATTCGACCAAAATGGCATAAATACGCATTATCTGTAACGTTTTATGATCCTTAGTCCGGAATCCTAATTCTCTTCTGAACTCGGACCTCGTACTTTCTGGACGCTCGTTGAATACAGGTTCTAATTCATATCAAGTCTTCTTATTTTTACTCAATATGGGATTGGGATAATCGGAGTTGAGTAGCATGTCGTGTCACCGAATCCTCGATCCTCACTCTCGTTTTTCCGACTAAGGTAAACTTGTAATAGTTCAAGCATATCAAAATGTCGTGTTTACGTGCAGGCGTAACAGATCCATGAGACTATAGTAACCGATGGTTTGAGACTTTGAATAACATGGCTCAAAATCGTTTGCAATGGCGCAAGTGCATCCACTCTTTGTGTTCTCTCAAATTCTAATCTTCTGAATTCCTTACGACCGTTTTTTCTCTTTTTAAACCTATTCCACTAAATTATACTTCTTGAATAATGTTTCCGAAGCCTAATCACTCTTTGTCTATTTGTACATTCATACTCGCATGTATTTTAATTATCAATTGTGTTCAACTATAATGTTTTATTTTCTACACAGGCTCTATTATGTGCTACACGAGGTGATTCTTCGATTACTCTTCCAAATAGTTTTGATTCTGATATGATATTCTCTATGGAAAGCTTACAATATGATGAATTTTCTCAATCAATGCATTCAAATATTGATTCCGGTCTACCGTCAACATCATCAGCAGCAACATCACCAGCACCACAACCATCAGTTCATTCAATTCCTCCATTGACTAGAACTGGTAGTAGTTCCACAGAAGTCGACCTATCCAACACCAGTGTTACAACACTAGATCGAACTCAGCCGAATCTACCAACAACAACACCAACACCATCGACTCATTTGGATACTTCACGTCATCATTATTATCATCATTATTCACCATGTATTCCAGTTGGTGGTGGTGGTACAACGTCGTCATTATCTCCGTCATCATCTGACAATTGTCGTGTATTCTGTTTAGAATTACTTATCCGTGTATTAATGCATAATCGTGATCGTTTAGTTGGTTTATGGTCATTAGTTAAATATTATCTTGTTGATATGTTATTATTACTGTCATCATCATCATCTCCATCATCGCCGTCATCGCCATCATCGCCATCCCCATCATTGGGGTATTCATCGCAACTTCTGATTGAACGAGTAATTGTTGGTTTTCTACGTTTAGCTATTTGTTTATTACGTCGACATGAAGTAACTAGTCAAGTGAGTTGAGTTGGTTTTTTGTTTGTTTTAGTAAACGCGTATAATGTACACATGTGCATAGGGCGCACTTCTAAAAATTACACTAATCGGAGTGTATATATGTATAGATGTGTGTGTGTGTGTGTTAGTGTACTGTCACATTATAATTCACTGAATTTTTGTTTGTGTGTGAGCTGTCTGGGCTATGTGTGTGTAGGGGTGTTACGCCTTCACGTAAACACGTCGAATTGATATACTTGAACTATTACGAGTTTACCTAGTCAGAAAAACGAGAGCGAGGATCGAGGATCCGGCGACACGACATACTACTCAAATCCGATTATCCAAACCCCCATAGTGAGTAAAAATAAGACAAGACTTGATATGAAGTAGAACATGTATTCTACAAGCATCCAGAAGGTTCGAGCTCCAAGTCCAGAAAAGAATCAGGATCCCGGACTAGGGATCCGGGACCGGGTCATAAAACGTTACAGATAATGCGTATTTATACATTTTGGTCGAATATGAAACAGCATCGAAGTCTGTGGCATTGACAGTTAAGACGACTAATACGAAGCAACATTTGAAGTGACATTAGTCCTGACATAGTCAGGACAACCAATAAGAAACAACATTGGAGCACGTGACATTGATATCTAGGACGACCATAACATTGGCCAGTAGAAATTAGCCAATAGGAATTGACAAATAATTCTCTTAGGATATTGGATGAATATCCTAACAAGGGTGTATCGTTTAAAATTGTTTGGAATGGTCCATGTGCCTCCATTCTTTGTGTTCTTTCAAATCCTAATCTTGTAAAGTTCATCGTGAGTTTTATCTTGCTCTTTCTTTTCGAATTTATTTCACTAGATTTCACTTGTTGAATAATATCTTCAAACCGTAATCTTTCTGATTACTTCTCATACTTCTACTACATCTACTACTACTATGTGGTATTATGGCAACTTGAACACTGATGTACTTATGTACTTACGAAGTTCTACGTTGTAGCTGACCTCTGTAGTGTGTCATGTAGGTAAGTGTAAGCCACCTGGTTGGGGTCCGTGACACAATAGTGATCGGTGGTTAAAGACCTTGAACGACATGACTCAAAATTGTTTGGAATGGCGCATGTGCATCCATTCTTTGTTTTCCCTGAAGTACTAATCGTCTGAATTCTTCATCGTCTATCTAAATATATTTCCCTGAATTATATCTTCGAACCGTAATCTTTCTGAATACTGCTACTACCTCTACTACTACTACTATGAGATTTGAATCGATAATTGCATTTCTGTGCTAATGTGGTATTATGGCAACTTAAACACTAATGTACGTACGTACCCGTACGAAGTTCTACGTTCTAGCTGACCTCGGGACTGTGTCATGTAGGTAAGTGTAGGGGCTACATGGTTGGGGGTCGGCGAGATGATAGTAACCAGATGATTAGAGCCGTTGAACGACATGACTCAAAATTGTTTGGAATAGTGCATGTGCATTCATTCTTTGTTTTCTCTGAAGTACTAATCTTCTAAAATTCATTATGAGCTTCATCTTTTTTCTTATTGAATTTGTTTCACTAGATAATATTCCTTGAATAATATTTTTGAACCGTCATATTTCTGATTATTGCTGATACTGCTTCTAGCTCTATTATTACTATGAGATTTGAATCGATAATTACTACTGTGTGTGCTAATGTGGGGTATTACGGCAACTTGAACACTGATGTACGTACGTACAAAACTCTTCGTTGTTGTAGCTGACCTCTTGAGGATACTGTTTGTATGGCCAAATCGAATTAGGTAGTTTTCTTAGAGAGATCACTCTTTTGGCCTTCGACCTACAGGTCTAATCCACAAGGCAGTAGAGCAACGCTAACAGATGCAGTCCAAACGGTTTCATACGCCATATGTTTCGTTAAGGCATTTGAGCCTATGTACACCATTGGTTTGGAATGAGGGCTATGCAGCTTACCTTGTTGGACCTTCCATAAGCCCAAACTTAATTAATCACTGGTCAGTCACTTTTCATCGTCTCAATTTCGTAAACCACAGCACTGAATAAAACTTTCCTGTCAGTGGTTATATGCTCATAGTCATAGGAGAGAGGATTTCGATAGGAAGTAAATGAACTCTCTCAACTGTCGATCGTACTTCTGCATTAGGGAACGATTTTTTTCAAATCGCTTTTAGTAATATCAATATATGTTTTGATTTTAAAATTGTTTCTTTTTTCTGGGTTGCAATCACTGACCAAAGTTATAGATTGTTTGATTTTACATATTGGAAATCTTATTCACTTATTGATATGCTTTGTTTGAAGAATGTTGAAAGGACAAGTAAACATTGGTCAAGAAGTGGATTTATTATTTTAAGGATGGCAAATCGATTGATAAAGTAATGAAACTTCATCAGTTGAGGTGGTTGGGAGATGTGTAACGTATGGCTAACCACCGACTGCCTCGTCGAGCTATGTTTTGTGGTGTAGGAGTAGGTTTGAAGAAAGCTAGGGGCGGCCAGAACAAAACATGGCAGAAATCCATGAAGTCACTGACAGACAAGTGGAATGAGTCATGTTGGTAGATGTAGACTACCTGTTTGGGGTCCGCGAGACGACCTTAAACGACATGGCTCAGAATCGTTTGCAATAGCCTAGGTGCATCCAGTGTTTGTCTTCTCCCAAATTCTCATCTTCTGACTTCTTTACGACCGTTTTTTCAGTTTTAGACTTATTTCACTGTGTTTTATTTCTCGAATAATATCTTTTCTAACCCTAATTTCTCCGATTATCGCTAATCTTGCTATATTACCTCAACTACTATGGGATTTGAATTGACAATCCGATCTGTTTGCGTGTATATATGTGCTAATGTGCACTGACAACTTGAACTGATCTACTTACGTTTCAGCCGACCGACTGATCATTCTTGTATTCTCACTAAGGTAGTCAGTTTTAAGTGAGCGATGTTAGTAGGAAGGATTTGATTTTGACCAATTTGGTCTCGGGTGCTGTTACGGGTATGAGGGCGGTTGTCACTTCCCGGCTGCACACACCGTGGAAGGGTGTTTCTTGAGGGACCTGAAAAGGAAGATAGATCAGTGTTGGTTTTAACGACCCGGGAGCGTGACCGCAGAGCCCCACGGACAACTGCCTGAGGCCGTTCACGCACGGCCTTTTTATTAAAGGTTTTTTTAGTATTAGCTCCGTTC
The DNA here is from genome assembly GCA_944470395.2 of Schistosoma turkestanicum. Lineage (NCBI taxonomy): Eukaryota > Metazoa > Platyhelminthes > Trematoda > Strigeidida > Schistosomatidae > Schistosoma > Schistosoma turkestanicum. Next base: position 6,159,714 of record OX103975.1, read on the forward strand.
TTAAAGGCCCTTAGTGGGCACCCCTACCACCGGAGACAGAAATCCGTGAGGTAGAGTGAGGTGTGACATTTTTAGGGTCGACCTTTTCTAACCCTTCCTTCCTTGTGAGAAGGCAGCATCGCTGCAGATTCTGGTTGTCCGAGGGAAACACCTTACTGCTGCTGTCACACCCCTCCATCACAGTCAGCAGTACGACTTCGCCCTCAGACCTTGAGTAGCTGCTTTTAGTCACATCGCTCTCCAATCGACCTGCCTAGCATGGTAGAACCTTTAGGAACATATGTTCCAGCCAATATCATCACGATAGGCAAGCCCGACCACCACGTCAAGGTAGCAGCACGTTTCACATTCAGACCTTGGACATTGCATGTTCAAACTGATGTATTTAGCAATATCATGACAGCTGTCTGAATTTTTAATTGATTCTCAAACTAATTAACTAATTGTGATTATTTTCAACTATTTTAGATATTTGCCACACTCTATTGGTTGCTGTTAAATCATGGTGAACAACTGATGTATTATGTCAATCAATTATCGGATGAATCACCGACACAAACAACCATCTCTTCACCGAAACTATCCAATTCACGTAATATGCAGAAAAAGCCTTCTACATTCTCTGTTCACCATACAGATATTAATAGTAGTGTATTGTTTAAACAAGGTTCACGTGTTGCTCAACAAGTAATTGGTGGTTTAACAGATCTATTAAGAAATCATTCTGCTGATTTACCGGATCCAATTACTGATTGGAAACTTATTTTCGGTTTATTAGAAATTTGTGGAGCTGGTCGTAGAGCTAGCATTCATTTGACACGTAGTAGAACAGTAGCGAAATGTAGTCGTAACAGTGAAGAAGAGATTTCATGTAAGTTAAAGTTTTTTTTTAGTTTTAGGCTATTACTTATATTTGTTCATCAGTTGAGGTGGTTTGGACATGTTGTTACAAATGCCCAACCACTGACTGTATCGTCGAACTATGTTTTGTGGTGTAGGAGTACGTTGTAAGAAAGCTAGCGGTGGCCAAACCAAAACATGGCACAAATCCATGAAGTCACTGACAGCTGGACTGTGTCATGATGGTAAATGCAGACTACTTGGTTGTGGTCCGCGAGATGATAATAATCGATGGTTAGAGACCTCGAAAGTTCAAAACCGTTTGCAATGGCACAAGTTCCAATCTTCTGAATTCCTCATCACCTCTATCTTTCTCTTTCGAAAGTTATCTCACTGAATGACTTGAATGAAACCCAACTTTTTTTTCTAAACCCCTTATGTTGATAAATATCATATGTTCACTAACGACTAACTTCCACAAGGTGAATTCTTAGACTTCTAGTGAGAAGCTGTGAAAATTAGAGTTCAACTGTGTCAAGTACGAGGCAAGTTACACACGGAACACAATAGATGAAGCTAAACATTAACACCGTTGGATGCCGGCTCAATGGTCTAGAGGTTTAATATTCGCACGCTAGGCTGAAAGTTCTATGTTCGATTCCTACTTGCGAATCTGCACTGCTGAAGAGTCCTATAACTAGAACGAAACGTCTCTCCGGTGCTTTCCGGCTTCTAACAGTGGTCTTACGTTGACGAGTCCGCGATTTCAGTGAATTCATTTCGTTTTTGAATATATGTGTGTGTAGATAAGAAACAGCTTTTCATGATTAAAATGAACGTAATCTTTAAGCATAGCTAGAACTTACCATAGTGTAGTGAAGGAGAACTCAGGTGGGGCGACCGAATTGTATTTAACGGAAATTACAGAGTTACTCAGTAAAATCGGAAAACCATATCGTAAATTGTTAATTTGCAAACTATCAGTTCATCATATCGAACTGGACTGTTCCTGTTGCAAAACATCAATCCATTGTCACTGTTCATGCGTTTCATACAAATTCCATTGTTTTCTAACTCTTCCTTTCTTGATCTTTCCCCATCTTCTGCTGCCAGACATTACGTTGACGCTCACGTCATATACTAATATAAGTAGCTCGCACCACACTCGTCCCCTCTTTTAATAAGCTGTCGTCGTAATCTTTCAAAACAGGGACCCTGGTCAGTTAATATCATCTTCCGTATTCCGTGACATGCTACAATATGCCGGATTACTACTTCGGTCATTGTTCCTGCCCGCTGGTCTGGAATGGGTACGGCATCTATCCAACTTGTAGCGTTTACTAGTTCCCGCTGCATGGACACGGCGGTAGGCACACTCGATAAACTGCGACGCCAACAACTGTGCCCCCGACTCCCCATCCGTGCTCGGCATCGTACGGCGCAGTAACATCGTGAGCTCCACAGCCAGCACCAACGGGTCACCACCAGCCGACAGCCTCGCCAACCGGAACCTCTGCGGCGCCTCCTCCCTGTCTGCCGGGCTGTCGAACTCCGTCATCAGCCGCCCGGTGACCGTCTCCCTCGCCGTCTTCCCGGCGGCACCGTCCAGCACCGTCCCGGCCCACGCCAGCCCCACCGCGGCCCCAAACTCCTCCAGGAAGCTCCGCAAATCTCCGTCCCCCAACTTCTTCGGTCACGGGAGCTCCTTCCTTCGAGCAGGCAGCGACACCAAATGAAATGAAGGAGAACACAGGTGGGGCAACGGGATTGTATATATATATAATTGTAGAGTTACTCAGACAAAATCGGAAAACCATATCTTTAATCGTTAATTTGCAAAATATCAGTTCATCATATCGAACTGGACTGTTCCTGTTGCAAAACATCAATCCATTGTCACTACTAATCATGCGTTTCAGACAAATTCCACTGTGTTCCCACTCTTCCTTTCTTGATCTTTCCCCATCTTCTGCTGCCAGACATTACGTTGACGCTCACGTCATATACTACTTATAAGTAGCTCACACCACAATAGGACCAAATTAATTATTCAGTTTTCACTATAGAGTTATGTGGATTGGTGTGTTTACACTAGTATTATGAATCGATCATTGTTAGACCACCACCATTTGAAACCTGGAAGCACTGGACGGCTATTTCGTCGTGGCATGGGACTCATCAGCAGTGCGCATCCACGACTCATACACCTCACAGGGCTCGAACCTAGGGCTTTCGGTTTTGCGTGTGACCGCTTAACCTCTGGACCACTGAGCAGGCGGCATCCAACAGTGGTCAACCTCTCTCATTGTCTTCGTTAGTTACTCCCTACACCGTTCACTACTTTATTCCGATGAACTTATTCATCATTTAACTTGTGGTGGCCGATTTCGACCGATTTCTTAATCTTCGTGATTAGCTCGTCCAAACAATCGTTGCTAGATAGCGTTTGACGGTTTATAAATCAGAAGATGAACACAAAATGTTGAATATGTTTATTTTTGACACACCACAAATAGAACAGCAGACAGACTACAAGCTCTATAAGATAAAATTGTCATGCGAGCGCCGGAAAGCAGGCAACCGAGTGAGCCAACTCTAAGAGATAAAACATAACTAGGAATTTATAGTCAGACAAAAATAAGACATTTGAAATCATCAATCAGTCATTGTTAGACCACCATTAGAAACCTGGAAGCACTGGACGGCCGTTCCGTCCTAGTATGGGTCTCCTCAGCAGTGTGCATCCACCACTCCTGCTCCTCGCAGGATTCGAACCCGCGAACACCTAACATCTGGACCACTGGGCCGGCATTCAACGGTGTTAATGTCTAACTCTGATTGATCTAGGGATTTTGCGCGACCTCACCCATTTGTCAGACATGTAGTAAGCGAATTAGGCATGTACACCACACATAAATACAAGCGACGAATGAGTGAGTGACAAGGTACAAAGACAAGTGAGACCAGGTCATGTAAGCTAAACACATTGAATAATGACTCACTACAAACTATCCTAATAATTAAATTACTTTATGCATGTATATACCTATCTGTGTGTGTATTCATTGAATGTAGATTCCAGTTCAAATATTCCACAAAAAACTGGCATCAATCATCATTCGAATCCGTATAAATCCAGTCGTGGCTATACAAGTGATAGTGAAGCACAACATACTATTGTTCATGAAGTCCCACCGTCAATTGGAACTAAATCATCATTACACTTATCCACTAGTAGTAGTACAGAGATGTTTGTATCGGGCAATACTACTACTACTGCTGCTACTACTACTAGTGAACCAATCCAGAAGAATACGTTGGCGAATGATGAAAATGTGAAAACAGATCATCTTTCCGAATCATATGAAGTGATTGCGAAACCGCCGTCTCTTATGGAAACACCACCACATCATCCAACCTGGATGAAATCATCACTTCTTATATCTCCTTCGGTTTTAAGTTATGATGTTGTCATTGGTACACGAGATCCAGTCACATTAGAACAAGCTGTTGATTGTTTAGCATTTTTAATTCGTGATCCAGCTCATATTACACCGGATAATTTTGAGGTTTGTGATCAATTATTTCTGTTGACAATGTTTATTAATTTTTTAAGTAGCACAGTATAAGTATAAGTTTGCTTGTTAATTTGTTTTGTACACATTAAAAAACAATTAGTCGCTTTTAATAAATTTTGTTAGAACACAATGAGAAGACATAATTGATCTGAAAAAATATTGTGATGTATTTGCGCCTTATAGATTTCGAACTATCTGGTCACAACGCATATATATATATATACACTTGTCAAGGCATTTTAGATGAAGATGAATAAAAGGTCACAGTCACATTAATAAAAGTTCAAATAGACATAAAGTGATAATTTACAATGTGTGACCATAAAATTGTTCGAAATGTCTGGAGCGCAAATACATCACAACATTTTTTCAGATCAATTACGTCTTCTCACCTCGATCGTAGCTATTACCTTGACGTGGTGGTCGGACTTGCCTATCGTAATGGCACATCCGAGCTATATTGGCTGGAATATATGTTCCTGTAGGTTCTACCATACCAGACTGGTCGATTGGAGAACGATGAGACTAAAAGCAATAACTTAAGGTTTGAGGGCGAAGTCGTACTGCTGACTGTAGAGGGGTGTGACAACAGTAAGGTATTTCCTTCGGACAATCAGCATCTGTAGCCATGCCGCCCTCTCACAAGGAAGGAAGGGGTTAGAAAAGTTCGACCCAAAGAATGTCATACCTCACCCTACATCATGGATTTCCATCTCTGAAAGTAAGGCCTTTTTAACAAGAACGGAGCTAACACTTCAAAAACTCATAAAAAGGTTGTGCGTGACCGGCCGCAAGCAGTTGTCCGTGGGGCTCTGTGGTCACACTGCCAGGTCGTTAAGACCAACACTAATGTACCTTCCTTTCCAGGTTCTTCAAGAAACACCCTTCCACGGTGTGGGCAGCCGGGAAGTGACAACCGCCCTCATACCCGTACCAGCACACGAGACCAAATTGGTCACAATCAAACTGACTGACGTCTTCTCACTGTTGCGTACACCAGGTTTAAAATTTTATTATAGGGGAGTGTTGGAATATGCCTTGTCACAGAGGCCTATAAGTTCGTTTTTTAATTATCCGAATGGGGCTGAATAGAAGCTTCTCTGAAACGTCTAAAATATTAAAGAGGAATTCCCTTATCATTTTTCGATCCAATAATTATTTATGTTACTACTTTTAGTATGTTTTTTTCTAAAAGGCTAACGCCATGTTAGAAGCCTATAAACACACTCGATTCTCTCTGCACATAAACCTGAGGCACAAAGCTGATATCTCCTTGTTCAAGTTGAAATATTATTAGAAGTAACCTGAGGCTGCATATCAAATTCTCACACTCCTGAAATGGGATGCAGCCAGAGTTTGTGTATTTCTGATTTGTATTACGGGGTTGTGAAGATTGTTAAGTTACACATTTTTCGAAACCATGAATCGATCAATGTTAGACCACCATTAAAAATCTGGAAGCACTGAAACAATGCCGTTTCGTCCTGGTGTGGGACTCATCAGCATCGCGCATCCACGACTCCTACACCCCTCAGGATTCGAACCCGGGACCTTCGGTATTATGCTCGAACGCCTAACCATCGGACCACTGAGCTGGTATCTAACGGTGTTAATGTCTAACTCGGTCGATTCACAGAGTTGCGCGATCTCATACACAGTCTTCGGTAGTTACTGTCTACACCCGAACAAGTTGAACTTCAGTGGTCACGTCTTCCAGCTAGAACTCGGAGAAGATTCCTCACGAAGCTAGTGACTAGTGATTTGCATTACGGGGTTGTGAAGATTGTTAAGTTGCACATTTTTTGAATCCATGAATCGATCATGGACGCGCACTGCTGAGGAATCCCATACCAGGACGAAATGGCCGTCCAGTGCTTCCAGGTTTTTAATGATGGTCTAACATTGATCGATTCATGGTTTCAAAAATATTTCTGAATTGTTTTAAAGCATTTGTTCAATTATTTGTTATGCTCGTCAATTGATATGCTTGAACTATTACAAGTTCACCTTAGTCGTTAAACGAGAGCTAAGACAAATGATCCATTGACATGATAGGCTACTTTAATCCGAGCGTCTCAAGCCCCCACTTACGGTATCGAATAGTTTTGATATGGCGTAGAAATGGTTTTCTACAAGCACATAGAAAATATGAGGTTTTGTGCAGAAGACGAAGAAGAGGAGCATAAAACTTTACAGACAATGCATATTTATACAGTTAGGTCGACGACTGTGAATACTAACCAATAGGAAACAACATTTAAAGAAGTATGTGAATTTGATAGTTTAAAAAGATGACCTTCAATATTGACCAATAGAATTAAACTTACAAAATAATTTTCTTTTCAAGGATATTTGAATCATCCTAACAAAAATTTTGTTTTATTTTTATTAGTGTGCAGTTCAAGCATTACGTGTTTTTGTGGAAACTTGTATTAGTTTACCATTGAAAAATACAACAACAAATAAAGTTCTGTCTTCTTCGCATGCTAAAACGGAATCAAGTCCTCCTCCTCATCATCATCATCAGCAGCAACAGCGACATCGTCGACGTTCTGATCATTCGAAATTATCAACAAAAGATTATCATTCTAATTATTATACCTTGTCTGATTCAGATACAGATAATGAACTACAACCGCCACAACGACATCTACAACAACCACATTATGAACATGGTAAAATGAAAACATTAAGGAAAGGTGTGATATTTAGTGAATCAGCACTTAGTCCAGTGACTAGTGTTATTGCTGTCCAGGTAAATAGATTAGTATTTCTTACTACTTCATATATATATATATATATATATATATATATATATATATATATATAACTATACCAAGCTCATTCAAAACTTTTAGACTTTTGTAACTTTTAAAAATCACCCTTTCTGCCTATAAAATTTTTACCTACTTTTACGCAGAATTTTACCATGACTGCTCACCTATTTCTGACATTTTTCTCTACTTTTCCATTTTTTTTATAATACTACCCCCTTACAACATATTTTCGACCTTACAATCATACGTTCAAACAGGTCATTTCACCGAAATAAAAGCATCATAACTAAGCCTCTCTAACCCTGTGTTTACTTAAGCAAACCACCATGAACCTTTAAAACCAAAATAACAAAAATAGCATAGAAGTAATAGAACTTACCAGAACAACCTCAGAAATAGCTATAGCCGTTGTACACTGATCCCACTTAAATAAGCTAGCCCGACCCTATCTCCGATACTGTAGTGAAAGAGAACACAGGTGGGGCAACCGAATTGTATTTAACGAAAATTACAGAGTTACTCAGTAAAATTGGAAAACCATATCGTAAACGGTTAATTTGCAAAATATCAGTTCATCATCATATCGAACTGGACTGTTCCTGTTGCAAAACATCAATCCATTGTCACTCACTATTCATGCGTTTCATACAAATTCGATTGTGTTCCCACTCTTCCTTTCTTGATCTCTCCCCATCTTCCGCTGCCAGACATTACGTTGACACTCACGTCATATACTACTTATAAGTAGCTCACACCACAATACTGCCATCAGTAAGCATAGACTGTAAAACATACCGGTACAGCTATCAGAAATACTAACCGTATCCAATCACTGTTTCGACTGCCGTCTCGCTGACCCTAACCAGGTAGCCTACATCTACCAACATGACTCAGTCCACTTGCCAATGACTTCATGTATTTGTGCCATGTTTTGGTTTGGCCGTCCCTAGCTTTCTTCTAATCTACTTCTACACCACAAAACATAGCTCGACGAGGCAATCGGTGGTCAGGGAATCACATTGGAATCATAAATGAATCACTGTTCGATCACTACTTATTCTCAATCTATTTTATATTTTTTTTCTCACAGCTTTTAGATCTAATCAACATTTTATTCACACGTGCTACATCAATCTATAGAGAATGGACAAGAATTATTTCTAATCAAATAACAACTCCTTCATCTATTACTAACACACATTTACATGTTAATGAAGATTTGTCATTAAATCCGTCAGATAAAGATGACACACATAGATCTATACAACCACAAAATGAATTAGATGAAGTGATAAATTTAAATCATTTATGGACTATATGTTGGTGTCCATTATTACAATCCACTGCACGACTGTGTTCGGATCAACGTCGTGATGTACGTATGGATGCATTGACTTATTTACAAAAAGCATTACTATCACCTACGCTACATTTATTAACTGGTAAACAATGGGAATATTGTTTTAATCAAGTAAGTTATATATATATTTATTATTATTATTATTCTTATATTTGATGACAGACAAACCGACAGACAGACAGATTCAACGCACAGAACTTCGTACTGTAAGTACATATCAGTTCAGGTTGCCACATACCACAACATTAGCACACAGAGACGTGACTGTCGGTTCAAATCCATGATTGCTAGCGATAGTAGAAGAAATATTAGCAGTAATTGGAAAAGATTAGGGAGCGAACAGATAATTCGATTTTGACCAATTTGGTCTCGTGTGCTGTTACGGGTATGAGGGCGGTTGTCACTTCCCGGATGCCCACACTGTGATTATATTTGATGAGCAAAATTATGATGCATTGATCAATGCGTAGTGGATTGCTGTTTTTTTTTTAGAAACTTGACATCTGTTTAAATGAATCGTTTTGTTCTAAGTGTAGGACTGAGTCATGTTGGTAGATGTAGACTACTACCTGGTTACGGTCAGTTAGTTAGTCACAATGTTGAACTTCGTAAGTACCTACATCATTCTCTCATGAACTTTTACCATCTTTTTTTAAACTTTTCGTTACTGGATTATATTTCTGGTTAGCGTGTGGTGGCTTAGTTACTGCGTGTTTTTATGCTTCATAATTAACTCGTTCAGACAATCGTTGCCAAATAGCGTCTGACGGTTTATAAATCAGAAGATGAATTCGAAGTAATGAATACGTTTATTTTTGGACACACCACAAAGCGAAGTTGAAAAGCAGCGAACAAAGCGTATGAAACGACGTGAATTGGAGAAGGCTAACGAGCCAACTCAAAGAGATAGAGCGTGACTAAGAATATATAGTCAGACAACCATAAGACAGACATGCGACAAGCGAAATAGGCACACATGAATAAAAGCGACGAATGATTGATAAGGTCAAACAACAAGTGGGACACGTCATGTGAGCTCATCATACAAACCAGACAATAATAAGAACGAATAGTACATATAAATTGTTGCAATACAAATTATGGCTTGGTTAAATAAAAATAATCGAAAGGGCTTAACCAAATTAAATGTAAGCGAACTGAAATGTGTGTGGAGGCACTACAGTTCAACTGTGTCAAGTTTGAGTTAGTTACTCACCGAAAACAAACAGATGATTGTTACTCAATATATCGCCAACTAACTAAAGTGTTAGACTGTGAACACAGTTAGATATTGGCTGAATGGTCAAAAGGTGCTGTTCGTTTAAGAGATTATTGAAAGTCCTTAGTTTAAAATCTGTTTGTGGGGGGATCATGTATACGCTGTATTGCTGATAAGTCCCATCATACTCAGTTAGTCAGACACAATGTAGACCTTCGTACGTACGTTGATTAGTGTTCATGTTGCCATATCATATTAGCACAAAGATCGAATTGTTGTTTCAAATTCCATAGTAGTAGATGTACTAGAAGTATTAGCAGTAAAGTTAAGGGTTACAGTTTGAAAATATGGTTCAAGAAGTATTATCCTTACTCACTTACTGATTTACTTACGCCTATCACCCCCAATGGAGCATAGGCTGCCTAACAGTGTTATCCAACTTACTCTGTTCTGGGCTTCCCTTTCCAGTTCTTTCCACTTTTAGTTCATTCTTCTCATATCTTTCTCTGTTTCTCGGCGTAATGTGTTATTCGGCCTTCCTCTTTTCTTTTTACCTTGAGGGTTCCATGTAAGGGCTTGTCTTGTGACGCAGTCGAGTGCTTTCCGCAGTGCGTGTCCTATCAACCACTTCCACCGCTTCTTCGTGATTTCCTCTTCCACTGGAATCTGGTTCGTTCTCTCCCACAGTAGACTATTACTGACGGTTTCTGGCCAACGAATCCAAAGTATTTTGTATAGATAACTGTTAATGAATACTTAAAATCTTCTTGATGATGTCTTTCGTAGTTCTCCATATGATAGAACTGTCTTGGCATTTGTATTAAAATTTATGATTTTGGTGTTGATTGATAGTTATTTGGAGTGTGGTGGTGTTTCGTTCTCTGAGCTGGTTGTTTTGGTTGTGGAGCTTTTATTGTTCTTCTGAACAACATCACCAGCACAAACTTCAGATAGAAGTGAGGTATTCGAATTTCTCCACGTGTGACCTGTAGCTTATTCTGCTAACCTCAATCTTGATTGGTTGCTGTTGACCTTTGGCCTGTTTGTTTTGATTGCCTCCCCCTTTTGATCTGTTTCTTGATCCTGTGTCACCTATGATTTTCCTGATTAGTTGATAAATTGGGTCAATGTCGAACGAAACACCACCACAATCATCCACCTGAGCTACAAGTTTTCTCCACCATCTCAGTTATTTGGAGTTCCAGATGTTGTTCAATTGTAGGAATACAGCCCTTACTTGGCCAATACGGGCCCTTATATCTGCATCCGATCCACCTAAGTTGTCGATGATACTGCCCAGATATGTAAAGGTGTTAACATCCTCAAGAGTGATTTGGATGGCACATGTAATGTTGTATCAGAGAATCTTGCTTTTGCCGTTGTGTAAATTGAGACCTGTTCAGGTTGCTGCTACTACACTGGTGCATTTGTTGTTACATGTGCAATAGAAGAGCTATATCATCTGCGAAGTCCAAATCGTCTATAGCTGCATCCTGGCTGTCCATTCGATACCATGTTGACGTCTTTATAATCCAGTCGATCACCAGGTCAAACGCTTGTAGTGCCTCCACACACATTTCAGTTCGCTTACATTTAATTTGGTTAAGCCCTTTCGATTATTTTTATTTAACCAAGCCATAATTTGTATTGCAACAATTTATATGTACTATTCGTTCTTATTATTGTCTGGTTTGTATGATGAGCTCACATGACGTGTCCCACTTGTTGTTTGACCTTATCAATCATTCGTCGCTTTTATTCATGTGTGCCTATTTCGCTTGTCGCATGTCTGTCTTATGGTTGTCTGACTATATATTCTTAGTCACGCTCTATCTCTTTGAGTTGGCTCGTTGTTAGCCATTCTCCACATCGTTTGCTTCGCCCATTCGTTCACATTGTAATCCTAGGAGTTGGTTCATTAGCCTTCTCCAATTCACGTCGCTTCATTCGTTTTATCCGCTGCTTCTCCACATCGCTCCATACGCTCATTCGCTTGCCAGTGTACACTACAGAACTCCACTGTTTACTATAGGACGTTGAGAATTATTATTCCCTCGCTAATCTAGTGAGTATCGACCATTTTGCGAATAAATTCTAGTTTACTTAAATCGAAAATTTTACTGGAATATACAAATGCATACTTGTAGCAATAGTACAATTTTTTTCTCATAAACCATCTGGTTTTAAAGTATATTTATAATAATTTGTGTGTGCGAATTCGTTCTCAATTACCGTACTCAACTTCATGTCTTTTTCATTCATTTTTTGTAATCAATAGAAGACTATAAAATCAATAATTCAACGTGTTATTTAACCTGTTAGAAGAACAATATCAACTATGAATTCTTTTTATTATAGAGTTATGAAGATTATTGAGTTTTACTGAAATCATGACTCAATCATTGTTAGATCACCAGCAAGAACCTGGAAGTACTAGATGGTACTCATCAGCGGTGCACTCGTGGGACAGACAGAGATACAACGCAGAACTTCGTACATAAGTACATCAGTTCACGTTGCCATTCCCCATCAGCACAAAGACGCAACTGTCAGTTCAAATCCAACAGTGATAGCAATAATAGAAGTATTAGCAGTAATGAAGAAGATTAGGGAGCGAAGATATGATTCTAGAAGTGTAAATTTAGAAAGGAGAAAGATAGAGATTATGAGGAATTCAGAAGATTAGGATTTTGGAGAGCACACAAAGAGTGGATGCACCTGCGCCATTGCAAACGATTCTGAGTCATGTCATTCAAGGTCTCTAACCATTGGTGACTATCGTCTCGTGGACTCCAACCATGTAGCCTACATCTACCAATATGACTCAGTCTACGGCACTCGTGGGAATCGAACCCATGGCCTTCGGTCTTGCGCACGAACGCTTAACTTTAAGACCGCTGAGTCGGCCGGCATCCAACAGTGTTCATGTCCAACTGTAATCAATCCTTGATTGATTGCGCTCAACCTTATTCATTGTCTTCAGTAGGTAACTAACTGTTTACACCCGACAGGGTTGTACTCCATTGGTCATGGCTTACTGGATCGAAACAGCCGTCCAGAGTGCTTCCCAGATTTCTTAATTATGGTCTAACAATGATCAACCCATAATTTCAATGACATGTGAATTTACCACTTATCTGTTTCTTTTCTCTTTTTTTTAGGTTTTATTTCCTCTATTATCTGGTTTCTTAGAAACTATTCCATTTGAAGAACAACAAGTTGGCGGTCAGAATACAAAACAATTGCATACAATTGAATTTGCTGATCCACGTATGCGTGCTATTCCATTGTTGACTAAAGTATTCTTGCAACATCTTCGTCCATTATATGAATTAGACAGTTTTAATACCATATGGATACGTATGCTTGCCTACATGGAACAATATATGTTGGCTAGTAGTAATTCTGATTCATTGGTCAGTTTAAATTCTAAACAGTATTTTGATTGGTATCATTTGGTTTAATGGTTTCATATAATGAATGTTTTTTTTTAGTAGAGGTCGGAGGCGAAAGGTGGTGGTCATGCCATTGAAATTAGTTAGATACGCAAACGGCTAGCCCTAGATCGTCCATCAAGAGCAGAAAATCTTACCCTTGACATCTGGCTTGATACCTTCAACCTACCAGCAGCCCCCCCCCACACCAGAAGAAACCCAGCAGCAAGCTGATCTCCGGCGAACAACAGTCAAGATGCAGGTCGACCCCAGGAGCGCACGCTATTAAAAAGGGACTGAGGAGTGTTGGGGATGTTAGATCCCCAGAACTCACTTGATAAATATCTTTATTTTGGATTTATTTCATGGACCAATCAGTTAGTTGACCTTGCGATCACATTTCTCACCAAGAAAATCCTTGGCTGTGATTAGTTACTGTGTTATTTTAGTGTGCTATTTTTTTGACTGTCTCTGAAGGACGTCTCTATATAGAGTATAAATAAACGCAATTTGAGTGCTTTGATTGATTGTGTGCGTTGGCTGGGTGTTTGTAGAATACACTTTCTACACTATATCAAGACATTGGGTCAAGGGATCATAGTAGCCTACCTGGACGCGCTGGTTCATTGTTTTGTTCTCGTTATTCGACTAAGATGAACTCGTAATAGTTTCAAAGCATACCTGGAGACGAGTGTAACAATTAGCATTATTTTGTGTATAACTTTAATTTATGAACTGAGATCAAGGTTAGATGATCATTGAAAATGTGGAAGCTGCTACCACAGTTGTTTCGTTGTAGTATGGGACTCTTCAGCAATGTTCATCCATGATCACCCCCCCCAGTATGTGGAAATCAAGAGAGGGCCCTGCTTTGGCGTTATTTTAGCGAGTTAGTTTGTTACTGGATGGGATCACTAGCAACCTCCCCCCCCCCATGCCAAACTCTCTTCCTATATCCGGGCTTGAGATTGGTAGTGGCTCTAGAGGAGTTCCGGGTGGAGTTACGGGTATGAACATTTAGCCTCTAGACTTCTGAGCCAGTTTATATCTAATATAAATCAGTCTAAAATATCGCAGCAATAATCATCCATTATACTCGGTGAGTAATTCAGTCATTTACACCATAGAACTTCATACGTACGTACCTAAGTTCAGGTTGCTTAAGATTTCTGTCTAATAATTACATAGTTTTCACTATAGATTTGTGAAGATTATCAATTTTCATGGGAAATGTGGATCGATCAATGCTAGATTCATGATGCAATGCTGACTGAAGACAGTGGACGAAGTTGCGCAAGGCTGTGGATTAATTGAAGTTAGACTTTAATACTGTTGGATGGTGTAGAGACTAAGCATTCGCTTGAGATAATTAATATTCTGGGTTCGATTTAAGCGACCTGAGGTCATGGATTCGCGCTGTCAGTGATGAGTTCCATTCTAGGATGAAATGGCCTTGCAGTGCTTCCAGGTTTTTGAATGGTGGTCTATTCCGTGAATAGTTGAACTTTGCTTCTCACTAGAACCCCAAATAATTCCCTATAGATTTATCAAACACTTTTAAGTACGAATTTGTAGCCTTTTATTTCAATCAATTTGGTCTCGTGTGCTGTTACTGGTATGAGGGCGATTGTCACTTCCCGGCTGTCCACATCGTGGAAGGTTGTTTCTTGGGGGACCTGAAAAGGAAGGTGGATTAGAGTTTGTCTTAGAGACCTGGTTGCGTGACCGCAGAAACCAAGGGACAACTGCTTGAGGCCGGTCACGCACGGCCTTATTATGAAAGGTTTTTTGAGTATTAGCTCCGCTCTTGAAAGCCCTTAGTGGGCACCCTTACCGCTGGAGACGGAAATCCGTGAGGTAGAGTGAGGTGTGACATTTTTAGGGTCGACCTTTTCTAACCCTTCGTTCCTTGTGAGAAGTCAGCATCGCTACAGATGCTGATTGTCCGAGGGAAACACCTTACTGCTGCTGTCACACCCCTCTACAGTCAGCAGTACGACCACGCCCTCAGACCTTGAGGTTGTGATTTTAGTATCAACGTTATCCAGTTGTCCTACCCGGCATGGTAGAACCTTCAGGAAGATATGTTCCAGCCAGTATAGCTCGGTTGAGTCATCACGATAGGCAAGTCCGACCACCACGTCAAGGTAGCAGCAGCCTAAGTCATTGATTTTATCAAAAAAAAGAAAATCTCTTTTACTAACATCTTATTTCTTTTAAATCACCTGGAATTACAACTGTATTTTTCTCTGCCGTGCGCCTACTATTGTGTGTATTACTTATAAGAATTTTCCCCGCTAGATAAATTACATTACATCAACGTTCATAGTCAACTTTAACTCAATCCAAATCGATGATTGTTACGCACGCACGTAAACATGTCATTTTGATATGATTGAACTATTACGACTTTACCTTAGTCGGAAAATGAAAGCGAGGATCAAGGATCCGGCGACACGACATGCTACTCTAATCCAATTGTCCCAATCCCCCATTGAATAAAAGAAGAGGACTTGAAATGAAGTCGAACGTGTGTTCTACAAGCATCCAGAAAGTACAAGGCCCGAGTCCAGAAGAGGCTAAGGATCTTGGACTAGGGATCCGGGTTATAAAACGTTATATATATAGTCAGGGCGACCAATAGGAAACAACATTTGAAGTCTGTGATATTGATAGTGTTAGGACGACCATAATATTGACCAGTAGGAATTAACCAATAAGAACTGACCAATAGAATTAGACTCACAATTCTCTTAGGCTATTGGATGAATATCCTAACAATGTGATGCTAAACATTGATTTCTATTGTTTTGTTTTCAATTTAATAAGATGGATGCTGTACGTGAATCATTAAAAAATGTTCTACTAGTCATGTGCACTGGTACACATGATCTCAATCCAATTCTGATGAAAAATGCTCCACCAAATTCTAATTCTGCTATTCTATGGGAATTAACAGAAAAACATTTATCCACATTTTTGCCTGAATTATTAGAACAATTATTCCCGAAGGCGCATTCAACTGATCCACCATCATCACCGCTCCTATCAGCATCATCACCTCCCCCGCCGACAACATCATCAGTAGTAGTAGAACCATGTTCAACAACTGCATTGAATAATGATGATGTTGTTGTTGAAGAAGATTCTACACATCATCATCATGAGTCGTCATTTAATGCTGATCATTCAAGTACTACAGTTGATCAAAGTAATTACTACTTTTTATAACATTTTCTAATTAAGTGTTTACAGTCTCTGTGTGTATATATATGTGTGTGTTTATATGTATATGTAGGTTGATATGTAGTATTAGTAGTATAGTAGTGAAAAGGAAAATTTAGTTCAGGTCAGTCAGTTAGCTGCAACGTAGAACTTGGTATGTGAGTACGCACATCAGTGTTCAAGTTGCTATTATACCACCTGGAACCCTTAAAGCAAAAGGAAGGCCAAGGAACACATTATGCCGAGAAATAGAGAAAGATATGAGAGGAATGAACAAACATTGGACAGAACTTGAAAGGGAAGCCCAGGACAGAGTTGGGTGGAGAAAACTGGTGGGCGGCCTATGCTCCATTGGGGGTAACAGGCATAAGTAAGTAAAGTAAAAGCACAGATAGACATGGAATTGTCAGTTCAAATCCCGTACTAACTCTTCTACTATTGGATTTGAATTGACAATTACATCTCTGTGCTGATGTGGTATGGCGACATGAACTGATGTACTTACGTACGAAGTTCTACGTTGCAACTGACTGAGTAGAAGTATTAGTGGTGATGGAGAAGATTAGAGATCAGAAATATGGTTCTATAAGTATAATTCAGTGAAATCTATTTAAAAAGAGAAAAGATGATCATGAGGAATTTAGAATTTTCTGAGAACACAAACAATGGATGCATCTGCGCCATAACAGTGTACTTTTTGAGCCATGTCATTCAAGGCCTCGAACTATCGGTTACTATCGTTTTGCGGACCTCAATTAGGTAGTCTACATCTACTAACTTGGCTCAGTACAGGTGTCAGTCACTTCATAGATTTGTATCATGTTTTGGTTTGACCGCTCCTAGATTTCTTCTAGCCTACCCTTTCAAGTCCTGCATTAAACCAAAGGATTGACTATCCCGCTAGGTCAGCCGTGAGATTGCCATCAGGTACTGGACTGAACGCTCGCACTCAGCCAAACTGGACTATTCCCACCACAGTGGATGGGCAGACGTCATGCTCAATCAAGCGTCAATCGGCGCAGCATGCCAACCGTCAAACTGAAGACTCTTTTTAAGGGGCCTCGAGACCATTCGACACAGTACTCCAAGGTATACCGTTCAGGGAACCACATAGGGCCGGTTGTCACATAGTCTAGGATCTGTACGACTGCTTCCCTGAACATAGTCCAAGGCCGCTTTAATAAAGCTGGAGCTACTCTTCATTTAAGGTATTTACTACAGCATATCAAGCTCCGAACCACCATTCAGCTTCACAAGAAAATGAAAGATGTGAAGTCCTCAAATCATTATATTAACTGGGTAGGGGTGACCATCAATGCTTCGACGTACCAATGTCCCACGGACAAGGCATAAAGTTGTCTACAGAGGATTTAGTATCCTCACGCTCATACCAACATTAGATATGGTTTCGACCCCCGTACCCTAAGAACTGGAGCACGTTTAATGATCGGGTATAACACCTGACCTGATGGGCCAAGACGAAACCGGTCAAGACACCAGCAGGAATACGTAGGCTGTATACAGCTACGTTTCAAATACACTGTAATTTCACTGGATGAATGAGAGACAGACTTAAAGGCATCCAGTCTGAATACCACAGGTTGACAGTTTCGCATCAACGCTCTCGTTCCTTGTAGACTCATACCGCTTCTCTGCACCATGCTTAGCATGGTGTGCGCAGCGACCGGATATGCGACAGTTGATCTCAGCACCTGTAAGCAATGTCACGTTTCTAGCTGGACCACAAAGAGGTAGTCGCCACATCAACTCCCAGAAAGCCCTACTTATGCCCCACCTATTACTCAGTTTAATGACGAGGCATTTGGCTACCTTGAGAATCATAGCTACTCCCGTCACTAGTAAATATGCGATTACAGTAAATATCTTAACTGTGTATCACACATTTTCTTGTTGGCTGTTTTTTCCTCAATAGTTCCAATCGAATCACCGACTGTAGAGACGAAACAATCACCACCATCGCCACTGCAACCACCACAGTGTGATGATATCAATCCTCATTCCAATAGTCCAATCATCCTAGCAGACCAACACTATTCATCAAATCATGATGACCTAAATAAATCTTCAATGGAATCCTATGAAATGAAACTATCCAATCAAAATAGTTCAGCGACAATTTATAATTTATAAGAGAATAATAATGAAATTAGATTTTTTTTAAAAATATGAAAACTTGGATTATGTGTATGATGATGTGTTCACTGACACCGCCACAACCTCTGTCGTCCCTGCCCCGGCCGGCCACGATTTTCTTACAGAGACTACTACCATTCTTTTTTTATTATTAACCCCTCTCCCGTCCGTAAATTCTTTCTACCTTTCTACATGTGTGTCCCCTTCCTTCCTTCCTTTTTTTAACTTATCATATAAGTTATGTATAAAATTAGAAAACTCTTCCAGTCAATCAACCAACCTCTTCTTCTTCTTCTCACCTTGAATTATTGACTTTTACTGACAAAATTGTAATCTATTTGATGATAAACTAACATTTCATGTCAATTATTGTGATGTTTGTTTGCGTGTACGTGTGTGTGTTTGTTGGTTGTTTTAATGTATCATCCCACTATGAAATTAGCGCTCAAATCAAATTTATACCTCTACGACGACTACTACTGCGCATTGTTTGTATATTTCGAAAACTGTTTCTATTGTACAAATTTTCTTTTTTTTTCTACTACCTATTTGGAATTCATCTTTGTGATTTTTTGTTCTCTCTCTCTTTTTTTTCTCCCGCTAAAATCGATGACGATGACGACAATTATTATTATTGTGATTATTTTTATCATTGTCATGTTGGTTTTTTCTTACTTACTTACTTACTTTCTTTGTCAATTTTTTGCTTATTCTCAATTATTGAAATAATAAATTGAATACTGACCAACATGAACCCGGTAGATCTTTGTCGCCATCAGGTTTGTTGCTCGAGATTTAGATGATAAATGTAATCACACATTGAAATCATGAATCACAATCATTGTTAGACCAGGTAGTCTTCTGACTACCATAAGCAACAATGCAATCATGTTCGGGATGCGGTTTTTCCCTGTCGAAATGCAAAATATTACTTCAAGATTGGGTTAGGGTGATAGTGAGGAAGTGAAGTAGTTGAGCATGTAGACTGCTTCACTTATCTGCGGAGTCTCATCAGCGCTGATAGCCTGGTGTCTGATGAAATCTCAGCACGGATACAGAATGCTCGATTTGCTTCTGCCAACCTGCGTCGCTTATGGCGTAGGTGAGATATCTGTTCGCTAACCAAAGGACGCGTGTACTGCGCATCAGTTCGCTCTGTTCTCCTATATGGCTGTGAAACATGGCCGTTAAGAGTAGATGTTCGTAAGTTACTAGTATTCGATCATAGATGTTTAAGAAGCATTGCTTGTATATCGTGGGACAACCGAATAAGCAATGTTATCCTTAGGAAACTAGTACTAGGTAAGAATGGCAGATCAATAGATGAAGTATTGAAACTTCATCAGTTGAGGTGTGGTTGAGACGTATAGCTAACCACCGACTTCCTCGACGAGCTATGTTTTGTGGTGTAGGAGTAGGTTGGAAGAAAGCTAGGGGCGGCCAGACCAAAACATGGCAGAAATCCATGAAGTCACTGGCTAGTGCACTGAGTCATGTTGGTAGATGTACGATACGGTTGGGGTCCGCGAGACGAAAGTCACCAATGGTTAGAGACCTATTCTTCTTCTTCTTCATTACGATTAATACCTCTACTATCTTTATCACTATGAGATTTGATTTGACATTTGCGTCTCTGTGCTAATGTGGTATAGCTTTCTGAACTGATGTACTTATGTACGAAGTTCTACGTTGCAACTGACTGACTGATTGTTAGACCATCATCAGCGATAGGCAACTGGAAGATGGTCGTTTTATCTTGATTGGTATGAGACTAGTACTTATCAGTGGCAGTGCGTCTATCTACGACACTTGCTACTTGGGGGACCTTCGGTGGTTTTGTGCTCGAACGTCTTATCTCTGAACGATTGCTTAGTCGGCTGTCATCTAACGGTGTTTGTTACTAATGTACGTCGATTGTTATGTTTG
>OX103975.1:6195226-6290310 GCA_944470395.2 Schistosoma turkestanicum
AGGTCTCTAATCATTGGTGACTTCCGTCTCACAGGCCCCAACCAGGTAGTCTACATTTACCAACATGACTCAGTCCACTTGTCAGTGATTTCATGCATTTATGCTATGTTTTGATCTGGCCGCCCCTAGCTTTCTTCCAATCTACTCCTACACTGCAAAACATAGCTCGTTGAGGCAGTCGGTGGCTAGCCATACGTAACACATGTCCCAACCACCTCAACTGATGAAGTTTCAATACTTCATCTATTGATTTGCCATCCTTACGATTTTAAAGAGCACACAAAGAGTGGATGCACCTGCGCCATTGCAAACGATTCTGAGTCATGTCGTTTAAGGTCTCTTCTAACCATTGGTGTCTTTCGTCTACAACATAATGAAGAGTTCTAAAGGGAAAACGATCGATACTCGGTTATTATGCTTATGCGAAATCCCTATTGACAGATTGTTGGCGCACAACTATTGATGATATTCATTCTTGTGTATGAATTTCTGTTTTTGCATAAACATGTTCAATTTAGAATCCGATAATTACACTGAATGATAGGATGGTTGCAAGTAATCAGACTCAAGTTAGCAAAGATGAATTCTGACATGACCTCACAAGGTGGAGATAGATATTTTGGCTAACAGTTCACAATCTAGGATGTTGTTGGGGTGGTCAGATTCCCAGAAGTCACTTGATGGAGGTCCTAATTTTGGATTTTATGTTTTCGGGCATGGGCTGATCAGTTGACCTTGAGATTACATTTCCCACCCAGAAAATCTTTGACTGTCATTGGTTGATGTGTTATTTTAGTAGGCTATTTTTGTGGCTCTCCCAAGGTCAGTCAGTCGGTCAGTCAGATGCAACGTAAAACGTCGTACGTAAGTACATAACGTCAAGTTGCCATACCACATCAGCACAGTGATATATTTGTCAATTCAAATCCAATAGTACAAGAGGTAGTTAAGGTATTAAAAGTAATCGGAGAGGTTAGGATTAGAAGTTATTATTCAAGAAGTATGATTCAATGAGATAAGTTTAGAAAGTTGAAGAATCCAAAAGATTAGGATTTGAGAGAACACAAAGAATAAATGCACCTGAGCCATTGCGAAAGGTTTCCGGCCATGTCATTCAGGGTCTCTAAACATCGATTATTATCATTTCGCCGACCCAACCAGGTACTCAACAACTACCGACATGATTCAGTCCACTCGTCAATGACTTCATGGATTTCTGCCATGTTTTGGTTTGGCCCTACAAAACAAAACTCGTCGGGGCAGTCGGTGGTTAGTCATACGCAGCACATTTCCCAACCACCCCAACTGATGAAGTTTCATTACTTCATCTACTGATCTGCCATTCTTACCTTAGGACATTTCTATCATGTATAAATAAACTCGATTTGTTTGCTTATTAACCTAGTATTTTCTGGGTGCTTGTAGAATGCACTTTTCTACACCTTATCAAGACTTCTATTTAGTGAGGCCTTGAAAGTAGCCTACCGTATCACTGGATCATTTGTCTTCACTCTCGTTTACCGACCAAGGTGAACTCGTAATAGTTTCAAGCATATCGACTGACGAGTATATCACTTCGGTCCCAGTTTTATATTGGTTACTGAAAGGTTAATTGTGCATTGGTTCATGTATAGGACACAACATCGCATTGAATAAGCCAGACATTTTTATCTGGACTCATTAGCTAAGTCAATAACCGGATGGTATGTTGGCAGCAAACTTGATGCCGAGAGTTCGAATTCCAGAGTGAGCATCTATTCTATAAGATGCAGGTGGCAGGTTCAACTATAGGAGTATCAAATTACGATTAAAAACATACATCTTGCATATTACTGCAAGCCACTATTCAACTCGCCTAATGAAAATCTCGAATGTTTAAGATAAAAACCACAAAAGTTACATTAATTTTTTCTATGAGACTTTATTATTTTTGTAGTGTAAATCACAAAAGTAATTAAGACAACTCTTGTCAAAAATAAAACAAACATTATAACAAGAGGTGACACAAGTTGGCAAAAGCCAAATGTGAGTAGAGTTAGTCGTGGAGATAAGAGAGATATTAGAGGATGTAGGAAGGATTTGATTATGACCGATTCAGTCACACGTGCTGTTACAGGTATGAGGGCAGTTGTCACTTCCACGCTGTCCACACCGTGGAAGGCTGTTTCGTGAGGAACCTGAAAAGGAAGATAGATCAATGTCGGTCTTAGAGACCTGGGAGCGTGACCACAGAGTCCAAGGGACAACTACCTGAGGCCGGTCACGAACGGCCTTTTGATGAAAGGTTTTTCGAGTATTAGCTCCGCTCTTGAAAGCCCTTAGTAAGCACCCTTACCGTCGGAGACGGAAATCCGTGAGGTAGGGTGAGGTGTGACATATTTATGGTCGACATTTTCTAACCCTTCCTTCCTTGTGATAAGGCAGCATCTCTGCAGATGCTGGTTGTCCAAGGGAAACACTTTACTGCTGTCACACCCCTCTGCAGTCAGCAGTACGACTTCGCCCTCAGACCTTGAGTAGCTGTTTATGGTCTCATCGTTATCCAATCGACCTGCCTGGCATGGTAGAACCTTCAGGAACAAAAGTTCCAACCAATATAGCTCAGTTGGGTCATCACGATAGAGGCAAGCCCGACAAGCACCACGTCAAGGTAGCAGCTATGGTCGGGACAAAAGACAGCTCTTGTCAGAAAAAAACAAACATTATAACAAGAGGAAGCGGCAAAACAACAACAATCAGACCGCCCGCACTCTTCAAATGCTCTCTCATATGACCACGTGTATATTAGTAACGGTCAGCAAAGTCCTAACAGCTGCCTTTTCGCGGTGGACATATTGATTAACAAATTGCAAGGCTAAGAAACCAGCGACTGGCAGAGACTACTTAAATCAGGTCGGCCGATATGGAGGAACTTACATACAAGAGTTGGAAAAAACCCACATTACAAACCATTGGTACATCTAGGCTACAGGATCTTGAGAGAATAAATGTCGTATGAAACTATTGTTAGTCACCCGGTTATCATGGGATTGCATTTCCTTATGCACTGGACCTGTAGGTCAAAGTCTCAAAGATTGGTTGTTCTCTAAGAAAACTATATTCATAACTATGAACAACTATGGATATACAGTCGAATGGAACAATACTGAAATACTGGATAGAAGGAGTACAAAGAACATTAGAGAATTTTTTTTTCGAAGCTTGGCACTCAAGCAACAAACACATCGACAATGACCCAATTTATCGTGGAGAAATTCGATTACTTCACTTCACTACTTGAAGTTTAAGCTGGGGATATATATGAATATCAGTATGTATCAATATCCGAAAGTATTGCGTAACAATTTAATGTGTTTATTACTTTGCAAGGAAAAAGGAAAAACATAAATCCACTTGATTATATAGGTGAAAATGATCAGTGAACATTGTGTTGACGGTACAAGTTGAATTATTTAATTCAGTCAGTTAGTTACAAAGTAGAACACAGTAGGTATGTTAAATCGGTGTGCAGCAGCAACTCATCATTCGTTGATTCATTATGTGATAGGGAGTGAAGTAGTCGAGCGTGTTGATCACTTCACTTATCTAGGGAGTCTCATCAGTGCTGATAGCCTGGTGATTGAGGAAATCTCAGTACGGATACAGAAAGCTCGATCGGCTTTTGCCAACCTGCGTCACTTATGGCGTAGGCGTGATATCCGTTCGCTCCGTCTTACTTTATGGCTGTGAAACATGGCCGTTCAGAGTAGATGTTCGTAGGTTACTAGTATTCGATCATAGATGTTTAAGAAGCATTGCTCGTATATCGTGGGACAACCGAGTAAGCGATGCTGTCGTTAGGAAACGAGTACTAGGTAAGGATGGCAGATCAATTAATGAAGTGCTGAAACTTCATCAGTTGAGGTGGTTGAGACGTGTTACGAATGCCCAACTGCCTCGACGAACTTTGTTTTGTGGTGTAGGAGTAGGTTGGAAGAAAGTTAGGGGTGGTCAAACCAAAACATGGCACAAATCCATGAAGTCACTGACTAGTGGACTGAGTCATGGTAGATGTAGACTACCTGGTTGGGGTCCACGAGACGAAAGTCACAAATGGTTAGAGACGTTGAATAACACGGCTCAAAATCGTTTACAATGGCGCAAGTGCATCCATTCTTTGAGCTCTTTTAAATCCTAATCTTCTGGAATCGTCAGCACCTCTACTTTTGTCTTTCTAACCTTATTTCACTGAATTATACTTCTTGAATAATATCTTCAAATCCTAGTCTTCTTCATTACCATTAATACCTCTTCTATCTTTATCACTATGGGGTTTGATTTGACATTTGCGTCTCCGTGGTATGGCAACATGAACTTATGTACATACGTACGAAGTTCTACGTTGCAAGTAACTGACATTGATTCATTATACTTTCGTTTAAACTATTTGATCATGGTATCGACCATAAGTTTGAATTTGTAATAATTCGATTACTGTATCGATTATTGTATAGTTTGATTGTGTGTGTGTGGATGCTTACTCACTTATCACAAGTCTAGCCTATTATTAATGCTTGACTATAAATACTTAGTCACTTCTTCTTTAGCCGAGGGAGAGTTGGCTCATTCGCCTTCTCCAATTCACTCCGTTTTTGCTTGTACGCTTTTCCCTTCTCCATGTTTGTCTACATAAATGATTACATGAAATAAATTCATACGGAACACCTTGTCTGGCTTCTTACTACCGTCGTTGCACAAACCGGGTTAGCCTAAGTATAATCTACGGAAATGGAAAAGAAGATTTATTTCATCACATACTCGATTGTTCGTCTACATTGAAGTCAAGTAGTGAGCCGCTAAAGGTGTTCAAGCTGCTATACTACATTAACACAGAGACTCGATTTTCAATTTAAATCCAATATTGGTAGAGGTAATAGAGGTTTTAGCGGTAATCGAGAAGATTAGGGCTCGAATATACTATTCAAGAAGTATAATTCAGTGAGATGAAATTAGAAAGAGAAAAATAGAAATTATGAGGAATTCAGAAGGTTAGAATTAGAGAAAACACAAAGCGTGGATGAACCTGCGCCATTGCGAACGATTCTGAGTCATGTCATTCAAGGTCTCTAACCATCGGTGATTATCGTCTCGCGGAACCCAACCAGGTAGTCGACAACTACCGACATGACTCAGTCCACTCGTCAATGACTTCATGGACTTGTGCCATGTTTTGGTTTGGCTGCCCCTAGCTTTCTTCTAACCTATTCCTATAGCACAAAAAATAGCTCGTCGAAGCAGTCAGTGATTAGGCATACGTAACACATGTCCCAACCACATCAATTGATGAAGTTTCACTACTTCACCTATTGATCTGCCATCCTAACCTAGTACTCATTTCCTAACGAAAGAATTGCTTACTCGGTTGTCCCAGGATACATGAGCAATGCATCGGATACACCAATTATCGAAGACTAGTAACATACGATAGTCCTCTACTCTGGACGGCAATGTTTCGCATTTGTATAGTAGGAGAGAGCAAGCGGATATCTCGCCTGCGCCATAGGTGACGCAGGTTGGCAAAAGCCAATCGAGCCTTCTGTATCTGTGCTGAGATCTCGTCAGTCACCATGGCCATCAGCATTTTGTCAGAGTCTTCACCAAGTAGAACTATGTCATCGGCATATTCTAAGTCAGCAAGCGACTTTCCTGGTAGAAAGTCGACTCCTGAAAAGTCAGACGGGGATAACGTTGTATCTAGCAGCATGTCTATGATAAAATTAAATAAGAATGGAGAGAGTGGACAGCCCTGACGGACACCACTTGAAGTAGTGAATGAATGTCTACTGATTCAAATGATCACATTTACAAAGTGTACTACTGATTACTACTACTATTGATGCGTACATTACCACGAAGTATAAAAAGTAGTCAGATCGACAGTTGTAAACATGTAAGTAAAAAGAAGTTGAATTGTAACTTCATAAATAAAGGCTTCTTTTGGGCGGTCGAAACCACCGACTTCTTTTTTACGGCAAACATATACTTCTTTATGAATGCGCTGGGGTAGCCGATCTCGGTTAGTGAGCCGTTGATGAATTCCAGCTCCTGACTTAAAGTATCCACTGAACATATCATATTTGCTCTGTTAGTGAGACATGTAACCAAATTTCTTTTGTAGCGGATATGTGTAAAACTACAAAAGTGAGTATATTGGCCTGAGATACTCTGCAGGACAGATTAATTAGAGTAATTAACAGAACATTCAACGCTGCCAAACTTGCATTGACCTTCTCAAGTCGACCAGCGATGTCTACCCGAACGAAGGATAAGTTACCTGAGTTGGCCTTCTCTATGTGCATTTACAAATTCAGCTGCTCCTGTGGAGATAGCTATATCGGGCGTACTACCAGGCAACTTAACCAACGAATGAGTGAACATCTCCCAGCATGGTTTACGAAGGGTCAGTCAAAAACAATACGTAGTTTTATCTTAGCACACCTGGTATATAGTAGTCACATTGTAGATAAATCTAGATCTTTTCGGGTGATCTATCTCGTATACCTCCATCATTTCCCAACGGAGTTCGATCCCGTCTCCTACACATTGCGGAAGCCACAGGAATACTTACATTCAACCCCAATTTATGTGTTCAGAAGAAATTCGTGACACCCCTATCTCTTCCGTGGCCGGATATGACGTAACTAACGATCGACATGATATTTTTATTTTTACACATTTGCTTATTACGTAATGGTTTTGATGTTTTTGTTGATTATTTGAAGTCTATTGATAAAACTTTAGTGATCATATTTTATAATTTTCTTACTACTCTATCAGTACACCTGTCTTCCTACTATCCACTTGTACTTTTGCCTATTATATGTAGTGACGCAATCTATTTCATTTCATTGTGATAATTGACCCATAAATTACCTTGATTGGTTTGCTGTGTCATTTTAGTGTGCTATTTTTGTGACTGTCCTAAGGACGTCTCTATATAGAGTATAAATAAACGCAATTTGAGTGCTTGGATTCATTGTGCTTGGTGACTGGGTGTTTGTAGAATACACGTTCTACGCTACATCAAGAATTCTTGCTGATACAATTGGGACAATCAGATCACAGTAGCCTACCTGGACGCTGGTTCATTGTTTTGTTCTCGTTATTCAACTAAGGTGAACTCGTAATCGTTTTAAGCATACCTAGAGAGGAGCGCAACACTAACTGGTTTAGATCCGTGAGACAAATGGTCACCGATGATTAGAAACCTTGAAAGACATGTCTCAAAATCGTTTGCAATGGTGCAAGTGCATCTACTCTCTTTGTCTTCTCACATGACATCATGAGCTTGTCTTGTCTCGCGTGAATGTGGTTCTAGGGTTACTGTCAATATCCCAAGCTCGGATAAAGGAAGAAGGGTGGGCAAATAGGGATTAGAAAAAGCCATATCATAGAAAATGACCTTACTAAAACGTTAACCAGAAAATTGTACTGAATATCAATTTCAAAGAAGAATTAATAACAGTAGAAGAAACAAAAATCAATCAATGAACATTGAATTGAAAAAAATCAAATACAGAAATAAACTGAACACTCAAACTACTTATCAACTCGAAGGAAATAGAATTTAGTTAGTGTGACGTATGCACGTAAACACGTCAACTTGATATACTTGGACTATTACGAGTTTACCTAGTCAGAAAACGAGAGCGAGGATCGAGGATCCGGTGACAACACGATAAGCTACTCTAATCCGAATGTGCCAACCCCCAAATGAATAAAAGAAGAAGACGTGATATGAAGTAGAACATGTATTCTACAAGCATTCAGAAAGTACGAGGTCCGAGTCCAGAAGACAATCAGGATCCCGGACTAGGGATCCGGGTCCGGGTCCTGGCCATAAAATGTTACACATAATACGTATTAATACAGTTGGGTCGAATGGGAAACAGCATCGAAGACTGTAACATTGACAGTTAAGACGACCAATAGGAAAGATCATTTGAAATGAGATTGACAGTCAGGACGATCAATAAGAAACAACATTGAAGTATGTGACTTTGATATCTAGGACGACCATAAAATTAACCAGTAGAAATTAACCAATAGGAATTGACCAATAATTCTCTTAGGATATATTGGATGAATATTCTAACAGCTAACTTCAGAGTACTATTGTGTGTGCAAGAGTGTAAAAACATTTATTCGTTTCCAGGCAAACAGTCAGTCAGTCAGTCAGATACAATGCAGAACTTCGTACGTACGTACATACACCAATGTTAAAGTTGTCATACCACATCAACACACTGAAACGCCATTGTCAATTCAAATACCATAGTGGTAAGATGTAGTAGAAGTATTAGCCGTCATCAAAAAAAGATTAGGGTTTGAAGATATTATTCAAGAAGTATAATCCAGGAGTAATAAGGAATTCAGAAGATTAGAATTTATGAGAAGACAAACAAACGATGAATGCATCTGCGCCACCATTGCAAGCAAATTTTGGACTGTTTCATACTCAAAGTATCTAACCATCAGGTATTACATATCCTCGCCGACCGACTTCAACCAGGTAGGTAGGTAGTCAACACCTACTACTAAGGCCAACAATCGTCAATGACTTCATAGATTTGTGCCATGTTTTTTGGCCACATACCTACCTAACTAACTTTCTTCCAGCCTATCTCTCTCTACACACATCAAAACAACATAACAACACTTCCAATCAATAAATACACATACACTTACCTTTCCGTCATCATAGCGTTTATTGTTGCACCAATCAATAAAAGTTAATTGACAATGTTCTCCGACACATTTCGTTGAACAATACTGACCATTCCAACGAGGATCATAGGCAACTGGATTTCTACACGTCGGATTACAGCATTGTTTATTGTTTTCATTTAGCTGAAATGAAATATTGATTGATTTGTTTACATAGAAAAGAAAGGAGAGTAGGAATCATTGTTCTGTTGGGGATTGTTAGATGCCCAGAACTCACACTTGGGAAAGGTCCTAGTGTGGTGCGCGCTACTTTTAAGTAGTATATGACGCGAGTGTCAACGTAATGTCTGGCAGCAGAAGAGAAGATGGGGGGAAGATCAAGAAAGAAAGGAAGAGTGGGGGGAACACAATGGAATTTATATGAAGAAACGCATGAACAGTGACTGAAATGTCAGACAATGATGGATTGATGATGGATTGAAGATTTGCAAATTAACAACGGTGGTTACGATATGGTTTTCCGATTTTACTACTGAGTAACTCTGTAATTTGCGATAAATACAAAATCGGTTACCCTCACACCTGTGTTCTCCTTCACTACATTAGTTTTGTAATGTATTTCTGAGATTTTGAATTGCTACGTTTTCGCGCCCCCAGAACGCCTAGTTGACCTTTAGCTTACATTATTATTAGCCAATCGGAAAATCTTTGACTGTGTTATTGGTTGATGAATTATTTTAGTACGCTAGTTTTTGGTTCTTACAAATGGCGTTTTATCACTGTATAAATAAGTTTGAGTTGTATGCTTGTGGACCTCATACTTCCTAGTAGCCTGTGGAATAAATTCTCTCTACGTCTTATCAAGACTTCTTCCTGTAGTTAGTGGGGCCTGGGATGATCTGATTAGAGTAGATGAATCGTTGATCTTCGTTCTGTTTATCGAGTAAGGTGAACCCGTAATAGCCGCAAGCATATCAGTTGGCGAGCATAGCATGTTCGACCACCATTAGAAACCTGGAAGCGCTGGACGGTTCAAGATGGGAACGACAACCGTTCCAATCTAAGATGATGAAACACTCTGTTCCCTAATCAGAAGTTAGCCACCATTATTGAAAAAGACCAAGGAGAAATTTGTCTAGATCTAATAACTTGCGACGCTTCAGAAGCCAGAGTTCCTTAAGGCCCTCCGCTTCGTCGAACAGGTTGGAAGTCACCGACCAAGTAGCATAGAATAGTATTATCAGTGTTGCTGGAGGAACGAATTAATTGGAGACCTTTCCTTCGTTTCAAGACGTCATGGAGGTTATACAAACTGGTACGAATTCAATTGTACATAATATTTCACTGACAAAAGACTACTTGCTCCTCCTAGTGCCTTGGATAAGTTGAAACAGCTTCCAACAGATACTAGATGTAGCTTCTCCTTGCAACTAGTTAGGACGCGAAGACCATCAGATCTACCCCCATTTTTTCGCAAGCCTACTAAAGTATTCTAACTTGAGAATCCACGGATACAACCATATCTCAGTTTAGCGAAGGCCTGAACCTCTAAATGAATTGTAGGAAACCTCCACAAACCCGGTGTCTAAATGTAGAATGTTTCTCTGCGCGTCAAGAGACTTAACTCGTAGTTTCACGCGAATACACCTAATGTTCATCTATAATTGTCGGTGAACTGATCGCTAATTCTAAACGTAGCTCGGTATGATATTCGCTTCTAATTGTGAAGGTACAGTTCATTTCAACTATATCAGGACAATAAGTTTTCTGACCATCCAAAAGTAAAACAGGAAATAATCAGTATCTAGATAGATAGGTACTCCGAAACCAGTAGTAGTTTCGTATTCACCCACGGCTAGTGGTAGCTGATCACAATTGGATAAATCTAGGTCAGGGTTTGAAATACAAAATGGAAGATGCAAAGTAGTCCGTTGGCGGTGACTTAACTAAAGGTTAGTACTGACCGGAAAAAGGGTTGTAGGTTGCATAGAAGACATTCACTAACATCGGACTTGTAACGATCGAATTTTTGGAGTATTTGGCACTTCGCGATCAATTCTAAGCATTACAAAAAATTTAACATGCATTTGTTTTGGCATTGGTAATTTTATTCAATCGACGCAAATCGAAGGTAGAAAGATCGACCAAAAAATTTTCACAGTTGTAATAAAAAGGTTTAAAAAAAGGGTTCATTTATTCACACCACTAGTTCTAACACCAAGGTCAGAATTTTCAATACAAATGTCAAGACAGTCCTACTGCATGGGGTGGAAACTTGTAGAACTACCAAGGCCATCAGCCACAAGATACAAGTATTTATTAACAGTTGTTTATGTAAAATACTTCCGATACGTTGGCTAGACACCATCAGTAACAACCTACTGTGGGAGAGAACAAACCAGATTCCAGCGGAAGAAATCAGGAATGCGAGCTGCATGTGGATTCAGACACAGATTGCGGAAAACACCCAACTGCGTCACAAGACAAGCCCTCACTAGAAACCCTCAAGGTCAAAGGAAAAGAGGAAGGCCAAGGAACACACATTACACCGAGAAATGGAGATGAACATGAACTGGAAAGTGAAGCCAAGGACAGAGTAGGTTGGGAGAATACTGGTCGACGGCCTATGCTCCATTGGGAGTAACAGAATTAAGTAAGTAAGTAAGTACTGGTTCTAATAAATATAAACCTTTGAAAAAAATCTAGTTTAAACTATTGACAGCTATAATATAGAATATTCATTTATCGATTCAAAAGACAGTGAAATAGGGAAAATATGTAAGTATTATATGTACGTATGTATGTACTACACTTAAATGACTTACTAATCTCAGCAATTTTGATCGACATTTTGCTAAAGAAGTAGTCATTTGTTTTGACTGTTTTGATAGGTTAGAATGCTTTTTATACTCCTGAAATTAATAGACACAAAAATCGATAATCGATAAATTACGATTTTATGGATAAGTAAATTAGAAATCAAGTGAAGATTTAACATCTCAGTCAGTCAGTTAGCTACAACGTAGAACTTTGTACGTTGTACGTACATCAGTGTTCAAGTTGTTATAATACCACATTAGCACACGCAGAGACGCAATTGTCAATTCAAATCTTATAGTAGTAGAGGTAGTAGTGTGGTGCGCGCTACAAGTAGTATATGACGTGAGTGTCAACGTAATGCCTGGCAGCAGAAGATGGGGGGAAGATCAAGAAAGGAAGAGTTAGAACACAATGGAATTTGTATGAAACGCATGAATAGTGACAATGGATTGATGTTGTTTGCAACAGGAACAGTCCAGTTCGATATGATGAACTGATATTTTGCAAATTACTGATTTACGATATGGTTTTCCGATTTTACTGAGTAATAACTCTGTAATTTTCGTTAAATACAATCCGGTTGCCCCACCTGTGTTCTCGTTCACTACAGCAGAAGTATTAGCGGTAATCAGAAAGATTAGTGGGCGAAGATAACATTCGAGAAGTATATGCCAGAGAAAAAACGGTCATAAGTAACTCACTAGATTAGAATTTGAGAAAACGCAAAGAATGAATGCACCTGCACCATTCTAAACGATTTTGAGCCCCGTTCATTCTAAGTTTCTAAGCAACGGTTACTATCATCTCAAGGACCTCAACCAAGCAGTCTACACATACACTAACATGGTTCAGTTCAGTTGTTAATGAATGCTTAACGTCTGAGAGAAAATCAATAGATAATCTAGACCAACGAAGACATATGTGTATAACATTTTTAGTCAGTCACTTAGTCAGCTACAAGGTAGAACTGGGCACGTACCTAGATCAGTGTTTAAGTTGTCATAATAGAAGTATCAGCAGTAATGTAGAAGATTAAGGTTTGGAGATATTATTCGAGAACTATAATTGATTGAAAAAGGATTTTAAAAAAACGGTCATAAGGAATTCAGAAGATTAGAATTTGGGCATAGGTATAACACATGACTCGACCAACTCAACCGATGAAGCTTTAGTACTTTATCAATTAGATGGCCATCCTTAACCGATGATCCCAGGGATAAACGAGCAGTGTTTCGGAGACACTTATCATCGAATACTAGTGACCGCAATGGCGCAGGTGAATCCACCTCTTTGTGTTCTCTTAAATTCAAACTTGCTGAATTCCTCATCATCTCTATCATTCTGTTTTTAAAATTATTTCACTGAATTATACCTCTCGAATCATATCTTCGAACTCTAATCTTCTCCATTACTGCTAATACTTCTACTATCGCTACTACTATGGGATTTGAATTGACAGTTGCATCTCGTGCTGATGCAGTATGACAACTTGAACTGATGTACGTACGTACGAAGTTCCGCGTTATAACTGACTGACTGACTAGTTATAAATGGATAGAACGATAAATTATACAGGTACTCTCCCAAAAAAGGATTAGGGGAAATAATCCTACAAACTTAAAAGAAAATTTTAATGAGACAGAGAAACATGAATCACAATGATTTAAAATGGCATTTCCATTCAATTACAAAATGAGGGAATTAATGAAACTAACAGTCTAGACTGGTATACATAAGTCAATACATTCTAGTCTAATACACCAATGGTTACGTGGCTCTGCGATATTGGATGGACTGGGATACAATGCCCCAGAGAGCATCAGTTCCCTGAAGATTATGACAACACTTTGCAAACGACTACCAAATAGAACAATAGTTAGGTTGAAGGTCTCCTATCGACTACCTCTAACCTCGTGGTGAGGTGTTGTTTACTAAACTGATAGAACGGTAAGAGAATGTCAGGTGGGGGGGGTCTAAAGCGGTCCGGTAGGTACAGAGGATCCATGCAGAAGAGTAGGAAAATTCTCATTACAAACTAATACAAATGAAGCACATCGTCATCATGATATTGAAGGAACAACTGGTGAATGAAACCATTGTTGGTCACCAACTACCATGGGACTGCGTCTCGTAACGTTGTTCTACT
The DNA here is from genome assembly GCA_944470395.2 of Schistosoma turkestanicum. Lineage (NCBI taxonomy): Eukaryota > Metazoa > Platyhelminthes > Trematoda > Strigeidida > Schistosomatidae > Schistosoma > Schistosoma turkestanicum. Next base: position 6,208,899 of record OX103975.1, read on the forward strand.
GTCTTATAGATTATACCTCTCTCTACCCCAGGTCTCTAAAACCAACAAACTAATCTACCTTCCTTTTCAGGTTCTTTAAGAAACACTCTAACCCACGGTGTGGGCAGCCATGAACTGACATCCACCCTCACACACCTCGTAACAGCACACGAGACCAAATTGGTCACAATCAAATCTTTCCTACACCTACTAACATCTCTCTGATCTCCACGACTAACTCTTCTCACATTCCTTTCATCAACACGCACCGCTAATACAAACTGACCGACTGACTAACAAATCAATTATAAGAGAGAGAAAATTCCGTCTGCATTAGCACAACACTGTTGTGTACAACTCTTACTTTTTTCTGCATTTTTGATAATTGATTCCATCGTTCATCAACTAATCGACATAAATCATGGAAACTTGCATTAGGATGTTCATATTTCAAAACGGATTGAATTTCTTGAAAAAATTGTGAATAACCAATGTTTCTGTCATGTGGAATTGTTTTGTTTTTTTTGTTTGTTTGTTTGAATTGAATTGAATTGAATTGAAAATTGATCATATGAAAAAGATAAGCAATGAAGAAAACAGAAAATAACGACAGCATGATTTCATGGCTACACTCTACTCTATACACCATAATGATAATGTGATCATTGGAAAATAACAGCTCAGTTATGCCGATGACCTTGAGTGGACCAATCAGAATTAAGATGCCACTTTTGAAAGAATTTGGTGCGAAATTTAAACTGTAGCGGTATATCACTTGTAGATTATTATTATTATTATTATTATTAATTCAGTAAAAAAAATTTGAAATTTCTGTTTTGAAACGAAAAAGTGAATTTAAATTTATCCTCGATTTATCTTAAATTTGTAAAAAGCATAAAATCACAAGAGATGTCAGTCTGTATTGAAAACCCTAACTCTAATATATTTCATTCAGTCTGTGTTCCCTGTTCATCAGTCTACTAACCAAAGGACGAGTGTACTGCACAGTAATTCGCTCCGTCCTACTTTATGGCTATGAAACATGCCCACTCAAAGTAGAAGATATTCGTAGGTGGTTTGTCCTCAATCATAGGTGTCTTCGAAGCATTGTTCGTGTATTCTGGGACAACCGAGTAAGCAATGATGTTCTTAGGATAAGGAGCAGTAAATTTTCATCAGTTGAGGTGGTTGGGACATGTGTTACGTATGCCCAACCACCGACTACCCCGACTGACTATGTTGTCAAGTGTCGAAGTAGGCTAGAAGAAAACAAGGCGCGGCCAAAACAAAACATGGCACCAGTCTATGAAGCAAATGACAACTGTACTGTGCCATGTTAGCAGGAGAAGACTAGCTAGTTGGAGTTCTCAAGACAATGGAAACCTGTGGCTAAAGACTTTGAATGAAATGGCTGAAAATCGTTTGCAATGGTGCAGGTGCATCCATTGTTTGTCTTTTCTCGAATTCTCATCTTCTGAATTTCTAATGACCTTTGACTTTCTCCTTTTAAATTTATTTCACTGGATTTATTAATTCTTACCCAATCATAATTTAGGAGAATGTAGAAATCAGTGGTTTTCATGTAGAATTTGTACACTGTACACGCTGTTATTAGGAAACGGGTACTAGGTAAGAATGGCAGATCAATAGATGGAGTAATGAAACTTTATCAGTTGAAGTGGTTGGGACATGTGCTGCGTATGCCTAACCACCGACTGCTTCGACGAGCTTTATATTGTAGTGTAGGAATAGGTTGGAAGAAAGTTAGGGGCGGCCAAACCAAAACATGGCACAAATCCATGAAGTCATTGACAAGTGAACTGAGTCATGTCGGTAGTTGTCGACTACCTGGTTGGGGTCCGAAAGATGATAATAATCGATGGTTAGATACCCTGAATGACATGGATCAAAACCGTTTGCAATGGCGCCCGTGCATTTAATCTTTGTGTTCTCTCAAATCCTAATCTTCTGGATTCTTCGACACCTCTAGTTTTGACTTTCTAAACTTTTCTCACTGAATCATATTTCTTGAATAATAGCTTCTCATCCTAACCTCTCCGATTACTACCTCTTCTACTATTGGATTTGAATTGACAATCACATCTCTGTGCTATTGTGGTATGGCAACATGAACTGATGTACTTACGTACGAAGTTCTACGTTGCATCTGACTGATTGACTGAGAATTTGTACACACTCATTACTTCTATATTTAGTATGATTTAAATATATTTCACGTAAAAATGACTTATAAACATATTTTAAATTTTCATTATACAGTTTTGGAGATTGTTGAGTTTCATTGATACCATGAATCGATCATTGTTAGACCGCCACACCATTTGAAACCTGGAAGCACTGGATGACCATTTCAACCTGGTGTGGGACTCATCAACAACCAGTATTCACGACTCCTGTCCCAGCGCGGGAATCGAACACAGGACCTTCGATCGTACATCCAAACGCCTAACCTCTACACCATTGAGCCAGCCGACATCCGACAGTGTTAATGCCTAACTTCAATCAATCTACGGTCTTGCGCAACCTCATCCATTGTCTGCAGTGAGCACTGCCTCACACCCGGACAAGGTTAAACTTTATTGGTCAAGTCTTACTAGGACTGGCAGAAAAGTCCTTACAGAGATAGTCACTAGTAAGCATATGGTAATTTTCATTATGGCACTGTGCAGATTGCTGAGTAACTTTTTGAAATCATCAATCGATCAATGTTAGACCACTACCATTAGAAACATGGAAACACTCAGGCCGTTTCGTCCTGATATGGGGCTCATCAACAGGTTTGAAAATTGAAGCAGTCAAATGAGTTAACAGATTTTTTGATCAATCGATATTCGTGGTATCTTTCATTTTTTTATTTTTTATACGTGCACATTGATTTATCTGCCATTAGTTCGGTGTATCTCTAAAGTTAACAGTGAAGAGGAGTGACTAGCTTCAATTATCATGCGTATTGTGTTCTTTGATCTTTTCATTTGGCCTTCAGGATTCCAAGTTAGGGCTTGCCTTGTGACGTAGTCGGGTACTTTCCAATTCTTTCTTCCTCAGCTAAAACCTGGTTTGTTCACACAAACAAACTGGTAATTTTGGGGCAGAGTTTTGGAGGTTTGTGTTTTTACATATTTGAAATCATCAATCAATCATTGTTAGACCACCATTAGAAACCTGGAAGCACTGAAAGACGGCCGTTTCGTCTTGGTATGGGACTCATCAGCAGTGCGCATCCACGACTCCTGCTCCTCGCAGACATTAAGACCGTTGGATGCCGGCCCAGTGGTCCAATAGTTAGGCGTTCGCGCACAATACCGAAGGTCCCAGGTTCGAATCCTACGAGGGGCAGGAGTCGTGCATGCGCACTGCTGATGAGTCCCATACAAGGACGAAACGGCCGTCCACTGCTTCCAGGTTTCTAATGGTGGTCTAACAATGATTGATTGATGATTTCAAATGTGTAAAAAATGGTAATTATTTCTCCTAAATAAATCATACATCAACTATAGAGCTTAACAAACAGCAATATTATTCAATAGTAAAATCAAACTGATTCCCGTAAAAGCTTACATGATTCTATCTGATTTGACTTTGTGACGATTTTTCTCACCATACATCAATGTTAACTGTTTAGATCTCAAGAGCTGCAGAAAAAAAAATAAGTCAAGAGAAAGGAAAAACAAGTCAACAAATGTGATCGACTTTACTTGGTGGCTGTTTCTAAATGTTCTATATACACATATAGTATGGAAGTTGAATATGCCCTGTTAACCACCAAGGATATGAAACAGTCTACTCTCCCAATGTGAATGCTTTCATATGATCAAGCGTATATAATTACTATAGACAGGAAAGTCTTAGTCACCGACTTCTTGCATCAAAGATGTTGTTTAATAAGTTGAGGAGAGAACGAAGAGCGAATGTCCAATGAGGGCCTACAGAGGCTTGGTGGGTACAGAAGAATTGGGAAACCTTCATCACACATCGTCATCACGATACTGAAGAAACAAATAACGAATGAAGCCACTATTGGTCGCCGACTACCAAGGGACTGCGTCCCATATCGAGTTGTAGATTGGACTTCTAGGTTACAAAGACTTGGGGAGTGGCCTAAGTAAACCACCTGTATCGCTTTATGTGGCAGGATAGTGGGAAGGATTCGATTTCGACCAATTCGGTCTCGTGTGCTGTTACGAGTATGAGGGCGGTTGTCACTTTCTGGCTGCCCACACCGTCGAAGGTTGTTTCTTGAAGGACCTGAAAAGAAAAATAGATTAGTGTTGGTCTTAACGACCTCGGAGCGTGACCAAAGAGTCCAAGGGACAACTGCTTGAGGCCGGTCATGCACTACCTTTTGATGAAGGGTTTTTTGAATATCAGCTCCGCTCTTAAAAGCACTTAGTAGGCACCCTTACCCAAGGAGACGGGAACCCGTGAGGTAGGGTGAGGTGTCGACCTTTTCTAACCCTTCCTTCCTTGTGAGAAGGCAGCATCGCTGCACATGCTAGTTGTACGAGGGAAACACCTTACTGCTGTCACACCCCTCTGCAGTCAGCAGTACGACTTCGCTCTCAGACCTTGGGTAGCTGCTTTTAGTCTCATCGTTCTCCAATCGACCTTCCTGGCATGGCAGAGCCTTCAGGAACATATGTTCCAGCCAGTATAGCTCGGCTGGGTCATCACGATAGTCAAACCCGACCACCACGTTAAGGTAGCAGCTACGGTCGGGGATAGTATTCCAGCTCAAACACACATATTCAATGATTTGTGTAGTGCATATTTACTTCATACGAATATTTATGTGTTCAATTAAAAAAGTAACAGAGAGAAGTAAGCAGTAGTGAAACCAAATGTCATGTGTGATGTCGTTGACATTATTATTGGCAACTTAAACAAGGTGTGAATCATGTCATGTTATTATGTTGTGTTGGTCAGAATAATGCTGATATGTGAAAGATCATAGTAATACTGGTTTTCGTCAGACATAACAGACAAATCGGTACAGATTTGATAAGTTTGCTTGGCTTTCGTCAACTTACTCCACTTGTCATGTTGGAGAAACATCTGTCTGCCAACAAAGAGATGAGTTCACTGTGTACCAGTACTCTTGGATTTATTTCTATGAAATGTATGTTTTAAACGCAGAGAACATTCATAGGTTACTAGAATTTGATAATAGGCGCTTTCGAAAGCATTACTCAGTCATATTTGGACTACTGAGTGGACAATATCAAAGTTAGAAGTAGGATAATAAGAGAAATATATAGTGCATAGGCTAAAGATGCTGAGAATCTCCCATAGAGCAGTGTACAATCAGTGTCCTTTGAGAGAGACTGAATGGTTAATTCGGTGTTTACTTTGAGAAGTGAATGTTTATTACTCACACAAACAACAATACCAACCAAAACTGATATTGCTTTTAAGTGGTCATCACCATGTTGTACAGGCTAGAGGATAGTTTCACGTAGTAGTTTAGATGAATAATAACTCGGTTGGTGCTTTGAAGCAAAAACGGTACCCAGTTCGAATCCCCGAGTGAACAATCAACTCTGGGATATACAGGTAATATCACTTATCCCAAATAGGAGATTCTATTGCCAACTACCATCTATTTATTCTAAAGCTTACTGAGTATATTTTGAATAAATTGAACTGTCATTAACTTACCTACCACTATTTATTCTTAAATCTATCATGTATGTTTTTTGTTAAAACCAGTTGATTCGGTTGATTCAGTGCGTTAATTCAGTAGTCAGTCAGTTACAATGCAGAATTCTGTACGTACGTACGTACATCAGTTCAAGTTGCCATACTAAAATAGAACACAGACGCAATTGTCAGTTCAAATCCCATAGTAGTGGAGGTAGTTAAGGTATTAGCAGTAATCGGAGAGATTAAGGTTCGAAGATAGTATTCAAGAAGTATAATTCAGTGAGGTAAATTCAGAAAGAGAAAGATAGGGGTGATGAGGAATTTGGAAAGTTGGGACTTGAGAGAACACAAGGAATAAATGCACCTACACCATTGCGAACGGTTTCGAGCCATGTCATTTAGGGTCTATAACCATCATCTTGCGGGCTCCAACTAGGTAGTTAGTGATTTCATGGATTTCTGTCATGTTTTGGTCTGGCTGCCCTTAACTTTCTTCCAACCTATTCCTACACTACAAAACAAAGCTCGACGAGGCAGTTGGTGGCTAGGAATACGTAACAACACATGTCCCAACCACCTCAACTGATGAAGTTTCACCACTTCATCTATTGATCTGCCATTCTTACCTAGTACCCGTTCCCTAATAACAGCGTTGCTCACTCGGTTGTCCCAGAATACACGAGTATTGCTTCGGTGACACCAATGATCAAAGACTAGTAATCTACGATTATCTTCTACTCTGACTGGCCATGTTTCGCATCCATACAGTAGGACGGAGCGAACTGCTGTGCAGTACACTCGTCCATTGGTTAACAAGCGGATATCTCGCCTGGACCATAAGTGACGCAGGTTGGCAAAAGCCAATCGAGCCTTCTGTATCTGTGCTGAGATTTAGTAAGTCCCCAGACCATCAGTACTGATGAGACACACCAGATAAGTAAAGTGATGAACACGCTAAATTACTTCACACCCTATCACTAGTTCAGGTGCCGATGCAACCCAATATCGAGGCAACAGTTTGCATTTCGACGGGGAAAAACGCATCCCAAACATGCTTGCATTGTTGCTTAGGGTAGTTAGAAGACTCTGCATTTTGTCAGCGTCTTCACCAAGTAGAATTATGTCATCTGCATATTTTAAGTCAACCAGTGAATCTTCTGGTAAAAGGTCCACTTCCGAAAAGTCAGACGAAGATAATGTTATATCTAGAAGCAAGTCTGTGACAAAATTAAACAAGACTGGAGAGAGAGCATATCCCTGACGGATACCATTTGAAGTAGTCAATTGCGATGACAGTTCACCATAAGCTCTAACTCAACCTGTAGTGTTCAGGTAGAGAGCTTTTATAAGGTTAATATACTTCTCTGGTACACCTTTTAATGACAGATACTGCCATAGAACCTCAGGATCCACTGAGTCAATTGCCGATTTGAGGTACAGGATGACAACTAATGTTGGACGCCTGAATGTGTGTCTGTGTTCCAGGACCCATCGCAGTGTGAACATCTGTGCAGCCACGTCCAGGTCTGAAATCGGCCTGGTTTTCTCTAGTCTGCTCTTCAAGAGCTCTAGTTAGGCACCCAAGTATAATCGAGGTTTACTTGAACGCAACAGTAGACAATTATTCAGACTTAGTTAACGAATTCAGATTTATTTAGGTGTACCTTTTAGTTTGATATCTTTAGTAGGTGTATCGAGTACGTTATACTGTTGTCATAAAAAATGTACTAAGGTCAGAAAAAGTGTTAAATGTGCCCAACCACCAACTTTCTAGACGAGCGATGTTTTGTGATGTAGAGGTGGGATGGAAAAAAGCTAGGGGCGGTCAGACTAAAACATGGCAAAAATCTATGAAGTCACTCAGTCAGTCAGTCAGATGCAACGCAGAACTTTGTACGTAAGTACATCAGTTCATGTTGCCATACCTTATCAGCACAGAGATATAATTGTCAATTCAAATCCAATAGTAGAAGAGGTAGAAGTAATCGGTGGCACGAGATTCTAAAGTCCTAGCTAAGGAAGCCTGTTGCCCTATTTGACACAATGTCCGTACATTAAAAGCTCCAATATGTAGTCTAGAACGGGGTTTCAAGAGACCAGGAATGACGTTTCGTGAACTCGCTTCGTCTGCATTAGCGGTGCAGTGAGATAAGGGGATGTGAGAAGAGTTCGTTGTGGAGAGAAGAGAGGTATGTGTGGGTGTAGGAAGGATTTGATTTCGACCAATTCGGTCTCGTGTGCTGTTACGAGTATGAGGGCGGTTGTCACTTTCTGGCTGCCCACACCGTCGAAGGTTGTTTCTTGAAGGACCTGAAAAGAAAAATAGATTAGTGTTGGTCTTAACGACCTCGGAGCGTGACCAAAGAGTCCAAGGGACAACTGCTTGAGGCCGATCATGCACTACCTTTTGATGAAGGGTTTTTTGAATATCAGCTCCGCTCTTAAAAGCACTTAGTAGGCACCCTTACCCAAGGAGACGGGAACCCGTGAGGTAGGGTGAGGTGTCGACCTTTTCTAACCCTTCCTTCCTTGTGAGAAGGCAGCATCGCTGCACATGCTAGTTGTACGAGGGAAACACCTTACTGCTGTCACACCCCTCTGCAGTCAGCAGTACGACTTCGCTCTCAGACCTTGGGTAGCTGCTTTTAGTCTCATCGTTCTCCAATCGACCTTCCTGGCATGGCAGAGCCTTCAGGAACATATGTTCCAGCCAGTATAGCTCGGCTGGGTCATCACGATAGTCAAACCCGACCACCACGTTAAGGTAGCAGCTACGGTCGGGGATAGTATTCCAGCTCAAACACACATATTCAATGATTTGTGTAGTGCATATTTACTTCATACGAATATTTATGTGTTCAATTAAAAAAGTAACAGAGAGAAGTAAGCAGTAGTGAAACCAAATGTCATGTGTGATGTCGTTGACATTATTATTGGCAACTTAAACAAGGTGTGAATCATGTCATGTTATTATGTTGTGTTGGTCAGAATAATGCTGATATGTGAAAGATCATAGTAATACTGGTTTTCGTCAGACATAACAGACAAATCGGTACAGATTTGATAAGTTTGCTTGGCTTTCGTCAACTTACTCCACTTGTCATGTTGGAGAAACATCTGTCTGCCAACAAAGAGATGAGTTCACTGTGTACCAGTACTCTTGGATTTATTTCTATGAAATGTATGTTTTAAACGCAGAGAACATTCATAGGTTACTAGAATTTGATAATAGGCGCTTTCGAAAGCATTACTCAGTCATATTTGGACTACTGAGTGGACAATATCAAAGTTAGAAGTAGGATAATAAGAGAAATATATAGTGCATAGGCTAAAGATGCTGAGAATCTCCCATAGAGCAGTGTACAATCAGTGTCCTTTGAGAGAGACTGAATGGTTAATTCGGTGTTTACTTTGAGAAGTGAATGTTTATTACTCACACAAACAACAATACCAACCAAAACTGATATTGCTTTTAAGTGGTCATCACCATGTTGTACAGGCTAGAGGATAGTTTCACGTAGTAGTTTAGATGAATAATAACTCGGTTGGTGCTTTGAAGCAAAAACGGTACCCAGTTCGAATCCCCGAGTGAACAATCAACTCTGGGATATACAGGTAATATCACTTATCCCAAATAGGAGATTCTATTGCCAACTACCATCTATTTATTCTAAAGCTTACTGAGTATATTTTGAATAAATTGAACTGTCATTAACTTACCTACCACTATTTATTCTTAAATCTATCATGTATGTTTTTTGTTAAAACCAGTTGATTCGGTTGATTCAGTGCGTTAATTCAGTAGTCAGTCAGTTACAATGCAGAATTCTGTACGTACGTACGTACATCAGTTCAAGTTGCCATACTAAAATAGAACACAGACGCAATTGTCAGTTCAAATCCCATAGTAGTGGAGGTAGTTAAGGTATTAGCAGTAATCGGAGAGATTAAGGTTCGAAGATAGTATTCAAGAAGTATAATTCAGTGAGGTAAATTCAGAAAGAGAAAGATAGGGGTGATGAGGAATTTGGAAAGTTGGGACTTGAGAGAACACAAGGAATAAATGCACCTACACCATTGCGAACGGTTTCGAGCCATGTCATTTAGGGTCTATAACCATCATCTTGCGGGCTCCAACTAGGTAGTTAGTGATTTCATGGATTTCTGTCATGTTTTGGTCTGGCTGCCCTTAACTTTCTTCCAACCTATTCCTACACTACAAAACAAAGCTCGACGAGGCAGTTGGTGGCTAGGAATACGTAACAACACATGTCCCAACCACCTCAACTGATGAAGTTTCACCACTTCATCTATTGATCTGCCATTCTTACCTAGTACCCGTTCCCTAATAACAGCGTTGCTCACTCGGTTGTCCCAGAATACACGAGTATTGCTTCGGTGACACCAATGATCAAAGACTAGTAATCTACGATTATCTTCTACTCTGACTGGCCATGTTTCGCATCCATACAGTAGGACGGAGCGAACTGCTGTGCAGTACACTCGTCCATTGGTTAACAAGCGGATATCTCGCCTGGACCATAAGTGACGCAGGTTGGCAAAAGCCAATCGAGCCTTCTGTATCTGTGCTGAGATTTAGTAAGTCCCCAGACCATCAGTACTGATGAGACACACCAGATAAGTAAAGTGATGAACACGCTAAATTACTTCACACCCTATCACTAGTTCAGGTGCCGATGCAACCCAATATCGAGGCAACAGTTTGCATTTCGACGGGGAAAAACGCATCCCAAACATGCTTGCATTGTTGCTTAGGGTAGTTAGAAGACTCTGCATTTTGTCAGCGTCTTCACCAAGTAGAATTATGTCATCTGCATATTTTAAGTCAACCAGTGAATCTTCTGGTAAAAGGTCCACTTCCGAAAAGTCAGACGAAGATAATGTTATATCTAGAAGCAAGTCTGTGACAAAATTAAACAAGACTGGAGAGAGAGCATATCCCTGACGGATACCATTTGAAGTAGTCAATTGCGATGACAGTTCACCATAAGCTCTAACTCAACCTGTAGTGTTCAGGTAGAGAGCTTTTATAAGGTTAATATACTTCTCTGGTACACCTTTTAATGACAGATACTGCCATAGAACCTCAGGATCCACTGAGTCAATTGCCGATTTGAGGTACAGGATGACAACTAATGTTGGACGCCTGAATGTGTGTCTGTGTTCCAGGACCCATCGCAGTGTGAACATCTGTGCAGCCACGTCCAGGTCTGAAATCGGCCTGGTTTTCCCTAGTCTGCTCTTCAAGAGCTCTAGTTAGGCACCCAAGTATAATCGAGGTTTACTTGAACGCAACAGTAGACAATTATTCAGACTTAGTTAACGAATTCAGATTTATTTAGGTGTACCTTTTAGTTTGATATCTTTAGTAGGTGTATCGAGTACGTTATACTGTTGTCATAAAAAATGTACTAAGGTCAGAAAAAGTGTTAAATGTGCCCAACCACCAACTTTCTAGACGAGCGATGTTTTGTGATGTAGAGGTGGGATGGAAAAAAGCTAGGGGCGGTCAGACTAAAACATGGCAAAAATCTATGAAGTCACTTAGTCAGTCAGTCAGATGCAACGCAGAACTTTGTACGTAAGTACATCAGTTCATGTTGCCATACCTTATCAGCACAGAGATATAATTGTCAATTCAAATCCAATAGTAGAAGAGGTAGAAGTAATCGGTGGCACGAGATTCTAAAGTCCTAGCTAAGGAAGCCTGTTGCCCTATTTGACACAATGTCCGTACATTAAAAGCTCCAATATGTAGTCTAGAACGGGGTTTCAAGAGACCAGGAATGACGTTTCGTGAACTCGCTTCGTCTGCATTAGCGGTGCAGTGAGATAAGGGGATGTGAGAAGAGTTCGTTGTGGAGAGAAGAGAGGTATGTGTGGGTGTAGGAAGGATTTGATTTCGACCAATTCGGTCTCGTGTGCTCTTACGGGTATGAGGGCGGTTGTCACTTTCCGGTTGCCCACACGGTGGAAGGTTGTTTCTTGAGGGACCTGAAAAGGAAGATAGATTCGTGTTGATCTTAACGACCTGGGAGCGTGACCACAGAGCCCAAAGGACAACTGTTTGAGGCCGGTCATACACGGCCTTTTGATGAGAGGTTTTTTGAATATCAGCTCCGCTCTTAAAAGCACTTAGTAGGCACCCTTACCCAAGGAGACGGGAACCCGTGAGGTAGGGTGAGGTGTGACATTTTTAGGGTCGACCTTTTCTAACCCTTCCTTCCTTGTGAGAAGGCAGCATCGCTGCACATGCTAGTTGTACGAGGGAAACACCTTACTGCTGTCACACCCCTCTGCAGTCAGCAGTACGACTTCGCTCTCAGACCTTGGGTAGCTGCTTTTAGTCTCATCGTTCTCCAATCGACCTTCCTGGCATGGCAGAGCCTTCAGGAACATATGTTCCAGCCAGTATAGCTCGGTTGGGTCATCACGATAGGCAAGCCCGACCACCACGTTAAGGTAGCAGCTACGGTCGGGATGAAGTCACTACTAACTAATGGACTGAGCCATGTTGGCAGGTTGGGGTCCGCGAGACGATAATGACCAGTGGTTAGAGACATTGAACGATATGGCTCAAAATCGTTTGCAATGGCCCAGATGCATTCATTGTTTGTCTTCTCTCAAATTTTAATCTTCTTCTATACATATATATATATATAATCAGAGTTCAGAGGAAATAACTAGCATCTAAATATACAAATATATACGTTGAAGGTAGGTAACACGTCCGAAAACCTATGTTATTCATTGTACTGACAGACAGACAGACAGACAGATACAACACAAACCTTCGTACTTATGTACATCAGTTCAGTTTGCCATACCACAACATTAGCACAGAGACGTAACTTTCAGTTCAAATCCAATAGTGGTGGCGATAGTAGAATTATCAGCAGTAATGGAGAAGATTAGGGAACGAAGATATGATTCGAAAAGTATAATTCAGTGAGATTAATTTAGAAGGAGAAAGAGAGAGGTGATGAGGAATTCAGAAGGTTAGAATTAGTTGAGAGAACACAAAGAGTGGATGCCCCTGCGCCATTGCAAACGATTCTGAGCCATGTCGTTCAAGGTCTCTTCTAATCATATTCATTGTACTGATTGGTATTTAAATTTCTAACAGAAAAAAATCAAATATGTAAGCATAAAATTGCAACAGCGGTCCATCGTCTTACTTCAATTACAGGTAATGCAGCGGAATTGTTCACTAAATTTTGAAACTCTTCATCATCAGTACCAGATGAGAAAGAATCATTTGACTCATCGGAATCAGAGATATTCGGTACAATTGAATCGTCAGCATCAGCATCAGCATCATCAACATTAGATGATGACAGTATCAACTGTGATTTTTTTTTCAATGTATTCACAGATGAATTATTTGTAACTGATTGTTGTAGAATAGTTGGATAATTTTTTAAAAAATCATTTTTTGTTGTATGCACAGAACGGAAATGAGACTAAATGAAGAAAAATAATAATAAAAACAAAGAAATGAAAGATTTTCGAAAAAAAAATAAGACCGCACAAAAAAAACAGCATTACAACAGTTTGGAAACATACACACATCGATATGTCGATACTGTGACATAGTTAGAAGTCAGAACAGGCATATATGCTTGTTTGAAACAGAAAAATAAACACTAAAATGTATTTGCATCTCAGTTATATCAGTACTATTCGTACGTATGTACATAAGTTCATGTTGTCATACCACATTAGTACAGAAACGCAAATGTCAAATCAAATCCCATAATGATAGAGGTAGTAGAAGTATTAATGGTAATGAAGAAGACTAGGGTTTGCAGATATTATTCAAGAAGTATAATTCAGTGTGAGATAAGGTTAAAAGGACAAAGGCAGAGAAAGTGCTGATGAATCCAGAAGATTAGGATTTGAGAGAGCTCGAACAATGGATGCACCTGCGCCAGTGCAAACGATTTTGAGCCATGTCGTTCAAGGTCTCTAACCATTGATGACTATCGTCTCGCGGACCCCAACCAGGTAGTCGACAATTACCGATATGGCTAAGTCCACTCATCAATGACTTCATGGATTCGTGCTATATTTTGGTTTGACCACCCCTAGCTTTCGTTCAACCTATTCCTACTTCGCAAAATATAGTTCGACGATGCAGTCTGTGGTTAGGCATACGTAACACATGTCCCAACCACCTCAACTGATGAAGTTTCATTACTTCATCTATTGATCTGCTATTCTTACCTAGCACCCGATTCCTAACGACAGCGTTGCTTACTCGGTTGTCCCACGATATACGAACAATGCTTCTTATACATATATGATCGAATACTAGTAACCTACGAAAATCTTCTACTCTTAACGACCATGTTTCACAGCCGTATAAGAGAACGGAACGAACTACTGCGCAGTACACTCGTCCTTTAGTCAGCACCATGGATATATCGCCTACGCCATAAGTGACGCAGGTTGGCAAAGCCAATCGAGCTTTCTGTATCCGCGATAATTAATTTACAACTGCCATTGAACAGATTACGCAGGTCAATCAAGCGTCAAAACACAATGTCTCTATTGATAGGCACTTGCTACTTAAACAAACGATTGTTTGTTCGTTTGTTTGTATTTGCAGCAAGCGGTTATCATAATCTATTTGCCGAACAGTGATACCGAGAAAAAACGAAGAAAATCATGCAAGTGTATTTCAATTGAGATCAAAATACTTGATGATGATTATGATGATGATTCAGCAACATAGAACCTCGTACATACGTACGTACGTACATCATCAGTTCAAGTTGCCATATCACATGAACACACAGATAACATAAAGAATGAATGAACCTGTGCCATTGCAAACAGTTTTGAGCCATGTCATTGAGGGTCTCACCATCAAAATGCAAAATGTTGATTCAAGATTGAGTTGCATCGCCACGTGAACTAGTGATAGGGAGTGAAGTAGTCGAGCGTGTAGACCTCTGCACTTATCTTGGGAGTCTCATCAGTGCCGATGGCCTGGTGACTGACGAAATCTCAGCTCGGATACAGAAGGCTCGATTGGCCTTTGCCAACCTGCGTCACTTATGGAGTAGGTGAGATATCCACTTGCTGACTAAAGGACGAGTGTACTGCACAGCAGTTCGCTCCATCTTACTTTATGGCTGTGAAACATGACCAGTGAGAGTAGAAGATATTCTTAGGTTACTGGTTTTCGATCATAGGTGTCTTCGAAGCACTGCTTGTATATTCTGGGACACCCGAGTGAGCAACGCTGTTATTAGGAATCGGGTGCTAGGTAAGAATGGCAGGTCAATAGATGAAGTGGTGAAACTTCATCAGTTGAGGTGGTTGGGACATGTGTTGTTACGTATTCCTAGCCACCAACTGCCTCGTCGAGCTTTGTTTTGTAGTGTAGGAATAGGTTGGAAGAAAGATAGGGGCAGCCAAATCAAAACATGGCAGCAATCCATGAAGTCATTGACGAGTGGACTGAGTCATGTTGGTAGATGTAGACTACCTGGTTGGGGTCCGCGAGATGACAATAATCGATGGTTAGAGACGTTGAATGACATGGCTCAAAACCGTTTGCAATGGCGCCGGTGCATTTATTCTTTGTGTTCTCTCAAATCCTAATCTTCTGGGTTCTTCAACAACTCTAGTTTTGACTTTCTAAACTTATCTCACTGAATCATACTTATAGAATAATATCTTCTAATCCTAAACTCTCCGATTACTTCTAATACTTTTACTACCTCTTCTACTATTGGATTTGAATTGACAATTAAATCTCTGTGCTGATGTGGTACATGAACTGATGTACTTACGTACAAAGTTCTACGTTGCATCTGACTGACTGACATTCAGGGTCTCTAACCATCGATTTTTATCATCTCACAGACCCCAACCAGGTAGTCGACACCTAATGACATAACTTAGTCCACTGGTCAGTGACTTCATGGATTTCTGTCATTTCTTTTGGTCTGGCCGCCCCTAGCTGATCACAATACCTACTCGGGACAGTAAAATCACCTGCTAGAATGACTATATCTAACGTTTTGGCTTTTTAAGGTCACAAAATTTACGGTAAAACTCATCAATTACAGGCATTGAAAGTGTACACAGACTATTTAAATAATGGTGCTCCTATTTTGCCGCTATCTAGTGTAATCGAACAGTGTACAACCAAAAGTCTACCAGAATCTAACATGAAAGATTCCATTCTAACTTTCAACTTAGTCGCATACTAACCCCAGTGATACTATGAGAAAAGTCAAGAATAATAGATTCAAAGAGAGAAAATTACACTGACCATCTATAGTAACTTAACTAGTGAAGCCTGTTGTTCAAATTTGAAACACGTAACATACAATTCTAAAAGGTCAGAAATAACACGTTGTCCACTACAGTCATTATGAAGAGTCTTTTGTGGTGGAAGAGGTCAAGTCGTAAGAAGAAGATTGATGTAACAAATATAAAAAATAGTACAAAATTAGGATGGTAGTGTTTTTGCAGACCTAGAAGCGTAACTGAAGAGTCCAACAGACAACCAGGTTGAGCCTGGTAAAACACAGACAATATCAGAATAAATGTGGTTTAAATTCAGTACTCACAGCCACCCACGCATTAATGAATAGTTTTTTACGCCTCTGCACTTCTAAACCTCTGAAACACATAGCCTAATAATACTAACCGTTTTAAAAATCGATTGTTTTCAGATGTACATGATAATAATATTATGATGTTAATCTGTAAAATTGATTATCTTTTTATTGACAAATACAGCGTTTTCGTGAATTGTTTTTAATGTATAATCTCTATGCCTATAAGAAACTAACGTCAATAACAAAAATCTTTACAGAAAACTGAGGTGTATTGTCTACAGAACTGACCTTTGTTATGAGATGACATCAACGATTTATATGCTGGTTATCTGATAGAAATACCTGACTACTATGTGATATCTGTATTTCAAACTTCATAGCTAGAAGTAGTCAATACAAACTAGAGGAAGAATAGCTGTAATTTTGAAAACTTATCTCATTTGCTTAAAAAAAAAGAATTGGCTGAATTACCTTTTTAAGCCAGTAAGATTTAATAAGCCTAAAATTAGTGGCAATCACTGGTTAAACAAAGATGCTTAGGCGAGTTATTTAGATTGAAAGAATTTATACAAAATTCAATATGTGATTACTGTATAATCAGACATTTCTTAAAAGCAGTCTTTACGTCCAAGATTAGTTCTGGATGTGCATTTAACTATAATCATTTTTGGACTTATATAAAATCCATAAAATCTTATTAAACGTTAAAACAAAAGTGATGGGATTTTTCTAAAAAAATTAATGATTATAATCGAAAAGAAAATACCAAGCAAGTAAAGAATAAAGTAGAAGAAAATGGTAACATTTAGAACTAACCAATGGTTGATCATCTTCATCAGTAGCTTCATTGATACTATTCACTGTGAAACTATTAAAGATTTCATTATCATCATCAGCATCATCATCATCATCATCCAAAGAGGAATCATCCGATTTGTAATTAGTAATTAAAGGCATACATTTTTTATTAGCCATAGTTTGATAAAGAAAACACTAGATACTCCTGAGTTTACGCGTAACCTTTAAAAATGAAAATTAAAGAAATAAAGAACTCAAATTTAACGAATATCAACAATTAAGTAGTTAGAAGTTATGGAAACTTGAATATATACACACTGAAGGTCTGTATTGGAGAAACCAACAATAAACTGTAAGATTAAAAGCTAACATATTCAACCTAATAGATGTAAAACTAAAAACAGGTAACAACAAAGACCGAACAGGACGTGATTAAGCCTAGTAAATATGACTAACCACTTTTAAGAAAGATATAAATGGAGATCAAATTAGAGTATTACTTACTGGTTGATGTAACTAGATGTTAATCTGCCAACATGGTACAAGTCAACAGAGTATGTAATTTGACTAATTTATTTTGATTTGGGTCTAAATATTGACGACTACATTTTTGTACTGAACTATAAATAAATCAGTCCCCAATAATTAGCATTAAAGCTGGCACATATCTGCACTAATTCAAGTTACCACACTATATCAGTACGTGATAAGTCAGTCAGCATAAATTCTATCATGGCAAATTACTAAAAGCACCAATTGTTATAAAAGCGACTAGATATGGAAGATATGATCTGAAATAATTTGTGAATTGGGAACAAACAAAATAAGTTAAAAACTTAGGTTGTAAAGGGAAACGAATAGTGAGTGAACCTGCACGTTTGAGACCAAACGTTTCCAACCAGGTTGTGTGTCCATATCTACATGCCTCAACTTAACAGTCAATAGATTCTTGAAATGAGGTCAAACCTTATTCCCATCATCTCTGGATTCCTTTCAAAACCAACAAACATTAAAAGTCGACAATGTGGATGGTTGGTTATAAGTACTACGTACAATGAAACTACCGATGAACTTGAAAATCCATAGAATTAAATAATAATTGACTACTGAGTGTCAATTAATCAGATAGCTTGTGATTGACTGTCGTAGGAGAACAGGAGTTCAACGAGAAATTAGCAATGTTCGGTGATGTGTTCAAAATAGTCAGGAATACAACGGATACAAACAATTCATATAAATGGATTATGCATTCCCCCTAGGATTCTTTCCGACTATTAATCTTTGGAGCTTCTTGCGCTGTTAAGCATATTACCTTACCTATTTCGAAGCAGCTGCAATTAATAGTAGAGTTAAGATATGTTAAGGCAATCTTGCTTGATTTTCAAAGCTAAACATAGTAAGATAGTTGTTACCAATATTTTTACTGGTTATAAATGTCATTAACATACTGCAATTAAATAAATTTTCGAACAGATTAGCCTCTACGGCAAGACTGTAATTAGCGGCCGACCTTTGAAAAGCGCTGATGTAACCTTGAGAATATTCTAATATCCAATATCTGTTTCGAGGGCTAGTATAAACCAACTGGTTTCTTTGAGCTTACTTCAATTAAAAGAGGGTTATAAATTACTGAGGAACTGTGCGTGAAATTTTGATTTAGATGTAGGCCTCAGGATCCAAAGCCCGGTGATTTCATCACTAGCTGACATCATCTGTAATCGCAAAATATTATTTAACCATTTGGGTGAACGCATTTTGAGCGGAAATCTAAGACTTACCATCTCGAGTGTGATTAGGTCGTCCATAAATAGTTTCGCATTTTTCCAAGAATTAAAATTTGTCAAGACTTTTACAACGATCAGAAACATTCTGAAGGATTTCGGTCAACTTTTAAAACAATAGAGGACCTATGGAAATCACTTGACTAATAGTAATTAGTGATGAATATATAACCTACATCCCTTTTTACGAATATTTAGGGTAACATGCCAATGAGGATTAAGCGCCATACCCTTGCAAACAGAATTTTGGACTGTCTTGTCCATTTGCTATGGTCCATGTCAAAATGTATTTACGGACACTGATATTCTAAAATAAATCCTTCTAAAGTACGTATTAAGCATTATTCCTGATAGCGGAAGACTAACTGTTGAGTGACCGGAAATAGTTGCTGCCACGACTGCCTGGTATGCACGTGAGCCTCACGTGAACGTTGAATACTATCGCATGTAAATCCGTAAATTCATCGGACAAGTCAGTCAATTGTTATTGAAGTGCTTTTGTTTCACATAAACTATTCTCATGTATATAGAATAACGGTATCGAAACACCATCATTTTCTCCCTTATATCATGTAGACCATCCAGAGGTTTTGACCGTCAATCTTTTTGTGATAACTAAAACCCAGAAACGAACTATTGAAATCAACATAATTTCAGAACACGTCACATGCATTTGAGTTTGTGTAGGTGTAGTTTGGTCAAGCCCTTTCATTAACTTTTTTAACAGATAGCCTCATTGTCTATACCTTTGTACTCTTATTTTTATCGCTCTTGTGTGAGCAAGTAGGCCTGGTTACTGGTTACAGCCTATGCACGTATTCATCCCAATAGCTTCTATGTTGGCCGCTTATATAATTAAGTGACCTATTCATTTTCATATGTTTACATCTTAATCTTATTCATTCGCGCTTCTGCATTCGTATATCATTTCGCCTTCGATTCGTTTTATTATAGTTCTGTGATCTATGTGTTGCGACGATAAACATTACAAACGTTAATTATTCTTCTGAATTTTTTCACCACTGGGAGTTATCTAGTAACGTTTATCAGGACGAATAGCATACGAATCCTAGGAGATATATCGAATATCTACAGTGAAGATCTCTTCAACCCCTTGCCACTGCTTGTTTTACTGTTATCTTTCCTTCCCCTCTTCTCTTCAGCACCACGAAACGAGAGAGTGAAGGTGAGTTTTTTGAACCACTGTGCGTTACCCAATGCCAAAATCTATATCTGTACGTATATTCTCTCATATATTTTCACTTTAACTGTTTATGAATCTAAGTCGACAGTATCTTGTCTTCAAACCTATGTGGTAAATCATTGGCAGTATCTGCGAAAGTTGAGTCAAACCGCAAATTTGGAAACTACATATCATATCCTGGTGTATCGAATTTTAAGGAAAGGTCGGCCGTTTACTAAGCAGTTCATATGAATAGTTGCATTCTTTCGAAAATTCTTTTTGTTACTGAGAGTACTGAAATGCCTCATTAGATTTCACACATAAGCTTCCTCCCGAATCTCCATGTAATAAACTTGTGACCATTCCACAGGTGCCATAATCTAATTTAAGCAATTCAGATGTTTTTTCCTTAAGTGTGCTAGTTTAACTCGCTTGATTTTCTCACAGTTTTGTTCATGCATTCCATAGTAGGTGGAATGGACTCATATGAAAAACTGTCAGCCAGCCATGTAAATGATGCCCACTCCTGAGCAGCTTGGAACAATATTCAAAAGACTGTGGAAACAGCATTGACATATGCCAGTAAGTTAAACCTAAAGGTAAAGAAATTCAATAGATTCCAGTAGCATCTAATTAACTGATAGGCGCTTGGAAACGCCTCCCATTTGGCTTTGAACATCATGAGGAGCGGAGTCAACCTAAGCGCAGGCTGATAAGAAGCCTACACAATGATCGTGAGTGAACAATGGTGGGTGGCGAAAGCAAGAGAGATGGAAAAGGCAGAGCTGACAGGTCACAGTAGACAACTGTTCAGACTTATCAATTAAGATGATATTAGGAACCCTGCTGTTAGTGAAACTCTGAGAAAAGACGAGACTACTATTCGTTCTAAATAGAGGAGATTGGATTAATGGTTGGAATCGATGTCAGTTCTACAACTCCTGATGAAGCCGGTTAGGCTGAAAGCGACCTAAGGTGATGGAGAGCAGCAGGCCCTGACAGGCTTACCCCTGAGCTTTTGAAGGATGACGGTCCAGTTTTAATAGTGAGTTTAACTGTGATCTTAGATAGAATCTATGAACTGGACGTAATTCTTTTCGACTGGTCTCAATCAATCTGTCTATAAGAAAGGATAAATGTCGTGTTGTGTCAATCATAGACGATTTACTTTATCGTGTCCAAAACATTAGCTTCGATAATACTTTGACGCTTAACTAGGGATCTTGAAGAGATGGGATAAAACCATGGCCAGTTTCAAACCTGAACGTGGATGTGTAGAGGAGATATTCAAACTTCGTCAGTTCCTAGAACACAGACACATATTCAGATGCTCCGAAATGGTTGTATATCTCGAAATTAAGACCGCATTTCACTCTGTTGATCGTTCGGTTCTGTGGTAGTATCTGTCATTCAAAAGGAGTAAAATAAGTGTAAATTACCTTTTTACAGACTCTCTACTCGAACACTACTGGTCGTGTCAGAGATCGTAGTGAGCTGTTACTGGCACTGATTACTTCAAGTGGCATTCGTCAGTGTAATCTACTTTCTCCATTCGTATTCAAATTTGTCTTTGACATGGTTTGGTGGACGACTCTGACTTTGTCTGACTTTTCAGGAGTTGAGCTGTTACCGAGAGAATTAATTACTTGCTGACTTAGAATATGCAGCTGACATATTTCTGTTTGATGAAAGCGCTGAAAAAACTCAAAGCTTCATGACCACCTTGAGAAGCCATGCAAACATGTTTGAGATGCGATTCTCCCCCTATGAATGCAAAATTTTCCCTAAGATTGGCTTTCATCGGCCCCAAGGCTAGTGACAGCGGTTGTTGTCGAGTGTGCTGACCGCTAAACTAATCTCGTGAGTCTCATCAGTGCTGATGGCCTGGTGTGTGACGAAATGTCAGCATGGATTTAGAAGGCTCGATGGGCTTTCGCCAAGGTGCATCACTTGTTACGCAGGCGAGATATCCATCTCCTAACTAATTAACCAAAGGATGGGTTCATCGCGTGTCATTTCGCTCCACCCTAATTCGCTGGTGTAAAACACGGCAAACTAAAAATAGAGGATATCCACAAGTGACTTCAAAGTATTGTTCTTATATCCTGGGACCATCAAGTAAGAAATATAAGGTTTGAGAAAAAGTTACTACGTAAGGATGTAAAACCAACTGATGAAGTAGTAAATATTCATCAGTTGAGGTGGTTGTACAATATGTGACTTATTCCCAACCACCGCCTACCTCGAAGGGAAGTGTTGTCTGATGTAGGTGTAGAAATCTAGAGATGGCCAAACGAAGACATGCTACAAATCCACAAATGAACTGAGCCAAGGTAAGTCACCAGGTTGTGACAAAATCCACACTATAGTCTTGCAACAGTGCGCTGAAGCCCTCTGTTCACCGTTATGCAACCTGTTCAGGCATTCACTGGAGTCACACTAATTACCAGCGGAATGGAAACAAGCTACTCTCTCCCCAATCTTCAAAGGAGGAGATAGAAAGGACCCAGCCTGTTACAGTCCAGTCGCACTACTACTACTATCAAAGGTTATGGAAGGACTAGTGGACGAACAAATAAGGGAGTAAATGGATAAGAATAAAATACTCCATGAAGCTCAACACAGGTTTCGGAAAGGCAGGTCGTGTGCATCTAATCTTCTCATTGCATGGGACAGTTGGACATCCTGCTTGGACCGTAAAATACCAGTGCACGTAGTATTTCCCCACTTCGCAAAAGCCTTTGACACAGTGCCCCACGCACGTCTAATCGAAAAGGTTGTGGAAATGGGCTTCACTGACCCACTTGTATCTTGGCTCAGAAACTACCTGGAGAATAGAAAGTTTCGCACCAAGGTAAACAGGGTGCATGCGAGTTGGAGAGTATCCACTTCAGGAGTTTCAAAGGGGACCATCCTAGGCCCACTCCTCTACTTGATATTTATTAACGACCTGCTAGGCTTAGTTAGCTCACCTGCGTTGAGTTACGCAGACGACGCGAATATCTGGATGTCCATTAGCAGCGAAGAGGACTCGACTAAGCTTCAAAAGGACCTTACATCTATTGAGAAATGGGCAGTGAAAAACGGTTTAAAACTCAACCAACCGAAGTGCCACGTCATGCATTTCCTGCCTCATATGACGCAAACGACCTACACTCTCAATGGAAGTCCGCTCCCTAATGTCTCCTCAGAGCGTGATCTTGGTTTAATAACCACAGAAAGCTTACACACGAGTCCGAACTATGTAGGGGATGCAGCCAAGGCAAATGCGACTCTTCACTTTATGCGAAGACAGCTTGGTGCTATCACCCCGAAATTATTTTTAACCCTCTTTAAGACGTACGCGCGCCCACACTTGGAGGTTCACAACGTCACCGCAGCCCCTCTGCTTAAAAGAGACATTAATCTCTTGGATCGAGCGCAGTGACGAGCAACGAAATGGGTGATGGGGTTGAAAAATAAACCCTACGACGATAGACTCCAACTCTTGGGATTATTCCCACTAAGCTACAGGAGAATCAGAGGTGACCTGATTATGGCGTACACCAAATCCCGAGACATACAAACTCACCACTAACTGCCAACTGACTAGAATTAGACAGTCGAGTGGCTAGACCTCCATCCACTGGACATTACCGAAAACACCTGGAACCGTACCGAAAGAACAAGAATCGAGCGCGAAGAAATCTGCACCTCGCAGTCTATTATATTATAGGAAATTTTATGGCTGTCCACCATTCTGGGGCGTTGCGATTGTAATAACAAATACTAGTTCTGTTGTTCTGTGATACTTTGAATAAAATGTTCTGGCATGATTACACAGGAGTCGAAATTCGTTGTCCTCATCAATTTGTTGTTTATTCAAGGAAGCCTGAAAAATATACAGTAGTGTTTAACTACACTGTTCAATGAGCTATAACAGTTATATAATCAAGAGCACTTATTCTGCACTCGATTTATTTATAAACCTACTAGATGTACTTACAAGATCGAAGGAAAGTCAGTAAATCTCACAGCAGGCTCTGAAGCTCCAAACTGTCGTCCCTCTACAGGATCTCATCATGAAATAAGAATGGTGTTGAGATGCGGGAATGCTGAAGGTAGGTCAAAGAAACAGGACACATCCTAATGACAAAAGTGTATTTATTGGGGATTTCGTGGTATTGAAGGAATAAAGAAACGTGCAAGAAAATTGGGAAAAGGTACAGAGCATCAAGAAATATATGATTTTTTGAATGCCTCGGGAAAACGTTCGAACTATCAGTTATTTCTTCTGCTACCATATACAAACGAGATTTCATCTCGTAAAATCACTCATTTTCAACAAATTCTCAGCAATCACTTCGTACGAAGTAATTTTCATCATCCGTCGTCTTAACAATTATCTTACATTGAGAATGATACTCACTCACAGTATCTCACATCATTTCATTCATTTACTAGAGATATAATCACTTGATAGATAGAAAGATCGATAGATAAATAGATCGATCGATCGATCGACCGACCGGTCAATCGAATCAGACTGACTGTGTCTCATCGATTACTCTTGATTGATTCAAATTATATTCAAACTGTATCCTGTTGAATTAAATTGTCGACATTTAACCTTTCTTATCAGACAAATTCACAATACATGTTGAAGCGGATATGTTTATGTAGAGCAGTTACCACATAAACAATGACCGGAAACGACATCCAACTAAACTATCTTTCATTGGGAAGACGATTATCAATTATCACTAAGGCACAATATCGATATGAAGGAATAATTGCAGGCATCAATCTAATTGAAGGTGTGTTGACTTTGCAAAATGTACATTTTCATGGTATTGAAAATCGGAAACCTCCTGACGGTACATATACTATTGGAAATAAAGCGTCCATAGTTGGAACAGTTTTTGATGCAATCGCATTTAGAAAATCTAATATTTATCAAATGTGGCCATTGGATGATAAAAAGTCACTTCGAAATGAATCGCATGATAAAGCTGTGGTCAAAACAGCTGCATTAGATGACAGTCGTCGAAAGAGACGAAGACGACAGACTACTTGGGTAAGCCATCGTTTTTAACTAAATTGAATGTGAATTGTATTAGTAAGTTTACTCGGAGACTCATAATAATACTAACTAAAAATAGTCGAATCCAAATATAGCAGCACTGATAGGTGGCACGCATTTGAATGTGTAGACTTCTACTTCGTTGCGGAGCAACGCTGACAAACTTTAGTCTGTAGTTATTGCTTCGTACAGACTGACTGCAACACTAAATTGTCATGACAAAGTACAAGCTAATCGGGTAGCATTTTGGTTGTCACTTTGCATGCAATCTCTGAAGAGTAGCGCTATGAATAATCATATATCTGAATAAAGATTGACGTTAGGCATTAAGTTATCTACCTAACATCCTCACAGTGTTGTTAATGTGTGGCGTAATCATCTTGATGAAAATATTGATGTAGAGCATAACAATTTCAAGTGGAAGGGTAAATAAGCAAAGTCGCCTACTCAGAACCACTGGAATAGTTGTTGTAAACTAAACACACTTGTATACATCACCTCCTCCAATGAATATGATCTGTATTATTTGAAGAGCAATTCGGACAAGTCGCAAGACAGTCAGTATTAGAATGATCTGTGACATAATTCTTTTTCCATACCTTTCATTCCTAGTTCTTAAACTTATTATTTACGTCTGCTACGCTTTTTAAAATATGCTGCCGACCAGCATTACCCAACCTACTCTGTCCTTGACCTTCCTTTCTAATTCTATCCAACTGTCCTTCATTCTTCTTATGTCTATCTCCATTTCTCAGCGTATTATGTTCTTTGTTCTCCCACTTTTCATTTGGCCATGAGAACTCCAATGTCTTCTATCCACTTACAACTCTTTTTCCTAATTTATCCCTCGGCTGGAACCTGGTTTATTCTATCCCACAGTAATAATAATAATAATAATAATAATAATAATTTATTCTCACATAACTAAGTTACAAGAGTCACGCCAGTTTACAGGCTAGATCAAATTGTCACAAATGCTTTTACAATTACTGTAAAAGTTATAGCAGTTAAATTAAGTATAAGAGACAGTTTCTGATTGCATATTTACACCATATCACTGACAGAAACAGTATTATACAGCCACATTTTCAATATTAGAGTACAAATGAGGAAGGTGCACAATAGGTTCTATTGGCGATTGGCCGAGATCAATAGTGAATTTGTTGGGAAAGGTCATATGGAACGCGCTTGATACGAGCTGTGATCCAGACAGTCATGTATATTGGGTGCATGTTCCCTAGAGTTGCCAAGGATTTCCCACCGTGAATGGGGTTCTGAAAAGGAGAAGAGAGAGAAAAAGGCAGCAGTGTAGCAAGTGTATATATATAACCAAAGCACTACTTAACCTGTCATGTTAAAGTAGTCAATACAGTAGTAAGTCAAGATAACATTCATACTGACCACTTAAATTAAAGTAAATTATGGGAATATAAGAATATAACGCACAAATAAAGGAGTACAGCAAAAAGAAGGGAGAGTTGTGCAGTGTCAGGTGGATAGAAGAGAAGTCGAAGTAAGAAGCTGGATTTATGTACGTTGAAATCGAAATTCTAGTTAAAAGAGTAGAGTTTGTAAAAATAAATATTTGACGAATAAAATCTCGCACTGTCTAACTGTTTTTTTTTCTTTATTATTGAATGCCAACCTCTAAGTCATACTGTAAGCGCCTGAGTAAGAATGTTGCAGGTGTCTCGACAGAATAGCGACCTCAGCATAGTTTTGGAAACATGAACCACAGAAGTAGCAAGCGTATAAGAGCAACCTCAGTGTTACTGATTAGTCGTCTCATCAATCTAAAGAGCCGAAAGCAAACAAAATGTCGGTGGTTGTCTGGCAAACAAATCCAAAGTACTTTGCACAGACAACTGTTAACGAATACTTGTATCTTCCGGATGATTGCTTCTGTGGTTCTCCATGTTTCCACAACATACAATAAAACTGTCTTGACATTTGTTTTGAAAACTGTGACTTTGGTGTTTGTTGATGGTTGTTTTGAGTTCTGAGTGTTCTTCAGTTGTAGAAATGTTGCCCTTGTTTTGCCAATCTGAGCCTTTTTATCTGCATCACATTCACTCTGCTAATCAGTGATGCTGCCTAGATATGTAAAGGTTTCAACATACATAAATAGTGTCAATGAAGTTGATGTATAGTTGTGAGTTCCACTCAATTTACTTATCTACAGCGATCAGCGCATGATCGGTCATTAGGCAATCTCGCCTGTTGATCTTTAAGTCTGTCGTCTACGGAATCCTTCATTCTGTTTAACAATACTCTTCTGGATACTTACTGGGTTTTATGCGAAGAGTGATTCGTTACTAGTTCTCACACTTAGAGGTCTCCTTTCCATGGTGTCTTGATTAGGTTTCCTTCTTTCCTGTCTGCTGGTACCTGTTCTTCATCCGGAATCTTGCTGAAGAGAATGTGGAGTACATTTTCAGTTACAGTGATGTCTGCTTCTTATGGAATGTTATGTAGTCCCGCTGTTTTATAGCTCTTTATTTGTTTGATGATCGTAATCATCCGATCTGTTAATGGGCCAACATTAATTGGGTGGCTTCATTTAAGCTGGTCGATTTCATAGTTCCTTGAGGCGCTTGATCAACCTGTTTCTCTATTCTTTAATGTCGATGATTTCTTTGCTTTCCTAGCTTTTCACTGGTTTACGATTATTTCCATCAAGCATCTCTGTTGTACCATACAACTGTCTCATTTTTTACTTTCTGCAGCTTTTCATGCTATCATGGCTAGATCTTTCTTATATTTATGTTTGTCATCTCTGATTCTCCTCTTTACTTGTTCGTCTGCTTCTATGTGTTCAGACTGTGCCTCGGCTTTCTCTGCTCCTGTTCGGCTTAATCTGGTTACTGCCGTCCTGTTAGTCTTGAATCTTGTTCAGAATATCCACAGAGATTTAATCCTTGTGCTGATGCTTCTTGTGTCCCAGAACTTCATGATATAAACTTATTGCTTTGTTGATCCTTTCTAGTTGTTCTCTATGGTGGTTGTCTCCTCATCGAGTAGATTGTGAAAGACTTGGAACTTTTTACTGAGAGTTATCTCAAATTCGTTGGGTTTGTGTTCGGATATTCATCTTATATCCTAAGAGAATTATTCGTCAATTCCTATTGGTTAATTTCTACTGGTCAATTTTATGGTCATCCTAGATATCAATGTCATGTCCTAATGTTTTTACTTATTGGTCGTCCTGAATATCAGTTTCACTTCAAACGTTGTTTCCTATTGGTCGTCTTAACTGTCAATTTCAAAGACTTCAGTGTAGTTTATTCGATTCAACCTAACTATGTAAATACGCATTATCTGTAACGTTTTATGGCCAGGACCCTCACCCGGATTCCTAGTTCGGGATCCTGATTCTCTTCTGGACTCGGGCCTCGTACTTTCTGGATGCTTGTAGAATACAGGTTCCACTTCATATCATGTCTTCTTCTTTTTACTCAATATGTGGGTTGGGATACTCGGATTATAGTAGCATGTCGTGTCGCCGGATCCTCGAACCTAGCTCGCATTTTTCGACCGAGGTAAACTAGTAATAATTCAAGCATATCAAAATGACATGCTTATGTTCATGCGCAACAGTTTGTCTATATCCCGAAGAAAAGCCATATTAAAATGTTGTGATGCTGTTCGCCCTGCTATTCAGTGCTTCTTCAGTCTCAGCTTTATCTTGACGATCAACAACACATGATCTGAATCTATCTCAGCACCTCTCTTTGTTCTCACGTATTCCATGATCCTGAACTTTGACGTGATGCAAACATGGTAGATTTGCTTCTGTGTAGTGTGATTCGATAAAATCCATGTAGCTTTGTGTATTCGTCTGTATGTCAGTATGGTATCACTGACAACCAGTTTGCTGAGGGCAAATGGATTTGCGAATCGCTCACAGTTTCCGTTCCTTCTTCCCAGTCTATGTCATCCCATGATGTCTTGATTTCCGATTTCGCCACTGCAGGTCTATCATTTAGGTCTCCCATCAGAATGATCAAATCTTTAGCTGAGTATTTCTTGACGATTGACTGCAGCCTCTCTGCAGAGTTGATCTTTATCGTCCTCATTCTCACTGTTGGTGGGCACAGAGAACTGGATAACGTTGATTGTAATCCTCTCCTTCTTCTTTTTGAAGGATGTTTACTGGTGACCAAGTCAAAATTGACTATGATCACCAATAAATATTCCATACTATCCAGTCAAGAATTGTTGACATAAATCCATGTTTCAATATTTATTTGAAGGAGAAATCAGGCATTACATAGAGAGCAGCAAGTTATGAAAAATGGCAGCAACACAAAAAGAACATTGAGCGCGAGAAAGTGTTTTTAATACAGTTAAACAGAACGAGTACAATATTAAATGTTTATTTTTCAAAAATTGAGTTTTCTTCGCATAAGTGTCCCACTAAATATCCTTCGGTGCTCCTGTATCCATGAGATTGTCATTCTGTAAGTGCTATTTGTGATTATTTGGATAGCAACAGCGCTACTCCTAGTGTATGTGTTTCATATTGTTCATGTCTGGAATATAACAGTGTCTCCTTAAGCTAACCTTTTTTGTCACACTTGCATCCAATGTGTTCCACTGATTTCAAATACCACTAGGTTTCACCTTTTCATTTCTGCAGTAACTTGAATGACTCTTCTGTAACAGATTTAACTAAACAAAACAACCCACATATTACAAAGTAACATTAACAATGTTTTGTGCATTTTCATTCAATCTCGTCTGTAGTATTATGCTCCCACACAACACAACGGCTCAATTAAAAAAAGTTCATTTCGAAATAAACACACCAATGCAGATTTGTCAGTTGTGAATACACACAGAAATTCAACAAATCAACGTGCCATCCGACAACCACCAACACTCGTCACATACTCTCGTAAAGGTCGAAATGGCCTATCAATACCGAATCAAAGAGACTATATACCCGTCATCCCGATTGTCACACATCCGCCAAATCTATACAACAAATCTGCTCATCCTTTCAACACACGATATTCTAACAAGAAACAAAATCAACATATGCGAATTCCAAACAACAACTACACACACCATATTCACAACAGCAGTGTCAATCCATATGGTGGAGTGTATATTTATTTACCTCCTCAAGTGCCAACAACATTTCAACAACGATCGTTCAACTTTGTAGCTCCTCCGGTCAGGCGGACTAAACGTCGTGTGTTCGAAAGAAGAAAGGCGACCACAATCAATTCCAGTGTGCAATCTGGTAAGTTGAATAGTTTCATATAAACTAAATTGTCAGTAGTGTGTACTCTACGACCGACTGAAGCGTTAGGTATATTGACACTTTGCAACTTTGTTACACCACGGCTTCTACTTCTTGCAAATGGAACACACTGTTTGAATCTAATTCATCAGTTCGGACTGATATATCACCTTGTCCACTTACAAAATACACAATTAGGCTTAGCGAAAACAATGATACTCCAGTGTGAATTTTTGAAGAAAACTCAGTTTATATCGTTATCATCAGATTCGGCTAGGTAAGCCACTACTACTAACAGCTCCAATACACAGTTCCTTCATAGTAAATATTGCAAACGTTCAGTAAGATCTCACAACACTCATTCATTAACTACTTCGTTTTCACGCCTTAAAATGATACAACATGAATGCTTGGAATCCACATGTTACTCAACAAACTATGAAAATATTTACCAATTCTACATGAATCTGTTTGGTTAGAACACCAGCAGGATGCACATCTTTCCGGTCACTTCAACCAACAATACTAGTACATTCGGGTTGCGTTCATCTCAATCACTCTAATTAACAAATCCTTTTATAAAATAAGGGCGAGTGTTGATTTTCGAAACCAGTGGTAAAGAGTTGACAACTTCACTTATCTTCGAACTCTAGTCCACACACTGGTGGAAAGACGACTCAGAGAGATCAAACAAACATGCGACATCACTCTGTGAACTTTTGTTCATGATATGTAGGAACCTAGAAATTACCTCGTTCGAGCGGTTTAGAAAAGGTTTTCACAATGCTGAGTGTTCGTTTGATTACATAATTGTCACTAAATTATTCCCATCTCATCTATCAATTATTGTCATCACGCCGAGCCAATTTCACAATCACAACTCTTCCTGATAACAGTCTATCTATATAGTAAACTACCAAATTGTTTTGCATTTTTCCTATTAAATGAAACAAAAAATAGATCTCACTAAACCATACGATTTCGAAATGGCAAATGCTGAACTGGCAGCAGAGTTGGCCAAAATAAAACTCAATCCAGATAACGATCCACCAGTAAGTCGAGAACACTCGACAGCAAACAAGATTGCATCCACTCTTGTTGGTAAAGTTATTAGTGAACGACCAATAACGTCCACAACAACCAATGATGCTTCAAGACTATCAACCAGTGTCAATAGTCCATCATCTGGAGATTCACCTACAGGAGCAGTCAGTTCCACAACTCTCAACAACATAAACGGAAACATCACTGAAAATAATAGTTCATCTCATCACAGTAACGGAACCCTTTCTAAGTGAGTTTGTTCAATCACTGAAATATACAAAAATTTACAATTCCCATATCTTTGCTTACTTACTTACTTACGCCTGTTACCCCCGATGGAATATATGTCGCTCACCAGTTTTCTCCAACCAACTCTGTCCTCGGCTTCCCTCTCCAGTTCTGTCCAATCTTTGTTCATTCTTCTCATATATTTCTCTATTTCTCGGCGTGATGTCTTCCGTGGCTCTCCTCTTTCTCTTTTGCTTTGAGGGTTCCATGTGAGTGCTCGCCTCGTGATGCAGTTAGGTGTTTTTCGTAGTCTGTGTCCTACCCACTTCCACCGCTTCTTCCTCATTTCCTCGTCTGATGTTTGTTCTCCCACAGTAGGTTGTTGCAGATGACGTCTGGCCAACGAATCAGAAGTATTCTGCGTAGACAACTGTTAATAAACACTTGTATCTTCTGGATGATGCCTTTCGTAGTTCTCCAAGTTTCCGCTCCATACAGTAGAACTGTCTTGACATTTGTATTGAAAATCCTGATTTCGGTTTTGGTTGATATTTGTTTGGAGTTCCAGATATTTTTCAACTGTAGAAATGCAGCCCTTGCTTTGCCGACCCTTGCCCTCACATCTGCATCGGATCCGCCTTGATTGTCGATGATGCTGTCCAGATACGTAAGGGTGTTAACGTCCTCCAAGGAATCTCCAGCAAGAGTGATTTGGTTGGTGCATGTTGTGTTGCATCGGAGAATTTTGCTTTTTCCTTTATGTATGTTGAGACCTACTGCTGCAGAGGCTGCTGCTACACTGGTCGTCTTCTCTTGCACTTTTTGTTGCGTGTGAGATAGAAGAGCCAAATCATCTGCGAAGTCCAGATCGTCCAGCTGCGTTCTAGCTGTCCACTGAATACCGTGCCTCCCTCCAGAAGCTGACGTCTTCATAATACAGTCGAGCACCAGGAGAAAGAGAAAGGGTGAGAGTAAACAACCTTGTCTGACACCGATCTTCACCTCGAAAGAGTCTGTTGGCTGTCCTCTGTGCACGATTTTGCAGTTGAATCTATCATAAGAAGTCCGTATGATGTTAACTATTTTCTCAGGCACACCGTAGTGTCGAAGAAGCCTCCTATCCAAACTATCGAATACTTTCTCGTAGTCGATGATGTTGATGTAGAGTGGTGAGTTCCATTCAATTGATTATTCCACAATGATTAGTAATGTAGCGATTTGATCAGTACATGATTGCACCTTACGAAATCCGGCATGTTAATCTCGAAGTTGGACGTCTACGAAGTCCTTCGTTCTGTTTAATAACACCCTGTTGAAGACTTTGCCTGGTATTGAGAGAAGAGTGATGCCTCTGTAGTTCTCACACTTTCTGAGATCGCCTTTCTTTGGTATTTTGATCAGGTATCCTTCTCCTTACCGAGCTGATGGTACTTGTTCCTCATCCTAAATTTTCTTGAAGAGAATGTGAAATATTTTCGCAGTTGCTTCTACATCTGCTTTCATTGCCTCTGCTGGAATGTTGTCTGGTCCTGCTGCTTTGCCGCTCTTGATTTGTCTGATGGCCATACTGATCTCCTCAATTGTAAGTGCGCCAATATTAATTGGAAGGTCCATGGATGCTGCTTCGAATTTGAGTGGGTTGAGTGGAGCTGGCCGATTCAGGAGTTTCTTATAGTGCTCTACCCACCTATTTCGCTGTTCTTCAGTGATGCTGATTACTTTGCCTTTCCTGCTTTTCACTCGTCGTTCTGGTTTCTTTGTTAAATCGTACAATTGTCTCAAGTTTTCGTCTCTTGCAAACTTTTCCGCCTTCATTGCTAGATCTTTCACATATTTTCGTTTGTCAGCTCTCATGCTCTTCTTCACTTCCCTGTTTGTTTCTGTGTCTGCAGCTTGTGCCTTGTTCGGCTCTTGTTCGGCTGACATTGATTGCTGCCTTCTTGTTCCTCCTTTCTTCACTATTTCCAAGAGTACCAACAGAGATCCAATCCTTGTGATGGTACTTCTTGTGACCCACAACTTCGTGACATGTTGAAGTGATTGCCTCCTTGATCCCTTTCCAATTGTTCTCCAATGTTGCGTCCTCTCCATTGAGCATATCGTGCAAGGCCTGGAACCTTATTGGTGAGGGCTATCTTGAATTCGTTGAGTTTTACGGTATCCCGAAGGAAGGCTGTTTTAAACTTGTGTGATGTTGTCTGCACCGTTTTCCAGTGTTTTTTTGGTTTCAGTTTCATTTTAGCGACCAGCAAGTGGTGATCTGAGGCTATGTCAGCTCCTCTCCTGGTTCTCACATCCTCCATGGTCCTTCTGAACTTTTTGTTGATACAGATATGGTCAATTTGGTTTTGAGTAGTGTGGTCCGGTGAAATCTATGTGGCTTTGTGAATGCGTTTGCGCGAGAATATTGTGCCGCCGATGAACAGTTTGTTGAAGACACATAGGTTTACAAATCTCACCATTTTCGTTCCTTTCTCCCAGTCCATGTCGTCCCATGATGTCTTCGTATACAGCGTTGTCCATTCCAACCTTGGCATTGAGGTCTCCCATCACAATTGTCAAATCCTTTGATGGACGTTTCTCGACGATTGATTGCAGCCTTTCGTAGAATTGATCTTTAACGTCGTCATTGTAGTCATTGGTAGGTGCATAGCATTGGATGACGTTCATTGTAATTTCTTCTTTCCTTGTTTTGAAGGATAGTTTCATCATCCTGGGTCCATGAGATTCCCATCCTATCAGTGCCAGTGCCTTTTTTGCTTGTTTGGACAGCATCAGTGCAACTCGTTGTGTATGTGAAGCGTTTTCCTCTTCATGACCAGAGTATAACAGCAGTTCCTCTGAAGCTAGTCTCAGTTGTCCAGTGTGTTTCGCTGATGTCAAGCACCTCAAGGTTGTATCTTTTCATTTCTGCCGCTGATTGAAATAGTCTCCCACAATGTACGAACGTCCCATGTACCAAAGAGAATGGTTGCTCTGGTTGTCAGAAGAGGCATCGGCCCCGTGAATTCCGAGGGAACTCGGCTTTCATCCCGCGACGTCCTAATTCTTCTTCCAACTCCCAGGGCAGAGATAAAATGGTTTGAATTATTTTTTCTGGTTAGCGTTTTTTTGGAAAGTTAGTTTTAGTTAAGATGGGGTCACCAACAGCATGTCCAACCCCTTCTCCTTTATCCGGGCTTGGGACCGGCAGTAGCCCGAAGTGTCTACAGGCATAATACCGAAAATTAAAACTATCTCTAACAGATAAGCTACTGGTAACTATTTCATGACCTACAGACAGCGAGGTAATCAGATCAACGATAAACCACCGCGTTATTTATTTGATCCAATCATAAACTCTACTTACAATCCACGTGGTTAGAATTATACATTACAGTACAACTGTCAATTTTCACTATCACCATCAGTAATGTTTACAAGTAGTAATTTGTAAACACAGAAACATGCACTACATACAACAGTACAGTGATAATCAAACACTGTGGACCAGACAGAACTAGCACCTCCAAAGATACTAGATGTCACAGATTCTGCACTATGCTGTAAATGTAACTAATTATATTCACCGAACAACTAGTTTCACATTTACGTAACTACTGGTCATTACATCAACACACACAGCTACTACTCAAAACACACAGTCGTTATGATTCTTATGTATACCTAGTTATTTGTGTAGGAGTTCCTTTCTCTTAACAAACCTAATCATGAATCCCTTACTAAATCAGACACATTTTCACACTTCACACCTCTAGGCATCCACTGATGTTGATTTTATCATCAGAAAATATTTCTTCCATTTCAGAGGTGAATACTGTGCACGAGAAAAGTGCTTTTACGATCAGATCAGTAGACCAGAAGCAAGACCAAGGCAAGCAGCCACAGGCAATTACAACGTTCACAATGAACGAAGCAAATATAAGAAATCATCGAAACATCATCATGTTACTGGTACAGCAACACTTGAACGAGAAGCCAAACTAGGTGCTACAACGTTTCCTGTCAACTTTACTACTACTTCATCAAGTAAAAGAGAACGTTTACTGAATCAGCAGGATACTACTTTCAATCCTATGCAGTTAGAAAGTATTGTTGCGTTCATTGAAAAAGTGTTAGTCCCGCTGGTGGCTTATTGGTTTCTACATCAGCCTAAAAAAACAGCACTCAACTGGATAAAGCTAATAATACGAAAATTTTTTATTCCAGTACTTCAACGTAGTCGATTGGCTATTTGATAGGAAGGATTATTATGTGTGAACAACAATGTGTTACATAATTGCATTTTGCGTGACTGTGATTTACATTTATTAATTTTAACTATTAAAGTCATAATATTTCCTGTGTTGCTTCAAATAAATAAACAGATCTTGTGTCGAAACTGAATAAAATGCTTGTCGATTTCTTAATCCTTAGTAGAATATTGTGTGCTAACAGCTTGCACGAGTAGAAACGTAGTAGCGTAATCACAGCAAAAATGCTCTTCTATCATCATTCGAGTAGGCTTGTACACAAACAGTCGATTTCACGATTAAGTGGGTGATCAGCTCATTTGTGATTTGTCAAACTCGGTAATTAAACTAATAATTGACGGAACTAAACGAAACCGTTCAGTTCCATAGGAATAAACGCTGCTGGATTCCGATCTCTCACAAATATACACTATGGTCACACTTATCTTCAATTATTAGTCTGAAATATTCGAATTTCCGCATGAAAACTACAGCACTACATAGTAAAACCAAGAGTTACCAATCACGACCGTATTCTGATCGATGCAACATGACGACCAATCTACACCTATCCATAATTCAACACATCTCTTTTTCTCATTGAATATGAACCTTATGTTGAAGTCGTAAGTGATTAATTCTGTCAATTTTCGCTGGTAAACGGATTCTTCCTCAAGCGTCCACTTAGGTACAATAGGATATAGGCGTCGTCATTGAAAATGCAAACACAAATTTTCAGCTTGTAGAAACAGTCAACAGCATCAAATACGAACACGTCGAAATGATAATCAGTGCATTTGATGAGAGAATACAATTAGTGACTACAATTCCATTTGTCTATTTCCGATTATCAGTAATCGAAAGATTGAGTGTTAGAAATTCCCAGTTCGGTTGATTGTAGTGAAGGAGAACACAGGTGAGGGCAACCGAATTGTATTTAACGAAAATTACAGAGTTACTCAGTAAAATAGGAAAACCATATCGTAAACAGTTGTTAATTTGCAAATCTTCAATCCATCATCAATCTATTGTCTGACATTTCACTCACTATTCATGCGTTTCATACAAATTCCATTGTGTTCCCACTCTTCTTACTTTCTTGATCTTCCCCCATCTTCTGCTGCCAGACATTACGTTTACACTCGCGTCATATACTACTTATAAGTAGCGCGCACCACAGATAAGCTAATGAGCATTTTATGAACTCACAAATCAATCCTATATTAAATGTCATTTCATTTATCCGTTTATAAAAACTAGAAAATGTTTCGCTACACAATATCATGTGAGATTATCTCAATCTCACGTCGTATAATTTCGTGACAAATTCATGATTTACGGAATTTACAAGAACTGGTAAAAAACTCTCACACGTTTCTACCAATAATGCGTTAAGTCAATTTCAACTTTGTAGTTAGTTAAAGATCATACAACTACTCACAACTAGGTAGCGGATTTGAACGCTGTTCACTACTTGAAGTGCTCAGATTACTTTCTGTAGTTATTCGAAATTATAGTGTAGTGAACGAGAACACAGGTCAGGCCACCGAATTGTATTTAACGAGAATTACAGAGTTACTCAGTAAAATAGGAAAACCATATCGTAAATCGTTCATTTGCAAAATATCAGTCCATCATCTCGAACTGGACTGTTCCTGTTGCAAAACATCAATCCATTGTCACTATTCATGCATTTCATACAAATTCCATTGTGTTCTAACTCTTCCTCTCTTGATCTTCCCCCATCTTCTGCTGCCACACATTACGTTGACACTCACATCATATACTACTTATAAGTAGCTCGCACCACAATAGCTCTACCTGTATAGGCTGAAATTTGTCCGTTACTTAAAGTGGTTTTCTAGTTTAGGAAAATATCATGAGAAAAGTATATGTTTCATTTGATTCCGTTGATGCATTGTGAAGTGTTTACACTGTTTAATATTAAATCAACGGAACTCTATAATACAATCTACTATTTTAGATATGTGATTTCTAAAGTCCAAATCTTAGTAAATATAACTTGAATCAGGAAAATATGTTTATATGTTTGCACTGGTAGAATCAAACACTGCTGTTATAATACTACCAATATTCGATTAGCTCATCCACAATGATCCTTATTTGTAGTTCATTCAATTGAAGTACTTCTTTGTGTAGGGTGCAACATTTGATCCGAGAGAATTCAAAGCTATATGATGTGTATAACGGATGTGATTTCTTACTCCGTACCGGTTTGTGCATAATCATGTTTATTTGAAATCATCAATCAATCATTGTTAGACCATCATTTAAAACCTGAAAGCACTGGACGGCCGTTTCGTCCTTGCATGGGACTCATCAATGATGATTTCAAATGTGTAAAAATACAAACCTCCATAACTTTTCCCCAAAATATCGTAACAGTGCACACTAGTGACTAGCTTCGTGAGGAAATTCTCGGAGTTCTAGTTGAGAAGACGTGACCAATGGAGTTCAGCCCTATCGGGTGTAGTAGGCAGTAACTACCAAAGACAAATGGGTGAGGTCGCGCAAAATACCTAGATCAATCAGAGTTAGACATCAACACCGTTGTATGCTGGCCTAGTGGTCTAATGATTAGGCGTTCGCGCACAATACCTAAGGTCCAGGGTTCGAATCCTGCGAGCAGCAGGAGTCGTGGATGCGCACTGATACCGATGAGTCCCATCGCAGGACGAAACGGCCATCCAGTGCTTCCAGGTTTCTAATGGTGGTCTAACAATGATTGATTGATTGATGATTTCAAATGTGTAAAAACACAAACCTCCAAAACTCTGCCCCAAAAAATCATGTTTATATTGAATAGTAATTATGTATTGGGGTCGATTGTACACGGAAAATAACGATAATAATTGACTAGTTGTTACTGTAACACAGCTCGCATCTAGTCAGAGGGTCTTTTGTGTAGACTAGTGGTAGTGGTAGTATCCATCATAGATTGAGTGGGAATGAAGTGGGCAAGACAAAAACATAAAATGAATAGGTGTGTCGAACAACCAACCTAGAACATAAAATGTTTTTTTAAATAAGTATAGTAGTGAGGAAAAATTAATGATCGCTCAAGCTATAGGTTCACAGAATCTGAAAAGTGAAACCAGGAGGGATTGTGATACGAGGGCTTTAAACCGTTACAATTAATGAATTATGTTACTTCTTCTGTTCAAATATAATCTATCTTAGACATTGAATTTCGTGTCTTATTGGATATGGTCTGTTGTGATTCAGACTGTTAGTCTAAGATCTCTGCTGAAGAATTGATTTCTTTATTTTCATGCCGTTTGTGTTTACTGTGTAGAAGAGGATTGGCTAACTGACGACTGAACACTAGTCGGTGTAGTTGTCTCAGAAGAAGTTTTTTTTACTTTACTGTTTAATATGGTTTACTATTCTCGTATTCTAAATTAGGTGTATTAACATCTGTTACAATTTGATGAGATAATTTTACGTCTCCACTACAAATGTGATGAGTCCGACATGGTTTGAACGGACGACATTCTGATTCGGAATAAAATAACAAAACCACAATAAAATACTGATATTACTTACTTACTTACTTACTTACTTACGCCTGTTACCCCCAATGGAGATATAGGCCGCCCACCAGTTTTCTCGAACCAACTCTGTCCTGGTCTTCCCTTTCCAGTTCTGTCCAATGTTTGTGCATTCTTCTCATATCTTCCTCTATTTCTCGGCGTAATGTGCTCCTTGGCCTTCCTCTTTCCCTTTTGCTTTGAGGGTTCCGAGTGAGTGCTTGTCTCGTGATGCAGTTAGGTGCTTTACGTAGTGTGTGTCCTATCCACCACTTCCACCGCTTCTTCCTGAATTCCTCCTTCATCGGAATCTGGGTTGTTCTCTCCCATAGTTCGTTGTTGCTGATGGTGTCTTGCCAACGAATCCGAAGTATTTTGCATAGACAGCTGTTAATAAACACTTGTATCTTCTGAATGATGGCTTAAGTAGTTAGTTCTCCAAGTTTCCGCTCCATACAGTAGAACTGTGTTGACATTTGTATTGAAAATCCTGATTTCGGTTTCGGTTGAAAGTTGTTTGTCAACTGTAGAAATGCAGTCCTTGCTTTGCCAGTCCGCACCGTCACATCTGCATCGGATCCACTTTGATTGTCGATGATGCTGTCCAGATATGTAAGGGTGTTAACGTCCTCCAAGGCATCTCCATCAAGAGTGATTTGATTGATGAATGTTGTGTTGCATCGGAGAACTTTGCTTTTTCCTTTGTGAATGTTGAGACCTTCTGCTGCAGAGGCTGCTGCTACACTGGTCGTATTCTCTTGCATTTGCTGCTGCGTCTGAGATAGAAGAGCCAGATTATCTGAGAAGTCCAGATCGTCCAGCTGCGTTCTAGCTGTCCATTGAATACCGTGCTTCCCTCCAGATTTCGACGTCTTCATAATCCAGTCGATGACCAGGAGAAAGAGAAAGGGTGAGAGTAAACAACCTTGTCTGACACCGGTCTTCACTTCGAAAGAGTCTGTTGGCTGTCCTCTGTGCACGATTTTGCAGTTGAATCTATCATAAGAAGTCCGTATGATGTTAACTATTTTCTCAGGCACACCGTAGTGTCGAAGAAGCCTCCTATCCAAACTATCGAATACTTTCTCGTAGTCGATGATGTTGATGTAGAGTGGTGAGTTCCATTCAATTGATTATTCCACAATGATTAGTAATGTAGCGATTTGATCAGTACATGATTGCACCTTACGAAATCCGGCATGTTAATCTCGAAGTTGGACGTCTACGAAGTCCTTCGTTCTGTTTAATAACACCCTGTTGAAGACTTTGCCTGGTATTGAGAGAAGAGTGATGCCTCTGTAGTTCTCACACTTTCTGAGATCGCCTTTCTTTGGTATTTTGATCAGGTATCCTTCTCCTTACCGAGCTGATGGTACTTGTTCCTCATCCTAAATTTTCTTGAAGAGAATGTGAAATATTTTCGCAGTTGCTTCTACATCTGCTTTCATTGCCTCTGCTGGAATGTTGTCTGGTCCTGCTGCTTTGCCGCTCTTGATTTGTCTGATGGCCATACTGATCTCCTCAATTGTAAGTGCGCCAATATTAATTGGAAGGTCCATGGATGCTGCTTCGAATTTGAGTGGGTTGAGTGGAGCTGGCCGATTCAGGAGTTTCTTATAGTGCTCTACCCACCTATTTCGCTGTTCTTCAGTGATGCTGATTACTTTGCCTTTCCTGCTTTTCACTCGTCGTTCTGGTTTCTTTGTTAAATCGTACAATTGTCTCAAGTTTTCGTCTCTTGCAAACTTTTCCGCCTTCATTGCTAGATCTTTCACATATTTTCGTTTGTCAGCTCTCATGCTCTTCTTCACTTCCTTGTTTGCTTCTGTGTCTGCAGCTTGTGCGGTAACTTTTTCTGCCCTTGTTCGGCTGACATTGATTGCTGTCTTCTTGTTCCTCCTTTCTTCAATTTTTGCAAGAGTATCAACAGAGATCCATTCCTTGTAATGGTACTTCGAAGTGACTTCCTCCTTAATCCCTTTCCAACTGTTCTCCAATGTTGCGTCCTCTCCATTGAGCATATCGTTCAAGGCCTGGAACCTTATTGGTGAGGGCTATCTTGAATTCGTTGAGTTTTACGGTATCCCGAAGGAAGGCTGTTTTAAACTTGTGTGATGTTGTCTGCACTGTTTTCCAGTGTTTTTTTGGTTTCAGTTTCATTTTAGCGACCAGCAAGTGGTGATCTGAGGCTATGTCAGCTCCTCTCCTGGTTCTCACATCCTCCATAGTCCTTCTGAACAGATATGGTCAATTTGGTTTTGAGTAGTGTGATCCGGTGAAATCCATGTTGCTTTGTGTATGTGTTTGTGTGGGAATATTGTGCCGCCGATGACCAGTTTGTTCAAGGCACATAGGTATGCAAATCTTTCACCACTTTCGTTCCTTTATCCCAGTCCATGTCGTCCCATGATGTCTTCATTTCCAGTGTTGTCCATTCCAACCTTGGCATTGAGGTCTCCCATCACAATTGTCAAATCCTTTGATGGACGTTTCTCGACGATTGACTGCAGCCTTTCGTAGAATTGATCTTTAACGTCGTCATTGTAGCCATTGGTAGGTGCATAACATTGAATGACGTTCATTGTAATTTCTTCTTTCCTTGTTTTGAAGGATGCTTTAATGATCCTGGGTCCATGAGATTCCCATCCTATCAGTGCCTTTTGTGCATGTTTGGACAGCATCAGTGCGACTCCTTGTGTATGTGAAGCATTTTCCTCTTCATGATCAGAGTATAACAGCAGTTCTCGTGAAGCTAACCTCAGTTGTCCTACCTGTGTCCAATGTGTTTCACTGATGCCGAGTACCTCGAGGTTGTATCTTTTCATTTCTGCCGCAACTGGAAATAGTCTTTCAGTCTCCCACAATGTACGAACGTCCCATGTACCCAAAAAATGGTTGCTCTGGTTGTCAGAAGAAGCATCGGCCCTGTGACTTCCGAGGGAACTCGGCTTTCATCACGCGACGTCATAATTCTTCTTCCAACTCCCAGGGCAGAGATAAAATGGTTTGAATTATTTTTTCTGATTAGCGTTTTTTTGGCAAGTTATTGTTTGACAGAATGCGGTCGCCAACCACATGTCCAACCCCTTCTCCTTTATCCGGGCTTGGGAACGGCAGTAGCCCCGAAGGTTCTACTGGCGGAGTTAATTTTAGTATGTAGTGCTGTAGTTTTCATACGGTAATTTGAATGTTTCGTTATAATCATTCAAGATAAGTGTGGCCTTATTGTTTATACGACGGAGATCGAATACGACAGTTTTCATTGTAATGTAACGTGTCACCTAAGATTACAACACAAAACAAAGTCCTGTCTGCTACAACTGTAGTTTTACAGACATTGACTGAAGGTCCCTACGGCTTGTCTTGTTCGTTCATTATATAGGTTCCTAACTAATTACATTTCGCTTCGATTGGGACTGAACGGATTCGTCTATTCTCGTAAATTATTAGTTTAGTTACCGAGTTTGACAGATCGCAAATGAGCTGATCACCCACTTATTCGTGAAATCGGTTGTTTGTGTACAAGCTTACTCGAATGATAAAAGAGCATTTTTGCTGTGATTACGCTACTACGTTTCTACTCGTGCAAGCTGTTAGCATACAGTATTCTACTAATGATTAAGAAGTCGACAAGCATTTTATTCAGTTTCGATACCACATCTGTTTATTTATTTGAAGCAACACAGGAAAAATTTATGACTTCAACAGTTAAAGTTAATAAATGTAAATCACAGTCACGCAAATGCAATTATGTAACACATTGTTGTTCACACATAATCCTATCA
The DNA here is from genome assembly GCA_944470395.2 of Schistosoma turkestanicum. Classification (NCBI taxonomy): domain Eukaryota; kingdom Metazoa; phylum Platyhelminthes; class Trematoda; order Strigeidida; family Schistosomatidae; genus Schistosoma; species Schistosoma turkestanicum. The sequence goes on from OX103975.1 coordinate 6,252,052, forward strand.
AACTGCCAATCGACTATGTTGAAAAACTGGAATAGAGATGTTGATATTATTAGTTTTGTCCTATTGAGCACAGTACTGTCAGGCTGTTGCAGAAACCAATAGGTGACGAGGAACACTGGAACTTTTACGACGACGCCAACACGATTTTCTAGCTGCCATTGAACCGAAAGTTTCATGATTCAGTTGACGTTCTCTTCTACTTGGTGAACCAATCACATAATGGCGTTTCGATGATTTCTTATATTTGCTTCGTTCATTGTGAATGTCGTAAGTGCCTGTGGCTGCTTGCCTTGGTCTTGCTTCTGGTCTACTGATCTGATCGTAGAAGCACTTCTCTCGTGCACAGTATTCATCTCTGAAATTGAAGAAATATTTTCTGATGATAAAATCAACATCAATGGATACGTAGAGATGAGTAGTGTGAAAATGTGTCTGATTTAGTAAGGAATCCATGATTAGGTTTGTTCAGAGAAAGGAACGCCTACACAAAAAACTAGAATTACATATGAATCATAACGACTGTGTTTTGAGTAGTAGCTTTGTGTGTTATAATAAGTGTGTGTTGATGTATTGTTGCAATCAGAGACCTCTTTACCAGTTTATGCAGTGCATACCTTCATCTATAAGTTATGAAGTAGTTGTCAGTAGCTTATCTATTTGAGATAGTTTTAATTTTCGATATTAGGTATGTAAAGATATCATGGGTATTGTGCTTACTTGTATATTTCAGTGATAACAAAAAATAAACTCACTTAGATTGCGTTGCGTTACTGTGATGAGATGAACTCTTATTTTCAGTGATGTGTTCGTTCATGTTGTTGAGTGTTGTGGAACTGACTGCTCCTGTAGGTGAATCTCCAGATGATGGACTATTGACACTGGTTGATAGTCTTGAAGCATCATTGGTTGTTGTGGACGTTATTGGTCGTTCACTAATAACTTTACCAACAACAAGAGTGGTTGCAGTCTTGTTTGCTGTCGAGTGTTCTCGACTTACTGGTGGATCGTTATCTGGATTGAGATTTATTTTGGCCAACTCTGCTGCCAGTTCAGCATTTGCCATTTCGAAATCGTATGGTTTGGTAAAATCTATATTTAGTTTTTTTAAATAGGAAAAAATGTAAAACAATAATTTGGTACTTTACTATATAATAGACTGTTATCAGGAGAAGTTGTGACTGTGAAATTGGCTCGATGTGATAACGATTATTGATAGATGAGATAGGAATAATTTTGTGACAATTATGTGAAAACCTTTTCGAAACCTCTCAAAACTAGGTAAATTGTAGGTTTCCACTTATCAAGGACAAAAGTTCACAGAGTGATGTCGCATGTTTGTTTGATCTCTCTGAGTCGTCTTCCAACCTGTGTGTGAACTAGATTTTGAATATAATTGAAGTTGTTAACTCCTAACCATTGTTCCCTAAAGTACGCGCTCCCTAGTCGTAATGTAGTCAGTTGTACCAGTTTAGTGTATGAAAGTGAAGTAGTTAATGACTGAGTGTTGTGAGTTCTTACTGAACGTTTGCAATGTTTACTATGAAGGAACTGTGTATTGGAGCTGTTAGTAGTAGTAGTAGCTTACCTAGTCGAATCTGATTATCACCATATGCACTGAATATTAAACAGAACGTTTACATTGCAAAGTGTCATCGTTTTCGCTAAGCCTAATTATGCATTCTGTTGGTGGACAAGGTGATATTTTATTTCGAATCGATGAACTGGATTCAAACTGCGTTCGCATTTGCAAGAAGTAGAAGCCGTGGTGTAACAAAGATGCAAAGTGTCAATATACCTAAGGCTCCAGTTGGTCGTAGAGTAGAGTACACACGACTGATAATTTAGTTTCTATGAAACTATTCAACTTACCAGATTGCACACTGGAATTGATTGTGGTCGCCTTTCTTCTTTCGAACACACGACGTTTAGTCCGCCTAACCGGAGGAGCTACGAAGTTGAACGATCGTTGTTGAAATGTTGTTGGCACTTGAGGAGGTAAATAAATATACACTCCACCATATGGATTGACACTGCTGTTGTGAATATGGTGTGTGTAGTTGTTGTTTGGAATTCGCATATGTTGATTTTGTTTCTTGTTAGAATATCGTGTGTTGAAAGGATGAGCAGATTTGTTGTATAGATTTGGCGGATGTGTGACAATCGGGATGACGGGTATATAGTCTCTTTGATTCGGTATTGATAGGCCATTTCGACCTTTACGAGAGTAGGTGACGAGAGTTGGTGGTTGTCGGATGGCTCGTTGATTTGTTGAATTTCTGTGTGTATTCACAACTGACAAATCTGCATTGGTGTGTTTGTTTCGAAATGAGCTTGTTCTGGTGGAGCCGTTGTGTTGTGTTGGAGCATAATACTACAGACGAGATTGAATGAAAATGCACAAAACATTGTTAATGTTACTTTGTAATATGTGTGACGTTTTGTTTAGTTAAATCTGTTACAAAGCAAACATGATTATGGATGATGTGTACTGAATCTCTACGGTTGTTTATGTGACATTGGAGAGAGTTGGTTTGTTGATTACTGAAACCAATAATCACAAATCGAATCGCTTGAACTACAGAATAACATATTTATCCACTGATAATATTAAGTTCGGTTCACGATCGAAGTATTCGTAAACTCAGCAGTAATAAAACAGCAATCTGTGGAACTCACAGACATTGACTACCGGACCTCAACCACGTAGCCTACATCTACCAACATGACTGATTCCACTTGTCAGTGACTTCATGGATTTGTGCCATGTTTTGGTCTGGCCGCCCTTAGCTTTCTTCCAATCTACTCCTACACCACAAAACGGCTCGTCGAGGCAGTCGGTGTTTAGGCATTCGTAACACATGACCAAACTACCTCAACTGATGAAGTTTCACCACTTCATCTAACTTGTACTCGTTTCCTAACGACAGCAGTGTTTACTCGGTCGTCCCACGATATACGAACAATGCTTCTTAGATATTTATGATCGAATACTAGTAACCTACGAACATCTACTCTTAACGGCCATGTTTCGCATCCATATATGAGAACGGGGCGAACTGCAGCGGAGTAAACCCGTCCTTTGCTTATCGAACGTATATCCCGCCTACGCCATAAGTGACGCAGTTTGGCAAAAGCCGATTAAGTCTTCTGTATCCACGCTGAGACTTCGTCAGTCACCAGGCTATCAGCGCTGATTAGACTCCCCAGATAAATGAAGCAATCAACACGTTCGACTACTACACTCCCTATCACTAGATCAGGTGCCGATGAAACCCAATCTTGAAGCAATATTTTGCATTTCGACGGGGAAAACCGCATCCCTAACATGCTTCTATTGTTACTTAGTGTGTCAGCGTCTTCACCCAATAGAACTACGTCATCGGCATATTCTAGATCAGTAAGCGATTTTCCTGGTAGAAGGACAACCCCTGAAAAATCTGTCGACCTTAATGGTAACTCAAAGAGGATGTCTATGACAAAGTTAAACAAGAATCGAGAGAGTGGACAGTCCTGATGGACACCACTTGACGTAGGGAATTCTGATGACAGTTCGGCAAAGGCTCTCACTTGACCAGTAGTGTTCGAATAGAGAGCTTGTATAAGGTTAATATACTTCATTGGTACACCTTTCAATGACAGACACTGCCACACAACCTCACAATCCACTGAGTCAAATGCCTCTTTTAGGTCCAGGAACACAACGATTGTCGGACGTCTAAATGTGTGTCTGTGTTCCACTACCTGTCGTAGTGTGAATATCTGGTCCATACAACCACGTCCAGGTCTGAAATCAGCCTGGTTTTCTCTAGTCTGCTCTTCACGAGCTCTAGTTAGACGTCTAAGTATAATGGAGGCTAACAATTTAGAAACTATATGAGTTAGACTGATTCCACTGTGATTGTCACAAGAGGACTTTTGTTCTATCCTGTTGATTGAGACAGTTAGTGACTGAGACCAGTCAGATGGGACTTTGTCCAGTTCGTAGGTTCTACCTAATATCTCGGTCAGTCTAACTGTTAAAACTGGACCACCATCCTTAAACATCTTAGGGGTAAGCATATCAGGACCTGCTGCTCTAACTCCCTTTACATTTCCTACAGCTTTCTCAACTTCATTTAGACTGGAGATCGTGGGCAACCGAAGTGTGGCTGAAGACCAGTTGAACTGGTCCTTAAAGTGTTCTGCCAATCGATCCAATCTACTGGATTGAGAATAAATGATACAGTCATCCTTTTCTGAGATAGTCTCTTTCACATTCGGGCTCCTAATACCGGTTTCTTTGATAAGACGGAAAAGTTGTCCAGTGTTGTCTAGCGCCGCTGCCTTTTCCATCGCTTTTCCTTTCGCCACACATCACTGTTCGCGGTCGTTACGTAGGCTTTTTATCAGTCTGAGAGAAACACCTTACTGATGTCACACCCCTCTACAATCACACTTTGAGTAGCTTCTTTTAGTCTCATCGTTCTCCAATCGACCTGCCTGGTGGCATGGTAGAACATTCAGGAACATATATTCCAGCCAATATAGCTCTGTTGGTTCATCATGATAGGCAAACCCGACTACCACATCAAGGTAGCAACTACGGTCGGGCCCCCAACCAGGTAGTCTATATCTAACAACATGACTCAGTCCACTTGTCAGTGTCGTCATGGCCTCTGTCTTGGCGCTTTTCCGAATCGTTTTTCAAAGAGTACGGATCACATTCATGGCCGAATGTGAAGTATACAAGTGTTTTTAGTATACCTGAACTATTTTAGTGGTTCTGAGTTTGTGACTTTGTTAATTTACACTTCCACATAAAATTGTTAAGCTCAACGTCAACATTTTTATTAAAAATGATCATACTACACAATTAAAGCACCGTGAGTGTATGTTAAGTAGATAACTAATGGCTTAATGTCAGTTAATATTTATTCATTGTGCTACTCTTCATTGGTTGGACGCATTGTAACACAACCAAAGTGTCATGCTAATCGAATTTTACAGTCAATCTGTACGAAACAACAATGATAGATTACAGATGATAAGCGTTGCTCTACAACCAGTCAGAAGTCTACACACACTCAAATGTGTGCCACCTATCAGTGCTGCAAATCACATATTTGGATTCGATTATATTTAGTTAGCATTTTTATGAGTCTCCGAGTAAACATACTAACACATTTCACATTCAATTTAGTTAACAATGTTGACTTACCCAAGTAGTCTGTCGTCTTCGTCTCTTTCTATTACTGTCATCTAATGCAGCTTGTTTCGTGTGTACAGCTGTATTGTGTGATTCATTTCGAAGTGATTTTTCATCATTCAGTGGACATATTTGACAAATATTAGATATCCGAAATGCGATTGCATCAAAAACTGTTCCAACTATGGATGCTTCATCTCCGATAGGATATGTACCGTCAGGAGGTTTCCGATTTTCAATACCGTGAAAATGTACATTTTGCAAAGTCAATACACCTTCAATTAGATTGATGCCTGCAATTATTCCTTCATATCGATATTGTGCCTTAGTGATAATTGATAATCGTCTTCCCAATGAAAGATTATTCAGTTGTAATTCGTTTTCAGACATTGAATATGTGTGTGGTAGGTGGTCAAAGTGAACTAATCCGTTTCAACGTGTGTTGTGAATTTGTCTGACAAGAAAGGTTAAATGTCGACAATTTAATTCAACAGAATAAAATTTAAATATGATTTGAATCAATCAAGAGTAATCGATGAGACACAGTCAGTCTGATTCGATTGACCGGTCGGTCGGTCGATCGATCGATCTATTTATCTATCGATCTTTCTATCATCTATTTAGTGAATAGATAGATCTCTTGTAAATGAATGAAATGATGTGAGATATTGTGAGTGAGTATCATTCTCAATGTTAGATAATTGTTAAGAAGATGGATGGTGAAAATGACTTCGTACTAAGTGATTGCTGAGATGAAATCTCATCTGTATATGATAGGATTTGTTAAAGTGTTTTCTGTAGAAATAATTACTTGGTAAAATTTATTTTATAGATTGCGATTTTTGAATGAAGATGAAGGTGGATATTGAGTAACGTAAGAATGCATTGAAGGGGGATTATTGTTGTGTTTAGTCTAGTTGTTGTTTGATTGTTAAGTGACAAGTTGATTATCTATAAATATTTACTCAATGTTTTCTACCTGAGCTGTTGAATAACTAACTGATTACTCATAAACTCTGATTGTATGATTTATCATTGTGAATGTGTTGCGAGTTGTTACTTTTCAGTCTTTCTTAATGACAGTCACTTGTGGCTCATTCATGTATTGTTGTCGATTTTCATGGATTTGTGTGAAGTAATTGAATTGTGTGTTTGTGTGTGTGTGGGTGTGTGTGTGTCTAGACATGAAGGAACGTGTGACATATGATGACGATGAATATCTATGTTTAGTGATAATTCGTGTGTGGTGTGAGCTACTTATAAGTAGTATATGATGTGAGTGTCAACGTAATGTCTGGCAGCATAATATGTGGGAAGATCAAGAAAGGAAGAGTTAGAACACAATGGAATTTGTATGAAACGCATGAACAGTGACATTGGATTGATGTTTTGCAACAGGAACAGTCCAGTTCGATAGATTGAACTGATACTTTGCAAATGAACGATTTACGATATGGTTTTCCAATTTTACTGATTAACTCTGTAATTTCGCTAAACACGATTCAATTGCCCCACCTGTGTTCTTGTTCACTACAAGTGTTGTTTGTTACAGTTGGATTTGGACAAGTCAGAATGTGGTCGTCGTTAGAGGACAGACTAGTTGTCTTCCGTTCCTGTTGTTTATTGATTGCAGAATGGTTTTGGTGGTCACATTAGACAACCAGTTAGACTTATCAAGGAATATGGTGCTGGGAATCTATTTGTTGGCGAATCTGGTATTAGCAATCCTGATATTAGTGAGACTGTGGGTAAAAGAGGTGACTCTTATTCGTTCTTAACATAGGATATCGAATTAATGGTCAGAACATTTCAGGTAGCATTTCAACTGACTTTCAGCCACACTTCGGTTACCCGCAATCTCCGGTCAACTTGAGTGGCGAATTGATATCACTACTACAACTCTTAATGAAGCTGGTTAGTCTGAAAGTGACCTAAGGTGAGGGAGAGCATCAGGTCCTGACAGGCTTATTACAGAGATTTTGAAGGACGATGGTTCAGTTTTATTAGTATGTTTAACTGCGATCTTAGAGAGAATCCAGGAACTGGACGAAATTCTATTCGACTGGTCTCAATCAATCTGTCTTTAAGAATGGATAAATGTCGTCTTGTGTCTGTCATATAGGAATTACTTTAACTAATATTGTGTCCATAAAATAAGCTTCAGAAATACTTCGATGCCTAACTAGGGATCTTAAAGAGGAGACCGGATAAAAACCATGGGCAGTTTCAAAACTGAACGTGGATGTGTAGACCAGATATTCACACTTCGTCAGTTCTTAGAACACAGACACATAACATATTCAGATGCTCGACAATCGTTGTATTTCTCGATCTTAAGGCGGCATTTCACTCTGTTGATTGCTAAGTTGCGTAGTAGTGTCTGTCATCCGAAAGAAGTACAATAAGTGTACATTAAATTTTTACAAGCTCTCTACTCGAACACTACTGGTGTTAATATTGACGAAGTCGAAAAAAGTAACGAGTAACTATTAACCTTTGTGATGAAACGTTAATTATTTTATTTCAACTCTGAATCAAAACACTTGTGCGCAAGAAAATAAGTTGACAAATCCAGATGATAAACAGACAGGCATACAGGAAGAAAGGCAGGTAAGTAGTTAGATAGATAGATAGACAGATTGATGGATAGGCAAACAGACATACTGTGACTGGTCTCAATGACTCAAAAGGCGTTTAGACAGATTGATGGATAGGCAAACAGACATACTGTGACTGGTCTCAATGACTCAAAAGGCATTCACTTTGTTTGTTTATGAAGATGCCCATATCGATTTAATTGATTAATTGTTATCTGTTGGATTATACTGCGTGTTAAGTACTACTATGTGTCGTGAATAACTTGACCTCACTCACCACTGTTTTGGTGTATGTAATACGTGAAGTTGAGTTTATTCTGCAAATATAACCAAGAGGCTTCTAATGTTTGATTTTTTGAAACCGTGACTCGATCAATGTGTTAGACCACCATTAGAAAGGTGGAAGTACTGCAGGACGGCCGTTTCGTCCTGGTATGAGACTCCTCAGCAGTGCGCATCCACGACTGCTGCACCCAGCATGAGTCAAACCCAGGAACTTTGGTATTGTAAGCGAACGCCTAACCATCGGACCACTGAGCCTGTATCTGACGGTGTTAATGTCTAACTTGATCAATTCCCGTAATGCTTTTAATGTTGTTGCGTGTGGCTCAGAAACCACTGTAGTTGTCTACATGTCTGTGTCTCATTATTGATATTGAACTCAAGTAGCAGCTGGTCGATTGCTTTGAGTCTCTGTCAATACTATGGAATAGTGAGTGATCAGTTTATGCAATTCAATAACAGTAATATTATCAATAATAATAATAATAATAATAATAATAATAATAATAATAATGTCACATTTTGTTCATCGACTCATGATGTGATGATGTGAACGCTTTGAGCAAAACTAACGTGTTTTCATTAATTTTCGCATGACAAAAGTCAACTTAGAGAAATGAGGTTATTGACGAGTAAGACTTGATGCCATACCGCTGTTGCACGAACTCATTTAGACTGGCCAATATTAATGCCGTCGAAATACGGTGAAAAACCGCCGAAACAATGAACACCAGTTGAAGATTGTTATTATTATTTTTAGTATATTTCACACATTGATTTACGCGAACACACACACACACACACACACAAGAAACCAGATTGCAGCACGTCAATATATGCAAAACAACATCTCCACAAATAGCTATCTCTAGCGAAATACTGAGTTCATTATCAGTCAGTCAACAACAACTTAGAACTTCGTACGTACGTATATCAGTAGAAACTGCTATATCACACTAGACCAGTGATGCAATTGTCATTTCAAATCGCATAGTAGAGGAAGATCAGAATTTCGGAGAACATAAAGAGTGCATGCACCTACACCATTGCAAACGGTTTTGAGACATGTCATTCAGGGTCTCTAACCATTGATTACTATCATCTCGGTGGCCTTAACCAAGTAGTCGACACGTACCAACATGACTCAGTCCACTTGTCAGTGACTTCATGGATTTCTACCATATTTTGGTTTGGCCGCCCTTAGCTTTCTTCCAACTTATTCCTACATCGCAGAGTGTAGCTCGACGAGGTGGTCGGTGGTTAGGCATACAAAACACATATCACAACCATCTCAACTGATTCAGTTTCAATACTTCATCATCATCTATTGATCTGCCATCCTTACCCGACGACCATAATGATCAGTGTTAAAAGTGAGATCTGAAATGTGACACAGTTAGTTTGGTTGGTGAGATGATTGATTAAGTTTTACATTGGATGCAGATATTTAATGATGATATGAAATGATGATATTTCGTGGATAAATGTAAGTTTTGAGAAGTACCGATATAGATTATTAGTGAATGGTGAAATGTTTTTTTTTTGCATATGATTACGATGAGTGGGTTTTTCTTATATGAAAAATTTCATCTGATTATGATGTAATGAGGTTGTGGTGGAATGCTTCTATGAAGAGAACGCAGTTGGTGAAAAGGAAACATTTACTATTGTAATTCTTTTGTTTAACTACACTAAAAACAGTTACTTACGCGCAACTTTCTATTTTGTGTTGCTGTCATCACATGTTACATGCTGCTCGTTATGTCGCTTACTTTCTCCTTTAACGATATTCTTCATTTTGGATTTATTTCTTATTAACTTTGACAGGCTAGTCATTAGTATTTAGTGGTGATCATGGTCAATCTCAACTCGGTCATCACTAAAAGAACAAGGTTTATATGATATAGTCTTACAAATAATGATGTGATTCGGTGAAAATTCGATTATATTACACAGACAAATGATCGATATGTCCGATGTGGCTGTGTCGACGATAATATTCAGGGTACAGTGTCAACCTAAATTTCATGAAAAATTCAAACACATGAAAATAATTACGCATTATTTGCCTTATCGGTTTAGAAGTCGACAAACGCGCTCGAATGATAATGCTAGACCGCAGTTAGACATACTAATAAAACTGAACCATCGTCCTTCAAAATCTCTGGAGTAAGCCTGTCAGGACCTGATGCTCTCCCTCACCTTAGGTCACTTTCAGACTAACCAGCTTCATTAAGAGTTGTAGTAGTGATATCAATTCGCCACTCAAGTTGACCGGAGATTGCGGGTAACCGAAGTGTGGCTGAAAGTCAGTTGAATTGCTGCCTGAATTGTTCTGATCACTGATTCGATATCCTATGTTAAAAGCGAACAAGAGTCACCTCTTTTACCCACAGTCTCACTAATATCAGGATTGCTAATACCAGATTCGCCAACAAATAGATTCCCAGCACCATATTCCTTGATAAGTCTAACTGGTTGTCTAATGTGACCACCAAAACCATTCTGCAATCAATAAACAACAGGAACGGAAGACATAACTAGTCTGTCCTCTAACGACGACCACATTCTGACTTGTCCAAATCCAACTGTAACAAACAACACTTGTAGTGAACAAGAACACAGGTGGGGCAATTGAATCGTGTTTAGCGAAATTACAGAGTTAATCAGTAAAATTGGAAAACCATATCGTAAATCGTTCATTTGCAAAGTATCAGTTCAATCTATCGAACTGGACTGTTCCTGTTGCAAAACATCAATCCAATGTCACTGTTCATGCGTTTCATACAAATTCCATTGTTATCTAACTCTTCCTTTCTTGATCTTCCCACATATTATGCTGCTAGACATTACGTTGACACTCACATCATATACTACTTATAAGTAGCTCACACCAAACACTAATTATCACTACACACAGATATTGTTCGTCATCATGTCACACGTTCCTTCATATTTAGACACACACGCACACACACACACAATCCAATTACATAACACAAATCCATGAAAATCGACAACAATACATGAATGAGCCACAAGTGACTGTCATTAGGGAAGACTGAAAAGTAACAACTCGCAACACATTCACAATGATAAATCATACAATCAGAGTTTATGAGTAATCAGTTAGTTATTCAACAGCTCAGGTAGAAAACATTTAGGAAATATTTTACCAAGTAATTATTTCTACAGAAAACACTTTAACAAATCCTATCATATACAGATGAGATTTCATCTCAGCAATCATTTAGTACGAAGTCATTTTCACCATCCATCTTCTTAACAATTATCTAACATTGAGAATGATACTCACTCACAATATCTCACATCATTTCATTCATTTACAAGAGATCTATCTATTCACTAAATAGATGATAGAAAGATCGATAGATAAATAGATCGATCGATCGACCGACCGACCGGTCAATCGAATCAGACTGACTGTGTCTCATCGATTACTCTTGATTGATTCAAATCATATTTAAATTTTATTCTGTTGAATTAAATTGTCGACATTTAACCTTTCTTGTCAGACAAATTCACAACACACGTTGAAACGGATTAGTTCACTTTGACCACCTACCACACACATATTCAATGTCTGAAAACGAATTACAACTGAATAATCTTTCATTGGGAAGACGATTATCAATTATCACTAAGGCACAATATCGATATGAAGGAATAATTGCAGGCATCAATCTAATTGAAGGTGTATTGACTTTGCAAAATGTACATTTTCACGGTATTGAAAATCGGAAACCTCCTGACGGTACATATCCTATCGGAGATGAAGCATCCATAGTTGGAACAGTTTTTGATGCAATCGCATTTCGGATATCTAATATTTGTCAAATATGTCCACTGAATGATGAAAAATCACTTCGAAATGAATCACACAATACAGCTGTACACACTAAACAAGCTGCATTAGATGACAGTAATCGAAAGAGACGAAGACGACAGACTACTTGGGTAAGTCAACATTGTTAACTAAATTGAATGTGAAATGTGTTAGTCAGTTTACTCTGAGATTCATACTACTATTAATTAACAAGTAATTAGATGCAAATATGTGATTAGCAGCGTACTCAGAATCACTGAAATAGTTGTAGTAAACTAAACACACTTGTATGCGTCACTTCGTCCAATGAATGTGATCTGTACTCTTTGTAAAGCGATTCGGAATAGCAGGAAGACGGAATCTATGAAGTCACTGACAAGTGGACTGAGTCATCTTGTTAGATGTAGACTACCTGGTTGGGTTCCAGACCGTAGCTTCCATCTTGACGTGGTTGTCGGGCTTGTCTATCCTGATTAACCAACAGAGCTATATTGGCTGGAATATATGTCCCTGAAGGTTCTACCATGCCAGGCATTTCAACTGGAGAACGATGAGACTGAAAGCAGCTACCCAAGGTCTGAGGGCGAATTCGTACTGCTGATTGTAGAGGGGTGTGACAGCAGTAAGGTGTTTCTCTCAGACTGATAAAAAGCCTATGTAACGACCGTGAACAGTGGTGGGTGGCGAAAGCAAAAGCGATGGAAAAGGCAACGGCGATAGGCAACACTAGACAACTTTTCCGCCTTATCAAAGAAACCGGTATTAGGAACCCGAATATGAGTGAGACTATCTCAGAAAAGGATGACTGTATCATTTATTCTCAATCCGGGAGATTGGATCGATGGACAGAACACTTTAGGTATCAGTCCAACTGGTCTTCAGCCACACTTCGGTTGCCCACGATCTCCAGTCATCCTGAATGGCCAATCGATTTAATTCCTTCCAGTCTACACGAAGTTGCGAAAGCTATAGGAAATGTAAAGGGAGTTAGAGCAGCAGGTCCTGATATGCCTACGCCTGATGTTTAAGGATGGTTGTCCAGTTTTAACAGTTACACTGACCGAGATCTCAGGTAGAACCTGCGAACTGGACGTAATCCCATCTGACTGGTCTCAGTCTCTAATTGTCTCAGTCAACAGGATAGGACAAAAGTCCTCTTGGGACAATCACAATATAGTCAGTCTAACTCATATAGTTTCTAAATTGTTAGCCTCCATTATACTTAGACGTATAACTAGAGCTCGTGAAGTGCAGGCTAGAGAAAACCAGTCTGATTTCAGACCTGGACTAGGTTGTATAGACCACATCTTCACAGTCCGACAGGTAGTGGAACACAGACACATTTAGATGTCCGACAATAGTTGTGTTCCTGGACCTAAAAGAGGCATTTGACTCAGTGGATTGTGAGGTTGTGTGGCAGTGTCTGTCATTGAAAGGTGTACCAATGAAGTATATTAACCTTATACAAGCTCTCTACTCGAACACCACTGGTCGAGTGAGAGCCTTTGCCGAACTGTCATCAGAATTCCCTACATCAAGTGGTGTCCATCAGGACTGTCCACTCTCTCCATTTTTGTTTAACTTTGTCATAGACATCCTTTTAGAGTTAACATTAAGCTCGTCAGACTTTTCAGCCTTTACCTTCTACAAGGAAAATCGCTTACTGATCTAGAATATGCCGATGACATAGTTCTATTCGGTGAATATTCTGACAAAATGCAGAGTCTTCTGACAAACATAAACAACAATGCGAACATGTTCAAGATGCGGTTTCCACCCTCGCCCCCCGAATTTCAAAATGTTGCTTCAACAATGAGTTTCATCGCCATCTGAACTAGTGATAGGGAGTGAAGTAGTCGAATGTGTAGACCGCTTCACTTATCTGGGAAGTCTCATCAGTGCCGATGGCCTGGTAACTGACGAAATCTCAGCTCGGATACAGAAGGCTCGATTTGCTTTCGCCAATTTACGTCGTTTATGGAGTAGGCGAGATATCCGTTCTCTAAACAATGGACGGGTGCACTGCGCAGCAGTTCTCTCCGCCTTGCTGTATGCCTGCGAAACATGACCAATTACGGTAGAATATATTCGTTGGTTACTGGTTTTTGATAATAGATGTCTTGGAAGCATTGCTCGTATATCGTGGGACAACCGAGTAAGCAATGCTGTCGGTTAGGAAACAAGTACAAGGTAGATGAAGTGGTGAAACTTCATCAGTTGGGGTGGTTTGAACATGTGTTACGAATGCCTATCAACCGACTGCCTCGACGAGCTATCTTTTGTGGTGTAGGAGTACGTTGGAAGAAAGCTAAGAGCGGCCAGACCAAAACATGGCAGAAATCCATGAAGTCACTGACAAGTGGAATCAGTCATGTTGGTAGATGTAGGCTACGTGGTTGAGGTCCGGTAGTCAATGTCTGTGAGTTCCACAGATTGCTGTTTTATTACTGCTGAGTTTACGAATACTTCGATTGTGAACCGAACTTAATATTATCAGTGGATAAATATGTTATTCTGTAGTTCAAGCGATTCGATTTGTGATTATTGGTTTCAGTAATCAACAAACCAACTCTCTCCAATGTCACATACACAACCATGCAGATTCGGTATACATCATCCATAAGCATGTTTGATTCAGTAACAGATTTAACTAAACAAAACGCCACACATATTACAAAGTAACATTAACAATGTTTTGTGCATTTTCATTCAATCTCGTCTGTAGTATTACGCTCCAACACAACACAACGGCTCCACCAGAACAAGCTCATTTCGAAACAAACACACCAATGCAGATTTGTCAGTTGTGAATACACACAGAAATTCAACAAATCAACGTGCCATCCGACAACCACCAACACTCGTCACATACTCGCGTAAAGGTCGAAATGGCCTATCAATACCGAATCAAAGAGACTATACACCCGTCATCCCGATTGTCACACATCCGCCAAATATATACTACAAATCTGCTCATCCTTTCAACACACGATATTCTAACAAGAAACAAAATCAACATATGCGAATTCCAAACAACAACTACACACACCATATTCACAACAGCAGTGTCTTCCATATGGTGGAGTGTATATTTATTTACCTCCTCAAGTGCCAACAACATTTCAACAACGATCGTTCAACTTCGTAGCTCCTCCGGTTAGGCGGACTAAACGTCGTGTGTTCGAAAGAAGAAAGGCGACCACAATCAATTCCAGTGTGCAATCTGGTAAGTTGAATGGTTTCATATAAACTAAACTGATCAGGTTCGTGTGTACTCTACTCTACGACCAACTGGAGCCTTAGGTATATTGACACTTTGCATCTTTGTTACACCACGGCTTCTACTTCTTGGAAATGAAAAACCACTGTTTGAATCTAATTCATCAGTTCGGACTGATATATCACCTTGTCCACTTACAAAATACACAATTAGGCTTAGCGAAAACAATGATACTACAGTGTGAATTTTTTGAAGGAAACTCAGTTTATATCGTTATCATCAGATTCGGCTAGGTAAGCCACTACTACTAACAGCTCCAATACACAGTTCCTTCATAGTAAACATTGCAAACGTTCAGTAAGATCTCACAAAACTCATTCATTAACTACTTCGTTTTCACGCCTTAAAATGATACAACAAGAATGCATGAATCTGTTTGGTTAGAACACCAGCAGGATGCACATTATAAAATAAGGGCGAGTGTCGATTTTCGAAACTAGTGGTAAGGAGTTAACAACTTCACTCATTTTCGAAATCTAGCCCACATACTGGTTGAAAGACGACTCAGAGTGATCAAACAAACACGTGGAATTACTCTGTGAACTTTTGTTCATGATAAGTGGGAGCCTACAATTTACCCAGTTCGAGCGGTTTAGAAAAGGTTTTCACAATGCTGAGTGTTCGTTTGATTACATAATTGTCACTAAATTATTCCCATTTCATCTATCAATTATTGTCATCACGCCGAGCCAATTTCACAATCACAACTCTTCCTGATAACAGTCTATCTATATAGTAAAGTACCAAATTATTGTTTTACACTTTTCCTATTTGAAAAAACAAAATATAGATTTTACCAAACCATACGATTTCGAAATGGCAAATGCTGAACTGGCAGCCGAGTTGGCCAAAATAAATCTCAATCCAGATAACGATCCACCAGTAAGTCGAGAACACTCGACAGCAAACAAGATTGCATCCACTCTTGTTGTTGGTAAAGTTATTAGTGAACGACCAATAACGTCCACAACAACCAATGATGCTTCAAGACTATCAACCAGTGTCAATAGTCCATCATCTGGAGATTCACCTACAGGAGCAGTCAGTTCCACAACACTCAACAACATGAACGAACACATCACTGAAAATAAGAGTTCATCTCATCACAGTAACGCAACGCAATCTAAGTGAGTTTATTTTTTGTTATCACTGAAATATACAAGTAAGCACAATACCCATGATATCTTTACATACCTAATATCGAAAATTAAAACTATCTCAAATAGATAAGTACTGACAACTACTTCATAACTTATAGATGAAGGTATGCATTGCATAAACTGGTAAAGAGGTCTCTGATTGCAACAATACATCAACACACACTTATTATAACACACAAAGCTACTACTCAAAACACAGTCGTTATGATTCATATGTAATTCTAGTTTTTTGTGTAGGCGTTCCTTTCTCTGAACAAACCTAATCATGGATTCCTTACTAAATCAGACACATTTTCACACTACTCATCTCTACGTATCCATTGATGTTGATTTTATCATCAGAAAATATTTCTTCAATTTCAGAGATGAATACTGTGCACGAGAGAAGTGCTTCTACGATCAGATCAGTAGACCAGAAACAAGACCAAGGCAAGAGCACAGGCACTTACGACATTCACAATGAACGAAGCAAATATAAGAAATCATCGAAACGCCATTATGTGATTGGTTCACCGAGTAGAAGAGAACGTCAACTGAATCATGAAACTTTCGGTTCAATGGCAGCTAGAAAATCGTGTTGGCGTCGTCGTAAAAGTTCCAGTGTTCCTCGTCACCTATTGGTTTCTGCAACAGCCTGACAGTACTGTGCTCAATAGGACAAAACTAATAATATCAACATCTCTATTCCAGTTTTTCAACATAGTCGATTGGCAGTTTGATAAGATTATGTGTGAACAACAATGTGTTACATAATTGCATTTGCGTGACTGTGATTTACATTTATTAACTTTAACTGTTGAAGTCATAAATTTTTCCTGTGTTGCTTCAAATAAATAAACAGATGTGGTATCGAAACTGAATAAAATGCTTGTCGACTTCTTAATCATTAGTAGAATACTGTATGCTAACAGCTTGCACGAGTAGAAACGTAGTAGCGTAATCACAGCAAAAATGCTCTTTTATCATTCGAGTAAGCTTGTACACAAACAACCGATTTCACGAATAAGTGGGTGATCAGCTCATTTGCGATCTGTCAAACTCGGTAACTAAACTAATAATTTACGAGAATAGACGAACCCGTTCAGTCCTAATCGAAGCGAAATATAATTAGTTAGGAACCCATACACTGAACGAACAACACAAACCGTAGGGACCTTCAGTCGATGTCTGTAAAAGTAGAGTTGTAACAGACAACAGAAATCGATCGTTCTTTGTGTTGTTTTCTCAAGTGACGCGTTACATTGCAATGAAAACTGTCTTATTCGATCTCCGTCGTATAAACAATAAGGCCACACTTATCTTGAATGATTATAACGAAACATTCAAATTACCGTATGAAAATTACAGCACTACATACTAAAATTCCTAAGCCTCATTAGAACTCTATTCATCCAACTACTCGCCACAAATCGTTAACAATCAATGCTTAATGAAGAACTTCAACTCTATCATTCCCATATCTAACATCTTTCACACCAACTCTAAATCAATATCGGTTCGAATTGTTTCACAATAATCCCTGACTACCAAAACAAACTTATCAGGCAAACATATTGTTCGCTCGATAATTACATCGTTAACTGAAGTACCAACCTATCTCATCACTGTCAGTTTGTTGCAAACAATCGCAACCTTACTCGCTAATCACTATCAGTTCGGCCTACCACAAATTTCCATGCCATCATATCGACAAGACACTTTCCACTAACTGACATCCGATTCATTTGCACTGTATGGTTATGAGATAGCAATGAGAATGATAATAATTGGAGTTCGGTACTTCACAAACTACTTCTCTGTTGTTCTCATTTGCACAACTGGACACTGTGTGTTCAGGTAATACTACCAAAAAGGTTGTTAGTGAAACCCTAAGCATAATCAATTCACTCAATATTGTGTACTATGACCGATGTTCAAATCAAATGAACCAGCTACTGTAGTGCAATAATAATAATATGAAGACAACTACAGTTGACAAATCGACTTGTTAGGTTTCTCTCAGTCATAACGTCACTTCGTACCTCCTGGTGTATGTAAGTTCACAAGTGACTTACCACTATTAAAGTCCGCTTATTTCAGATAGGGTGTTTTTTTCTATCTCGATATTTCTTAGGTAATTTAATCAGGTGCTGTTTTCTGCTCCACACACACTAACAAAAACTTTTCGAAATATTATTCACAACCTAATTAATCACTGCACATTCAATTTAAGAAACCTGGCGTAGGCAGCATTTATTTTTTCTGTCACATTGCACTTGGATTCACTCTTAGCCCCTAGTGACAAAAATTTTTCTATTTTATTTTCTTTTTTTTGACGATTAGTAAACTTAATTCATGCTTGTTAACAATGCTGATCGGATTGCTTAGCTTAATCTCTCCTTCAATTGTGTAACCACCAATCATAATCACTGGAATAGTTTGTAAGTAATATATTGACAAACAATTCAGTAGTATACCTGGTCTGCATACATTCTAGAAACATTCTTCTATAACTCGACAATCGCAGCCTACTAACTATCGTGACCAATATCTTCTTCTTCTTCTCGATGATAAGACGAAAACAGAGAGAGAGAGAGAGAAAAAAAACACAGTGTACAATATTAAAGCAGGTTGATTTTATTGTGATTCTCTGCAGGTGTGCATGTGTGTGTGTGTTTTATTATTTTTTAACGGATCCATGGAGGAGTTAGGAGTGGTGAGAACAGTTATAACAAGTGATGCCCAACTTTGTACACATTCGATAATCTACACTTGTAATCCCTTTTTTTAAAAAAATCATTTATGCGAGATAACAAGAGGAGACACCAGTGTAAGCGTATTTGAATTGTCTACAAGAAAAATAATTATGTACATATATATATAGCGGTGTTCAAGTAACTTGAGAAGAATGATCACGGTAAAAAGAAAATCAATAACTAATTGTTTAAATATTTTTCTTGTTAAAAAGTACATCCTGCTTTGATATGATTATTTCTTCTTCAGGTTGTGCCGCCTAGTGAATACTGGATAATGAATGTTACTCTAGTCACAATCAATCGATCAACTTGGGGAAATCATAATGGATTTTTTCTCTCTCAACGATCCGATACTCCAACGCTTAATCTTCATAAGCCAGACACATTTGATTCGTCAAGTCAAACTTGTTGATCGATGATTGTAGTAAGAGATAATAATTACTACTATCACATTACTGCCTAATATAACTGATGTCTAGTTAGATGAGATATTTCTTTCATATTACATATCCACTTAGAATTCATAACACATCGCCAATGTTTGTACGTTCGTTATATAGCCAGTACATAAACATGCGTATTATGTTACTGAAATCCTCTTAGTAACGACAAACATTACCAATCATCTGATTTATTCGTCAGGATATTATTACAAATATATTAATTCTTTTCCAAAGTACCGAATCTTGACACAGATATGATGGATGCTACTCACAAAGTGGCTTATAAGTAGCATAAAGTGAAGCGTCGATCAGCGATTGTTACCAGACAGAAAAGTGTCAGCAGATTGAAAAATACATGCCGTGATCATAGTAGTTCGAAGATTAGAAGAAGAGACGTAAGAGAAGACAGTCAATCAATAACTAACCTGCATTGCAAACAGATATCTTAAGATTATGTGCGCACATGGTTCTTAAATAAACCGTCTTCACTAAACACACAAATTCCATCTGGTCTCCAGTCTGTCGATACTGTAGATACGATATTCTCTTAACTATTCATCGTTAAGATACAGAGTTGTGTAGTTCCAATTATCAGTTGAATATTATTATTAAGCCAAATAATCTATAGACTGGCATTAGAATTCGAAAATTTGAACTTTTAAAAATAAAATTTCAGTTTCTTCATAAACTAATCGATGCATATACAATGTATCGTGGTATGAATAAAAATGCCGGTAAAGACTGTAGGCATTTTTGCCTGGTTTATTAAAGAATCCTATATCGTATAACAGAATTTGCAATGTCACAATGATAATCATAGTTATAAGTGGAAAATTTCATAAGACAGTCCCAAGATGTGGAAACAACAAACAAGCTTTCACCCAGATAACCTTAAATCTATAATGTTGTATGATACATGCTAATATCATTTGAAAATCCAAAAGACATTGATCGATCTATATAACTGTGGGATTCAACGAATAGACTGACTGATATATACATATATATATTACCCTCTCAATCTTGAACGATAACTAGAAGAATAGTTTATCAGAATCTATATGAAATGATGCGGCCTTGTAAAGAATCCCTTGAGATTAATAAATCAATATATGTGTAGTATTATTGTCCGCGAACGAAATAACAATAACTTAGAAAACGAATAAATAAATGACGATTGCATATTGTCAACTGAGAAACTGGATTATCAGGTATTTTATAATCCTTTCATTATAAGCTTTGCATTTAACCAGTTAGATTAATAACATCGGCAACTGGAATTGATGTACGTACGAAGTACACTACAATGTAACTGACTGACTAAAATCATTATCATATGATATATTATTATTATTATTTGTTAACACTATTATTTAAAGTCTCTCCTGCCCACAATCACCTTTGATTCAATAATGTATAGTTTCTTGTGAAGCATTTACTTGTCTGGTGCAAAATGGTTTTGTACGTATGTAAATCAATATCTGAACGATAAAAAAGCACTAACTAAAAAAAGTGATTGGCGGCACTGATAGGTAAGCACATATTTGAGTGTGTAAACATCTACTTCGTTGCCGAGCAACGCTGACATATTGAAATCTGTAGTTGTTGCCTCGTAAAGATTGACTGCAACACTAAATTATCATAACAAAGTACATAGTGATGAGGTAGCACTTTGGTTGTGTCACAATGCATCCAACCACAGGAGAGTAGCACTATGAATAATCATTTATTTGAATAAATATTAACTGATATTAAGCCATTATTTATCTACTTAACATACACTCACGGTGCTATAATTGTGTAGTATGATCATTTTTAATAAAAATGTTGACGTTGAGCATAACAATTTCATGTGGAAGGGTAAATTAACAGAGTCACCAACTCAGAACCACTAAAA
This sequence comes from Schistosoma turkestanicum, assembly GCA_944470395.2. NCBI lineage: Eukaryota > Metazoa > Platyhelminthes > Trematoda > Strigeidida > Schistosomatidae > Schistosoma > Schistosoma turkestanicum. The sequence continues at coordinate 6,273,478 of OX103975.1, forward strand.
TAGTTCAGGTAGACTAAACACACTTGTATACTTCACATTCGGCCATGATTGTGGTCTGTACTCTATGAAAAACGATTCGGGAAAGCACCAAGACAGACTCCATGAAGTCATTGACAAGTGCACTGAGTCATGTTGTTAGATGTAGACTACCTGGTTGGGGGCCCGACCGTAGTTGCTACCTTGATGTGGTAGTCGGGCTTGCCTATTGTGATGACCCAACAGAGCTATATTGGTTGGAACGTATCTTCCTGAAGGTTCTACCATGGCAGACAGGTCGATTGGAGAACGATGAGACTAAAAGCAGCTACCCAAAGTATGAGGGCGAATTCGTACTGCTGATTGTAGAGGGGTGTGACAGCAGTAAGGTGTTTCCCTCAGACTGATAAAAAGCCTACGTAACGACCGCGAACAGTGATGGGTGGCGAAAGCAAAAGCGATGGAATAGGCAGCGGCGCTAGACAACACTGGACAACTTTTCCGTCTTATCAAAGAAACCGGTATTAGGAACCCGAATGTGAGTGAGACCTTCTCAGAAAAGGACGACTGTATCATTTATTCTCAATCCAGTAGATTGGATCGATGGACAGAACACTTGATGGACCAGTTCAACTGGTCTTCAGCCACACTTCGGTTGCCCACAACCCCACAGTCATCCTGAATGGCCAATCGATTTAAGTCCTCCCAGTCTACATGAAGTTGACAAAGCTATAGTAAATATAAAGGGAGCTAGAGCAGCAGATCCTGATATGCTTACCCCTGAGATGTTTAAGGATGGTGGTCCAGTTTTCACAGTTAGAGACTGACCGAGATCTTAGGTAAAACCTGCGAACTGAACGTAATCCCATCTGACTGATATCTGGATGAAGATTCACTGACACTAAGCAATCAGTTATCTACTTAACATATCCTCACGGTGTTGTTAATATGTAGTGTAAGCATTTTTATGAACATGTTAACGCTGAGCATAGCAATTTCAGATGGAAGGGTAACGAACCTAATCAAATAGATAATATAGACGTGGTTCTGATGGTTGCAAGTTCAAGAAATCTGAACAAACCTGGTTACTCTTCGACCATATTAAACCCATCACTCCTTAGTTAGTCTGTTGAAATTATCGGGGGTATTTCCTAATACTAACAAAGTAAGCCTATGCGGTGGAAGTGGATAAGACACACACTACGAAAAGTACCTAACTGCGTCACAAGACAAGACCTCACATGGAACTCTCAAAGCAAAAGGAAAAGAGGAAGGCCAAAGAACACATTACGCCGAAAAATAGAGAACGACATGAGAGGAATGAACAAAAATTGGACAGAACTGGAAAGCGAAGCCCAGGGTGGAGCTGGTTGGAGAAAACTGGTGGGCGGCGTATACTCCATTGGGGGTAACAGGTTTAAGTAAGTAAATAAGCCTATGCGCATTCCAAACAATAACTACAGATAGCATATTCACAACAGTGTCAATCCATATGGTGTGGTGGATATTTATTTGCCTCCTCAAGTGCCAACGACCTTCCAACAAAGTTCGTTCATCTTTGTAGCCCCTTACGCGATATCGAAAGAAAATAAGCAACCACAATCTCTTCCGGTGTTCAATCCATCGAGTTAAAAATTTTCAAAATACCTAGTTTTAGAGTGATACAGCCTGACTGCTTGACATCCATGGCGAAACAGTTTTCTACATAAAATTCATCGATGCAAACACACTCTGTATTCAGCTTTATTTAGTCAGTCCTATTTGGTGAGAACACGAGCAGGATGCACAGCTTTTCTATCGCCTCCACCAACATTGCTAGCACACTCGGGTTGCGGTCATCTCAATCACTCTAATTCCCGAATTCTGCTTCATGACTCGTGTGCGAGTCAATTTTCGAAATCAGTGGTAAGGAATTAACTACTTCAAATATCTTGGAACACTAGTCCACACATAAGTTAAAAGGCTAGGAGCGACCAAACAATCATGTGTCATCAAACAACGAACATAGATCTAAGCTATATAGTTAGATGCAAATCACCTTGTTTGCATGGTAACTGCGATCAGTATATCGAAACTCAGAGTGGTAGTGGTGGTGTGGTGCGCGCTACTTATAGGTAGTATATGACGCGAGTGTAAACGTAATGTCAGGTAGCAGAAGAGGATGGGGGAAGATCAAGAAAGGAAGAGTGGGAACACAATGGAATTTGTATGAAACGCATGAACAGTGAAATGTCAGTTAATGGATTGAAGATTTGCAAATTAACGCTTACGATATGGTTTTCCTATTTTACTGAGTAACTCTGTAATTTTCGTTAAATACAATTCGGTTGCCCTCACCTGTGTTCTCCTTTACTACAGTGGTATGGTTAACAACCCGGAGGATAAAAGAAATCATCGAAACATCATCATGTTACTGATTCAGCAACACTTGAACGAGAAGCCAACATAGGTACTACGACGTTCACCGAGTAAAAGAGAACGTTTACTGATCACGGATGTTCGGAGGTTACTAGTATTCGATCATAGATGTTTAAGAAGTATTGCTCGTATATCGTGGGACAACCGAATAAGCGATGCTATCATTAGGAAACGAGTTCTAGGTAAGGATGGCAGATCAATAAATGAAGTGTGAAACTCCATCCGTTTAGGTGCCTAACCACCGACTGCAATCGGCGAACTATATTTTGCGAAGCAGGAATAGGTTGGAGGAAAGCTAGGGGCGGCCAAACCAAAACATGGCAGAAATCCATGAAGTCACTGACTAGTGACTGAGTGATGTTGGTAGATGTAGGCTACGTGGTTGGGGTCCGCGAGACGAAAGTCACCAATGGTTAGAGACCTTGAATGACATGGCTCAAAATCGTTTGCAATGGCGCAAGTGCATCCATTCGTTTGTGCTCTCTCGAATCCTAGTCTTCTGGGATTCGTCAGCACCTCTACCTTTCTCTCCTTCTAACCTTATCTCACTGAATTATACGTCTTGAATAATATCTTCAAACGCTGGTCTTCTTCATTACCTCTACTATCTCTATCACTATGGGATTTGATTTGACATTTGCGTCTGTGTGCTAATGTTGTATGATGTACATACGTACGAAGTTCTACGTTGCAACTGATTGACTGATCAAGGCCGTTAAATGAGACAAATTTTCACACTAGACATCTCTAAGTATCCATTGATGTTGATTTTATCATCAGAAAATATTTCTTCAATTTCAGAGGTGAATACTGTTGCACGAGAGAAGTGCTTCTACGATCAGATCAGTAGATCTGATCGTAAAAGCACTTCTCTCGTGCACAGTATTCACCTCTGAAATTGAAGAAATATTTTCTGATGATAAAATCAGCATTATTAGACACCTAGAAACGTGTAGTGTGAAAATGTGTCTGATTTAACGTCCTTAATCGGTCAATCAGTTGCAACGTAGAACTTCGTACGTATGTACATAAGTTCAGGTTTCCATACCACATTACCACATAGATGCAAATGTCAAATCAAATCCCATAGTGATGGAGATAGTAGAGGTATTAATGGTAATGAAAAAGACTAGGGTTTGAAGATATTATTCAAGAAGTATAATTCAGTGAGATAAGGTTAGAAGGAGAAAGGTAGAGGTGCTGACGAATCCAGAAGACTAGGATTCGAGAGAGCACAACGAATGGATGCACTTGCGCCATTGCAAACGATTTTGAGCCATGTCATTCAAGGTCTCTAACCATTGGTGACTTTCGTCTCGCGGACCCCAACCACGTAGCCTACATCTACCAACATCACTCAGTCCACTAGTCAGTGACTTCATGGATTTCTGCCATGTTTTGGTTTGGCCGCCCCTAGCTTTCCTCCAACCTATTCCTGCTTCGCAAAATATAGTTCGACGATGCAGTCGGTGGTTAGGCACCTAAACGGATGGAGTTTCACCACTTCATCTATTGATCTGCCATCCTTACCTAGTACTCGTTTCCTAATGATAGCATTGCTTACTCGGTTGTCCTACGATATACGAGCAATGCTTCTTAAACATCTGTGATCGAATACTAGTAACCTACGAACATCCGTGATCAGTAAACGTTCTCTTTTACTCGGTGAACGTCGTAGTACCTATGTTGGCTTCTCGTTCAAGTGTTGCTGAATCAGTAACATGATGATGTTTCGATGATTTCTTTTATCCTCCGGGTTGTTAACCATACCACTGTAGTAAAGGAGAACACAGGTGAGGGCAACCGAATTGTATTTAACGAAAATTACAGAGTTACTCAGTAAAATAGGAAAACCATATCGTAAGCGTTAATTTGCAAATCTTCAATCCATTAACTGACATTTCACTGTTCATGCGTTTCATACAAATTCCATTGTGTTCCCACTCTTCCTTTCTTGATCTTCCCCCATCCTCTTCTGCTACCTGACATTACGTTTACACTCGCGTCATATACTACCTATAAGTAGCGCGCACCACACCACCACTACCACTCTGAGTTTCGATATACTGATCGCAGTTACCATGCAAACAAGGTGATTTGCATCTAACTATATAGCTTAGATCTATGTTCGTTGTTTGATGACACATGATTGTTTGGTCGCTCCTAGCCTTTTAACTTATGTGTGGACTAGTCTTCCAAGATAATTGAAGTAGTCAATTCCTTACCACTGATTTCGAAAATTGACTCGCACACGAGTCATAAAGCAGAATTCGGGAATTAGAGTGATTGAGATGACCGCAACCCGAGTGTGCTAGCAATGTTGGTGGAGGCGATAGAAAAGCTGTGCATCCTGCTCGTGTTCTCACCAAATAGGACTGACTAAATAAAGCTGAATACAGAGTGTGTTTGCATCGATGAATTTTATGTAGAAAACTGTTTCGCCATGGATGTCAAGCAGTCAGGCTGTATCACTCTAAAACTAGGTATTTTGAAAATTTTTAACTCGATGGATTGAACACCGGAAGAGATTGTGGTTGCTTATTTTCTTTCGATATCGCGTAAGGGGCTACAAAGATGAACGAACTTTGTTGGAAGGTCGTTGGCACTTGAGGAGGCAAATAAATATCCACCACACCATATGGATTGACACTGTTGTGAATATGCTATCTGTAGTTATTGTTTGGAATGCGCATAGGCTTATTTACTTACTTAAACCTGTTACCCCCAATGGAGTATACGCCGCCCACCAGTTTTCTCCAACCAGCTCCACCCTGGGCTTCGCTTTCCAGTTCTGTCCAATTTTTGTTCATTCCTCTCATGTCGTTCTCTATTTTTCGGCGTAATGTGTTCTTTGGCCTTCCTCTTTTCCTTTTGCTTTGAGAGTTCCATGTGAGGTCTTGTCTTGTGACGCAGTTAGGTACTTTTCGTAGTGTGTGTCTTATCCACTTCCACCGCATAGGCTTACTTTGTTAGTATTAGGAAATACCCCCGATAATTTCAACAGACTAACTAAGGAGTGATGGGTTTAATATGGTCGAAGAGTAACCAGGTTTGTTCAGAATTTCTTGAACTTGCACCATCAGAACCACGTCTATATTATCTATTTGATTAGGGTTCGTTACCCTTCTCCATCTGAAATTGCTATGCTACCGCGTTAACATGCTTCATAAAAATGCTTACACTACATATTAACAACACCGTGAGGATATGGTTAATAGATAAACTGATTGCTTAGTAGTCAGTGAATCTTCATCCAGATATCAGTCAGATGGGATTACGTTCAGTTCGCAGGTTTTACCTACAGATCTCGGTCAGATCTCCTAACTGTGAAAAACTGGACCCACCATCCTTAAACATCTCAGGGGTAAAGCATATCAGGATCTGCTGCTCTAGCTCCCTTTAATATTTACTATAGCTTTGTCAACTTCATGTAGACTGGGAGGACTTAAATCGATTGGCCCATTCAGGATGACTGTGGGGGTGTGGTCTGAAGACCAGTTGAACTGGTCCATCAAGTGTTTCTGTCCATCGATCCAATCTACTGGATTGAGAATAAATGATACAGTCGTCCCTTTTTCTGAGAAGGTCTCACTCCACATTCGGGTTCCTAATACCGGTTTCTCTTGATAAGACGGAAAAAGTTGTCCCGTGGTTGTCTAGCGCCGCTGCCTATTCCATCGCTTTTGCTTTCGCCACCCATCACTGTTCGCGGTCGCCGTTACGTAGGCTTTTTATCAGTCTGTGAGGGAAACACCTTACTGCTGTCACACCCCCTCTACAATCAGCAGTACGAATTCGCCCTCATACTTTGGGTAGCTGCTTTTAGTCTTCCATCGGTTCTCCCAATCGACCTCTGTCTGCCATGGTAGAACCTTCAGGAAGATTACGTTCCAACCAATATAGCTCTGTTGGGTCATCAACAATAGGGCAAGCCCGACTACCCACATCAAAGGTAGCAACTACGGTCGGGCCCCCAACCATCAGTGCACTTGTCAATGACTTCATGGAGTCTGTCTTGGTGCTTTCCCGAATCGTTTTTCATAGAGTACAGACCACAATCATGGCCGAATGTGAAGTATACAAGTGTGTTTAGTCTACCTGAACTATTTTAGTGGTTCTGAGTTGGTGACTCTGTTAATTTACCCTTCCACATGAAATTGTTATGCTCAACGTCAACATTTTTATTAAAAATGATCATACTACACAATTATAGCACCGTGAGTGTATGTTAAGTAGATAAATAATGGCTTAATATCAGTTAATATTTATTCAAATAAATGATTATTCATAGTGCTACTCTCCTGTGGTTGGATGCATTGTGACACAACCAAAGTGCTACCTCATCACTATGTACTTTGTTATGATAATTTAGTGTTGCAGTCAATCTTTACGAGGCAACAACTACAGATTTCAATATGTCAGCGTTGCTCGGCAACGAAGTAGATGTTTACACACTCAAATATGTGCTTACCTATCAGTGCCGCCAATCACTTTTTTTAGTTAGTGCTTTTTTTATCGTTCAGATATTGAATTTACATACGTACAAAAACCATTTTGCACCAAGACAAGTAAATGCTTCACAAAGAAACTATACATTATTGAATCAAAGGTGATTGTGGGCAGGAGAGACTTTAAATAATAGTGTTAACAAATAATAATAATAATATATCTTATGATAATGATTTTAGTCAGTCCAGTTACATTGTAGTGTACTTCGTACGTACACTCAATTCCAGTTTGCCGATGTTATTAATCTAACTGGTTAAATGCAAAGCTTATAATGAAAGGATTATAAAATACCTGATAATCCAGTTTCTCAGTTGACAATTATGCAATCGTCCATTTTATTTATTCGTTTTCTAAAGTTATTGTTATTTCGTTTCGCGGACAATAATTACTACACCATATATTGATTTATTAATCTCAAGGGATTCTTTACAAGGCCGCATCATTTCCATATAGGATTCTGATAAACTATTCGATTGATAGGGTAATATATATATGTATATATCAGTCAGTCTATTCGTTGAATCCCACAGTTATATAGATCGATCAATGTCTTTTGGATTTTCAAATGATATTAGCATGTATCATACAACATTATAGATTTAAGGTTATCTGGGTGAAAGCTTGTTTGTTGTTTCCACATCTTGGGACTGTCTTATGAAATTTTCCACTTATAACTATGATTATCATTGTGACATTGCAAATTCTGTTATACGATATAGGATTCTTTAATAAACCAGGCAAAAATGCCTACAGTCTTTACCGGCATTTTTATTCATACCACGATACATTGTATATGCATCGATTAGTTTATGAAGAAACTGAAATTTTATTTTTAAAAGTTCAAATTTTCGAATTCTAATGCCAGTCTATAGATTATTTGGCTTAATAATAATATTCAACTGATAATTGGAACTACACAACTCTGTATCTTAACGATGAATAGTTAAGAGAATATCGTATCTACAGTATCGACAGACTGGAGACCAGATGGAATTTGTGTGTTTAGTGAAGACGGTTTATTTAAGAACCATGTGCGCACAATTAATCTTAAGATATCTGTTTGCAATGCAGGTTAGTTATTGATTGACCTGTCTTCTCTTACGTCTCCTTCTTCTAATCTTCCGAACTACTATGATCACGGCATGTATTTTTCAATCTGCTGACACTTTTCTGTCTGGTAACAATCGCTGATCGGACGCTTCCACTTTAATGCTACTTATAAGCCACTTTGTGAGTAGCATCCATCATATCTGTGTCAAGATTCGGTACTTTGGAAAAGAATTAATATATTTGTAATAATATCCTGACGAATAAATCAGATGATTGGTAATGTTTGTCGTTACTAAGAGGATTTCAGTAACATAATACGCATGTTATGTACTGGCTTATAACGAACGTACAAAACATTGGCGATTGTGTTATGAATTCTAAGTGGATATGTAATATGAAAAGAAATATCTCATCTAACTATATTTAGGCAGTAATGTGATAGTAGTAATTATTATCTCTTACTACAATCATCGATCAACAAGTTTGACTTGACGAATCAAATGTGTCTGGCTTATGAAGATTAAGCGTTGGAGTATCGGATCGTTGAGAGAGAAAAAATCCATTATGATTTCCCCAAGTTGATCGATTGATTGTGACTAGAGTAACATTCATTATCCAGTATTCACTAGGCGGCACAACCTGAAGAAGAAATAATCATATCAAAGCAGGATGTACTTTTTAACAAGAAAAATATTTAAACAATTAGTTATTGATTTTCTTTTTACCGTGATCATTCTTCTCAAGTTACTTGAACACCGCTATATATATATGTACATAATTATTTTTCTTGTAGACAATTCAAATACGCTTACACTGGTGTCTCCTCTTGTTATCTCGCATAAATGATTTTTTTAAAAAAAGGGATTACAAGTGTAGATTATCGAATGTGTACAAAGTTGGGCATCACTTGTTATAACTGTTCTCACCACTCCTAACTCCTCCATGGATCCGTTAAAAAATAATAAAACACACACACACATGCACACCTGCAGAGAATCACAATAAAATCAACCTGCTTTAATATTGTACACTGTGTTTTTTTTCTCTCTCTCTCTCTCTGTTTTCGTCTTATCATCGAGAAGAAGAAGAAGATATTGGTCACGATAGTTAGTAGGCTGCGATTGTCGAGTTATAGAAGAATGTTTCTAGAATGTATGCAGACCAGGTATACTACTGAATTGTTTGTCAATATATTACTTACAAACTATTCCAGTGATTATGATTGGTGGTTACACAATTGAAGGAGAGATTAAGCTAAGCAATCCGATCAGCATTGTTAACAAGCATGAATTAAGTTTACTAATCGTCAAAAAAAAGAAAATAAAATAGAAAAATTTTTGTCACTAGGGGCTAAGAGTGAATCCAAGTGCAATGTGACAGAAAAAATAAATGCTGCCTACGCCAGGTTTCTTAAATTGATGTGCAGTGATTAATTAGGTTGTGAATAATATTTCGAAAAGTTTTTGTTAGTGTGTGTGGAGCAGAAAACAGCACCTGATTAAATTACCTAAGAAATATCGAGATAGAAAAAAACACCCTATCTGAAATAAGCGGACTTTAATAGTGGTAAGTCACTTGTGAACTTACATACACCAGGAGGTACGAAGTGACGTTATGACTGAGAGAAACCTAACAAGTCGATTTGTCAACTGTAGTTGTCTTCATATTATTATTATTGCACTACAGTAGCTGGTTCATTTGATTTGAACATCGGTCATAGTACACAATATTGAGTGAATTGATTATGCTTAGGGTTTCACTAACAACCTTTTGGTAGTATTACCTGAACACACACAGTGTCCAGTTGTGCAAATGAGAACAACAGAGAAGTAGTTTGTGAAGTACCGAACTCCATATTATCATTCTCATTGTTATCTCATAACCATACAGTGCAAATTAATTGGATGTCAGTTAGTGGAAAGTGTCTTGTCGATATGACGGCACGAAAATTTGTGGTAGGCCGAACTGATAGTTATTAGGGATTAGCGAGTAAGGTTGTGATTGGTGCGACAAACTGACAGTGATGAAATAGGTTGATGCTTCAGTCAATGATGTAATTATCGAGTGAACATTATGTTTGTTTGATGAGTCTGTTGTAGTAGTCAGGGATTATTGCGGAACAATTTGAACCGATATTGATTTAGAATCGGTGTGAAAAATGTTAGATATGGGAATGATAGTGTTGAAGTTCTTAAGCATTGATTGTTAACGATTTGTGGCGAGTAATTGGATGAATAGAGTTCTAATGAGGCTTATGAATTTTAGTATGTAGTGCTGTAGTTTTCATACGGTAATCAGAATGTTTCGTTATAATAATTGAGGATAAGTCGACATGTGTATATTCGTGGGGGATTATTTTCAGCAGTGTTTATACCAATATAACGTGTCACCTAAGATTAAAACACAAAGAACGATCGATTTCTGTTGTCTGTTACAACTGTAGTTTTGCAGACATCGACTGAAGGTCCCTACGGTTTGTGCTGTTCGATCAGTGTGAGGGATCCTAATTAATTACATTTCGCTTCGATTGGGACTGAACGGGTTCGTCTATTCTCGTAAATTATTAGTTTAGAAACCGAGTTTGACAGATCGCAAATGAGTTGATCACCCACTTATTCGTGAAATCGGTTGTTTGTGTACAAGCTTACTCGAATGATGATAGAAGAGCATTATTGCTGTGATTACGCTACTACGTTTCTACTCGTGCAACATGTTAGCACACAGTAAGTATTCTACTAAGGATCAAGAAGTCGACAAGCATTTTATTCAGTTTCGATACCACATCTGTTTATTTATTTGAAGCAACACAGGAAAAATTTATGACTTCAACAGTTAAAGTTAATAAATGTAAATCACAGTCACGCAAATGCAATTATGTAACACATTGTTGTTCACACATAATCTTATCAAACTGCCAATCGACTATGTTGAAAAAACTGGAATAGAGATGTTGATATTACTAGTTTTGTCCTATTGAGCACAGTACTGTCAGGCTGTTGCAGAAACCAATAGGTGACGAGGAACACTGGAACTTTTACGACGACGCCAACACGATTTTCTAGCTGCCATTGAACCGAAAGTTTCATGATTCAGTTGACGTTCTCTTCTACTCGGTGAACCAATCACATAATGGCGTTTCGATGATTTCTTATATTTGCTTCGTTCATTGTGAATGTCGTAAGTGCCTGTGCCTTGCCTTGGTCTTGTTTCTGGTCTACTGATCTGATCGTAGAAGCACTTCTCTCGTGCACAGTATTCATCTCTGAAATTGAAGAAATATTTTCTGATGATAAAATCAACATCAATGGATACGTAGAGATGAGTAGTGTGAAAATGTGTCTGATTTAGTAAGGAATCCATGATTAGGTTTGTTCAGAGAAAGGAACGCCTACACAAAAAACTAGAATTACATATGAATCATAACGACTGTGTTTTGAGTAGTAGCTTTGTGTGTTATAATAAGTGTGTGTTGATGTATTGTTGCAATCAGAGACCTCTTTACCAGTTTATGCAATGCATACCTTCATCTATAAGTTATGAAGTAGTTGTCAGTACTTATCTATTTGAGATAGTTTTAATTTTCGATATTAGGTATGTAAAGATATCATGGGTATTGTGCTTACTTGTATATTTCAGTGATAACAAAAAATAAACTCACTTAGATTGCGTTGCGTTACTGTGATGAGATGAACTCTTATTTTCAGTGATGTGTTCGTTCATGTTGTTGAGTGTTGTGGAACTGACTGCTCCTGTAGGTGAATCTCCAGATGATGGACTATTGACACTGGTTGATAGTCTTGAAGCATCATTGGTTGTTGTGGACGTTATTGGTCGTTCACTAATAACTTTACCAACAACAAGAGTGGATGCAGTCTTGTTTGCTGTCGAGTGTTCTCGACTTACTGGTGGATCGTTATCTGGATTGAGATTTATTTTGGCCAACTCTGCTGCCAGTTCAGCATTTGCCATTTCGAAATCGTATGGTTTGGTAAAATCTATATTTTGTTTTATTAAATAGGAAAAATGCAAAACAATAATTTGCTACTTTACTATATAGATAGACTGTTATCAGGAAGAGTTGTGATTGTGAAATTGGCTCAGCGTGATGACAATAATTGATAGATGAAATGGGAATAATTTAGTGACAATTATGTAATCGAAACAACAGTCAGCATTGTGAAAACCTTTTCTAAACCGCTCGAACGAGGTAATTTCTAGGTTCCTACATATCATGAACAAAAGTTCACAGAGTGATTCCACGTGTTTGTTCGATCTCTCTAAGTCGTCTTTCCACCAGTGTGTGGACTAGAGTTCGAAGATAAGTGAAGTTGTCAACTCCTAACCACTGGTTTCGAAAATCAACACTCGCCCTTATTTTATAAAAGGATTTGTTAATTAGAGTGATTGAGATGAACGCAACCCGAATGTACTAGTATTGTTGGTTGAAGTGACCGGAAAGATGTGCATCCTGCTGGTGTTCTAACCAAACAGATTCATGTAGAATTGGTAAATATTTTCACAGTTTGTTGAGCAACATGTGGATGCCATGCATTCTTGTTGTATCATTTTAAGGCGTGAAAACGAAGTAGTTAATGAATGAGTGTTGTGAGATCTTACTGAACGTTTGCAATGTTTACTATGAAGGAACTGTGTATTGGAGCTGTTAGTAGTAGTGGCTTACCTAGCCGAATCTGATGATAACGATATAAACTGAGTTTTCTTCAAAAATTCACACTGTAGTATCATTGTTTTCGCTAAGCCTAATTGTGTATTTTGTAAGTGGACAAGGTGATATATCAGTCCGAACTGATGAATTAGATTCAAACAGTGTTTTTCATTTCCAAGAAGTAGAAGCCGTGGTGTAACAAAGTTGCAAAGTGTCAATATACCTAAGGCTTCAGCTGTTCTTAGAGTGCACACAACCGACAGTTTAGTTTATATGAAACTATTCAACTTACCAGATTGCACACTGGAATTGATTGTGGTCGCCTTTCTTCTTTCGAACACACGACGTTTAGTCCGCCTAACCGGAGGAGCGACGAAGTTGAACGATCGTTGTTGAAATGTTGTTGGCACTTGAGGAGGTAAATAAATATACACTCCACCATATGGATTGACACTGCTGTTGTGAATATGGTGTGTGTAGTTGTTGTTTGGAATTCGCATATGTTGATTTTGTTTCTTGTTAGAATATCGTGTGTTGAAAGGATGAGCAGATTTGTTGTATATATTTGGCGGATGTGTGACAATCGGGATGACGGGTATATAGTCTCTTTGATTCGGTATTGATAGGCCATTTCGATCTTTACGAGAGTATGTGACGAGTGTTGGTGGTTGTCGGATGGCACGTTGATTTGTTGAATTTCTGTGTGTATTCACAACTGACAAATCTGCATTGGTGTGTTTGTTTCGAAATGAGCTTGTTCTGGTGGAGCCGTTGTGTTGTGTTGGAGCGTAATACTACAGACGAGATTGAATGAAAATGCACAAAACATTGTTAATGTTACTTTGTAATATGTGTGGCGTTTTGTTTAGTTAAATCTGTTACTGATCAAACATGCTTATGGATGATGTATACCGAATCTGCATGGTTGTGTATGTGACATTGGAGAGAGTTGGTTTGTTGTTTAGTGATGACAACCATAAGTCGAATCGCTTGTACTACAGAATAACATATTTATCGACTGATAATATTAAGTTCGGTTCATAATCGACGCATTCATAAACTCAGCAGTAATAAAACAACAGTGTGTGGAACACATAGACATTGGCTACCGGACCTCAACCACGTAGCCTACATTTAACAACATGACTCAGTCCGCTTGTCGCTGACGTCATGGATTTGTGCCATGTTTCGGTCTGGCCGCCCCTAGCTTTCTTCCAATCTACTCCTACACCACAAAACGGCTCGTCGAGGCAGTCGGTGTTTAGGCATTCGTAACACATGACCAAACTACCTCAACTGATGAAGTTTCACCACTTCATCTACCTTGTACTTGTTTCCTAACGACAGCATTGTTTACTCGGTTGTCCCACGATATACGAGCAATGCTTCTGAAACATCTATGATCGAATACTAGTAACCTACGAACATCTACTCTTAACGGCCGTGTTTCACAGCCATATTGGAGAACGGGGCGAACTGCAGCGGAGTACACCCGTCCTTTGGTTAGCGAACGGATATCACGCACACTCCATAAATGACACAGGTTGGTAAAGCGAATTGAGCCTTCAGTATCCGTGGTGAGATTTCGTCAGTTACCAGGCCATCGGCACTGATGAGACTCCCCAGATGAGTGAAGCGGTCTACACGCTCGACTACGTCACTCCCTATCACTATTTCAGACGGCGATGCAACCCAGTGTTGAAGCAACATTTTGCATTTCGCGGGGCGGGGGTGGAAACCGCATCTCGAACATGCTCGCATTGTTGCTTATGGTAGTCAGAACACTCTGCATTTTGTCAGAATATTCACCGAATAGAACTATGTCATCGGCATATTCTAGATCAGTAAGCGATTTTCCTTGTAGAAGGTAAAGGCTGAAAAGTCTGACGAGCTTAATGTTAACTCTAAAAGGATGTCTATGACAAAGTTAAACAAAAATGGAGAGAGTGGACAGTCCTGATGGACACCACTTGATGTAGGGAATTCTGATGACAGTTCAGCAAAGGCTCTCACTCGACCAGTGGTGTTCGAGTAGAGAGCTTGTATAAGGTTAATGTTATTCATTGGTACACCTTTCAATGATAGACACTGCCACACAACCTCACAATCCACTGAGTCAAATGCCTCTTTTAGGTCCAGGAACACAACTATTGTCGGACATCTAAATGTGTCTGTGTTCCACTACCTGTCGGACTGTGAAGATGTGGTCTATACAACCTAGTCCAGGTCTGAAATCAGACTGGTTTTCTCTAGTCTCCTCTTCACGAGCTCTAGTTAGACGTCTAAGTATAATGGAGGCTAACAATTTAGAAACTATATGAGTTAGACTGACTATATTGTGATTGTCCCAAGAGGACTTTTGTTCTATCTTGTAGATTGAGACAATTAGTGACTGAGACCAGTCAGATGGGATTACGTCCAGTTCGCAGGTTCTACCTGAGATCTCGGTCAGTCTAACTGTTAAAACTGGACAACCATCCTTAAACATCAGGCGTAGGCATACCAGAACCTGCTGCTCTAACTCCCTTTACATTTCCTATAGCTTTCGCAACTTCGTGTAGACTGGAAGGAATTAAATCGATTGGCCATTCAGGATGACTGGAGATCGTGGGCAACCGAAGTGTGGCTGAAGACCAGTTGGACTGATCCCTAAAGTATTCTATTCTATTCTATTCTATTCTATTCTATCCTATTCGGTCTAATCTCCTGGATTGAGAATAAATGATACAGTCATCCTTTTCTGAGATAGTCTCACTCATATTCGGGTTCCTAATACCGGTTTCTTTGATAAGACGGAAAAGTTGTCTAGTGTTGCCTATCGCCGTTGCCTTTTCCATCGCTTTTGCTTTCGCCACCCACCACTGTTCACGGTCGTTACATAGGTTTTTTATCAGTCTGAGAGAAACACCTTACTGCTGTCACATCCCTCTACAATCAGCAGTACGAATTCGCCCTCAGACCTTGGGTAGCTGCTTTCAGTCTCATCGTTCTCCAGTTGAAATGCCTGGCATGGTAGAACATCCAGGAACATATGTTTCAGCCAATATAGCTCTGTTGGGTCTTCACGATAGATAAGCCCGACTACCACGTCAAGATGGAAGCTACGGTCTGGAACCCAACCAGGTAGTCTACATCTAACAAGATGACTCAGTCCACTTGTCAGTGACTTCATAGATTCCGTCTTCCTGCTATTCCGAATCGCTTTACAAAGAGTACAGATCACATTCATTGGACGAAGTGACGCATACAAGTGTGTTTAGTTTACTACAACTATTTCAGTGATTCTGAGTACGCTGCTAATCACATATTTGCATCTAATTACTTGTTAATTAATAGTAGTATGAATCTCAGAGTAAACTGACTAACACATTTCACATTCAATCTAGTTAACAATGTTGACTTACCCAAGTAGTCTGTCGTCTTCGTCTCTTTCGATTACTGTCATCTAATGCAGCTTGTTTAGTGTGTACAGCTGTATTGTGTGATTCATTTCGAAGTGATTTTTCATCATTCAGTGGACATATTTGACAAATATTAGATATCCGAAATGCGATTGCATCAAAAACTGTTCCAACTATGGATGCTTCATCTCCGATAGGATATGTACCGTCAGGAGGTTTCCGATTTTCAATACCGTGAAAATGTACATTTTGCAAAGTCAATACACCTTCAATTAGATTGATGCCTGCAATTATTCCTTCATATCGATATTGTGCCTTAGTGATAATTGATAATCGTCTTCCCAATGAAAGATTATTCAGTTGTAATTCGTTTTCAGACATTGAATATGTGTGTGGTAGGTTGTGAACGTTAACTAATCCGTTTCAACGTGTGTTGTGAATTTGTCTGATAAGAAAGGTTAAATGTCGACAATTTAATTCAACAGAATAAAATTTAAATATGATTTGAATCAATCAAGAGTAATCGATGAGACACAGTCAGTCTGATTCGATTGACCGGTCGGTCGGTCGATCGATCGATCTATTTATCTATCGATCTTTCTATCATCTATTTAGTGAATAGATAGATCTCTTGTAAATGAATGAAATGATGTGAGATATTGTGAGTGAGTATCATTCTCAATGTTAGATAATTGTTAAGAAGATGGATGGTGAAAATGACTTCGTACTAAGTGATTGCTGAGATGAAATCTCATCTGTATATGATAGGATTTGTTAAAGTGTTTTCTGTAGAAATAATTACTTGGTAAAATT
>OX103975.1:6290809-6545032 GCA_944470395.2 Schistosoma turkestanicum
GATTACTCTTGATTGATTCAAATCATATTCAAATTTTATTCTGTTGAATTAAATTGTCGACATTTAACCGTTCTTGTCAGACGAATTCACAACACACGTTGAAACGGATTAGTTAACGTTGACCACCTACCACATATATTCAATGTCTGAAAACAAATTACAACTGAATAATCTTTCATTGGGAAGACGATTGTCAATTATCACTAATGCACAATATCGATATGAAGGAATAATTGCAGGCATCAATCTAATTGAAGGTGTATTGACTTTGCAAAATGTACATTTTCACGGTATTGAAAATCGGAAACCTCCTGACGGTACATATCCTATTGGAGATGAAGCATCCATAGTTGGAACAGTTTTTGATGCAATCGCATTTCGGATATCTAATATTTGTCAAATATGCCCATTGGATGATGAAACATCACTTCGAAATGAATCACACGATACAGTTGTAGTCAAACAAGCTGCATTAGATGACAGTAATCGAAAGAGACGAAGACGACAGACTACTTGGGTAAGTCAACATTGTTAACGAGATTGAATGTGAAATGTGTTAGTAAGTTTACTCGGAGGCTCATAATAATACTAACTAAAAATCATCGAATCCAAATATATGATTGGCGCCACTGATAGGTACACACATTTCAATGTGTAGACTTTTACCTAGTTGTAGAGCAACGCTTACAATCTGTAATCTATCGTTGTCGTTTCGTACAGATTGACTGCAACACTAAGTTATCATGATGATGTAGCACTTTGGTTGCCACACAATGCATCCAACCACTGAAGAGTAGCACTATGCTGTAATTGTGTAGTATAATCTTTTTTAGTGAAAATGTTGACGTTGAGCATAACAATTTCATGTGGAAGGGTGAATTAATAAAGTCACAAACTCAGAACCACTAAAATAGTTCTAAGTAGACTAAACACACTTGTATACTTCACATTCGGCCATGAATGTGATCTGTACTCTTTGAAAAACGATTCGGAAAAGCGCCAAGACAGAGTCCATGAAGTCACTAACTAGTGGACTGAGTCACGTTGTTAGATGTAGACTACTTGGTTGGGGTCCCGACCGTAGCTGCTACCTTGACGTGGCAGTCGGGCTTGCCTATCGTGATGACCCAACAGAGCTATATTGGCTGGAATATATGTTCCTGAATGTTCTACCATGCCAGACAGGTCGATTGAAGAACGATGAGACTAAAAGAAGCTACCCAAGGTGTGACTGTAGAGAGGTGTGACAGCAGTAAGGTGTTTCTCTCAGACTGATAAAAAGCCTACGTAACGACCGTGAACAATGGTGGGTGGCGATAGCAAGAGCGATGGAAAAGGCGAAAGCGATAGGCAACACTAGACAACTTTTCCGCCTTATCAAAGAAACCGGTATTAGGAACCCGAATGTGAGTGAGACTATCTCAGAAAGAGATGACTGTATCATTTATTCTCAATCCAGGAGATTCGACCGATGGACAGAACACTTTAGGGACCAGTTCAACTGGTCTTCAGCCACACTTCGGTTGCCCACGATCTCCAGTCATCCTGAATGGCCAATCGATTTAATTCCTTCCAGTCTACACGAAGTTGCGAAAGCTATAGGAAATGTAAAGGGAGTTAGAGCAGCAGGTCCTGATATGCCTACGCCTGATGTTTAAGGATGGTTGTCCAGTTTTAACAGTTACACTGACCGAGATCTCAGGTAGAACCTGCGAACTGGACGTAATCCCATCTGACTGGTCTCAGTCTCTAATTGTCTCAGTCAACAGGATAGGACAAAAGTCCTCTTGGGACAATCACAATATAGTCAGTCTAACTCATATAGTTTCTAAATTGTTAGCCTCCATTATACTTAGACGTCTAACTAGAGCTCGTGAAGAGGAGACTAGAGAAAACCAGGCTGATTTCAGACCTGGACTAGGTTGTATAGACCACATCTTCACACTACGACAGGTCCTGAAACACAGACACATTTAGACGTCCGACAATAGTCGTGTTCCTGGACCTAAAAGCGGCATTTGACTCAGTGGATTGTGAGGTTGTGTGGCATTGTCTGTCGTTGAAAGGTGTACCAAAGAAGTACATTAACCTCATTCAAGCACTCTACTCGAACACCACTGGTCGAGTGAGAGCCTTTGCCGAACTGTCATCAGAATTCCCTACATCAAGTGGTGTCCATCAGGACTGTCCACTCTCTCCATTTTTGTTTAACTTTGTCATAGACATCCTCTTAGAGTTAACATTAAGCTCGTCAGACTTTTCAGACTTTACCTTCTACAAGGAAAATCGCTTACTGATCTAGAATATGCCGATGACATAGTTCTATTTGGTGAAGACGCTGACAAAATGCAGAGTCTTCTGACAAACATAAACAACAATGCGAACATGTTCAAGATGCGGTTTCCACCCTCGCCCCCCGAATTTCAAAATGTTGCTTCAACAATGAGTTTCATCGCCATCTGAACTAGTGATAGGGAGTGAAGTAGTCGAATGTGTAGACCGCTTCACTTATCTGGGAAGTCTCATCAGTGCCGATGGCCTGGTAACTGACGAAATCTCAGCTCGGATACAGAAGGCTCGATTTGCTTTCGCCAATTTACGTCGTTTATGGAGTAGGCGAGATATCCGTTCTCTAAACAATGGACGGGTGCACTGCGCAGCAGTTCTCTCCGCCTTGCTGTATGCCTGCGAAACATGACCAATTACGGTAGAATATATTCGTTGGTTACTGGTTTTTGATAATAGATGTCTTGGAAGCATTGCTCGTATATCGTGGGACAACCGAGTAAGCAATGCTGTCGTTAGGAAACAAGTACAAGGTAGATGAAGTGGTGAAACTTCATCAGTTGGGGTGGTTTGAACATGTGTTACGAATGCCTATCAACCGACTGCCTCGACGAGCTATCTTTTGTGGTGTAGGAGTACGTTGGAAGAAAGCTAAGAGCGGCCAGACCAAAACATGGCAGAAATCCATGAAGTCACTGACAAGTGGAATCAGTCATGTTGGTAGATGTAGGCTACGTGGTTGAGGTCCGGTAGTCAATGTCTGTGAGTTCCACAGATTGCTGTTTTATTACTGCTGAGTTTACGAATACTTCGATCGTGAACCGAACTTAATATTATCAGTGGATAAATATGTTATTCTGTAGTTCAAGCGATTCGATTTGTGATTATTGGTTTCAGTAATCAACAAACCAACTCTCTCCAATGTCACATAAACAACCGTAGAGATTCAGTACACATCATCCATCATCATGTTTGCTTAGTAACAGATTTAACTAAACAAAACGCCACACATATTACAAAGTAACATTAACAATGTTTTGTGCATTTTCATTCAATCTCGTCTGTAGTATTACGCTCCCAC
Organism: Schistosoma turkestanicum; assembly: GCA_944470395.2. NCBI lineage: Eukaryota > Metazoa > Platyhelminthes > Trematoda > Strigeidida > Schistosomatidae > Schistosoma > Schistosoma turkestanicum. The sequence continues at coordinate 6,294,177 of OX103975.1, forward strand.
ACAACACAACGGCTCAATTAGAACAAGCTCATTTCGAAACAAACACACCAATGCAGATTTGTCAGTTGTGAATACACACAGAAATTCAACAAATCAACGTGCCATCCGACAACCACCAACACTCGTCACATACTCTCGTAAAGGTCGAAATGGCCTATCAATACCGAATCAAAGAGACTATATACCCGTCATCCCGATTGTCACACATCCGCCAAATATATACAACAAATCTGCTCATCCTTTCAACACACGATATTCTAACAAGAAACAAAATCAACATATGCGAATTCCAAACAACAACTACACACACCATATTCACAACAGCAGTGTCAATCCATATGGTGGAGTGTATATTTATTTACCTCCTCAAGTGCCAACAACATTTCAACAACGATCGTTCAACTTCGTCGCTCCTCCGGTTAGGCGGACTAAACGTCGTGTGTTCGAAAGAAGAAAGGCGACCACAATCAATTCCAGTGTGCAATCTGGTAAGTTGAATAGTTTCATAGAAACTAAATTATCAGTCGTGTGTACTCTACTCTACGACCAACTGGAGCCTTAGGTATATTGACACTTTGCATCTTTGTTACACCACGGCTTCTACTTCTTGCAAATGCGAACGCAGTTTGAATCCAGTTCATCAATTCGGACTAATATATCACCTTGTCCACCAACACAGTACACAATTAGGCTTAGCGAAAACAATGACACTTTGCAATGTAAACGTTTTGATTAATATTCAGTGCATATGGTGATCATCAGATTCGACTAGGTAATCCACTACTACTAACAGCTCCAATACACAGTTCCTTCATAGTAAACATTGCGAACGTTCAGTAAGAACTCACAACATTCAGTCACTAACTACTTCACTTTCATACATTAGACTGATACAACCTGACTACATTACGACTAGGGAGCGTGGACTTTAGGGACTAATGGTTAGGAGTTAACGACTTTACTCATTTTCGAAATCTAGCCCACATACTGGTTGAAAGACGACTCAGAGTGATCAAACAAACACGTGGAATTACTCTGTGAACTTTTGTTCATGATAAGTGGGAGCCTACAAATTACCTAGTTCGAGCGGTTTCGAAAAGGTTTTCACACTGCTGACTGTTGTTTCGATTACATAATTGTCACCAAATTATTCCCATCTCATCTATCAATTATCGTCATCACATCGAGCCAGTTTCACAGTCAAAACTCTTTCTGATAACAGTTTATCTATATAGCAAAGTACCAAATTATTGTTTTACACTTTTCCTATTTAATAAAACAAAATATAGATTTTACCAAACCATACGATTTCGAAATGGCAAATGCTGAACTGGCTGCCGAGTTGGCCAAAATAAATCTCAATCCAGATAACGATCCACCAGTAAGTCGAGAACACTCAACAGCAAACAAGACTGCATCCACTCTTGTTGTTGGTAAAGTTATTAGTGAACGACCAATAACGTCCACAACAACCAATGATGCTTCAAGACTATCAACCAGTGTCAATAGTCCATCATCTGGAGATTCACCTACAGGAGCAGTCAGTTCCACAACACTCAACAACATGAACGAACACATCACTGAAAATAAGAGTTCATCTCATCACAGTAACGCAACCCTATCTAAGTGAGTTTATTGTTTGTTATCACTGAAATATACAAGTAAGCACAATACCCATGATATCTTTACATACCTAATATCGAAAATTAAAACTATCTCAAATAGATAAGTACTGACAACTACTTCATAACTTATAGATGAAGGTATGCATTGCATAAACTGGTGAAGAGGTCTCTGATTATGGCTTCAGAGTCCTCATCATACGCTACGTAAATGTGGTTGCAACTGCATTTCGTTGAATGCCATAATCCGACACGTCGAATTTTGAGTTGAATTAAAGTCAGAACTAGTCCACTCACCTCTAATATACGTGACACTACACATGACATTTTATTTTCACACACCAGGTTTCAAGTTGGAAACAATTAATTCGCTCTGAAAAATAACTCTGTTATCGTAGCACACAACATAGTGTCTGTAAAGTGTTCGATTTTCAACAAGTGGAATTATCTTCTAAACATATTCATAGACAACGATTGTTCGATAATAATAATTATAATATTCGTTACTTACAATTCAGTAGTATTCAAACACTGTGAAGCAGACAGAACTAGCACGTCTGAAGATATCAGAAGTCACAGATTATGCACAATAGGAATTAGGAGTCAGTATGATGTCGATGTGACTAACTACATTCACCGAACAACTAATTTCACATTCACATAACTACTAGTCATTACATCAACACACACTTAGTATAACACAAACAGCTACTACTCAAAACACACAATCGTTATGATTCATATGTAATCCTAGTCATTTGTGTATGAGTTCCTTTCTCTGAACAAACCTAATCATGGATCCCTTACTAAATCAGACACATTTTCACACTACACATCTCTACGTATCCATTGATGTTGATTTTATCATCAGAAAATATTTCTTCAATTTCAGAGGTGAATACTGTGCACGAGGAAAGTGCTTTTACGATCAGATCAGTAGACCAGAAGCAAGACCAAGGCAAGGCACTTACGACGTTCACAGTGAACGAGGCAAATATAAAAAATCATCGAAACGCCATTATGTCATTGGTTCACCAAGTAGAAGAGAACGTCAACTGAATCATGAAACTTTCGGTTCAATGGCAGCTAGAAAATCGTGTTGGCGTCGTCGTAAAAGTTCCAGTGTTCCTCGTCACCTATTGGTTTCTGCAACAGCCTGACAGTACTGTGCTCAATAGGACAAAACTAGTAATATCAACATCTCTATTCCAGTTCTTCAATGTAGTCAATTGACTGTTTGATAGGATTATGTGCGAACAGCAATGTGTTACATAATTGCATTTCCGTGACTGTGATTTAAATTTATTAAGTTTAACTGTTAAAGTCATAATATATCCTGTGTTGCTTCAAATAAATAAACAGATCTTGTGTCGAAACTGAATAAAATGCCTGTTGACTTCTTAATCTTAAGTAGAATACTGTGTGCTAACAGGTTGAACTAGTAGAAACTTAGTAGCGTAATCACAGCAAAAATGCTCTTCTATCATCATTCGAGAAGGCTTGTACACAAACAACCGATTTCACGAATAAGTGGGTGATCAGCTCATTTGCGATCTGTCAAACTCGGTAACTAAACCAATAATTGACGAAAATAAACGAACTCGTTTAGTCCCAATCGAAGCGAAATATGATTAGTTGGGAACCCATACACTGCACGAACAACACAAGCCGTAGGGACCTTCAGTCGATGTCTGTAAAACTATAGTTGTAACAGACAACAGAAATCGATCGTTCTTTGTGTTGTATTCTCAAGTGACGCGTTACATTGCAATGGAAACTGCCGTATTCGATCTCCGTCGTATAAACAATAAGGCCACACTTATCTTCAATGATTATACCGAAACATTCCGATTACCGTATGAAAATCACAGCACTACATACTAAAATTCATAAGCCCCATTAGAACTCTATTCATCCCACTACTCGCCACAAATCGTTAAAAATCAATGCTTAAGAACTTCAAATCTATCATTCCCATATCTAACATCTTTCACACCAAACCTAAATCAATATCGGTTCAAATTGTTTCACAATAACCCCTGACTACTACAACAAACTCATCAGGCAAACATAATGTTTACTCAATAATAACATCATCAACTGAAGCACCAACCTATCTCATCACTGTCAGTTTGTTGCAACAATCGCAACCTTATTACTCATTAATAACTATAGACTCGGTCTACCACAAATTTTCGTGTTGTCATATCGATCACACACTTCCCACTAACCTACATCGAAGTCGTTTGCTCTGTATGGTTATGAGATAGCAATGAGAATGATAATAATTGGAGTTCGGTACTTCACAAACTACTTCTCTGTTGTTCTCATTTGCACGGCTGGACACTTCGTGTTCAGGTAATACTACCAAACAGGTTGCAACATAACAATGGATATTGTTTGTGAAACCCTAAGCATAATGCATCACTCAATATTGTGTACCATGACCGATGTTCAAATTAAAGAACCAGCTACTGTAGTGCAATAATAATATGAAGATAACTACAGTTGGCAAATCGACTTGTTATGTTTCTCAGTCATACGTCACTTCGTACCTCCTGGTGTATGTATGTTCACAAGTGACTTACTACTATTATTATTACTACTGAAGTCTACTTATTTCAGATATGTTTTTGTTTCCTCTCGATATTTCTGAGGTAATTTAATCAGGTGTTGTTTTCTGCTCCAAACACACTAACAAAAACTTTTCGATTATTTGTATGGTGCTTGTAATTTGGGAAGAAGATTTTCGAAATATTACGATTCACAACCTAATCACACTGCACATTAAATTCAAAAACCTGGCGTAAGCAGCATTTATTTCCTGACACATTGCACTTGGATTCACTTAGCCCCTAGTGACATACTTTTTCTATTTTTTTTTGACGATTAGTAAACTTAATTCATGCTTGTTAAAAATGCTGATCGGATGCTTAGTCTCTCCTTCATTGTGTAACCAACCATAATCACTGGAATAGTTTGTATGTAATATAATGACAAACAATTCAGTAGTATACTTGGTTTACATTCTATAAACATTCTTCTATAACTCGACAATGGCAGCCTACTATTGTGATCAATATCTTCTTCTTTTCGATGATAAGACGAAAACAGTGAGAGAGAAAAAACACAGCGTACAATATTAAAGCAGGTTGATTTTATTGTGATTCTCTGTAGGTGTGTGTGTGTGTTTTATTATTTTTTTAATGGATCCATGGAGGAGTTAGGAGAGGTGAACAGTTAACAAATTGTGACCAACTTTGTACACATTCGACAATCTACACTTGTAATCCCTTTTTTTAAAAAAATCGTTTATGCGAGATAACAAGAGGAGACACCAGTGTAAGCGTATTTGAATTCTCTACAAGAAAAATAATTATGCACATATAAATATAGCGGCGTTCAAGTACAGTTATTTTTATTGAGAAGAGAAGAATGATCACGGTAAAAAAAAGCAATAACTGTTTAAATATTTTTTTGTTAAAAATACATCCTGCTTTGATATTATTATTTCTTCTTCAGGCTGTGCCGCCTAGCGAATACTGGACAATGACAGGTAAAATTAATTGATAAGAATATACTGAAAGATGCGATATGCAATTTTATTATTTATTAGTCGATGTGACTCTAGTCACAAACAAGCATATGAGCGAAACACTAAATCAATCAATCAATCAATCAACTTGGGGAAATCATAATGGATTTTTTTTTCTCAACGATTCGCTACTCCAACGCTTATTCTTCATAAGCCACATTTGATTCGTCAAGACAAACTTGTTGATCAATTGTAGTAAGAGATGATAATAATTACTACTATCACATTACTGTCTAATATATAACTGATGTCTAGTTAGATGAGATATTTCTTTCATATTGCATATCCACCACGAATTCATAACACATCGTTAATGTTTGTGCGTTCGTTATATAGCCAGTGCATAAACATGCGTATTGTATTACTGAAATCCTTTTAGTAACGACATACATTACCAATCATCTGATTTATTCGTCAGGATATTATTACAAATATATTTAATTCCTTTCGAAATTATCAAATTTTGATACAGATGTGGTGGATGCTACTCACAAAGTGGCTTATAAGTAGCATAAAGTGGAGCGTCGATCAAAGATTGTTACCAGACAGAAAAGTGTCAGCAGATTGAAAAATACATGCCATGATCACAGTATTCCGAAGATTAGAAGAGACGTAAGAGAAGACAGTCAATCAATAACTAGCCTGCATTGCAAACAGATATCTTAAGATTATGTGCGCACGTGGTTCTTAAATAAACCGTCTTCACTAAACACACAAATTCCATCTAGTCTCCACTCCGTCGTACACAGATACAGTGTTCTCTGAACTATTCATCATTACGATACAGAGTTGTGTAGTTCCCATTATCAGTTGAATATTATTATTAAGCTAAATAATCTATAGACTGGCATTAGAACTCGAAAATTCGAACATTTAAAAATAAAATTTCTGTTTCCTATTAGAATAACGTGATTAGAATAAATTTATTATATGATTAGGCTTCAACTTCATAAACTAATCGATACATACAATGTATAGTAGTATGAATAAAAATGCAGGTAAAGACTGTAAGCATTGGCCTGGTTTATTGAAGAATCATTTATCGTATAACAGAATTTGCAATGTCACAACGATAATCATAACTACAAGTGGAAAATTTCATGACACAGTCCCAAGATGTGGAAACAAACAAGCTGTCACCTAGAAAATTTCGTTAACCTTAAATCAATAATGTTGTATGATACATGCTAATATCATTTGAAAATCCGAAAGACATTGATCGATCTATGCAACTGTGGGACTCAGCGAATAGACTGACTGATATATATATATATTACCCTCTCAATCTTGAACGATAACTAGAAGAATAGTTTATCAGAATCTATATGAAATGATGCGGCCTAGTAAAGAATCCCTTGAGATTAATAAATCAATAATATGTAGTATTATTATCCGCGAACGAAATAACAGTAACTTAGGAAACGAATAAATGAATGACGATTGCATATTGTCTACTGAGAAACTGGATTATCAGGTATTTTATAATCCTTTCATTATAAGCTTTGCATTAACCCGTTAGATTAATAACATCGGCAACTTGAATTGATGTACGTGCGAAGTACACTACAATGTGTAACTAACTGACTAAAATCATTATCATACGATATATTATTATCATTTAAAGTCTCTCCTGCCCACAAGCACCTTCGATTCAATAATGTATAGTTTTTTTGTTAAGCATTTATTTGTGTGGTGTAAACTGGTTTTGTATGTATATAAATCAATATCTGAACGATAAAAAAGTACTTATACTACCACTAACTAAAAAAAAAAAAGTGAATGACGGCACTGATAGGTAGCACATATTTGAGTGTGTAAACATCTACTTCGTTGCGGAGCAACGCTGACAAATTGATATCTGCAGTTGTTGCTTCGTACAGATTGACTGCAATACTAAATTAACATAACAAAGTACATAGTGATGAGGTAGCACTTTGGTTGTGTCACATTGCATCCAATCATTGAAGAGTAGCACTATGAATACACTGATATCTGGATGAAGATTCACTGACACTAAGCAATCAGTTATCTACTTAACATATGCTCATAGTGTTGTTAATGTGTAGCGTAAGCATTTTTATGAACATGTTGACGCTGAGCATAGCAGTTTCAGATGGAAGGGTAACGAACCTAATCAAATAGATAATATAGACGTGGTTCTGATGGTTGCAAGTTCAAGAAATCTGAACAAACCTGGTTACTCTTCGACCATACTAAACCCATCATTAACACTCTTGAGTTAGTCTGTTGCAATTATCGGGGGTATTTCCTAATACTAACAAAGTAAGCCTATGCGGTGGAAGTGGATAGGACACACATTGCGGAAAGCACCTAACTGCGTCACAAGACAAGCCCTCACATGGAACCCTCAAGGTAAAAAGGAAAAGAAGAAGGTCAAGGAACACATTACGCCGAGAAATAGAGAAAGATATGAGAAGAATGAACAAAAATTGGACAGAACTGGAAAGCGAAGCCCATGACAGAGTTGGTTGGAGAAAACTGGTGGGCGGTCTGTGCTCCATTGGGGGCAACAGGCTTAAGTAAGTAAGTAAGCCTATGCGCATTCCAAACAATAACTACAGATAGCATATTCACAACAGTGTCAATCCATATGGTGGGATGGATATTTATTTGCCTCCTCAAGTGCCAACAACCTTCCAACAAAGATCGTTCAGCTTTGTAGCCCCTTACGCGATATCGAAAGAAGATAAGCAGCCACAATTTCTTCCGGTGTTCATTCCGTTGAGTTAAAAATTTTCAAAAAACTAGGTTTTACAGTGACACAGCCTAACTGCTTGACATCCATGACGAAACTGTTTTCTACATAAAATTCACCGATGCAAACACACTCTGTATTTAGCTTTATTTAGTCAGTCCTGTTTGGTGAGAACACGAGCAGGATGCACAGCTTTTCTATCGCCTCCACCAACATTGCTAGCACACTCGGGTTGCGTTCATCTCAATCACTCTAATTCCCGAATTCTGCTTTATGACTCGTGTGCGAGTCAATTTTCGAAATCAGTGGTAAGGAATTGACTACTTCAATTATCTTGGAAGACTAGTCCACACATAAGTTAAAAGGCTAGGAGCGACCAAACAATCATGTGCCATCAAACAACGAACATAGGTCTAAGCTATATAGTTAGATGCAAATCACCTTCTTTGCGTGGTAACTGCGATCAGTATATGGAAACTCAGAGTGGTAGTGTGGTGCGCGCTACTTATAAGTAGTATATGACGTGAGTATAAACGTAATGTCTGGCAGCAGAAGATGGGGGAAGATCAAGAAATAAAGAGCGGGAACACAATGGAATTTGCATGAAACGCATGAATAGTGAAATGTCAAACAATGGATTGATGATTGATTGAAGATTTGCAAATTAACGGTTACGATATGGTCTTCCTATTTTACTGAGTAACTCTGTAATTTTCGCTAAATACAATTCGGTTGCCCTAACCTGTGTTCTCCTTCACTACAGTGGTATGGTTAATAACCCGGAGGGTGCAAGAAATCATCGAAACATCATGTTACTGATTCAGCAACACTTGATCGAGACGCCAACATAGGTGCTACGACGTTTCCAGTAAACTTGACTTCACCGAGTAAAAGAGAACGTTTACTGATCACGGATGCGAAACATGGCCGTTAAGAGTAGATGTTCGTAGGTTACTAGTATTCGATCATAGATGTCTTCGAAGCATTGATCGTATATCGTGGGACAACCGAGTAAGCAATGCTATCGTTAGGAAACGAGTACTAGGTAAGGATGGAAGATCAATAGATGAAGTGGTGAAACTCCATCAGTTGAGGTAGTTGGGACATGTGTTACATATGCCTAACCACCGACTGCATCGTCGAACTATATTTTGCGAAGTAGTAATAGGTTAGACGAAAGCTGGGGGCGGCCAAACCAAAACATAGCAGAAATCCATGAAGTCACTGACAAGTGGACTGAGTCATGTTGGTAGATGTAGGCTACGTGGTTGGGGTCCGCGAGACGAAAGTCACCAATGGTTAGAGACCTTGAATGACATGGCTCAAAATCGTTTGCAATGGCGCAAGTGCATCCATTCGTTGTGCTCTCTCGAATCCTAGTCTTCTGGATTCGTCAGCACCTCTACCTTTCTCCTTCTAACCTTATCTCACTGAATTATACTTCTTGAATAATATCTTCAAACCCTAGTCTTTTTCATTACCATTAATACCTCTACTATCTCCATCACTATGGGATTTGATTTGACATTTGCATCTATGTGGTAATGTGGTATGGAAACCTGAACTTATGTACATACGTACGAAGTTCTACGTTGCAACTGATTGACTGATCAAGGACGTTAAATGAGACAAATTTTCACACTACACATCTCTAAGTATCCATTGATGTTGATTTTATCATCAGAAAATATTTCTTCAATTTCAGAGGTGAATACTGTGCACGAGAAAAGTGCTTTTACGATCAGATCAGTAGACCAGAAGCAAGACCAAGGCAAGGGCACTTACGACGTTCACAGTGAACGAGGCAAATATAAAAAACCATCGGAACACTATTATGTTACCGGTTCAGTAACACTTGAACGAGACGCCAACGTTTCCTATCGACTTAATGAAAGAGAACGTTTACTGAATCAGGATAGTTTCATCAGTTTCATGAAGCTAGAAAATCTTTTTAGCGTCGTCTAAAAAGTGTTAGTCCCACTGGTGGCATATTGGTTACGGCATCAGCCTACAAAAAACTGCACTCAACTAAACAAAACTAAGAAGACGGCAATTTATTATTTCAGTTCTATAACGTAATCGATTAACTGTTTTGATAGAATTATGTACAGACAAAATGCTACACACAAATGCATTTTTGTGACCTAGATTACATTTATTAATTCTAACTGTTTTGAGTGATATTACCCTTTGTTGCTTCAAATAAATAAACGCTTCGAGTATCATAATTGAATAAGATGCCCGATGATTGATTTTATGAAGAATCCTAAGTAGGAATTATTGACTTGTTTTAAATGAGTTGATTCAAATATTTTTCAACTAGCAATAAGTATATTCTTCCTACTGTGTAAATTCCATAAATCATGAATTTGTCACGAAATTATACGACGTGAGATTGAGATAATCTCACATGATATTGTGTAGCGAAAAGTTTTCCAGTTTTTATAAACGGATAAATGAAGTGACATTTAATATAGGATTGTATTTGTAAGTTCATAAAATGCTCATTAGCTTATATGTGGTGCGCGCTACTTATAAGTAGTAGTATGACACGAGTGAAGACGTAATGTCTGGCAGCAAACGATGGGGGAAGATCAACAAGAAAGGAAGAATGGGAACACAATGGGATTTGTATGAAACGCATGAATAGTGAGTGAAATGTCAGACAATGGATTGATGATGGATTGAAGATTTGCAAATTAACGGTTTACGATATGGTTTTCCTGCTTTACTGAGTAACTTTGTAATTTGCGATCAATACAATTCGGTTGCCCTCAGATGTGTTCTCCCTCACTACACTACTAGTTGCATTTCACTTTCCATAGTAATTAATGATTTAACGTAAATGTGTGCATAGTCAATTAGTAGAATTATATATATATATATATATATATATATATATATACAACGTAATTTTATTCAAACACTGATAAAATTGCCTTATTGCCAATAAACTTAAAATAAAATTGTGCAATAGCACTAAAATTTCTTGTAAACTAAGTCGTCGACAATGACGACAAATAAGTCAAAACATAAAAAAAACACGCCTACAATTTGAAAAATAACTATAAAATGTGTCAGTTAAAGGAATGTTTATCAAGAAAAAAAAAAACCTCAACATTGATTTATACAAACAGGTACATTTAAAGTAATTTCGTAATTCATTAATTATCCTAGTGAGATGATATACTTAACTTCAAATGAGACAAGTAACGTTATTATTATGAACGAGTCTTAATTGCCGATAAAGAAGAAGATCGATTGTATAATATATCATTACTCTAAATAATGATTAATATTCTCAAACACCGTTGGCTGATTGCATAACTAACTAAAGATACAGTGGGGGAAGAAAATGGATTTCAAGAAAACATATATATTCCTAGCAAAATTGACGTTTCGACCAACAACAAAAAACTAATTTATGTTCAATGTCGAAACAGATTAAAAAAAAACAAGGGAAAAATTCAAAAATATAAAAAAAAATAGCTTCAAAAAAATTCATCACTGGGAATCAAACCCAAATAAAAAAAAAATATTGTAGGCAAAAACAAATCCAACTTCACAAATAATCATCTTAATTATTAAAAAAAATAGAAACAATTCTCAAATTTAAACATCATCATCATACATAGGAGAGTACTTCGAATTAATAATGAAAAACGATAAAATAAAATACCATGAAAATGAGTAAGAGAAATAATTATAGATCAAAACCGATTGAAACAAACTAAAGCTAAGAAAAAAAACATATTGACTATTTGCCGACGTTGTCAATAACAACCAATAATATATAAGTGTGCTCAGGGAAATAATCCACCATCATTAATATAATGACCAAGTCTAATGTTATGATCTGTAACAACAAAAGTCTTCTCATATTATGACAATCACATTATCAATCAATGAACACACTATGGTCGACATATCGTCAATTATCGTTCGAAAACATTTGAATTACTGTATGACAATTGAAATACTCACAATTCAGCAACACTACATATTAAAAACCATAAACCTTACATAAGAAGCCTATTCATTACATATCCCTCCTTAACCATATCCGGTCAATGTTGACGAATCCCTGACTACTATACAACAAACTCATCAGGCAAATATAATGTTCACTCAATAATTACATCATTAACTGAAGCACCAACCTACCTCATCATTGTCTGTTTGTTGCAAACAATCGCAACCTTACTGACTAATAACTAATGACAGTCCGGTCTACCACAAATTTCCATGCGGTCACATCGACCACACACTTTTCACTAACTGCCATCGAAGTCAATTCCACTGTATGCTTACGAGATAGAAGTCAGGATGATAATAATAACTGGAGTTCAGTACTTCACATACTTCTCCATTGTCTTCATTTGCAACTGGACACTTTGTGTTCAGATAATACAAAACGGGTTGCATAACAATGCATACCGTTTGTCCAATCCCTACCACTAGTACTTCAACTTTGCAAAGCATCACTTGCAATTTAGCACAACAATGACACTCATCGATTGTTTCCGCTGGGTGAACAAAGTTCATCCCTACTCTAGTCTCACAATTACCTATCATCACCGTATTCTGATCGATGCAACATGACGACCAGTCTACACCTATCTATAATTCCACACATCTCTTTTTCTGATTACAACAACAGATCCCATTGATGAATCGAATACTCTAACTTATCTTACATGATAACTTCCATTTATCTACTCATGATGCGCGTAATGCTAACCAACCAGAACTACCATCTACTCTCGAACATTACCACCTACATAAACAAATCTTTCCAAAAGGATAATTCCAAATAGTTACGTAGTCAAACAAGGTATAAAAATGTGTCTTCTAATCAACATACCACAACTAAATCATCCCAGTTTGTAACTACATTCCACGAAATCCACTCAACGATACTAGGTACACTGCCACAAAGTGACATCAAAAACTTACTAAAAATAACGTGCCTACTCTACTGACATCAGCTTGCATATGAGACCTAATTCGTATTCTGCCCTAACGTGCCTCGCACATCTAAATATCCATGCAGTATGAAACTGAACAACAGCCGAATACACAATTCACCACCACTTCAGAAATTAATTTCATTCTTTATCAACCATCGTTATCATCAGCTGCAGATGAATGTCTGCATGTATAGGAAACTAGATAGAACTAAATACCTCAAACTCTAACAGAGGATATCGCATCGTTAGTATGCTTCATATAATACTGAATTTGAAGCCAAAGGCGATTATATGTTCATGTTAGATATAAATTTGTAAAAGAACATAAACCATCAATGTAGCTTAATAAAACGCACACCCTAACACATGTATGTACAAACCCAAGACACTGAAACCAGTGGATAAAAACTGAAGCAATCAGAGCACGTTTTCGATTTGACTGCTCCAGGTGATAAAGGAGACAAGTGGTGGTGAGGTGTCTAAAGTTTCGCTTTCCGTGTTAGTGAACATTCTTTCATCCGGCAAGATGGGTGCCTAACATGAAAAAATACACTATCATTAGAACGAAGACGTAACATCATACGAAACTCGTCCAACTTCCTGATGCACTCACTCTACGAATCCTTAAAATTTCATCAACAATAGCCGTTCAATAAATAGACACCCGAAACAGCACATTCCGCCTAAAAGAATTTCAGATCTCTTTACTGTTATGTCAAACGACAGTTCCATATATATTTATAGTTGATTTGTATAATGTGTGCGTTCAACTGCTAGCCAACTCCACCCAGAGTCCTTCTAAGGTTACACACAGTCTCAAGTTCGGATTACAGAGTATGACGACTCGTTAACAGTTGAACGTAAGTCTACAATCAATCCTGGTGAATTGTTTCTAGGGTTTCTTCGTAGTGTTCCTAAATTCGATGTTGACATAAAGCTTAAATAAGTATTAGAGAGGCTATCGAGTGATGTTTAACTCATCTTCGATTATTTCTAATGTTACTACCTGTCTTAAGGCTCAGATAGAAGAGTAGGGTTGCGCATGAGGTCAGAAACACATATCCAGTGGAAAACAACCATGCCAAGAAAACCTCAACTAGGATGACATAATTCATACCATTAAATAAAAGTCCAGACTGGGAGTAGGAAGAATTATGACGACTCTCGGAAATCACGAGACCGATGCCACTTCTGAAAAACAGATCAACGATTACCATAGGCATGTGGGAGGTTGGCAAATTGCGGAAGACCGAAAGAATCAATAGTGTATGCGCAACTAAAAAAATATAGTCTGGTTGCGCATCGAATAGGTGAAGCACATTGGGCGAAGACAAGACAACAATAAATAGCTTCAGGAGATAAACTGTTACACAACTGCGATGAAGAAGGAAATGCTCCACATATACGAGGAGTTGCACTAATGCTGTCCAAACAGCACAAAATCTACCCTGGATCATCAAAACATCCATTAAAACAAAAAAGCGACTACAATGAATATCATCCAGTTCTGTGTACCTACAAACGATAACAATGAGGATGATAAAGATCAATTTTACGAGGCTGCAGTCAGTCGTCGAGAAATGTTCAACAAATGACTTGACCATTCTCATGGAATACCGCAGTGCCAGGCCTAGGATGCATAACATAGAAAATCAAGACATCATGGGATGACATGGAATCGGGAAAAGGAACGAAAACAGTGAGATTCACAAACCCATGTGCCTTTACAAAACTGGTTGCCGGTGGCATCATATTCCCATACAAACGCATATACAAAGCGATATGAGTCCCACCGAGTCACACAAGACAGAAGCAAATACATCATATGTTAACCAACGAAAACTCCATAAGGTTCTTGAAAGATGTAAGACAAAGGGAGCTGATGTAGACTATGATCACCTGATGGTCGCCCCGATAAAACTGAAACTATAGAAACACTGGACAACAGGAAAAACAGCATCACAATAGTTTCACATAACCTTTTTTCGGGATGCTAGCAAAATCAACGAATACAAGGTAGCTCTCAACAGTAAGTCCCAAGCCTAACTAGATCTATTCAAAAAGGAAACATCTACTATGAAGAAAAACGGGAAAAGAATTGCAGAGGCATCAACATCAGCATGTCATGAGGTTACGGGTCACAAGAACGACGATCACAAGGAATGGATCCCTGATTACATTCTAGATAATTTAAGACAGAAAGAATAGGGAGGAAACTATAAATAACACCTAGACAACAGTAGAGAAAGCCAAGACACAGGTTGAAAACAAAGAAGCAAATAAACAAGTGAAGAAGAGCATTGGAGCTGATATGCTGAAATACGTAGAAGACCAAGCAGTGGTGGCTGAAAAAGCTGCAGAAAGAGGAAACATGAGACAACTACATGATACAACTAAGAAGCTCGCTGGAAAGTATGGTAAATCAGAACGACCAAACAAGAACAGCGAAGAAAAGCAGAATACCAAGATCCATGAATAACAAAACAGGTGAGTGGAACACTGAAGAACTCTTGAATAGTCCGGACCCACTGAAACCACTGATTATCGAAGCATCACCTACAGACCTTCCTACGAATGTTACTCCATCAACAAGCTCTGGAAGATGTGGGAACTAATACATACCTAGTCAACATCACCAATAAACAAGATGGGTCTGATGCGGATGTGAAGATACGCATTAGCAAAGCGAGGGGAACACCACCGTTGAAGGACATTTGGAACTAAAAACTGTCAACCTACACCAAAGCCATAACCTTTACATTAGATACGTCAAGGTCGTCCCACTGTATGGAACCGTCATCCAAAAGATACAGGTGTTTATCAAGTTATCTACGCAAGAGACTGCGGATCCGTAGGCCAGATACTCTCAGCAACAATAGACTGTGATGAAAGATCAACCAGCTGCCAACTGAAGAGCGAATTAGGATAAAACGCTGAAGGTGGATAAGGCACACATTGCTGAAATCACTAAACTGCATCACAAAGGATGCCCTAACTTGGAATTGTCAAGTCAAGTAATAAAGGGGAACACAAAAGAACATAATGCGTCAGCAATTTAAGGCAGACAATAAACGACCGGATAGCATTGTAGTAAAACTATGAACTTTAGAACACCTAGGTTTTGATAGTAGACTAACATTTCTCAGATCAGCGTAAATGAAATCGCTAGGGACAAAGACAATTTTCTATGCTTGCTATGGAGAGAGTAGTAAAAACCAAATAACATCAGACTGCAACCAACAAACAGATAACACGGAGTGGAGGATAAATGCTTTGCTAATCGTGTTTTAAATGCCGAGAAAAACATATCTGATTTAAAAATCTAATAACATGCTTGATGAATTTATTATTACTAAGTAGAATTTTTTATTGCTGTAAATACATGAAATATGCCAATGAGAAATCACAAGAACTCTTACTGTCACATGAAATATCCATGTCAAGGAACACATGGAAAATTCACTGAGATATACGCTAAATCATTCTATTCTTACTAAATATGATGCATTATTACCGTCAAAACCTTGAGTCTAAAGATAAAGACCCCTACAATCGACCCGTTTAACAAAATGACAATAAACAAGCAGAAAAGTAGTAGCGTGATCGCAGCAAAAATGTTCTTCTACCATTGAGTAGTAGACTTGTACACAAATAGCCAATTACACTAGTAATTGGGTAATCACCTTCAAACACAGTCACTACATTAGTAATTGACGAAAATAAACCAATCGGCTCAGTTACAATTTTTAAATTTAATATTTTGAGGAACACAAACACTGTCAGAACAACACTAGTCATCAGGTCCCTAAGTCAATGTTTTCTGCGAAACTACAGTTGAACATACAGAACCAAAATTGGTCATTCTGTCATAATCCCCAGGGACATGTTTCATCGGAATAAGAACTGCTGAGATCGATCTCCCACGATTATACGCAATGATCGATCAGGAAGTTGGAATGTAATAATCACCCAATAATTACACCACTAACTGAAGCATCAATACGTCTCATCACTATCGGTTTGTTGCAAAAATCACAACCTTACTCACTAATAACTATAGGCTCGGTCTACCACAAATTTCCATGCTATCACATCGACCACACACTTTAACTTCCATCGAAGTCAATTCCACTGTATGCTTACGAGATAGAAGTCAGGATGATAATAATAACTGGAGTTCAGTACTTCACATACTTCTCCATTGCCTTCATTTGCAACTGGACACTTTGTGTTCAGATAATACAAAACGGGTTGCATAACAATGCATACCGTTTGTTCAATCCCTACCACTAGTAGTTCAACTATTCAAAGGATCACTTGCAATGCTACTCATCGATTGTCTCCGCTGAATGAACAAAGTTCACAGCAACTCTAGTCCCACAATTACCTATCACCATCGTATTCTGATCGATGCAACATGACGACCAATCTACAACTATCTATAATTCAACACATCTCTTTTTCTCATTACATTTACCTGCATATGAAACTTTATGTTGAAGTCGTAAGTGATGAATTATGTTAATTTTCGCTAGCAAACGGATTCCTCAAGCGTCCACTTATGTACAATAGGATTTAGGCGCCATCAGTGAAAATGCACACCTCTGTTATAAAATACCCACACAAATTATCAACTTATAGAAACAGTCAACTGCATCAAATACGATCGCGTCTAAATCATAGTTAGTGCATTTGATGAGAGAATACAATTAGTGACTACAATTCCATTTGTCTATTTCTGATTATCAGAAATCGAAAGATTGAGTGTTCGTGATTTCCAGTTCGGTTGATAAGCTTATGAGCATTTTATGAACTTATAAATACAATCCTATATTAAATGTCATTTCACTAATCCGTTTATAAAACTAGAAAACGTTTCGCTATATGTGAATATCATGTCAGATTATCTCAATCTCACGTATAATTTCGTGACAAATTCATGATTTACGGAATTTACAAGAACTGGTAAAAAACTCTCACACATTTCTACCAATAATGCGTTAAGTCAATTTCAACTTTGTAGTTAGTTAAAGATCATACAACTACTCACAACTAGGTAGCGGATTTGAACGCTGTTCACTACTTGAAGTGCTCAGATTACTTTCTGTAATTATTTGAAATTATAGCTCTACCTGTATAGGCTGAAATTTGTCCTGTACTTGAAGTGGTTTTCTGGTTTAGGAAAATACCATGCAAAAGTATATGTTCCGTTAGATTCCTTTTACGCATTGTGAAGTATTCACTATAATATTACATCAATGGAACTCCAGAATAAATACTAGTATAAGATAAGCGATTTGTAAACTTCTCACAATCAGGTAGTATCCTCAAAGTTTATCTGTCTGGAATCTCTCTAGCGATCATACTCATAATCTGTGTGCAACATTGATTGCAACACGAAGGTTTAACGCTCGACACTTCCACAATAGGCGACTGCTTATCTAAGAGAGTTTTGAATCAGCCCTATCAGATGATTAGCATTGTGATAAATAAACTGGAGGGTAATTGAAATCGTGATTCAATAGATAGGGAACTAATGTTTTGTTAAAACGTACTGCAAGCGAATTAGCATCACATAAAAGCACCAATACTGTAACGTTAAATGGTGGCTGGGTAGCCTCGTTTTTCACAAATACTAATGACAATACATAATCTACCAGTTATGATTAGATAAACTAATGTATGTCATTCTGCTTTTTAAGGACTTTCAAAAATAAATCTTGGGCAATGGCAATTATCACTAAACAGGTAATTAATATACTTGAAGCCTTAAATTCTTGTTTCAATTTCATAATACATACAAATAACCAATTATAAGTAAGTGTAAATTACCACAATCATAGTGGAATGAAATACAAAACTTGAGAATACTTAATTAATTTGCGTGGTTTCTTGATGTGACTAGATTGTTATAGTTACAAATGATAGGAAAATATAAACCAGCTTAAACCATAGTCATCCCATCAAGCTGATATATAACAAATAGCATACTGAAAAAAAGTGCAGAAAAAAGTAGCTTCAAGTTAACTTGTATCTACTTGCCAAGAATGCCTGATGTAGATGAATATACATTTCATATAAGTAAAACTATTTAAAAAGAATGTACCAGAGTGAGTGTACAATAGCATTGAATGATCAGCATAGAATATCCTAGTATTAACCCTTAAATATTGCTAACCTGACAATCAGTTCGACTACGTTATTTCATACATATGCCAATTTTGATGATAGGTTAGTCAACCGGAAATCACTAATCCTACAAACGATATGCAGTGAAACAGCTAGTCGGCTATAAAAAAATCATGATCCTTATATTTACGTGCCTGAATTAAGTGATCATAATAAGAGTGTTGATTAATTCATTTAATTGAGATAAGATTCAGACTATGGATAATACTGGCTCTTATTTTGATCCAGTTTAAAAGTACAAGGAATCAAGATGATTGTCGTTTCTTAAAAGAAAAAAACTAAGAACATCAAAGCCTTATTTGTAAACAATGCAATATTGAAAACCCCAATCGATATAACTAATATTAAGGTAAGGATGTTTGAAAGAAGCAAACTGGTGAACTATAAACATAGGAGCAGCTGAGAGCGGATGACTTTGCATTCATGTAACTACTGTAATAAATGACAAAGATTTGCATTTACACACCATAGCAATAACTATGGTTTGAGGCCTATTTTTCTCGTCCTAATATTTTTCCCTTTCACAGAGTGGACAGTCGGGAAGTGACATCCGCCTTCATACCCGTAACAGCACACGAGACCAAATAAGTCACCCTAATATTTTTATTTTTGTTAGAAGAGCATGTCTAAGAAAAATCCCATAAAAGTAACAACACAACCTGAATTCATACGCTCATTTTTATTTGATGGATGCAGCTTTCCTTTATGAAATACGCTTATGCAGTCGAGCGTTCGTAGCCTTACATTATTATGGAACTTCTCACATAAACGAAAACAGTGGATGAGCGTCCGAAGGTGAAATCAGTTTAACAGATATATACTTAGGAAGCCCTAAATGTCTTATCTTTATGACTATGAGGGCACGAATGGTACACAAACTTAACTCGATCACCAGCGACTTTATGAAAGAACCTCCGACATCGTTCAACTGTTTTGTGAATAAGAGTCAAATCGGAAGTTCTTAGATGAAAGGAGCTTTAGATTAGATGCTATGACAACTGCGAATGAGAACGTACATCACTTATCTTACGGGTACTGCTCAAAGACTAGACTTTAATGTAAACAACTGTGTTTCAGACCGGTAAACATTATTGTGTTGCCTGCACGCAACTTATAGTACTTCCACCTGAATTTCAAACTCCACTATGCCTACCAGCCTGTTACCGCAACTTTTATCCGGACTATAAGTTCTAAATTTGAGACTACCTTAAAACTACGCGTATCATTAACCTTTTACACTGACCTAGTTTGAAAGACAGACAGCCAACAAGTACTATAGAGGATTTCGCTGCTATGTTGTATCCGAGACTCAGACTCAAGATTACAGTGGGTACTTAAAGTCGTCCCACTTTTGTCAAGCGCCTTATTCAATGAGCCTAAAGTGTTGATCCCGTCGTTGCTGATGTCACCATTGCATTGAGGGTCAGGGACCAGATATCGATTAGAACCTTATTAACAGTCGTTTGAAAACAAGATAAAATCGCGTGCAATTCAGTGAGACGTTTTACTCATTAGTTTTGGGTATCTATGATCTCATTTGCATTCTTGACGTTCATTTGATACTTTGGCAGTGGGTACCCCAGCGTAAGTCTTTGAAACAAAACTTTCTATGAAATTCATAGCTTACGACACATTGTGACTTAATTTCACTGTGGAATTGCAAAGAGGTTATAAATCTGGCAGACGCCAGAAACTGCTCCACCTAATCAGCAGTTGAAACCCTAGTATCAGTGGAACAAATACTAGGATGACAGTACGCCCACAATTTTCATGAACGATTAGAACAGACAGAGTACTTTGGCAGTTCCATTCCACCTTCGTTACAGAGACTTGGATTATTATGCTGCACCTCTGGACTGACAAACAACCCTTCATCACCCTGAAATGACGTAATTGCTCTGTTCATTTCCTAAAAACGTCTACACAATATATGAACGTCTGGTTAGACATATGTTAACAGTTACATTTTACGGAACTATTTTTGGTATACGAAATGGAAAGTACATCACCGTGATCTAAACTATCCAGTCCCATGCTTATAAAACTTAACCTTGAATAAAGGATGTTTAGCAACCATTTGTAGTCAGTTTTCGAAAGACTTCGCAGTGAATACGTGAAGTTGAGATCAACAGAGATAATAACCCTCTATCTTCTGAAAAATAGTAACTAGAGTACGACCTACGTATTCCAATAATTATTACGGTACTAAGATTTGTTGAGAAAGCGGGAGAAGAAACACTTCATGATATGCTGGCATGTGATGAAAAGTAGGTTAAGTGAGTTAGTGTATGTTGGTTTACCGCGATATCACAGATAGGATCCCAAGGATAATGCGATTCAATTACATTGATTAGAAGTAATTGGCGATATTATTAATTTTCCACCAACTATTTCATAACTTAATGCAACGCACACACCATAAGTGAACAAAATCTATCTTGGTTATAAACTATTTCAGTACGTGATTTTTATGGCATATTCCCTAGCTTTTTATCGTAATCAACAATTCTAATGTTTCCAATAAACAATGAAATTAAATAGCACTTATGAGAAGTTAATGATCTGTGGAATCAAATAATGTCATATGAAATGTTCTAGACTGCTAAGGCAAATGACCTTATACCATGTTATGAAAATTAAACAAACGCAAACCTAATAAAATTTGCAGGAACTATGAAAACAACTAAAGCCAGTGACACATTTTACTTCATTTCAGCGCAAATACACCTAATTCGAAAAGTTAGAATATCCCTAACACTGATAATCGACTAGGTGAAGATTATTAATGAGAAAATGCAAAGGATAAACACCTTGAGGATTTTAACGTGCTTATGAAGCTTACTGGTGGTGGATCAGTGGATTATCTAACTTTTAAACATGATTAGAAAGCAAAATCATGTAATTAATTTACACCATGAGGTTACATGATTTTCAGTTTGTGAAATAACTGGTGCAGTTTAATAATATCTGGAATTGTTTGGCTTAGAATACATTGAAATGAATGTGTGGCGCGGATTTTACAATACCCAAAAACAAAAATATTAACGAATTAAGAGGATGTCTGTAAATATTTCGGTATGAACTAGCTTGGTCACATTGGGTACGATTTGACCCATAGATGAGAAAAAAGACTAGGACTTATTTTAAGGGATTGATATATTGAGTCAAATTCGAGTTTTAAATCTCAAAAAATAACTAAGTTATATACAAAAATTTTAAAATGCAATTAGTTGTTTTACATAAAATATTTACAAGTCCTAAAATATAAAATAATTAAAAATTCTTACCTGTTAGTTACTTCCGGTGATCGAAACGCAAGACCAAGGGTCGGCCGGCTACACGATATCCATTTAGCCCCCTGAGCGCCCTATCAGCTTCATAACTTGTTTTGAATTCCACTAACGCCTCACCGACAAACTGTCCTTGAGGGTCACGTCGTAATCTTATTGAACCCGGAACGAAATAATAATCCCGCATTATTGCAGCCAGTTGGTCAACAGTACATGTAGGCGGGAGATTTCCAACAAAAACAGAAACAAAGTCAGGAACTGAGCGACGATGTGGGAGAGGAACAGGCTGTCTTTGAAGAGATGAAATATCTGATTGGTGTGGTGGGATGGAATGTAAATTATCCACAGGCGGGCGGAACCTACGGAAGGAGTCATGATGATCATCAAAAGGGGCAGGTACAGAGGGACGATCGTAGTAAGAGTCGTCGTACTTGGCTCTACCTACACTTGGAGGACGGCTCTCAAATAGATTCGGTGATGGACGCTGGCGCTGGTCCCACTGGGTGCGGTGTTCCCGTGGGTCTCTGTCACGAGATCTTCCAGGTCTGTCAAAATTAAGTTGCTCATCTCCTTTGGAATTGACACCCAAACGGCTCAGCATTTCTTCTCGAGTAATAGCCTCTATATGAAGAGATGGGTGTGATTGTTTTGCCTTAGAGCCTTCAGTCGATACTTCATTCACAGCACGACGACAGTTGTTTTCACTGATAAAATCAATGAAAGCAATATTAGCGTCAGGATCCATTCGTACCGCATCTCCAGGAATTAGGATGGACGGAAACAGATTCAGAACTTCAGAATCTTTTACTGTGCGAGAAAAACCGCTAACACGGGCACACGTCAGAAAACCAGCAGGTTGTTTAGTAGGCTCCGGATCAACATCACGCGGAGTAGATGGCTTGATAGACTCTTTAATGCTTTCAGGCCTATCACCAATCGCCAAGGCTGAGTAAGCAGTGACTTGCAACTTTGATATTGGTGTCAAACGCACTGACGGAAGTCCCACATCCGGCCGAAATGGCCGTGGCTTGGCAGAGAGAAGGATTTTGATATCTTCCGCAGATGGGAGTGTAACAAGTGCTCTAGTTAAGTTGCCACTGCGTGGTACAGACTTATCATTTGGAGGGAACCGAGCCAGTACAACATTCTCACAAGTTAGACCGGGAGCACCCAAAAATCGGACTACCTCTGCCTTGGTGGTGTCAGGTGGCAGCTCAGCAAGCTCAAGACAACCATCATTGTAATGAGGAGGGTATGACTGGTCAGCTAGAGGAAGCTTCTTAGCAACTTCTGGGGGGCATTTTAAAGTAAAGTTTGTATCACTAACACTGTAAAATTCATTCAGAGTAGACTTGATTACTTTTATCACGTCGCCTTTGTGGGGTCGATTATTGAAGTTGAGTGCTCGGTCGTATGAATCACGTGTTGTCATCATAATAAACACATACCCAGTAGCACGCTGTAGCAAATCCTCTTCAACTCGGATACCCCACTTTGGAACAACTTGAACCCCACGTAAAACTTCAAAGACAGTCTTTATTCCAGCTTCTGGTGCAGGTAAACAAACTCGAAGTATGAAATCAGTTTCTCCAGGCACTACATCAGATGGGCGAGCAAATGATGGTGGTGGTCGACGTTTGCGTGGGTACTCTTCAAAGTCTGTGTTCTGAGTTTGGAATGGACGCTTTGGTCCTGCGGCCGATGCATCATCACTGAGCCACGGAGGTCTAACAGAAAAGTCACGTTCCTCTTGCAACCTAGAATTAGTGCACGTAGAGTCACGATCAAGTGGATGAGCCGGACCACTTCTGAATTCTGATGAATACTGGTGATTATTTCCACGACCGAATTCACGTAACTGAATATCATGTGGAGGGAACCGGTCGTTAAATACTTTAGGCGAATGTGCACGGTATTTATCATAATCCGTCCCCATACCATCTGAAACGTGGAGCGCAGAATAATGACTATTTTTGATTTCAGCGTCTTTACTTCTCGAGATGAAACTTTCTTCGGGAGACCTATGCGACAAGTCACTACGGTTAGTCAAGTATCCGCTTCCTAAACCGTAGTCATTAGCTGGTGGGAAATCCCGCATATCATCATATCTCGGAGGCATGTTAGGTTGGTTATTGTAACTATAATCTCGATCCTGATTAAAATGTGGTCTGTCTGAAGATAAATTCTCGGGGTATTTATCCGGGATGTTACGCGCAGTCGACTCAATTTGAATACGAGGTAGATCCAGGTTTACACCTTTGTTATAAGTGTAAGGAAACTGCTTGGAAGAGTCATCAAATGATTCACGAGTTGCGCCGTTGCGGTATGATGGGAAGGAACTGGGTAAGGTAGGAGCTGTTACATCTAGTGCATGCATGGTTTCATTCTTTTGGGAGATAGGTTGAGATAACACAGGATTTCTCCCACCGGAAAACAAAGCTGAAGTTTTGGCAGATTCAATTATTGACTGCATTTCGGCTTTGCTGCTCAGAAACAAGCGAACAGGTGCTCCATTTATCGTTTGCCGGTCAAGCAGCATAGCTTTCCTTGCGTCTTCATCTGTAGCAAAAGCAATAAATGCATCACCTTCCGTGCCCCCGACGATATGCACCCCCCCTTCAGGAATGGACAACCCGCTGAAAAACCGTCGAATATTCGAGGCGTTTGCTGAAATTGGTAAATTTTGTAGTCGAATGATAACAGACATTCTTCGTTCTGTAACAAGAGTGAGCCAGAATATATCATTAAAACGCGTGCTTTTCCAGAACAAAAAGCTTAGATAACACAGGATAAATGCCTAATATGACTACATTTACAACTCAACACGGAAAATGTGTAATTAAAAAAGCAGATGTTTGGATATACCTCTAATATATGGTTTTGTTTAGTCTCTAAGACAAAACACGATTTAGAAACAACTTTCTCATCCGAGTAATATTTGGTTGGTTGCTGTCAATTCCGACAAACTTTTGGATTATCATACACTGAATAACGCATGAACAAATGTACGGCTACGAAAGAATTTATTTAGAGAAGGGGACAACCATGTCTTCATTTAAGCCAGATTTCGTGGTGGCTGATAATCTTGAACAGGAACAGTTGAGTGGCCATGAAGAGTGTAGGACTACAGTGTAGTTACTGTCGACAAAGCAAGCGAGTTCAATCACACGTCGGCTCAGAAGCCACTCACTAGTTCTCCAAAACCCACCGTTTTGTGACACTCGGATGAATGCATCACTTACACAGGGACTTTACGCAAATCGTATTCAGTTATTCCAGAGTCCGTGACGGATTGCCAGTCGAAAATATTCCGGCGAATCACATACAAAACCCAAACGGAGTTGTAAGACATTTTACTTTAAGGTTAACACCTAATCCAGAGACGTATCACGACTACAACCGATCCACGAAAATTAGCGTGTAAAAAACAAGATAACCCTCGTAAACAGGACCTTCTACAGGCTATGTCAAGTTGATTGGTACCACGTAAATACTTACGGTTGTGTAGTTAAAGAGAAGTGACAAGATATGGAGAATCTGGAGAGGTGGTGTAATGGTTAACGACTTACAACTACATTACGGCAGCTAGGTATGACCACTAGTTCATAAGGACCGATAAGAAGTACATAAAGTAAGCATTACTTGACGGGTTAAATTAGCTCCGACGTAAACCTTAATAAAACTCAGTAGATGTACAAGGATTAGATATGAGTAGTATTTGGAGGCTTGTGATACTAACTAATGCTAAACTTTATGATCAAACGAATACAAGTGTGAACACGTAGCCCTGACGACATAAAGCAACCAGCCAGTCTTACAGGTAATGAAAGTGTCTGGATAATTCAAGGAATGAATTAAAGCTCGACTAATTGTTGAGCCAACAAGATCGTAGAAAAATATTGTTAGGTCTATAAATTGACTACTGAAACTCTGGTTTAGTGAAATCAACTACAACAGGATTCGATCTCCCAACTAGAAACAAACTGTACTAACTGAATGAAAAATGTGAACCTATCACTGAAAATAAGGTTAATATATTGATCAAGTCTCTGGTAACTGACTAACCTACATTTTACGAAAGATAATCATAATGGGCCAGCTACCATATGTAAGTGAGCATGCAGGCGATCGGAGCAATCTAAGCCTGCTTCAACCAGCAACTGTAATTATATTCTATAGCAGTGTTTACTTGTACAGATGTAGTGGAGACTAGGGCTTTCAATGGGAAGCAATGCACTGAGGATTATGCAGCATACACTTAGAGGAACATTAAAATTTTTCTAGTCTTAGTAGGACCAATATGATGAAACCTTATCTGAATAGGATCGAGTTTAATAGCACAATCCGCATTGTTCAGAAATACGAGAACCAACTGGTACTTTAACCGAAGCCACTTCCATGTATCTGTAACAACTGAGATACATTAGTAAATTTCCAATTCCATTACAGACGAAAGTGAGTCTAACAGATTAAGATCCATAGTTGATTAATTCAGAATATCTTTACGCACCAAGTGCCCTAGATAATGAAAAATCAACGAGACTGAAAGAACCATATTATAAAACCACAAGACATGGCAAAGTATATCGCTAACCAGTGATACTTTCATTAGAAGTGATAACATTATGATTACCTGCAGGAAAAATAAGTTTTACCCTCTATATTGAGGAATCTGAAAAACAATTTACTTACAGCGATAAACGATATTTCAGACTAATAGGAATAAATAAAGAAACTCACGTAAAGAAACGTCCACAAGTCGAGACCAAAATGGACGTCACGGGCACAGATAAACAACTATCCAAAATACAATGTCTTAATCAGGAGCTGGTATAAACAAATTGATTCCTTTGCTCTCGATTCTTGTTATTTCGGTACGGTTTCATATTTTGGTTTTATTCAATGAATAGGGGCCTAGCCGCTCGACTGTCTAATTCTGATCAGTTGGCAGTTGGTTGAGAGTTTGTATGTCTCGGGATTTGGATGAAAACGTTTGTTTCAGGGTAGTAGGGTTTCTGGATACCAGAAGCTATCACATTACCAGACCTGAGATCAGTTAGTTGCAATGTGGGGAGTAATAAAAGTAATAAGGATAAAATTCTAATGCTAATATGAATAAAATTTCAGAACTAAGTAATATATGGATGATTTAGTTTATTAATTAGTAGTGAATATTGTGAGAGAGGACCGAAGTGTGAGCAAGGGAGAGACAAACAGAGATGATAGACGAGATGGACTGAGTAAGTGATCTGAGGAGATGGCAATGATAATAACTAGCAGGTCTCAAGATATGCATCATGTCCAAGAGAGAGATGATAATCCGCTAGCGAATACGTGATTATCAAGTATCTTCTTAAAGCACTCTACTGAGGGGGCTATGGTCACCTCGGCTAGGAGAGCATTCCAAGTTGTGACGACTCGCAATGGAGAAAAGTGTGCACGAATCTGGGTATTCGCTCTTTGATGTGCAATCTTTAGAGGATTCCATTGAGAGGAGCGGTGGTGTTGCATCGGTTAGATGCTCACGTTGGGATGGATTGACGTGCTTTATATGTTGTACCCCATAGTCAGATCACCTCTGATTCTCCTGTAGCTTAGTGGGAATATTCCCAAGTGCTAGAGTCTATCATCGTAAGTTTTATTTTGTAACCCTATCTCACCCATTTGGTTGCTCGTCTCTGCGCTAGATGAAAGAGCTATATGTCTCTTTTAAGCAGACGGGGTTTGATGACATTGTGAACCTCCAGGTGTGGACGAGCGTATACCTTACATAATGTTAAGAAAAATTCTGGGGTGATAGCACCAAGTTGTCTTCCCATAAAGTGAACAGTCGCATTTGCATTGGCTACGACTACTATGTAGTTCGGACTCATGTGAAGCTTTCTGTGGTTACTAAACCGAGATCGCCCTCTGAGGAGACATTAAGGAGCAGACTTCCATCGAGAGTGTAAATCGTTTGCGTCATGTGGGGCAGAATATACATGACATGGCACTTCGGTTGGTTGAGTTTTAAACTGCTTTTCTCAGCTCATTCCTCAATAGCTGTAAGGTCCTTTTGAAGCTCAGCCGAATCCTCTTCGCTTCTAATGGACCTCCAGATATTCGCATCGTCTGCGCAGATCAATGCCGGTTAATTAATTCAGCCTCTTCTGCCTCCAGTTTGGTGCACCCTATCCCTTCGGAAGAGTGTCATGCCTGTCAAGCTCACTTCGTCTGCAATGTCAGGGACAGCCATGTTTCAGTTAGGATTATGATCTTCAGATCCATCTGAGAGCACATGTTCCTGATTTCTAACAGCTTACCCCTTAGTCCTCTTACGTTGCTATAGAGGCACTTAGTGGTTTGTCTCAGCACCTGGTGCACTTCTGCAGCAGCAGCCATTGTGGGATTTTATAACAAGTTATTCAAACGCAGTTGACAATTTCTGTGGGAACTGGCCTCTTCAGGTTTTTTGCTTGCGCGGTGGGTTAAATCACGTCTTGTGCCAGGGGTAGTTGACCGAGGTTAACTATCAGTTTTGTGCGTTCATTTTGGCCTCCCTGCTGTTGTCTCAAAGATCTAGGTCGGCTCTCGCAACATCTGATGTGGCTAGGCAGATCGTTCCTCGAATTGTACCAAGCTTGTAGTGTTTCGGTCAGGTCTTCCCGGTTACTAAACGTCACAGCCATCAGGCGTGGTGACTTGATAGACGTTAGGTGTGACGGGCGGGGCAACCTGGAAATGCAAATAGCCATCGCCACTGTTGCACATCGTGCACATAAGCTTCGTCCAGGTTACCGTCAGCGGGTTTGGGTACATCGTGAACTACCATGGTGGCCTGCTCTTGGGTGCCTGGCATAGTCCCGGCTGTCGCTCTTACCGACCACGGCTTGTCATGCCTGATGCGAATCAGCGAGGACAATTTGGGATAAAAAGAGGATGTCTTCAGCAAGTCGTGCTGAGTCAAGAGTTACCCTCATTGGAGGGGGTTTTCCTTTCGAGACATTTTGGCCTTTGAAAAGGCGGCATATTTTGTCTGGGACGTTGCACATTCCAAGGGTTGTGCAGTGTTTATCCCACTGCTCTTTTTCGAAGGCACCCCGAACCTTCTAGCAAGCTTCCTTCCGATACTGGGACATTAAATAAAATGAGTGCGTTTTTTCTGTCGTCCCTGTCCATGGGTGGTAGCCACTTGTTAGTTGGGTTGTTGTTATTCCCCTTCTTCACGTTTACCTACTGTTTTGTATTGCTAATAGATACTGGGAGGTTAACAACAACCGGCAGTATTGTCGGTGTGTTAGGCAGGATTTTGGTAGTCTTGGTCACTTGTTTTACTGGTTTAGTGCCAGGCGATTTCGGTTTGGTCGTTTGGACTTTAGGGCTGATTTTGGGTGGGACCCGTGGCGCTGCTAATGCCTCAGATACTCTACACAGAGGGCAAATATACCAGAACCATGGTCTAGGGTGACTCAAGATGAATCCGTAGTACTCTTTAGGTACTGTAGTGTCGCAGTGACAATGTACCCATGTACTACAGAAGTTGCATTCAAAAACACAGTCACTGATTTTGACTGGTAATGAGCTAGCAAAACAGTCATCCTTATGCGGTTTCTGGACGTCAGACTGTGTCGACTGAGCCTTGGAACGTCTTTTTCCCTTATTCTTAACTAGTTTAATGGTCTTTTTAGAAATAGGAGTGGTGTCTTGCTTCCTCTGTGATGTTTGCGTCGAGTGACTTATAGTATGGACACTGGGAGGCATACTATTGACTTACTGTTTGGGTTTTTTAACAACCCGTTCGCACGAGATTGGGATTTTCGACGCACCATTAACCCCGGGGTTTATGCCTCCACAGATTTTCCTGGTTGTTATCGTGTAAGATGTACTAGCGACCTTATTACCTAATACGACACAAAGGAGATTGAGGTGAAAACCGTGCCGAAGCAACTAGAAAAAGAGCCGTTGATTGAGGCAGCTAGACCTACCGCACAATGGTTCTGACTTGGAATGGTTCCGTTTGCCCTAAATTGTTTTCAGATTGTCGACCAATGAATGGAGACAACTTTTTATAGCTTCGGGGGTGATAAAGTGTCCCGAAAATAGATTGTTTCCCGTAAATGGAAGAAAGTCAGCGTGCTTAATACAAAAAGTTTGGGTGAAATATGAGATGAATTGGGGTACTTGATACCAAAATGATTGATAATTCGGGCGACTTTGGAGAGGATAGAAACTTTTGCTTAACTGGTTTTGGTGTCTGAATACAATATCCAGTGTCTTTTCCACGAGCTAGTTTGAACAAATTGATTTCTTTGTTCTCGACTCTTATTCTCTCGGTCTGGTTTCAGGTATTTGTTAGTCTCCGATGGATAGTAGTCTAGCTACTCAATTGCATTAATTCTAATCAGTTGAAATTTGTTCTTGACTTTGTGTGTTCCCTTTGTTTCAGGGCAGGAGGCTTTGTGAATACCTGTAGCTATCATGGTACCAGGCCGTGGATCATATAGTTGCAGTGTGAAGGATAATAAGGAGAAAATTCTAATGAGATTTTAGAACTAAATAAGTGGTAATTAAGTTAATTAACTGGTACTGAAAATTGTGCGAGAGGACCGAAGTTTAAGAGAGAGAGGAAACAAAGATAATCATCAAGGTAGGTTAGAATAGTGACCTGAAAAGATGGCAATAATAACGAATAGAAAATCTATAGACATGCATCAGATATAGCTGGTTCACGAAGGAGATGTTAATCCGAATGTGAGTACGCACTTATCAAGCTGTCCACTGAGGGGCTGTTATCACCTCGACTGGGAGAGCATTCCAAGTTGCAACAACTCCTAGTGCGAAGAAGTGAGCGCAAACCTGGGTGTTGGCTACTTGATGCCCAATTTTTCGAGGAATAACTCGAGGGGCGTGGAGGTGATGCTTCAAAATTCTTGGTTAACCGACAAGCCTGCTGTACATGCACGCCTCTGCTTTTTGGGCAACACAAGGATTCTCACAAAAGCCAATTTGCGATCACCCCTGCCCCATACGGGAAAGCGCATGTTGAATCCATTGTTCTGCAGACAAGTGGACGTCGATAAAGCATGCATAGGAGCAGTGGCCCCCGTTAGGGCACTTATGAATCAACTCGATCCCTTCAACCAATCCACTACCCACAATCCTCAGTCGGCAAGGGCGACAAGGCGCGTTTTCCTAAATAGACCTGGTACCCCGAAACGGATTACTGATCCACCCAGCAGTGCACTAACCAGCAGCCGTTCCAACCGTTTGGACTTCAACTGCCTTGCGCTGATACAATCGACCGGAGTCCTCAAACTCCACATGCAGCTAAAGATCGAGTTTGTTATACAAGGTTAGTCGGAACGTACACCCTTCCATAGAGGTGATGCTTCTATAAGCTGCTCACATTACTTACTTACGCCTGTTACCCCTAGTGTAGCATAGGCCGCCGATCAGTATTCGCCAACCTACTATGTACGTGGATTCCCTTTCTAATTCTGTCAAATTATTGTTCATTCTTCCCATATCTTCCTCTATTTCTCGACGTAACGAGTTCCTTGGCCTTCCCCTTTTCTTTTCACCTTGTCTTGTGACTCATTTCGATGCTTTCCGCAGTGTGCATACTATCCACTTCCAGCACTTCTTCCTGATTTCCTCCTCTGCTGGGATCTGGTTTGTTCTTTCCCGCAGTAGATTGTTGCCGATGGTGTCTGGCCAACGGATCTGAAGGATTTTGCGTCGACAACTGTTAATGAATACTTGAATCTTCTGAATGTTGGCTCTCGTAGTTCTCCAAGTTCCCGCTCCACGTAGTAGAACTGTCTTGATATTTGGATCGAAAATTCTGATTCGGGTGTTTATTGACAGTTGTTTTGAATTCCAGATGTTCTTTAATTATAGGAATGCATCCCTTGCTTTGCCAGTCCATGCCATTATACATGCATCAGATCCACCTTGATTGTCAACGATGCTACCAAGATATGTAAAGGTTTTTACGTCCACCAAGGCATTTTCATCAAGAGTAATGTGGTTGGCGCACGTTGTGTTGTATCGGAGAATCTTGCTTTTCCCTTTATGCATGTTGATAACCGTTGCTACTGATGCTGCTACTACACTAGTCGTCTTCGCTTAAAATTGTTATTATGTGTGTGATAGAAGATCCAGATCATCTTCGAAGTGCAAATCGTCCAGCTGCATCCTAGCTGTCCATTAGATAACATGTTTTTCTCTAGCTATTGACGTCTTCATAATCCAGTCGATCACCAGGAGAAAGAGAAAGCTTGAGAGTAAACAACCTTGCCTGACACCGATTTTCACCTGATATGAGTTTATCAGCTGTGCTCCGTGAACATTTCTGCAGCTACATGCATCATAAGAATTTCGTATGATGTTAACCATCTTCTCAGGCACGCCTTGGTCTCGAGGAAGCCTCCATAGTATTGTCCTGTCCACACTATCGAATGCTTTTAAGAGTGTGGATTGTTTTCGCAGTTGCTCCCACGTCTGCAATCAGGGCCTCTACTGGAATGTTGTCTGGTCCCGCTTCTTTGCCGTCCCTGATTTGTTTGATGGTCATGCTGATCTCTTCAACTGTTCGTGAGCCATCGTTGACTGGGAGGTCCGTGGATGCTGCTTAGATGTTAGATGGGTTCGTTTAGGCTGGTCGATTCAACAGGTCCTCAAAGCGATCCACTCACCTGTTTTTCTATCCCTTATTGTTGTTGATTACTTTGCCATCCTTTCTTTTCACTGATCGTTCTTGTTTACAATAGTTTCCAGCAAGCAAATTTGTCCTATCATATAACTGTCTCGAGTTTCCTTCTCTTTCAGCCTTTTCCGTCGTTATTGCTAGATCTTCCACATATTTGCGTTTGTAAGTTCTGATGCTCCTCTTCACTTGCTCGTTTGCTTCTAAGTATTAAACTTGTGCCTCGGCTTTCTATAATCTTGTTTGACTGATGTTGACTGCGGCCTTCTTGTTCCACCTTTCTTGGATTTAACCAAGAGTATCAAAAGAGCTCCATTCCTTGTGATGGTACTTTTGGTTGTCCAGAACTTCCTGACATTTTGAAGTGATTGCTCTCCATGGTTGTTTCCTTTCCACTGAGTAGAACGTGCAAAGCCTATTGCTGAGGGCTATCTTAAATTCGTTGAGTTTCACGGTATTCCAAAGAAAGGCCGTAGTAAACTTATGTGATGTTGTCTGCCCTGTGGTCCAGTGGTTTTTGAGTTTCTTTTTTATTTTGGCGACCAGAAAGTGCCGATCTGGGGCTAAATCAACTCCTCTCTTGGTTATCACGTCTTCCATGGTCCTGCTGAACTTTTTATTAACACAGATATGGTCGATTTGGTTCTGAGTAGCATGATCCAGTGAAATCCATGTGGCTTGGTGTATGCGTTTCTGTAAGAATATTGTGCCACCGATGACCAGTATGTTGAAGGCACACAGGTTTGCAAGTCTCTCACCATTTTCTTTCTTTTCGCCCGCTTCATGTCGTTCCATGATGTCTTCATATCAGGGGTTGTCCATGCGAACCTTGGCATTTGGGTCTCCCATCAGAATGGTAAAATATTTTGGTGAGCATCTATCGACGACTGACTGCAGCCTTTCGTAGAATTGATCTTTAACGTCGTCATTGTAGCCATCAGTAGGTGCATAGCACTAGATGACGTTCATTGTAATTTCTTCTTTCCTTGTTTTGAAGGATGCTTTAATGATCCTGGGTCCATGAGATTCCCATCCTATCAGTGCCTTTTTTGCTTGTTTGTACAGCATCAGTGCAACTCCTTGTGTGTGTGCGGCATTTTCTTCTTCATGACCACAGTACAACAGCAACTTTCCTGAAGCTAATCTTAGTTGCCCAACTTGCGTCCAATGCGTTTCACTGATTCTAAGCACCCACATGTTGTATCTATTCATCTGTGCTGCAATCTGGAACAGTCTTACGGTGTCTCACAATGTTCGGACGTTCCATGTACGTAAAAGAATGGTTGCTCTAGTTTTTAGAAGTGTCGCCGGCATAGTGATATCGTAAAGAACTAGCT
This sequence comes from Schistosoma turkestanicum, assembly GCA_944470395.2. NCBI lineage: Eukaryota > Metazoa > Platyhelminthes > Trematoda > Strigeidida > Schistosomatidae > Schistosoma > Schistosoma turkestanicum. The sequence continues at coordinate 6,328,583 of OX103975.1, forward strand.
TTTCATCATGAGACGTCATAACATTTCAGAATGAAGAATTTATAACTCCTGATGCAGAGTTTCAATGGTTTGAATTGATTTTTCTGGTTAGCCTTCTTTTAGTTAGGATTCTACAGGATGGGTTGCTAACTGTTAAATTCAGACTGGTGGATTCTGACTTCTGAAAAAAACAGTTCTAGAAGTTTAGAAACGCGCCTTGCCCAGTGAATCCAAATAGGAAGCAGTTTATCTAGGCAAGAAACTGTTCTGTTATTAATCAAAGGGCGAATTACATATAATTACCTAAACAATATTACACTGTTTTACGTCCAAAATAACGCATTATGTTTCCAATGCTGGAAGAATGCTTCCATTACAATCCAAATCGCACCCTTCCAGTCTAGATGCACGTTTTACGTGCCAAGGTATCAAATCCGATATGGCTGAAGCCATAATTAAGTATCAGTTTAAACAACGTATTACAGTTCAGAAGGAAAAATGGAAACTCCAATGAAGGTACAAAAATAGAGACTATAACAGAATACAAATTTTAACATCACAAAATGTGATCAAGCAGAGTACCAAAATATTGAACAGAAACAGTCAGTCAGAACAAATCACAAATATATACATGGAGGGATTGTCCCAAAACAAAGCCTTCAAAATGGATCCTACACTTACCCCATCCTCCTCGCTTGTCCGGTCATGGAACCTGCTGTAGCGCTAGATGGGGTCCAGGCGGAGTAGGAACGGAAATAAAGGAGAGGTACTGTGTCGAAGGATTGTGTAAAGTCGAGAAATAATATGTGAACTGACGTTTTCCGGTCTCAGTAGGTTGTCCAACTGTCCAATGCTATCAGGAGATTGGAGGTGAACGACCTACCTTTCCGAAACCCATGTTGAGCTTCATGGAGGACGTCAAACTTATCCATGTACTCTCTCATTTGCTCATCCACCAGTACTTCCATTACCTTCAACAGTATTGGTAGAATGCGACCGGTTTGTAACGAACCGGATCGTTCCTATCTTCTCCTTTGAAGTTTGGAGGGAGAGCAGCTTGTTTCCACTCATCTGGGAGTTGGTGTGACTCTAGTGAATGTCTGAACAGGTCACATATCGGTTAACTGAGGGCTTCTTCACACAATTTCAAGACTATATGGCGAACATTGTCACATCCCTGTGACTCTCTTGAGATCAGGGATTTTAGATTTCTTAGTACTAAGTCAGGAGTAAGTCGTATGTTCCCTAAGTTATCAGCTGACCACAGTAGTTCACTGAAGCCTCCCGGTAGGAACCGTGGTCTATTTCACTAGTTAAAGTGATATATTGTCAAATTAAAATGAAATACTGTTAGGGACGCTGGCCGTTTTACAGATGCCATCCTAACCTTCTTCAGAAGGTAATAGTGGTTGTTGAATTCAATGTTCAGCCAGGTGAACAAAGCGAAAAGGAAAGACATTTGGTTAGATCTTATGGTGTCGTGGCTCAAAGATCAGATAACGACCACTGCCTAATACCTATTTCTAGAAAATACTAATTTAAAGCATAAGGAAAAACATCTCTTCACATGGCGACCTCTAAAACCCACCCAATGAGTGACCCGACTAAATACATTCATAACAACCACCGGTGGAGAGGCTACGCCGAAGACAGATGCTTATTCTGGAGCACTTGTTTAGATTCAGATCACGCTCTTGTGCAAGCGCGTATTTTTCTGCGTCTTATTAGACGTAACAAGACACTGCAACGAAATGCAATAGATCGATGTAGTATCCACCTAACTGATAGGTGCTTGGAAACACACCCCATCTGGCTCTGAACATGACCAAGAGCGGAGTCAGCTTAGGCTCAGGCAGATAAAAAGCCTACGCAATGATCGCGAATAGTGGAAGGTAGCGAAAGAAAGAGAGGTGGAAAAGGCAGCCATGATGTTTCTTAGCATGGAAATGGCTGTGGCGTCAGATAACAGTAGACAACTGTTTTGACTTATTCTGGTATAAGGAATGCGACTGTTAGCGGAACTATCTAGGAAAAGGATGGGACTATCATTCATTCCCAACCAGCAGTGGTTTGTCGCAAAGCGACAGTCTTAACTCGCGCCAACTATCATATTGTACCTTCCAGAGTCTGATACATTGTCTATAATTTTATGTAGAAAATATTAGCTATCTTTAAGTAGTCAGTGTATCTTGTCAAATATTTAAGTAATTGAACAACCTTTTACAGAATATATGTTAGCGATTTTAACATTTTGATCTTGCCTGTAAATTGGCATGCCTCTTGTATGAAGTTATTTGAGAATCAGATATTATTAGTGTTATTCTAAATCCAGGAGATTGGATCAATGGGCAGAACACTTCATAGGTCAGTTCAACTGGTCTTCAGCCAAATTTCAGTTACCCACGATCTCCAGTCAACCTGAATGGCAAATTGATGTAGGTTTTGCGAATCTCAATTAAGTTGAGAAAGCTATAGGAAATCTGAGTGACGGAAGAACAGCAGGCCTTGAAATATTAATCCCCGGGGTTTTTCAAGGATGGTTCGATTAACTGAAATCTTAAGTAGAATCTGGAAATTGAGCGTTATTCTATCTGACTTTTCTCAATCACTGATTGCCCCACTCTATAAGAAAAGACGAAAGTTCTCCTGCGGCAGTCACAGAGGGCTCAGTATAACTAAGACACTGTCTAAAATCCTACCCTTTATAAAAGTTGGATACCCAACTGGAGCTTGTGAAGAACAAACTCGCAGAAAACCAGGTTGGTTTAGGACCTGAACGTTGATGTATAGTCCACATCTTCACACTACAACAGCTCCTAAAACAGACAAACATTTCGTTGTCAGACAATAGTTGTCTCCCTGGACCTTAAGACGGCATTTGACTCTGTTGACCGTCAGGTTCCGTGATTGCATCTGCCACTGAATGGTGTAACAGAGATGTACATAGACCTTATACAAGCTCTTTACCCAAACACTACTTTTCAAGTGAGAGCTTATGGAGCACTGTCATCTAGTGGTGTTCGTCAAAGCTGATTGCTTTCTCCATTCTTCTTTAACTTTGTTGTTGCGTGCTTTTAGATGTAACACGTTCATCATCTGACTTTCCAAGGCTAGACCGACGAGAAGATCTACTTGATGACTTAGAATATACCGATGAATATGTAGTTTTCTAACCACCTGTAGCAATAACGAGAGCATGTTTAGAATGCGATTCTTCCCGTCGAAGTGAAAAATGTTGCTTCAGGATTGGGATGCATCGGCACCTGAACTAGTGACAGGGAGTGAAACAGTTAAGCGTGTCGATCGCTCCACTTATCTCGGGAGTCTAATCAGTGCTGATGGCCTAATTTATGATGAAATCTCAGCACGGATACAGAAGGCTCGATTGGCTTTTGCCAGCTTGCGTCATTTATTGCTCAGGCGAGATATAAGTCTGCTAACCAGAGGACTGGTTTACTGCTCAGCAGCTCTCTCCTTCCTACTACATGGCTTTGAAGCATGGCCAGTAAGAGCAGAGGATATTTGTAGGTCACAAGTATCCGATCATCGTGTATCCTGGGACCACTGAGTAAGCAATCCTTTTGTCAGTAAAAGTGTACTAGTTAACTGATGGATTAGTGAATCTCGACCAGTTTGAGGTGGCTGGGTGATCTGGTACGTACGTCCGACCACCGAATGTGCCGACAGGTTAATTATAGTGGGGCAGGAGTGGGCAGGAAGAAAGTTAGGGCTTAATCAAAATATGCCTAATTTTTAATATTATTTACTACGTAAAGTTATTGGCTATTGAGGAGTTTTATTTCTTCTCTGTTTAACTATTCCTAATTATGAATGAATAACTTGTTTATTTACATGAAAAAAACCAGGCGCGAACAAACGAAAACACAGCATAAAACCATGAAGTCATTGATAAGTGGACTGAGTCATTCAGTAGATGTAGACTACCCGATTGGGTGGGATACGTGAAATCATAGTTACCGATGCTTAGAGACCTTGAATGACATGGATCACGATCGTATGCAATGAGGCCGATGCATACATTGTTTATGTTCTCTCAAATTATAATCTTTTGGACTCCTCATGCTTCTGTAACCTCTACTACTATGGGATTTCGATTAATAATTGCATCGCTTTGCTAATGTCATGTGGCAACTTCCACTGATGTACGTGCGTACGAACTTCTGCATTGTAGTTGAATGAGTGACTCATAGTAGAGTGATACCTTTATAGTTCTCACACTTTCTGAGACCTCTTTTCTCGGGTGCCTTAATGAGGTGTCCTTCTTTCCACTCTGATCTTACTTGTTATTAAGATGTAGAACATTTTTAGCTCAGGTGGTCGATTGTGGTGGGTTTTCCTTCTCTGAACTAGTATTCGTACTCCCCCTCGTATCTAGTTGAAGAGAATGTAGAGTATCTTCTTAATTAATGCTACGCCTGCTTTTAGTGCCTCGACTGGATAGTTGTTTAGTCTCTCTGCTTTGTCGCAACTGATCTGTCTGACGGCTGTTCTGATCTCTCTACTTTTTGGTGGGCCAACATTGATTGAGAGGTCTGTGAAAACTGCTTCGATTATGGGTGGCTTCAATGGGGCTGCTCGATTCAACAGCTCCTCAAAGTGCTCGACTCACCTGGTTTGCTGCTCTTCAGTGTAAATGATAACTTTGCCTTCCCTGCTTTTCAGTGGTCGTTCTGGCTCACGACATTTTTCAGCAACCGTCTTAGTTGTATTATCTGGTTGTCACAGGTTTTCTTCTCTTGCAGCTATTTCCTCGTCATTGCTAGATCTTCCACACATTTATGTTGGGCAGCTCTAATGCTCCTCTTCACTTGTTTGTTTGCTTCAATAATCTTGTTTGGCTGATGTTGATTGCTGCCTTCTTGTTATTCCTTTCCTGAACATTATCCAAAGTATCCAAAGAGATCCAATCCTTGTGATGATGCTTCTAATGGCCCATAACCTCATGACGTGTTGAAGTTATTGTTTCTCTGATCCCTTAAAAGTTTTTCTCCATAGTAGTTTCCTCCTCATTCTATCACTTGGTTTTGTGTTGTTTGGATAGCATTAGCGCAACTCCTTGTGTACGTGGAGCAGTTTTTTCCTCATCGCCAGAGTTTGACAGCTTATCTCCTGAGGCTATTTATTGTTGTCCAGCCTGCGTCTAATGTGTTTCAATGATTCCAAGTACCACTGGTTTGTATCTTTTTGTTTCTGTAGCAATCTGAATGACTTCTTACACGGTCTTCCTCATTGTACGAACATTCTATGTACCTAAATTATTGCTTGCTCTGGTTATTAGAAAGCGAATCAGCCTCATGACTTCCGAAGTAACTTGACTTTCGTGTATGTGCGTTTTAAAGACACAAGGTATTGACGGCCTGAGATTCTAGCGTCCTAGTTAATGAAGCTTGTTGTCCCACTCGGCACAAGGTTCGGACACTGAAAAGTGCCAACATGTAGTTAAGAACGTGGAACAGCTGCTTAAGGTCGGTCATGCACAAGAATATTTTCTGTTCCGCTCCTCGTCCCGTTTTCTTTATTCCCCTTTTTTCAGAACCTTATTCCAATCCTCATATATTAGTCTGGATATTTGCCGTAGACTTGGTTACCCTACCCAGGAACATGTGAAATCATTAGCTGATGAATATCAACCAGACCTTTGTACATTTACCGCATCAATTCTTGTTATATGCAAACCTGTCTCTACCATGAATCCTTTCGCAGTCATTAAGATGATAGTCGTAATGCAACCTTCGTGACTCGCGCCAATTATTCGCATTGTACATTCCATCTATAGGAATCCAATGAATCTCGTGAAATGTTTCACTAACTGTATACCGTTTTAAAAGAAATATGTTGCTAATCTTAACATTTCGATCTTGCCTGTAAATTGGCATGTCTTGTTACGTCCAGTTTTTTGCTCGTCGATCTTACGAAGCACTGTTGTCGTCTATTGGTAATTCAAGGTCCCAAATTTCTATACCAAGAACGAAACTCCAAAGTAGATACCAAAGTTTATTCCAAATCACAAATTCCACCAAAATAATTTATTACAAATAGACGACCAATGTCGTTCTAACAACAATAATTATAATAATTACAGTTACCTTCTAATTTATTATCTCTTGGAGCAAAAAACTGTAACGAACAACAAAGAGAAACGGGAGTCCAATATGTCCGCAAATAATAATTCAAACAAGTTCATAAGTTAAGTAAAACAAATGTACCCAAAAACAGTGAAATTAATGATATTTATACATGAAGGTTTTGATCAGCAAAATGTCTTCGTTTCTCCCGTAACATGTCTCTCGTAACATGTTTGTTATTTGAGAATAACTTATTATTATTATTACAATATTTTTATGGGAAGTTTTCAAAGTGTTAGCTCCACCCATCCAAATCCCTCCAGTTCAAGGTGACGTATGAAATAATGGGCACACATAATTCGTTTGAATTTCTATCACAGGAAAGTTTAGAAATTCACCACAAAGATATAACTCTCATAAATTAGCTGATTATTAGCAATCAGAATGGTTTTCAACAACGATTAGATTTCTTAGTTCGTCCTTTTGTGGTACAATATACAAATGATACGTAAATTCATCACAAACCAGGAAAAGTCCCATAGACTTGCGTGATAAAATTAGTAATATTATTTGCTTACATTTAGTGAACCACTCCTAGTGTCTAGATTAGTAAGAAATTAGTTTGCCTAAATGCCTGATTAGGACATGATCGTCTGCCGTATTTCAGATGGTGTAGTAATAAATAGTATGTCTCCAAAATGTGACAGGACAGCATTTATTATAACGAAGTAACTCTAATTGTAAACGGTAACTCGTCAACTGTGCGTGGAGAATTTGAAGCCAGCAGTATCGAATTATGTCTTAATATCGTAATGAGTTGAAATAAATGGTAACGAGTCGTGTAAAATGGACCGTTATTATCATAATTGTTTACCTACAGGATTCATTCAGCATGAACTTGAAAATATTCTGATAGTAGACGATATGCATCTGACTGTTACTCAAATCCTCATCAAAACTGACAAATAGGATTGCAAATAGAGATTTAGTATATTTTTTGACTGACAAGTTCTATGGTCCAGTAAGGAAAGTCGACCGAAGCAGCGCTGCAACTACCACCCCCTTTTTGGTTTGATCAGATACACTTACCCGGAGATTTCAAAACCCCATATCTAAATCTCAGGTAAGCAGGGTATAACTCTCGCAGGTTGGTTCCAAAGACAACTTGCTGCAGCCTTCAAAAGTTCCGAACTGACTGAGCATGTGTGTAGTGCCACCAGATGGATTAAGGATAGAAAACCCTCAAAGGTTGTTTTTTGTTGACAAATGATCAGTTCCTAGTCGAGGATGCTCATATCCATACACCAGTAGGAAGTAATGACCGTGGCGCAGTCATGTTCAATATGGTCATAAAAGAAATGCTCAGGAGGGCAAATTACACTTGCATGAGAGCATCTTCTACACTCCACATGGGTACAGGAATTGTGTGGATTAATAGATGTTGGTCACCGGCAAACAGTAAGAGATATCATCCATAATGCAGTCCTGAACAATGCACCTCAGAAAGATCACTCATCGGCACAGAGAACAACTTGGGTTAAGCGAAGCAATGAACGCTTGCTACAAGTGTAAAAGAGAGCCTGGCACAAGCTGTAGATCTCTCTGAAGGATTTTGACCGTAAATCTTACTTTAAATTGGGAAGCAGATTCAATGCTTAGGTTCGAAGCGATAGGAGACACTTTCAGAAGAGGCTAGCATCCAAAAAAACAGAGAAACTAAAAAACACCTACAAACCCGAGTGCTTGCTCTCTCAAAGGTCCAAGGAAGGTCACCAGGATGCGTCAAAATCATCTCAATAACCCAGGAACTGTGTGAGGAAGACCTCAGTTAACCGATATGTGACCTGTTCAGACATTTACTAGAGTCACACCAACTCCCAGACGAGTGGAAACAAGCTGCTCTCCCTCCAAACTTCAAAGGAGAAGATAGGAACGATCCGGTTCGTTACAAACCGGTCGCATTCTACCAATACTGTTGAAGGTAATGGAAGTACTGGTGGATGAGCAAATGAGAGAGTACATGGATAAGTTTGACGTCCTCCATGAAGCTCAACATGGGTTTCGGAAAGGTAGGTCGTTCGCCTCCAATCTCCTGATAGCATTGGACAGTTGGACAACCTATTGAGACCGGAAAATGTCAGTTCACTTAATAATGTGGTGGTGTTTCGTTCTCTGAGCTCATATAGTATTTCTTGACTTTACACAAGCATTCGTCAGGCCGCGAAGTTGAGCTTCACTGACCCACTCCTATCTTGGCTCAGAAACTATTATGAGAACAGAAAATTTCCTATTATGATTAAAGGAGTGCATGCAATCTGGCGAGTCTCGACATTTAGAGTTTCACAGGAGATCATTCTAGGTTCGCTCCTCTCACTGACGTTCAGTAATGATCTTTTAAACAAAATAAGCCCTGCAGCACTAATATATGCAGAAGGCACACAGATCTGGATATCTATAAGAAGCGAAGAGGATTCAACTGAGCTTCAGAAGGACCTTACATCAATCGAGGAACGGGCATTGAAAAACGAGTTAAAACTTAACCAGTCGGAACCTTAAGTTATGAACATTTGCTTCATGCAATCACCACAGAACTGTTCTTAACTCTTCTCAGAACATAAGCACGGACACACATTGAAGTTCACAAAGTCGTCACACCGCTGTTCTGAAAAGATATATATTGAGAACAGAGACCAGCAACTAAATGGGTGACGCGGTGGAAGAAAAAACTTCACGGTGAAAAACTCCAACAATCGGGATCAATATCGCTGACTTATAGGATAATAAGAGGGAATCTGATAATGCCATATAACATATTAAGTACTCTGAATTATCCAAGCGTGAGCATCTTACCGAAGCATCACCACCACGCCCCTCAAGGTAACCGTCAAGACATTGCACACCGAAGAGCAAATACACAGGTTTGTGCACACTTTCTCTTTTCACAACTTCTGTGAGACAAGCGCTCATAAAATTGATAAAGAATTGCCAACCGCCCAAAATTATTGCATTCAAATGAGTAGACATTACAAAATACTTTGAACCGTACCCAGAGAACAAGAAGCTAGCACAAAGAAATGAATTGATTTTGTTATCTCGTGAAAAAGATATTGCAACTAACTGATCTCAGGTCTGGTAATGTGATAGCTGCTGGTATCCAGAAACCCCACTGCCCTGAAACAAACGCTTTCATTCAAATCCCGAGACATACAAACTCATAACCAACTGCCAACTGACTAGAATTAGGCAGTCGAGTGGCTAGGCCTCCATTCATTGGACAATACCGAACACCTGGAACCGCACTGAAAGAACAAGAATCGAGCGCAAAGAAATCAATTGGTTTACACTAGCTCGTGAAAAAGATATTGGATATATTGGATATTGGGCTGCGTAACTCATTCGAAATCTTACTCTACCAACTTCTAGTTCCGATTATCAGTTTTTCTTGGTCGTCTGTTCCTCGTCGATTATTTTCTACATTTAAAGCAAGTGAATTGTATGTATTTAGTGAGTAGTCGACTCAGTTTTTATCTCGTTCTTCCCTCTTCTAGATAACGTCACACTAGGTACCTTCAGGCTAGGCTCAAACTTACCAAAGGTTGAAGTTAAAACTGCCTGTAGTTTTTCTGAACTTTTTGTTGATGCTACTCTGAATATTAGTACTAATTCTTCACACTAATCTATAACCCTGTTTGAAAAGCAGGTAAGTTTTCTCAAAGTCACCGTGGTGTCGTTCAAAGGTTATCTAACAATTATAATCTTACCACATTTCATTTTTCTGTCGCTTCGTGTCGAAAAATTCGCAGATTTGTCACATTTTCAGTCCTAAAAAAGCGTCAGACAATATTACGTTGCCATATTTCTTTAAACAACTGCCAACCTGAATGGTTTACGGTAGTGTTCGATAACACTAAACCATCGACCTGCCAAAACATTATTGGATGGTTATTATTCTTGATTACTGATTACATCACCGGGTTCCTTTTTGTGACACTTTTTTACTTGTCTTGCGTTGCAATGCTGTATAATTTAACGAGTCTTTTTACCTTGTTAGTCTGATAAGACCATTTACATCAATTCACCGAAGGATTATAAATGGAAAACGCACCTTGTATGGTGCTATAAAACCTGCACCTCCAAAGTGCTCTTTATGATGAAGTTCCTAGCAGTGTGAAGTGGCTGGAAACTTAAAATTTCATGATGCAATATAAGATATAGCGCATGAAAGTTTCTAATAAATCATCCATTTACTGCCTAATCGTGACCATTAAATTGTAAGTTAATAGTCAAATGAATTTTCTTAAAACTAGAATTTTGTCCCTAAAATCTTTCTGAAGGTATGCATTCATTTTTCTCAGTTCCTCTTCGGATGACAACGAAAATGCAAACTTAACAGTCCAATCGTAAGTTGACTTGGATGATCAGATCATTCAGAATACACTGCGACATTGGCTGGATAGTTTTAGAGCTAAAGATATGTGCTGAAGAATAACATGTAGTTTTGTGAATCTTTAAACAATAACTTCAATCGCGAACGCAACTTATTCAGCCGTTGAAGCACTGCTCACAAACTTTGACGTTGATGGCAACGTTTCTACGTGTATAAAACAACGCATTTGTATTGGTTTTTAAGTAAAGTAGACGATTTGATGTTAATTTTGGAGGAAAATTGCACTATTTAGCCTAGGCTGGGGGTAAAAGGTGACTGTTTAATGGATTGTCTCTTATCATCACATCTTTCCTTAGGGATTTTGTAAGCAGTTTCCCCAAAGTTCGTCTTTATTTCCCCTTTCTTGTTTGCCTGAGTATATGCGTGTGTTCGCATAAAGCTATTTGGTTGTGGGGAAATCCTGGAGAAACTTGATGCATTCATATACAGAAAAAACATTCTCAGTCACTTGATATTTTCTGTCTTGACAGAATACATTCGAATGTTTGTGCAAAAATTACTTACCTATTCATGAATAAACCAGCGTTTGAATAAAAGGCCGTAAACATACCTGAGCAGATTATACTATGTATAAATAAAGCCGATAACACCTAAAAAAACAGTGATTAATTGATTGACGCATACACCAAATTCACCACAAATGTAAGGGAGTGCAAAGTTTTCGCTTATTTCAGTTCATAATACATATTTGATCAGTGTAAAGTCTATGCTGCGAAATTTGTACGGATACTCTAAGCTTATTTCTACGAATATGTAATTTCCGAGGATTAATGTTACCAAATATATCTAAACCAATATGTTTGAACTTACAACTGTCGATATTAGGTTGATCGACTTTGTCTTTGGTAGTCAACAAAGAAAGTTCTACTCTAAGTACGTCTAAATTCTTTACCTTGACATGGTGAGGTCAAATGAGTGATGCTACTCGGATCCTGTATGCGCGTTTCCGAGACGCAGCACACATCGATGGAATGAGATTCTAAAGTCCTAGCTAACGATGCCTGTTGCCCTATTTGACACAATGTCCGTACATTGAATGCTCCAACATGTAGTTTGGAACGGCGTTTAAGGAGACCAGGAACGATGTTTCGCGAACTCGCATCGTTTGCATTAGTTGTGCACTGTGATAAATGAATGTGAGAAGAGTTAGTCGTGGAGATAAGAGAGGTATTAGGGGGTGTAGGAAGGATTTGATTTTAAACAATTTGGTCTCGTGTGCTGTTGCGGGTATGAGGTCGGTTATCGCTTCCCGGCTGCCCACACCGTGGAAGGTTGTTTCTTGAGGGACCTGAAAAGGAAGGTAGATTAGTGTTGGTCTCGGAGAACTGGTTGCGTGACCGCAGAGTCCAAGGGACAACTGCTTGAGGCCGGTCACGCACGGCCTTTTTATGAAAGGTATTTTGAGGATTAGCTCCGTTCTTAAAGGCCCTTAGTGGGCACCCTTACCCAAGGAGACGGAAATCCGTGAGGTAGGGGAGGTGTGACATTTTTAGGGTCGACATTTTCTAACCATTCCTTCCTTGTGAGAAGGCAGCATCGCTGCAGATTCTGGTTGTCCGAAGGAAACACCTTACTGCTGTCACACCCCTCTGCAGTCAGCAGTACGACTTCGCCCTCAGACCTCGGGTAGCTGCTTTTAGTCTGATCGTTCTCCAATCGACCTGCCTGACATGGTAGGACCTGCAGGAACATATGTTCCAGCCAGTATAGCTCGGTTGGGTCATGACGATAGGCAAGCCCAACTACCATGACATGGCTCAAAATCGTTTGCAATGGCGCAGGTGCATCCACTCTTTGAGCCCTCTCAAATTCTAATCTTCTGAATTCGTCAGCACCTCTACCTTTGTCTTTCTAACCTTATCTCACTGAATTATACTTCTTGAATAATATTTTCGAACCCTAGTCTTCTTCATTACCATTAATACCTCTACTATCTTTATCACTATGGGATTTGATTTGACATTTGCGTCTCTGTGCTCATGTGGTATGGCAACATGAACTTATGTACATACGTACGAAGTTCTACGTTGCAACTGACTGACTGACGTCTAAATTCTGATTAAAACACGGATGAATCACATTTACTCACTAGAAACAAGTTACATGTGTTAAGTTGTTTTATTGCATGTGTAAATTACAATATCTACTTATGAAAATCCAGTAATACCTATGATAAAACCTTTGGTAGGCTTGATCATAACATTGAGATCTATTAACCCGATATAAGATATTCAATGGTATCACTGCTAACAATCAAATCATCAACTAAACCAATGATCAACCTTGAAATGTTTAGATGCGTGAAATGAGTGTATTTTGACGTGAATAATAATGTATTATATAACAAAATGTGACCAAGTTTCTAGTCATCATTGTAAATCATCTTTGTGTATGATTTCAATAGTGGAATTTTCAATAATCCAAAAGCATATTTTCCAATGAATATGATATTATAATAAGCTGATGGTGCATTTCTAATGCCGTTCTGATTTCTAACAAAATAGCTAGACGTATTATGTTTTACACATTTTTTGAAACCATGAATCGATCAATGTTAGACCACCATTCGAAACCTGGAAGCACTGGATGACCGTTTCGTCCTGTTATGGGACTCCTAAGCAGTGCGCATCCACGACTCCTGCACCCCGCTGGACTCGAACCCAGGGCCTTCGTTATTGTGCGCGAACGCCTAACCAGCGGACCATTGAGCCGGTATCTAACGGTGTTAATGTCTAACTTGATCATATTCACGGAGTTGCGCAACCTCATACACAGTCTTCGGTAGTTACTGTCTACACCCGAACAGGTTGAACTTCACTGGTCACGACTTCCTACTAGAACTCGGAGAAGACTCCTTACGAAGCTAGTCACTAGTGAGCACAGGTAATTTGCATTAGGGGGTTGTGAAGATTGTTAAGTTACACATTTTTGAAACCATGAATCGATCAATGTTAGACCACCACCATTAGAAACCTGGAAGCACTGAGGAGTCCCATACCAGGACGAAACAGCCGTCCAGTGCTTCCAGGTTTCTAATGGTGGTCTAACAATGGTCGATTCATGGTTTCAAAAATGTGTAACTTAACAATCTCCAGAACCACGTAATGCGTATTATGATTTGTTATTGTCATAATAGAAATCTGTTCAACTAAAAATATACTCTGCTAGTTTCAAATAGACCAGGTACATGAAAACAATACCATTGATGTGTTTGTTGCATGAAATATGAATAAAAAGCAAATAAAAAAAGGTTTTTGTAATTATCAATGAATACAAAGATCACTCATGTAAATTAGTGGTGATTATTATTATTATTATCATTACAAACTATTGATTAACGTTAAATTTTAGTTGTTTATTATCTTCATCTTGATAATTTTCCATTTTTGGGGTGTGATCCCTCCCTCGAAATGCGAAATATTGCTTCAGCATTGACTTGCGTTGGCACCTGAACTAGTGATAGGAAGTGAAGTAGTTGAGCGAACTGACCGAATCATTTATCTCGTGAGTCTCATCAGTACTAATGGTCTGGTAACTGACAGAATCTCAGCACGGATACAAAAGGCTCGGTTGGCTTTTGCCAACTTGCGTCATTTATGGAATAGGCTAGATATCCGTTTGTTAATTAAAAGGCTAGTCTACTGCGCAGCATTTCGCTACGTTGTACTATATGGCTGCGAAACATGGCCAGTGAGAGTAGTGGACATACGTAGGTTATTGGTTTTCGATCATAGGTGTCTCCGAAGCATAGCTCGTGTATTCTGGGACAACCGAGTAAGCAATGCTATCATTAGGAAACGAGTACTAGGTAAGGATGGCAGATCAATAGATGAAGTGGTGAATCTTCATCACTTGAGGTGGCTGGGACATGTGTTACTAATTCTTAACTACTGACTGCCTCGTCGAGCTATGTTTTGCGATGTAGGAATAGGTTGGACGAAAGCTAGGGGCGGCCAAACCGAAACATGGCAGAAATCCATGAAGTCACTGACAGGTGGACTGAGCCATGTTGGTAGGTGTAGACTACCTGGTTGGGGCCCGTGAGATGTAGTAATCGATAGTTAGAGACCTTGATTGACGGCTCAAAACCGTTTGCAATGGTGTAGATGCATCCATTCTTTGTATTCGCTCAAATTCTAATCTTCTGAATTCCCCCTGACCGTTTTTTCTTTCTCTTTGTTTTAAATTGATTCTTCTGGGATATACTTCTCGAATGACATCTTCGATCACTAATCTTCTTCATCACTATTAATGCTTCTACAACCTCTACTATTATGGGATTTGAATTGACCATTAGATCTCTGTGTGCTAATGTAGTATGACAACTTGAACTGCGATGTAAGTACGTACGTACGTACGTACAAAGTTCTACATTGTAGCAGAATGACTGAATTTTCCATTTTATTCCATGTTTTTTTTTTGCTTCTTCTAAACTATTCACAGTCATAATTATTGTTAAGTTAATAATAATAATAATAATTTATCATTCCTTCTTTCTAGTTTCGTTAATTATTCACCAAAATGGAATCTATACAAAATGCAAATCTATCCAATGTACGAATTTGTTTTCGGCTTAATACCGGTCAACGTATAGAATGGAATGGAAACCCAAATGTATCGGTTTGGTCAGTTCTTGAAGATTTAGCGCTAAACAATCCAGGGTATAATAAATAGTTCACTGATTTGTTCATCTTTTTTTTCTTCTTTCATTTGACGTACAAATTAGTATTTTTAAATAAATATACATTTGCATTATGTGAGGTGGTTGTGAAGATTATTGAGTTGCCTATTGAAATCATGATTCGATCAATGTTAGACTAACCACCATTAGAAGAAACCTGGACGTACTGGACGGCTGTTTCGTCTTGGCATGGGACGCATCAGTGATGCGCATCCTTGACTCCTGTACCCCGAAGCCGAGACAGTTCACCCTTCCCCTTAAAATGTTCTCATACGGGCTATATAACCACTGTTAGAGAGGTCCTATTCACCGCCTTTTCGTGATTTGGGTGGGGGGTTGTTGTTTAACAAAATTGAGAGGACGAAAACTAAATGTCTAGCGGGGGCTTAAACCAAGTTGATCAGTATAGAGAATCAGCTGACGTAAGGGAATAGGGAAACCCTAATTATAAACCACTGGTGCACATGGACTCGAGTACTTCTCAGTGAACAAGTGGTGCATAAACCTACTGTTGATCACCGACTACCATAGGACTACATCTAACGTTACTCCATACTTACTAGCTTGTAGATTAGACCTGTAAGTCAAAGTCTCGGCTAGTGACTCGCTAAGAAAAACCACTTGTTTCAGTTTGAGTATCTACAAAGTATCCTAGTCCAAACAAACACACATTAATTGAATAGCATGGTGTCTCAATATTTTAAGTCCCTATTTATACTGTAGTGAAGGAGAACACAAGTGGGGCCACGGAATTGTATTTAACGAAAATTACAGAGTTACTCAGTAAAATCGGAAAACCATATCGTAAATCGTTCATTTGCAAAAGATCAGTTCATCCTATGGAACTGGACTGTTTCTGTTGCCAAACATCAATCCGTTGTCACTATTCATGTGTTTCATACAAATTCCATTGTTTTCTAACTCTTCCTTTCTTGATCTTCCCCCATCTTCTGCTGCCAGACATTACGTTGACACTCACATCATATATTACTTATAAGTAGCTCGCACCACAATACCACTAATTATGTGTTTGAATGAAATAAAGGTTGTAAACAATTAAGTTATACAAAAATTGACAACCCCTGACCTGGTCAGCTTATCAAGTTGAAAGCACAGAAAAATTCTTTCTAAATTAAAGTGTCCGCATAGAAGATTGATTTTAGTGACATTGTGATTCATTCATGCCTTGTAACTTATTGTCATTATTATTGGTGTAAATTGATGCGAGACACATACTGGTCGTAGATTATAACGTCATTGATTAATTTAAATAAATCCTCAATTTTGGTTATTTCTATGAAATTTACAAAGAGATATGGTGTATTGTATTGTATTGTGTACAGTTATTTGTAAAACAGCATATGATCTTATTAACAGAGATGAGATGGTGGCTAGCGGGGAAATCCAAGAAGCACCTATCGTCCTATTTTGGATTCATCTATAGCTGGATGTACATGCATCTCATAGGGTCGATGTTTATTCCGGGACTCGAACCTAGTACCGTTCACTTCAAACACTGTCGCATTACTCATTTAGCTGCTAGTCGGCCACTGGCTTGTGCATTGGCTATTTGAATCCTCTGTTTATTAATGTTCAGTCTGTGTGTGTGTGGATTGTCTCGATATTACAAGCATGATTAGCAGAGGTAGATAATAGCTCTAGTAGTGGAATACAGAACACGCGTTTCATCCCTAATGGGGACTCGTTATCTGGACGTAACTGTTCGCATGTATTTAGCACTAGAAATTTGTAGTCGACCACTTCAAGCATGATTAGCAGAGGTAGACAATAGCTAGTAGTGGAATACAGAACACGTGTTTCATCCCTAATGGGGACTTGTCATCTGGACGTAACTTTGCATGTATTTAGCACTAGAAATTTGTAATCGATCACTTCCTGTTTGTTCCTGTTGTTGTTATTGTTGAAAATCATTCATTCATTGTAATTTTTTTTTGTAGAATTGCAGACTTATTATCCATTGAGCATGATTCATCTTCCGATGAGAATTGTTTAGCTGTGGTCTTTTTTCAAACTAAGGTAGGTATTTTATGTACTTGTTTTTTTTTTTAGAAAAAAATCTATTTAACTTGGACTTCTTTCAAGAACTAAGTAACTCATAGTGATTTAATATACTCATAGCACCGGTTTACATTTCAGCCGTAATATGAGTGTACTTTGTGTACTAGAGGAGCATGTACGATTAATCAATCAATAGTAACGTAGGACTTCGTACGTACGTACGTACATCAGTTCATGTTGCCATACCACATTAGCACACAGAGATATAATTGTCAATTCAAATCCAATAGTAGTCGAGGTAGTAAAGGTATTAGCAGTAGTCGGAAAGGTTAGGAGCATGTACAGTAGAAGAACTAGTAGCGTGAACAGGAGGAGAAGAGATGAAGCAACTACCCACCAAAAACAATCTAAAAAAGGAAGGATAGTGTGAAAGTTCTAAATTTTTACAAACAAAAATTTTTTATATTAAAAAATGAAGCATTTTTACAACCAATAATCTCCCATCATTGTATTAAATAATCTTCCACAAAATACTTCGGATCCGTTGGTCAGACACCATTAGCAACGAACTACTGTGGGAGAGAACATACCGGATTCCAGTGGAGGAAGAAATCAGAGAGTGTTAAGTTCGTCACTAGGTACGGTTGAAGCTATTACGAGTTCACCTTAGTCGATAAATGCGAACGAGACAATGAACCAGCGTCCATGTAGGCTACCTTGAATCCCCAGGCTGAAGAAAAAAGGCTTTGTAAGCGTAGAAAGTATATTCTACAAACCAACCCAGCAATCACAGTACAATCAAGCATACAACTCTCGTTTATTTAAACATCATAGAAACGTCCTTGAGACGGCTAAGAAAATAGCACACTAAAATACACAGCAGCCAATCACAGCCATGGATTTTCCTGGTAGGAATTGAAATCTCAAGATCAACTGATCAGCCCATGCTGGCAAACGTGAAATCCAAAATAAGGCATTTAACTGGAAACGGAAGCCCAGGAAAAAGTAGGTTGGAGGTTACTGGTCGGCGGCCTATGCTCCACTGGGGGGGGGGGAGTAACAGGCCTAAATAAGTAAGTAAAATTAAAACGTATGTGTAAAATAAGCTTGCTAGTACGTGTTCATAATCGGTCTGTTGGACGCAGTGTTCTCTCTCATAATGAAATTATGAAAGAGGATAGTTAGTTTTGAAGGTTCTCATCTAAATGGTACCTGACATTTAGTAGTGCTGTGGTGCGAACTACTTATAAGTAGTATATGACGTGAGCGTCAACGTAATGTCTGGCAGCAGAAGAGGATGGGGGCAAGATCAAGAAAGGAAGAGTTAGAAAACAATGGAATTTGTATGAAACGCATGATTAGTGACAGTGTATCGATGTTTTGCAACAGGAACAGACAGTCGAGTTCCATAGGATGAACTGTTATTTTGCAAATGAACGATTTACGATATGGTTTCCCGATTTTACTGAGTAACTCTGTAATTTTCGTTAAATACAATTCGGTTGCCCCACCTGTGTTCTCATTCACTACAGTGCTATTTATTTCTATCTTAATTATTTAGATTGTAGGCGAGACCAGTTTACGTAACACAACATTGTCTGATTTGGGTATCAGTCATAATAGTTCAGCCTTATTACAATTAACTAATTTACCACGTTCCTCAATGACAAATCCTATTCAACGCCGCTGTGACTATCCTAAATCATCGGCATTAAGTAAGAGCAGAACTAATAAAGGTATGAAACAATTTTCTCAGAGTTAAAAATAATAATGTCAAATAGGTCAAGAAATAGCAACACATCAAATTGATGACGTTAGTGAGTTTCATCTTATCATGTATGCGTTTATAAAGATATTCTCTAGATCCCCAACAACCTATTCATTCATTGAAGAATATCGGAGATGTTGGACAGCAGCAGGCGCCGAGTATTTCGCATTACCACCCGCCTGATCATCATTATCCAAGTAGCAGTAGTAGTAGTAGTGTACGAGAAACAAGTAATTACTTGATTATAAAATATGTATTGTATTTTGAGTTGTATGTACATTTATACAAATTTGATTTTGGCCAATTTGGTCTCTCATGTTGTTACGGATGATAATAATCGATGGTTAGAGACCTTGAATGACATGGCTCAAAATCGTTTGCAATGGCGCCAGTGCATTCATTCTCTGTGTTCTCTCAAATCCTAATCTTCTGGATTCTTCAGCCCCTGGAGTTTTGACTTTCCAAACTTTTCTCACTGAATCATACTTCTTGAATAATATCTTCTAATCCTAACCTCTCCGATTACTTCTAATACTTTTACAACCTCTTCTACTATTGGATTTGAATTGACAATTACAACTCTGTGGCTGATGTGGTATGGCAACATGAACTGATGTACATACGTATGAAGTTCTACATTGCATCTGACTGACTGACATTTATACAAATGACATGTTACTATCCTTCCCTTAAATCATTGAACTGAAGCTACACATATTTACATGTAGGCTGACTATTGTTTATCAGTAGTAATGTTAGTACCATTAAATCTATCTAAGACTTATTTTGTACATGCTAAATGTATGAAACAGGGATACTATGCCCCTACTACTACTACTCAGGTCTCATATAATCGGAAAATCAAAATTTCGGTATAGCGAAGAAAAAATGCTCATTGCCCAACATGAAGACAAAGGGTAATAATATAAGAGTGTTTGGAGCCCATTTACATCAAGTTGGACTGCATCTCTTGCTATCCTATGCCATACTATGTGTATACCATACGCTGTACTGCTCTACATATGGAGCTCAAGGTTTCGCATGATGAACATACTGGATGGCTTGGCATTACTTTGGTCAAGTTTTGCTAACATCCATATACAAAATTGGTTAGCAGGGTGACCGATTTGATTGATACTGATGGTGGTTGTTTTGCAACATTCCTGAGGTCGATTGTCATTTGGGGTTGCGTTGCATATCACCATTTTTAATAATAATAGTGAGTTTGACAGTCATGTGAAAGCGGGATGGATCGAAATGGCCTGTTCACGCGGTGCATATTGGTTGACGCGATCATGGATCGGAAATATATACACCAGTGTGTGTATATAAATGGTGTGAATGGTCCACCAGGGTATCAGGTACCTGTGTGTTGGTTGCACCACAGGATTGGGCCGAACTTTTCACGTTGAAATGTTAACACGTTGGGCAGTCTCTTTGGTTCTCCTCTGAAAACCAGTGAGGATGAGTTGAAATTTAACTCGTCTACTTATATTTTTTTACTGTTAATCAATCCTAATACGATACACAAAAGGGGTTTGTTTTTGCTGTGTGAGGTATTTAAATGTTTATCAATGTGATCCGATTTATGTTTTGGGTGGTAATGCGACTACTGTACAGTGAATACATACTTTGAATAGTGTCAGTCAGTCAGTCAGTTACAACGTAGAATATTATCCAAGAGAATATTAGACAGACAGATAGACCGATACAACACGGAACTTCTTACATAAGTTTATCAGTTCAGGTTGCCATACCACCTCAGCACAGAGACGTAACTGTCAGTTCAAATCAAAGAGTGATAGCGATATTAAAAGTATTAGCAGCAATGGAGAAGATTAGGGAGCGAAGACATGATTCAAAAAGTGTGATTCAGTGAGAAAAATTTAGAAGGAGAAAGATAGAGATGATGAGGAATTCAGAAGGTTAGAATTAAAAACCACACAAAGAGTGGATGCACCTGCGCCATTGCAAACGATTCTGAGCCATGTCGTTCAACGTCTCTAACCATTGGTGACTTTCGTCTCGCGGACTCCAACCAGGTAGCCTACATCTACCAACATAACTCAGACCACTTGTCAGTGACTTCATGGATTTGTGCTGTGTTTTGTCTGGCCGTCCCTAACTTTCTTCCAACCTACTCCTACACCACAAAACATAGCTCATCGTGGCAGTCGGTGGTTAGCCATACGTAACACATGTCCATACCACCTCAACTGATGAAGTTTCATTACTTCATCTATTGATCTGTCATCCCTACCTAGAACTCGTTTCTTAACGATAGCATTGCTTACTCGGTTGTCCCAGGATCCACGAGCAATACTTTGGAGACACCTATGATAGAAAACCAGTAACCTACGAATATCCTCTACTCTTAACGGCCATTTCGCATCCGTATAGTAGTACAGAGTGAACCGCTGCGCAGTACACTCGTCCTTTGGTTAACAGGCGGATATCTCGCTCACGCCATAGGTGACGCAGGTTGGCAAAAGCCGATCGAGCCTTCTGTATCCGAGCTGAGATTTCATCGGTCACCAGGCCATCAGCACTGATGAGACTCCCCAGATAAGTGAAGCGGTCTACACGCTCGACTACTTCACTTCCTATCACTAGTTCAGGTGCCGATGCAACCCAATCTTGAGGCAACATTTTGCAGTTCGACGGGGAAAACCACATCCCTAATTTGCCTGCATTGTTGCTTAGGGTAGTCAGAAGACTGTATTTTGTCAGCGTCTTCACCAGGTAGAGTTATGTCATCTGCATATTTTAAGTCAACCAGTGAATCTTCTGGTAGAAGGTCCACTCCAGAAAAGTCAGACAAAGATAATGTTAGACCTAGAAGTAGGTCTATGACAAAATTAAACAAGTGTGGAGAAAGTGGACATCCACTTGAAGTAGCTTATGCCGATGACAGTTCGCCATAAGCTCCAGTGTCATCAAGCATGTAATGGTAGTAGTAGCAGTTGTAGTGGTCTTAAATTGTACCAATACAATAACAGCACATTTGAGCTAATCTATTCATGTTTTTCGTTTATTACATGTTTCAAACCTTTTTTGTTAGTTTGATTATACAATCAACATGTCTTTCGCATTTATCCTAATATCTCCTTGCTTATCTTCAGATCTTCTACATTTCTATTGTCGCAGCATATACCTACTTGAATCTATGGGTTTTTTTTCTGTAGAAGTCTATACTCGTTATACCTGGTTATTTGTCTTTATCTGACTGTTAACTCCTAAGTAAATGTGGAGCTGATTGATGGGCGAGTCAAACAGAGAATGTAAGAGGAGCCAACTAATTACTTACGTACATACTTAGGCCTGTTACCTCTAATCGAGCGAATTATTTTCCTGGTTAGTGTTTTTTTTTAACGAGCTGGATTTCTGCGCAATGGAGTCGCTAATTCCCCGCCATGCCCAACCCTTTTCCTTTATCTGGGCTTGGGACTGGCAGTCACTCTAGAAGCGCTCCAGGCGGAGTTAGCCTTCCCGACCGTAGCTACTACCTTGACGTGGTGCTTGTCGGGCTTGCCTATCGTGATGACCCAACCGAGCTATACTGGCTGGAACATATGTTCCTGTAGGTCCTACCATGCCAGGCTGGTCGATTGGAGAACGATGAGACTAAAAGCAGCTACCCAAGGTCTGAGGGCGAAGTCGTACTCGTGCTGACTGTAGACGGGTGTGATAGCAATAAGGTGTTTCCCT
This sequence comes from Schistosoma turkestanicum, assembly GCA_944470395.2. NCBI lineage: Eukaryota > Metazoa > Platyhelminthes > Trematoda > Strigeidida > Schistosomatidae > Schistosoma > Schistosoma turkestanicum. Next base: position 6,351,271 of record OX103975.1, read on the forward strand.
CGGACAACCAGCATCTGCAGCGATGCTGCCTTCTCACAAAGAAGGAAGGGTTAGAAAAGGTCGGCCCTAAAAATGTCACACCTCCCCTACCTCACGGATTTCCTTCTCCGGTGGTAAGGGTGCCCTTTAAGGGCTTTTAAGAACGGAGCTAATCCTCAAAAAACATTTCATCAAAAGGCCGTGCGTGACAGGCCTCAAGCAGTTGTCCCTTGGACTCTGCGGTCACGCACCCAGGTCTCTAAGACCAACACTAATCTATTTTCCTTTTCAGGTTCCTCAAGAAACCACCTTCCACGTTGTGGGCAGCCGGGAAGTGACAACCGCCCTCATACCCGTAACAGCACACGAGACCGAATTGGTCGAAATCAAATCCTTCCTACACCCACATATACCTCTCTTCTCTCCACAACGAACTCTACTCACAGTCCCTTATCTGTACCGCTGTACCGCTAATGCAAACAATGCGAGTTCACGAAATGTCATTCCTGGTCTCTTGACTACTGGAGTTAGTCAACTGGTTAAGCTTGTTTTTGTTTTTACCATAGACTTTAGAACTCATCTAAATTAATAAGACATGAAATACAAAACCACAATGCCATTATAAGTAAGTAAGAAATCTTCATTTGTTAAATTATGATGTAAAGCTAGAAGACGACCAGTGTAGCAGCAGCCTCTGCAGCAGTAGGTCTCAACATACATAAAGGAAAAAGCAAAATTCTCCGATACAACACAACATGCACCAATCAAATCACTCTTGATGGGGATGCCTTGGAGGACGTTAACACCTTTACATATCTGGGCAGCATCATCGACAATCTAGGTGGATCCGATGCAAATGTGAAGGCGCGGATTGGCAAAGCAAGGGCTGCATTTCTACAGTTGAAAAATATCTGGAAATCCAAACAACTTTCAACCAAAACCAAATTCAGGATTTTCAATACAAATGTGAAGACAGTTCTACTACTGTATGGAGCGGAAACTTGGAGAACTAGCAAAGTCATCATCCAGAGGATACAAGTGTTTATTAACAGCTGTCTACGCAAAATACTTCGGATTCGTTGACCAGACACCATCAGCAACAACGAACTGTGGGAGAGAACAAACCAGATTCCAATGGATGAGGAAATCAGGAAGGAGCGGTGGAAGTGGATAGGACACACATTGCGGAAAGCACCTAACTGCGTCACGAGACAAGCCCTCACATGGAACCCTCAAGGCAAAAGGAAAAGAGGAAGGCTAAGGAACAACACATTACGCCGACAAATAGAGAAAGATATGAGAGGAATGAACAAACATTGGACAGAACTGGATAGGGAAGCCCAGGACAGAGTTGGTTGGAGAAAACTGGTGGGCGGCCTATGCTCCATTGGGCTGTGTAACAGGCGTAAGTAAGTCAGTAAAGTAATCAATTATAACTTATAAATTCTAAAAGACGACGTATCCATAATCAATGACTGAAATGAAAGTATACAATTAATGCAACATTAAAATACTGCCCCCAGCCAAACCTAATGGTTCTTTCTATCTTAACCAGAGTTTGAAACAGCCACAAAAAAAGAAATTTCTCTCATATTCAACTCTACACTTCATAACTTTCCTTAATCCAAAACTTACATATAACGACCAACTAGGCCAATCTTCTCTTGGTTGTCTGCATTAGCTCACTGGGAGATTCATTCCCGCTACCTAAGGAGCACTATATGCAAGTGCAAGTCTCTGTGTTTACCTCCCAGATAATCGATTATTATTATCATTATTGAACTATTGAATTGACATACTAATTGATATGTTCGGCACTTAGGATGCTTGATGCTATTACGAGTTTACCTTAGTCGATAAACGCGAACGATACTTTTACCAGCTTCCAGGAAGGCTACCCTGAATCCCAGAATCGAAATCGAAGACTTTGTAGGCGTAGAAGTATATTCTACAAGCACCCAGCAATCCCAGTACAATCAAGCATACAACTCTCGTTTATTTATACAACATAACAACGTCCTTGAGACAGTTAAGAAAATAGCATACTAAAATACACTGTAGCCAATCACAGCCATTGATTTTCCTGGTAGGAATTGAAATCTCAAGGTCATTTGATCAGCCCCTGCTGGCGAACGTGAAAACCGAAATACGGCATTATCAAGCGAATTTTGGGGATCTAACATCCCCAACACTAATCAGTTTGAATGAATTGTTTAGTTTGAATAATTGTTGTTTTATTGTGGTGTGTGCAACTTTTGCCAGCTCGGTGACGTCCATTGGTTGTGCGGCGTTCACCAGTCTCAATTGTTGGGCAACCTTTGCAGGCACACTTTCAATGAATTGTGACACTAGCAGCTGTGCTTGCTACTTCTCAACCAAATTCGGCAGACCCCGGCGCAGCAATCTTGTCAATTCCACAGCCAGCACAAGTGGGTCGCCATCCACCGTCAGTCTCGCCTCTCGGAACTTCTGCAGCGCGTCCTGCCTATCCGCCGGGCTGTCAAACTCCACCAGCAGCCTTTCCGTCACCACCTGCCAGTCAGCGTCCTCCACACCATCGTACACCTCTCTCGCCCTGCCTCTTAGTAGAGTCCCCAACACCACCACCTCCGCCCTCTGTTCCTTGACGCCTACCAGCTCCGCCACGGCTTCGAATTCCTTCAAGAAGCTCCTTACATCTCCGTCTTCAAACTCCCGAAGCCATGGAATCTTCATCCTGTGTAGAGGCAGCAACACCAATTGAGAAGACTGAGACAGGCGAGGAAGATCGTTTTATGCAAATTTACACTCTAAGTCAGTTAAAAACGAAAATATTACATTGAACACTCTATTTGCACACCATCTTTGAGTCGTGACTTCCAACACTCCATCCTTCTTCTTCCATTCCTGCTGTTGTTGCTTCATTTCCTTCCTGTTGGTACTCCGTTTACTTCTTGCTCCATTTGCTTTCCGTTTTCCTTTTCTGACCGTGCGAATTCTTCTTTCACGTCCCTTCGTATACTACTTATATCGTTCGTATAAGTAGCACACACCACAATGTGTAAAATCTACTATCAAGTTCATGATAGTTCAAATCTCTCATCTACAATAAATACTGTTGACTCAAAATACATTAGATATAGTTCATTGTTTAAAAGTAAACACGTGTTTCGTTACTAGTAACTTGTTTTCTAGCTGGAAGTGTTTTTAATTCATCTAATATATATGTTTTTTAGCATTGACTGATGATGGCACATTCTCAGGTTTTGTTTCACCATTCAGTGTGTTCTCAGATCGTCCAACAACTTCTGCATTTGATAATGTTGGACAAATTACACCTAAACATCCTCCGATTGGACAAAGTCGACAGGTGAGATTTTCATTCTAGGCTTCTCTTCATACAATGATATTTAATTTGAATAATTACTGTTTCTTAACATAAAAAAATCTGTCAAATTTTTGCCAGCGAAAACCTGTTAGATTTATTGGTAGTCACAAACTCATCACTGTCAGACCACTATTGGTACCATGGAAGCTCTAGACGGCGGTTTCGTCCCTGTATGGGACTCACCAACAGTGCGCATCCATGAACTTGAGACCTTCAGTTTCGCGTGTGAATACGTAGCTTCCAGACCACTGAACCGGCATTCAAAAGGTATCATCGTCTAACTTTAATCAATCCTCAATATTACACAACTATCGCCTTCCTTGTCTTCTGTAGGTGACTGCCGACGCGGTGTTAAAGACATTAACTATTCACGAGCAAGACTGAAGCTCCTGGGGTCGGTTTCCGTGTGTATGGGTGCACACTTTTGCTATATATCCCATACTAGGAAAAAATGGCTGTCTGATGATTCACGGTTTCTAATGGTAGTCTGAAATATGAAAAAAAATACTTTTATCAGTTGAAACGTATTTTGTATGAGCAGTTGTTTTTACATTGCACCCAAAATCTCATACACAGCAGGATCTACTTTTTCATTCACTCAATCAGGTTAAATTTAAGTTTAATTTCTTATAGTACTAAAATTATATTCAGTAGTCTAATCAAATATATGCAATTTACATTCATTTGTATGAAGCATGGATTACGGCTTCGTTGAAAAATATTAATTCAGACAATAAGATACAAGAGGATGAGGATGAAACCTTGATTACTATATCAGTAGTATAGTTAGTTCACAAGGGATTTTTTCGTATGTTGTTGCCGATATATCAACTTGTTATTATTATTATTATTATTATTATTGTTTTTTGCATAATTTTAGCCAAAAACTTTAGGTGAAATTCTAGGCATCAATTTAGACTTGTCATCATCATCATCATCATTGTCACCATTTCATCGAAATCAAGCACAATCATCGTCTACTGTACCATTCAATGAATTTAAAGTAAGTTGCCTTTTTAATGCTTTGTTAATTAAAGATTCACATTGTGAAAATTAGAACAACACAACAGATAAGCGAACAATATTGTTGTTTTCGATTAGATCGTCATCAGGCTGCTTTACTCTTTAATATACATGAATATTTTGTATGAAAAAGCTTAAACCAATCAAGGCAATTTGAGTCAATAATCAAAATGAAATGAAAAAGATGACGTCACTACACATATAATAGGCAAAAGTACAAGTCGATAGTAGGAAGTCGGTTCTATGTCTCACTAACAGAGTAAATATGATCCATTCAGTTTAATACTTTGAGTCAGGAGCTGGAATTGATCAACGGCTCACTAACCGAGATTGGTTATCCCATCGCATTCATAAAGAAGTATATGTTTGCCGTAAAAAAAAAAGAAGTCGGTGGTTTCGACTGCCCAAAAGAAGCCTTTGTTTATGAAGTTACAATTCAACGGAGATGTTGCCTGCGATACTCTGCAGGACAGATTAATCAGAGTAATTAATAGAACATTCAACGCTGCCAAACTTGCATTGACATTCTCCAGTCGACCAGCGATGTCTACCCGAACAAACGATAAGTCACCTGAGTTGGCCTCCTCTATGTGCATTTACAAATTCTGCTGCTCCTGCGGTGAAAGCTATATTGCGCGTACTTCCTTGCAACTTACCCAACGAATGAGTGAACATCTCCCAGCACGGTTTACGAAGTGTCAGTCAAAAACAATACGCAGTTCTATCTTAGCACACCTGGTAGATAGTGGTCATATTGTAGATAAATCTAGATTTTTTCGGGTGATCTATCGTATACCTCTATCATTTCCCAACGGAGTTTGATCCCGTCTCTTACACTTTGCAGAAGCCATAGGAATACATCAATTCAGCCCCAATTTATGTGTTCAGAAGAAATTCGTGACACCCGTATCTCTTCCGTGGCCGAATATGACGTAACTAACGATTGACATCATATTTTTTATTTTATTTTTTATTTTTACACATTTGCTTATTACGTGATGGTTTTGATGTTTTTAATGATTATTTGAAGTCTATTCATCCACGTTTGACCACGAATATTGATAAAACTTTAGTTATCATATTTTATAAATTTTCTTACTACTATCACTGTACACCTGTCTTCCTACTATCCACTTGTACTTTTGCCTATTATGTGTGTAGTGACGTAATCTTTTTCATTTCATTATGATTATCACTCAAATTGCCTTGATTAGTTTAACATTTTCATTTAAATATTCATATATATTAGAGTAAAGCAGCCTGATGACGATCTAATCGAAAACAACACAATTGTTCGCTTATATGTGTTATTCTAGCTTTGTTAATCATAATAAAACACGACAATATAATGCCCGAATCCAACGTGATATTGTTGATTATGTAAAGCATCACTGTTTACGTAGCATATACACAGTATTAGGTAATCGAATCGATAAGTTTGCTTAGTATGCTTATCAATTTGAAGTCGTTGAGCGTGTCGACCGCTTTACTTATTATCTTGGGAGTTTCATCAGTCCAAGATGACCTGGTGACGGACGAAATCTTAGCACGGATGCAGAAGGCTCGATTGGCTTTTGCCAACTTGCGTCATTTATGGCGTAGGCGAGATATCCGTCTGATAACCAAAAAGGACGAGTGCGCTGCGCTGCAGTTCGGTCTGTCCAACTAATATGGCTGTGAAACATGTCCAGTAAGAGTTGAGGATATTTGTAGGTTACTAGTTTCGATCAAAAACTCCGCCAGTAGAACCTTAGGGGCTACTGCCGGTCCCAAGCCCGGATAAAGGAGGAGGGTTGGACATGGGGTTGGCGACCCCATTCCGTTGAAATCTCACTTGCCAAAAAAACGCTAACCAGAAAAAATAATTCAAACCATTTTAACTCTGCCCTGGGAGTTGGAAGAAGAATTATGACGTCTCGTGATGAAAGCCGAGTTCCCTCGGAAGTCACGGGGCTGATGCCTCTTCTGACAACCAGAGCAACCATTCTTTTAGGTACATGGAACGTTCGTACATTGTGGGAGACTGGAAGACTATTTCAAGTTGCTGCAGAAATGAAACGATACAACCTCGAGGTGCTTGGAATCAGTGAAACGCATTGGACACAAGTAGGACAACTGAGACTAGCTTCAGGGGAACTGCTGTTATACTCTGGTCATGAAGAGGAAAACGCTTCACATACACAAGGAGTTGCACTGATGCTGTCCAAACATGCACAAAACGCACTGATAGGATGGGAATCTCATGGGCCGAGGATCATTAAAGCATCCTTCAAAACAAAGAAAGAGGACATTACAATGGACGTCATCCAATGTTATGCACCTACCAATGACTACAATGACGACGTTAAAGATCAATTCTACGAAAGGCTGCAGTCAATAGTCGATAAATGTTCACCAAAGGATTTGACGATTCTTATGGGAGACCTGAATGCCAAGGTTGGAATGGACAACACTGGATATGAAGACATCATGGGACGACATGGACTGGGAGAAAGGAACGAAAACGGTGAGAGATTTGCAAACCTATGTTCCTTCAACAAACTGGTCATCGGTGGCACAATATTCCCGCACAAACGCATTCACAAAGCCACATGGATTTCACCGGACCACACTACTCAAAACCAAATTGACCATATCTGTATCAACAAAAAGTTCAGAAGGACCGTGGAGGATGTGAGAACCAAGAGAGGAGCTGATATAGCTTCAGATCACCACTTGCTGATCGCCAAAATGAGATTGAAGCTAAAGAAGCACTGGACAACGGGGCAGACAACATCCCAGAAGTTTAATACAGCCTTTCTTCGGGATACCGTAAAACTCAATGAATTCAAGATAGCCCTCACCAATAGGTTCCAGGCCTTTCAGGATCTACTCAATGGAGAGGAAGCAACATTGGAGAACATTTGGAAAGGGATTAAGGAGGCAATCACTTCAACATGTCAGGAGGTCCTTGGTCGCAAGAAGCACCATCACAAGGAATGGATCTCTGTTGGTACTCTTGAAAAAATTGAAGAAAGGAGGAACAAGAAGGCAGTAATCAATGTCAGCCGAACAAGAACAGAGAAAGTTAAGGCGCAAGCCGAGTATACAGAAGCAAACAGGGAAGTGAAGAAGAGCATCAGAGCTGACAAACGAAAATATGTGGAAGATCTAGCAATGACGGCGGAAAAGGCTGCAAGAGAAGGAAACGTGAGACAATTGTACGAAACAACAAAGAAGCTCGCCGGGAACTATCGTAAACCAGAACGACCAGTGAAAAGCAAGGAAGGGAAAATAATCAGCAACACTGAAGAACAGCGAAATAGGTGGGTGGAGCACTTTAAGGAACTATTGAATCGACCAGCTCCACTCAACCCACCCAACATCGACGCAGCATCCAAGGACCTCCCAATTAATATTGGCGCACCTACGATTGAGGAGATCAGTATAGCTATCAGACAAATGAAGAACGGCAAAGCAGCAGGACCAGACAACATTCCAGCAGAGGCAATGAAAGCAGATGTGGAAGCAACTGCGAAAATATTTCACATTCTCTTCAAGAAGATTTGGGATGAGGAACAAGTACCATCAGATTGGAAAGAAGGATACCTCATCAAAATACCAAAGAAAGGCGATCTCAGCAAGTGTGAAAACTACAGAGGCATCACTCTTCTTTCAATACCAGGCAAAGTCTTCAACAGAGTATTGTTAAACAGAATGAAGGACTTCGTAGACGCCCAACTTCGAGATCAACAGGCCGGATTTCGTAAGGATCGATCATGTACTGACCAAATTGCTACATTACGTATCATTGTGGTACAATCAATTGAATGGAACTCACCACTCTACATCAACTTCATCGACTACGAGAAAGCATTCGATAGCGTGGATAGGAAAACACTATGGAGGCTTCTTCGACACTACGGTGTGCCTGAGAAAATAGTTAACATCATACGGAATTCTTATGATGGATTCAACTGCAAAATCGTGCACGGAGGTCAGCTGACAGACTCTTTTGAGGTGAAGACCGGTGTCAGGCAAGGTTGCTTACTCTCACCCTTTCTCTTTCTCCTGGTCATCGACTGGATTATGAAGACGTCAACATCTGGAGGGAAGCACGGTATCAACTGGACAGTCATCACGCAGCCGGACGATCTGGACTTCGCAGATGACTTGGCTCTTCTATCGCACACTCAACAACAAATGCAAGAGAAGACGACCAGTGTAGCAGCAGCCTCTGCAGCAGTAGGTCTCAACATACATAAAGGAAAAAAGCAAAATTCTCCGATGCAAAACAACATGCACCAACCGAATCACGCTTGATGGAGATACCTTGGAGGACGTTAACACCTTCACATATCTTGGCAGCATCATCGACGAGAAAGGTGGATCGGACGCAGATGTGAGGGCGCGGATTGGCAAAGCGAGGGCTGCATTTCTACAGTTGAAAAATATCTGGAACTCCAAACAACTTTCAACCAAAACCAAAATCAAGATTTTCAATACAAATGTCAAGACAGTTCTACTGTATGGAGCGGAAACATGGAGAACTACCAAAGCCATCATTCAGAAGATACAAGTGTTTATTAACAGCTGTCTACGCAAAATACTTCGGATTCGTTGACCAGACACCATCAGCAACAACGAACTGTGGGAGAGAACAAGTCAGATTCCAGTGGAGGAGGCAATCAGGAAGAAGCGGTGGAAGTGGATAGGACATACACTACGAAAAGCATCCAACTGCGTCACGAGACAAGCCCTCACATGGAACCCTGAAGGCAAAAGGAAAAGAGGAAGGCCAAGGAACACACTACGCCGAGAAATAGAGAAAGATATGAGAGGAATGAACAAACATTGGACAGAACTGGATAGGGAAGCCCAGGACAGAGTTGGTTGGAGAAAACTGGTGGGCGGCCTATGCTCCATTGGGGGTAACAGGCGTAAGTAAGTAAGTAAGTTTCGATCAAAGGTGTCTTAGAAGCATTGTTCGTGTATCCTTGGACAAGCGAGTAAGCAATGCTGTTGTAAGGAAACGGGTATTAGGTAAGAATGGTAGATCAATAGATGAAGTATTGAAACTTCATGTACTACATATGCACAACCACCGACTACCTCGACGAGCTTTGTTTTGTGATATAGGAATAGCTTAGAAGAAAGCAAGGGGTGGTCAAACGAAAACATGAAACAAGTCAATGAGGTCACTGACAAGTTGACTGAGTTAGTGCAGACCGCTTGTTTGGGGTCCGCGAGATGATAATAACCGATAGTTAGATACTTTGAATGACAAGGTTCAAAATCGTTTGCAATGGCGCATGTGCACCCACTCTTTGTGTTCAGTCAAATCCTAACCTTCTAGATCCTTTGTCACCTTTTTTCTATCTCTCTCTGTTTTTTTAAAAAAAATGTCTCTACTTGTATATACTTCTGAGATAATATCCTCATTCACTCATCTTTTTGATTGCTACCAATACTTCTACTACTGTGGTGTGAGCTACTTATAAGTAGTATATGACGTGAGTGTCAACGTAATGTCTGGCAGAAGAGAAGATGGGGGAAGATCAAGAAAGAAAGGAAGAGTGGGAGGAACACAATGAAATTTGTGTATGAAACGCATGAATAGTGAGTGACAATGGATTGATGTTGTTTGCAACAGGAACAGTCCAGTTCGATAGGATGAACTGATATTTTGCAAATTAAAACGATTTACCATATGGTTTTCAAATTTTACCGAGTAACTCTGTAATTTTCGTTAAATACAATTCGGTCGCCCCACCTGTGTTCTCGTTCACTACACTACATCTACCACTATGGTATTTGATGAGACAATTCGATTTTCGTGTGACAATGTTGTATGGCTATTTAAACACACCGATGTACATACATACGAAACTGTACGTTGTAGCTGACTAACTAACTGACTGACTGACCTACTAAGAGATCGTTTTCTAATTGTTATCTTAATACTCAAATGATTTTATATGTAGTAGATATTTGAAAATTCTACAAAATCATGAGGTTTCAACGTGTCCATATTGCAATGAAGATGGTCAAAATCGTTTTGAAAAGTTGTTTTACTGAAATATGAAATGGCGCTGAATTTGTCAACTGGTGCAACATGCTACTCAAATCCGATTATCCCAACCCCCATATTGAGTATAAATAAGAAGACTTGATATGAAGTAGAACCTGTATTCTACAAGCATTCAGAAAGTACGAGGTCCGAATCCAGAAGAGAATCACGTTCCGGGACCGAGCCCTGGTCCTGGTCATAAAATGTTACAGATAATGCGTATTTATACATTTGGACGAATAGGAAACAGCATCGAATTCTGTGGCATTGACAGTTAAGACGTCCAATAGGAAGTAACATTTGAAATGACATTGACAGTCCAGATGACCAATAAGAGACACCGTTGAAGTATTTGACTTTGACAGTTAAAATGACCATAAATTTGACCAATAGAAATCGACCAATAGGATTTGACCAATAATTTTTTTTCGATATTGAATGTCTTGTATTTCTGTATAAATCTGTTTTGTTTCTGTTTCTGTTTTAGTTTCCTGCTGATACAGAAGGACAAGATTTGAATTCAGCATTGTAAGTGTTTGGATCTGTGATCTGAATAGATTTATAGTGTGTTGTAGTTTTTTTTAGGCTAATAAACTATGGAGTTTACGGTGGTGGTGTTTGGTTCTCTGAGCTGGGTGTTTTGGTTGTGGAGCTTTCATTGTTCTTCTACTGAACAACATCATCAGCACAAACTTCAGATAGTTGGAGTGAAGCATTCGAATTTCTCCACGTTTGACCTGCAGCTTGTTCTGCTAACCTCGATCTTGATTGGTTGCTGTAGGCGTTGTTTGCACCTTTGTTTTGATTGCATAAACGGATCCTCCGGCCATACATCAAAGAAAATATCGGAGCATACAGCACGTCTACTGAAACCATTTGGAATAGGTGTGTGGCACACAAACCAACACAGAATCACTTCAATCAATCCTATGTTGTAGACCAAAGGAGAAAATGACAAAGGAAGAAAAACTGAATATCATCTACAAAATAAATTGCTCAGACTGTGAGAAGAAACACTATATAGGACAGAGTGGACGGCCTCTTCAGCTCCGTTTACGTGAACATCAATTAGCAGTCAAACGCCACGACAACGCGTCGCTTATATCAATACACACAGACAATTATGGACAATGTGGAAATACTGGATAGGGGGAGGACAAAGAACACTAGAGAATTTTTAGAAGCTTGGCACTCAGGTCAATCAGCAATCAACAACACACATCGACATCGACTCAATTTATCAGACAATCAGAAAAATCATAGGTGACACAGGATCAAGAAACAGATCAAAAGGGGGATACAATCGAAACAAAGGTGCAAACAACGCCTACAGCAACCAATCAAGATCGAGGTTAGCAGAACAAGCTGCAGGTCAAACGTGAAGAAATTCGAATGCTTCACTCCAACTATCTGAAGTTTGTGCTGATGATGTTGTTCAGAAAAAGAAGAACAATGAAAGCTCCACAACCAAAACACCCAGCTCAGAGAACCAAACACCACCACCACCACCACCACATTCATCATCCACCTGATCTACAAATCTTCTCCACCATCTCAAAATCATATCGAGTTTTTCATCATACAGGTGTGCATAATGTTGTATTTAAATTGCTTTAACGGTTCAAGCGTTCTACTTTTATTCTATCTAACATAAAATAGAAATGATTTGCAGACATTTAACCGCTACTCCTCGTTAGAGCACAGGCAGCCCAATTAACAATCTCTAACCAACTCTGTCCTATGCTGTCCTTTATAGCTGCTCCTAATTGTTATCCATTCATTTCACATCTGTCTTGGATTTCCGGCGCAATATGTTCTTTGGTCGTCTTCTTGTTTTCCTTTGGTATATTGAGGATTCCAAGTTAGAGCAAGTGTTTGGTGATTTCTACAGTGTGTCTTTTCCACCTGCAGCGCTTTTTTCTTAATTCTTCAGCTGGAATATGGTTTGTTCTCTGATTCAATAGGATGGTGGCTTTCGTAGTTCTCTAAGTTTCCACTCCATTATTGACGTTTGTATTGAAAAACTTGTGACTTTAGTGTGTTGACTGACAGTTGGTTTGAGTTCTAGAAGTCCTTCAATTGTAGTAGTGTGTGGTGTACGCTACTTATGTTCACATAAGTAGTATATATGAAATCAAATGGAAATCAAACGTCTGACAGTAAAAAAATCGAGAAGGAAAGAATGAGAGAACAGAAGGCGATTTGTAGGTAACGAACGTAAAGTGAACTAAAGTCTGAATGAACAGTCTAAATGGCAGAACACTGAAATCTGAAACAAATAAGGATTAGTGTTTGCAAATGATGATTTCACGGGAAGGTTTTTTTTACATATATGCTTAACAACTCTGTGTAATATTCGCTTAAATATAGATAGATGTTGATGTCGTCACCTGAGTTTTAGTGCACAACAGTAGTGCTCTACCCTTGCTTTGTTAATGCATATCTTCCCACCCTCATCAGATCCAGCATGTTTATTAGTGTATGTATGTTGAGGTCTACTGCTGCAGAGGTTACTCTACTGCTACACTGGCAATCTTCACCTGTATTTGTTACAGTGTATAGAAAAGAAGCATCAGGTGATTAACAAGCTCTAAGTCGTTTGATTGCATCCAAACTGTCTACTGTACTTTATACTTGTGCTCCCTGATATGTTAAAGGTTTCATAATCATCCAGTTAACTATCACATCAAAGAGAGGGTGGAAGTAAGCAACCTTGTCTGACATCGGTTTTCACTTGATATTATGATTCTGTGAGCTGTTTTGTTCATGCATGGCTTTCTCCACTTAAACCTATAACCGATTAACTCATTCTGTTCCTTTTTGGTTTTGTATTCCTCAATGTCAACTTTATCTTGTTCTATTTAAATTAATCTAGTCAGTGTACGTTTTTATTCCTAACCCTAACATAGACTATGACTGGTGGATATTATTGGGGACGTTAGATCCTCAGAACTCGTTTGATAAATGCCTTAATTTTGGATTTTATGTTTCCGAGCATGGGCTGCTCATCTAGCTGACCTTGAGATCTCATTTCCCACTAGGAAAATCCATGGCTGTGATTGGTTACTGTGTGTTTTAGTGTGCTATTTTCTTAACTGTCCCAAGGACGTTTCTATGATGTATAAATAAACGAGATTTGTGTGTTTTATTGCATTGTGCTAGCTGGGTGTTTGTAGAATACACTTTCTACACTGTATCAAGACTTCTCATCAGCTGTTTTGGGATCAAGGTAGCCTACCTGAACGCTGGTTGATTGTCTTGTTCGCGTTTATCGACTAAGGTGAACCCGTAATAGTTTTAAGCATACCTAGTGACGATCCTAACAGAAATTGTACTGTATATCTTTAATTACTTGTTCGTAAATATTCAAGATAGATTTATACATGATTACTTACTTACTTACTTACTTACTTACTTACGCCTGTTACCCCCAATAGAGCATTGGGCCGCTCACCAGTTTTCTCCAACCAACTCTGTCCTGGGCTTCCCTATCCAGTTCTGTCCAATGTTTGTTCATTCCTCTCATATCTTTCTCTATTTGTCGGCGTAATGTGTTGTTCCTTAGCCTTCCTCTTTTCCTTTTGCCTTGAGGGTTCCATGTGAGGGCTTGTCTCGTGACGCAGTTAGGTGCTTTTCGTAGTGTATGTCCTATCCACTTCCACCGCTTCTTCCTGATTTCCTCATCCACTGGAATCTGGTTTGTTCTCTCCCACAGTACGTTGTTGCTGATGGTGTCTGGCCAAGGAATACGAATTATTTCGCGTAGACAACTGTTAATAAACACTTGTATCTTCTGGATGATGGCTTTGGTAGTTCTCTAAGTTTCCACTCCATACAGTAGAACTGTCTTCACATTTGTATTGAAAATCCTGAATTTGGTTTTGTTTGAAAGTTGTTTGGATTTCCAGATATTTTTCAACTGTAGAAATGCAGCCCTTACTTTGCCAATCCGTGCTCTCACATCTGCATCGGATCCACCTTTCTCGTCGATGATGCTGCCCAGATATGTAAAGGTGTTAACGTCCTCCAAGGCATCCCCATCAAGAGTGATTTGGTTAGTGCATGTTGTGTTGCATCGGAGAATTTTGCTTTTTCCCGATTATGTATGTTGAGACCTATTTATACATGATAATGCAAGCAATTATGATTTATTATTCATTGTGATGATTAGATTAAATTCTGAATACTCGGAATCGCCAAACGAAATGGTTGATCGTGAATTCATTGTATTTCGTCGACAGTCGAATATTATATCCAATGAAAAATGTAAGTAAACTTCTATGCATTTTTTCCAATTTGACTTTATTGATTATATCTTGTGTTAAATAAATATCCAATAATGTGTTATGTATAATTCTGATGGTGTTTTTATTTTTACAGTTTAGAAATGTGTGTAAACCTTTTCTTTTGAAGGTTTTGAATGGTTTCTATTAGTTAATGAGCAACAGAAGTAGTGAAACTTCATCAGTTGAGGTGGTTGGGATATGTGTTTCGTATGCCCAACCACCGATTGCCTCGTCGAACTGTATTTTGCGGTGTAGGAGTAAGTTGGAAGAAAGTAAGGGTCGGCCAAATTAAAACATGGAAAAAATCCAGACAGACAGATACAGCGCAGAACTTCGTACATATAAGTACATCAGTTCCGGTTACCATACCACATCAGCACAGTGACGCAACTATCAGTTCAAATCCAAGAGTGATAGCGATAGTAGAAGTATCAGCAGTAATGGAGAAGATTGGGGAGCAAAGATATGATTCGAAAAGTATAATTGAGTGAGATAAATTTAGAAGGAGAAAGAGATTATGAGGAATTCAGAAGGTTAGAATTAAAAAGCACACAAAGAGTGGATGCAACGGCGCCATTGCAAACGATTCCGAACCATGTCGTTCAAGGTCTCTAACCATCGGTGACTTTCGTCTCGCGGACAGCAACCAGATAGCCTACATCTACCTACATGACTCAGTCCACTTGCCAGTGACTTCATGTATTTGTGCCATGTTTTGGTTTGGCCACCCATAGTTTTCTTCCAACCTACTCCTACACCACAAAACGTAGCTCATCGAGGCAGTCGGTGGTTAGGCATAAATAACACGTCCCAGCCACCTCAACTGATGAAGTTCCACTACTTCATCTATTGATTTGTCATCCCTACCTAGTAATCGTTTCCTAACGATAGCATTGCTTTCTCGGTTGTCCCAGAATACACGAGCAATGCTTCGGATACACCGATGATCGCAAACCAGTAACCTATGAATGTCCTCTACTCTACTCCTCTACTCCTCTACTTGGCTATGTTTCGCATCCGTATAGTAGAAAAGAGCGGACTGCTGCGCAGTACACCCATCCTTTTGTAACAAGTGGATATCTCGCCTGCGCCATAGGTGACGCAGGTTGGTAAAAGCCAGCCGAGCCTTCTGTATCCGAGCTGAGATTTTGTCAGTGACCAGGTCATCAGCGCTGATGAGACTCCCAAGATAAGTGAAGCGGTCTTTACGCTCGACTACTTCACTCCCTATCACTAGTTCAGACGGAGATGCAACCCAATCTTGAAGCAACATTTTGCATTTCGACGGTGAGAATCGCATCCCGAACATGCTTGCATTGTTGCTAAGGGTGGTCAGAAGACTCTGCATTTTGTCAGCGTCTTCACCAGGTAGGACTATGTCATCGGCATATTCTACGTCAATTAGCGAGCCACCTGGTAAAAGGTTTACTCCTGAAAATTCAGACGAGGATAAGGTTATATCTAGGAGCATGTCTATGATAAAATTAAACAAGAATTGAGAGAGTGGACATCCCTGAAGGACACCACTTGAAGTAAAGAATTCCGGTGACAGTTCGCCATGAAGTCATTGACAAGTGGACTGAGTCATGTTGGTAGATGTAGACTAACCTGATTGGGGTTCGCAAGATGATAGTAATCGATGGTTCGAGACCCTAAACCGTTTGTTTGTCTTCTCTCAACTTCTAATCTTCTGAATTCCTTATCGCCTCTGTCTTTCACTTTTTAAGTCTATTTCACTGAATCATACTTCTCGGATAATATCTTCGCACTGTAATCTTCTTCATCACTGTTAATACTTTTACAACCTCTGCTACTATCGGATTTGACAATTGACAATTCCATCTCACTCTGTCCTAATGTTGATACGGCACCGTGAGCACTGATCTACGTACGTACGTACGTACACACGTACAAAGTTCTACGTTCTAACTGACCGACTGTTTGACTAACTGATTACTTTGTGAATTAGACCTTATAAGTCAATAAATAGAAACGAAACTCTCTTTTATCAATAAATGCAATTAACTAACTAACTGGTTTTACACATTTTTTTTTTTCATTAAATCATACATACAATACTGAAATTTTATTTAATTTTGAATTTTTGAACATCACTCACTATACTTACTACTTGTTGGTGTGTGCGTGTGTTTTACATTGAAACATCAATTCAATAAAGCATCAATCGGTGATGATGATGATTTACCAGAAGAATTTTTTCAACATACTGAACAAGATCTACGTAATTTAATACGTTCATATCGTAATGAATGGTAAGTTGTCAAAAATACAGTAAAACTTAATTATTTTAAAGAAATATCTATTTATACACATGTATCTATTGAACAATGATTAATTTGCATTATGCGAGTTTGTTGTAAAGATTGTTAAGTTACACATTTTTGAAAGCATGAATCGATCAATGTTAGACCACCACCATTACAAACCTGGAAGCACTGTGCTCACTAGTGACTAGCTTGGTGAGGAATCTTCTTCGAGTTCTAGTGGGAAGACGTGACCAGTGAAGTTCAATCTGTTCGGGTGTAGTAGACAGTAACTACTACCGAAGACTGTGGTGTATGAGGTTGCGCAACTCCGTGAATCTGATCAAGTTAGACATTAACACCGTTAGATGCCGGCTCAGTGATCTAACGGTTAGGGCGTTCGCGAACAATACCGAAGGTCTTGGGTTCGAATCCTGCGGGTTGCAGGAGTCGTGGATGCGCACTGCCACTGATGAGTCCCATACCAGGAAGAAACGGCCGTGTTTCAGTGCTTCCAGGTTTCTAATGCTGGTCTAACATTGATCGATTCATGCTTTCAATTATTAATTTATTAATTGTGATCAAGTTTCATTCTCTCGGTGAACTGGATGTTTTTTTTTGTTTTTTGGTTGGTGGAGCATTTCATTGTCCGTCAAGTTCACGGTTCGATTACCGCCTGTGCACATTTCCAAACAATGAATGCTCCACTACAAGAGTATTTAGCTAAGAGAGAACAAAGCCTCACTACAATCATCCTACCTTGAGCTACAACTTTTCTTAACCATCTCTGTGTTACGCATGCACGTCACAACATGTCAGTTGATAGATACGCTTTACCTATAACGAGTTCACCTTAGTCGGTAAACAAGAGAGAATCGATGATCCGGCGACACAACAAGCTACTCTAATCTGCATGTCCCAAACTCCCATTGAGTAAAAGAAGAAGAGTTGATATGAAATTGAACATGTACTCTACAAACATCCGGAAAGTACGAGGTACGAGTCCAGAAGAAAATCAGCTTCCTGGACTAGGGATCCGGGTCCGGGTCATAAAACGTTCCAAACTATCAAGTTCACATACTTTTAAATGTTGTTTCCTATTGGTTAGTATTCATGGTTGACCTAACTGTATAAATATGCATTGTCTGTAAAGTTTTATGGTCCTCTTCTTCTTGTTCGGTACAAAACCTCATATTCTTCGGGTGCTTATAGAATACACTTTCTACGCCATGTCAAGACTTTTTGATATAGTTAGTGTGAGGGCTTGGGACGCTCGGATTAGAGTAGCTCATCGTGTCACTGGATCATTTGTCTTAGCTCTTGTTTATCGACCAAGGTGAACTCGTAATAGTTTAAGCATATCAACAGTTGACGAGCAAAATAGTTTGATTAGCGTGTGTGTGGTTTAGTAGACGCACTCTTCTGAAGGGTCGTTCCACAATAGAACACTAGTACGCATCATACGCAATTACATATTCTTCATAGTAGCAGTATGACTACACTTTTTCAGTGACTATTATTGTTCATTCCAGATCATAGCTGCTACCTTGAAGTTGTTGTCGGGTTTGCCTATTACGGTGACCCAACGGAGCTATATTGGCTGGAACTTATGTTCCTAAAGGTTCTACCATGCCAGGCAGGTCGATTGGAGAACGATGAGACTAAAAGCAGCTACTCAAGGTCTGAGGGTGAAGTCCTACTGCTGACTGTGATAGAGAGGTGTGACAGCAGTAAGGTGTTTCCGTTGGACAACCAGCATCTGCAGCGATGCTGTCTTCTCACAAGGAAGGAAGGGTTAGAAAAGGTCGACAATGAATATATATGTATATGCATATAATCTCTCTATAGAAAGGCGGTGTGTGACCGGCCTCTAGCAGTTGTCCTTTGGGTTCAGTGGTCACGTTCCAAGGTCTCTAAGACTCACACTAATTCAACCTCTTTTTCAGGTTCCCCAAGTATCACCTATGCATTGTGTAGACAACTGTAAAGTGACATCCGCTCTTATACTCGTAAACACAACACAAGAGACCAAACTAGCTTTAAATCCAGAAATAAAAAAAAGCTACTTTTATCAAATATGATTTCATTAGTTCTATTGTTGTTGTTGTCTATACAGGTCAGATAATCAACCATTACAAACATCCTCTATGCGACGTGAAGCTCATCGTCAACGTTATGCTAAATATAATAGAGCAATTATACAATTTCAATGGATTGACAATTTAATCATTCAAGCATGTTTTCATCCTAATGAAAAAGGTGAATAATTATTGTGTTTATGCGCTTTCGTTTGTTGCCTGAAGTGTTTCCTTATCAGAGACCGAAGCTCTCTCTCTCTCTCAAGGTCTAAGATCGAAGTCGTACTGCTGACTGTAGAGGAGTGTGACAGCAGTAAGGGGGTGTTTACCTTGGACAACCAGCATCTGCAGAGATGCTGTTTTCTCACAAGAAAGGAAGGGGTTAGAAAAGATCGACCGTGAAAATGTCACACCTCACCCTACCTCACGTATTTCCGTCTCCGGCGGTAAGGGTGCCCAATAAGGGCTTTCAAGAGCCGAGCTAACACTCAAAAAACTTCTCATAAAAAGGCCGTGCGTGACCGGCCTCTAGCAGTTGTCCCTTGGTCTCTGCGATCACGTTCGCAGGTCTCTAAGACCAACATTAATCTATCTTCCTTTTCAGGTTCCTCAAGAAACAACCTTCCATGGTGTGAGCAGCCGGGAAGTGACAACCACCCTCGTACCCGTAACAGCACTAGAGACCAAATTGGTCAAAATCAAATCCTTCATACACCCCCTAGTACCTCTCTTATCTCCACGACTAACTCTTCTCACATTCCTTTATCACACTGCACAGCTAATGCAAACGATGAGAGTTCACGAAACGTCATTTCTGGTCTCCTGAAACCCCGTTCTAGACTACATGTTTTCATCCTAATGAAAAAGATTAATCATTGTTTATGCTTTGTCTTGTCGCCTTCTCATTATGGTCTTCGGGAAAATTCCCGATATGTGAGACAAAAGATGTGTTTGAGCCCCATTGGCGTCAAACTGAATTGTATCGCTTTTATTGTCCCTATGTCATACAATGTATATGCCATGAGCTATACAGAGCTGAAGTGTTTCCTTATGAGAGACCGAAACTCTCTCTCTCAAGGTCTAAGAGCGAAGTCGTACTGCTGACTGTATAGGGGTGTGACAGCAGTAAGGGATGTTTATCATTGGACAACCAGAATCTGCAGAGATGCTATTTTCTCACAAGAAAGGTAGGGGTTTAGAAAAGATCTACCGTGAAAATGTCACACCTCACCTTACCTCATGGATTCCCGTCTCCGACAGTAAAATTTTTTAATAAGAACGGAGCTAATACTTTAAAAAACTTCTTGTAAAATGACCGTGCGTGACCGGCCTTAGGGAGTTGTCCTTTGGGCTGTTCAGTCACGCTCCCAGGTCTCTATGATCAACGGGTTCCTCGAAGTGACATCCGCCCTGATAATCGTAATAGCACAAGAGATCATGTTGGTTTCTTTATTCTTCCTTAAAAAATGTAGCTTTAAATCCAAGGTACTTTCTTCTGCTCAATCGTAGAATATTTCACTATATCTGTTGTTGTTCATTGTTTTGACGAAACATCCATTTTGCTTATTGCACTAAAATATGCTCGCTCTTAGGTGTCGTTGGAAAAATGAAAATTTCTCTCTTGTGACTAAAAATGTATCCTAACATGAGGCAAAAGATATGTTGGGGATGTTTTAGATCCCCAGAACTCGTTTGATAAATGCCTTATTTTGGATTTCACGGTTGCCATTATGAGCTGATCAGTTGACCTTGAAATTTCATTTCCCACCAGGAAAATTCTTGACTGTGATTGGCTGCTGTGTATTTTAGTATGCTATTTTCGTAACTGTCCGAAGGACGTGTCTATGATGTATAAATAAACGAGAGTTGTGTGCTTGATTGTATTGTGATTGCTGGGTGTTCGTAGAATATACTTTCTACGCTTACCAAGCTTTCTGTTTACAGCTTGGAATTCAAGGTAGTCTATCTGAACGCTGGTAATTGTCGCGTTCGCGTCTATCGACTAAGGTGAACTCGTAATAGCCTCAAGCGTACCAAGTGACGTGCATAACAAGATAATAAATATGTTTCAGCCTAAGTTGCGCCAAATTGAACTGCGTCGCTTACTATCCCTACGCCATACAATGTATATGCCATGAGTTTTATAGAGCTGATGATTTCCCTATGTGACCAGAGATTCATGATGATGAACATTGTGAATGTTTTAGCATTACTTTGGGCAAGCTTTGCTAATAGTTATCCATACACAAACTTAGTTTATGCTGGATAACTGATTCGATTGATACTGATGGTGGTTGTTTTGCAACATTTCCGAGGTCGATTTTCATTTGGGGCCTCTGTAATACATATCACCATTGTTAATCATAAAATAATGAGTTTGCGACAGTCATATAGGCGAAATGGTTCGAATCGGCCTGTCCATACTCTGCATATTGATTGACGTGAATAATCACTATGTATTGATCTATGTAAATAGTGTGAATGGTCCACCGAGTTATCACGTACCTGTGCGGTGGATATGCCATAGGTTATGGTCTAACATGTTGATAGTGTGGTGCGCGCTACTTATAAGTAGTATATGACGTGAGTGTCAACGTAATGTCTGGCAGCAGAAGATGGGAGAAGATTCAGAAAGGAAGAGTGGGAAAACAATGAAATTTGTATGAAACACATGAATAGTGACAATGGATTGATGTTTTGCAACAGGAACAGTCCAGTTCGATATGATGGATTGATATTTTGCAAATGAACGATTTACGATATGGTTTTCCTATTTTACCAATTAACTCTGCAATTTGAGATAATTACAATTCTCCTTCACTACAACAGTGTTTGGTTCTGCTGAAAACCAATGTAAAATTACCCTTGCCGACTGAAGGCGAATTTATATGATTGTGAAATGAAAACAGACAGCCGGCATCCAACAGTGTTCATGTTTTTAACTCTGATCAGTCTGGCGACGTTATGCTCGTCAGTTGATATGTTTGAATGCTATTATCAGTTCACCTTAGTCGGTAAACGACAGTGAAGACAAATGATCCTGTTACACGATAGGGTACTCTAATCCGAGCGTCCCAAGGAACCCACTAAGTAAAGGAAGACGTAGAAAGTGTATTTTACAAGCAGCCAGGAAATATGAGTTTCACAAGCACACAAATCGAGTGTATTTATACATCATAGAAACGTCCTTGGAAGAGCCACAAAACTAGCCTACTAAAATATAATGCATTGACCAATGACAGTCAATTATTTTTTCGGTTGGGAAATGTAATCTTAAGGTCAACTGATCAGTCTATGAATAAAATCCAATATTAGGATTTTAATCAAGTGAGTTCTGGGGATCTAACGTTGCCGACAAGTGATCTTGTGCAACTTCACTAATTTATCTTCAGTAGTTACTACTGCCTACACTCGACACACGGTCGTCGTCCAGTGCTTCCAAGTTTCTAATGATGGTCGAACAATGACTGATTCACTGATTTCAATCCTGACTAATCATTTCCATTTATTCTCATAATTGAATATGATATGCCTATATAATATGCGTGCTCGTCTCGTTTATAATCATTTAGTTTTTTTCTCTATACTACTTATTTTCTAATAGTATCAGCATTATATGAATTTATCAGTGATTTACACAATTCCACATGTAACTTCCAGTTATGTAAGTTTGCATAATTGTTTGTTGTTACGTAATGTGTGTTTTTCGTTGTTGTTACTGTTGTTGTGTGTAGTCGTTTTCAAAATATCTGTTTGTTTTCTAATTTTATGTCTTTTAAAACATTGGATTTCTATTTACAAAACAAACAGATTGTTGACTGTCGTCTTTCACATGTCTTCTTAGTCTTCAAAACACAATTTGATTGGACCATGCATCCCATGCATCGAACATTCTTTTCTCTATACGCTGACAAGTGCATAGTCTTCTGACTACCCTAAGCAACAACGCAAGCATGTTCGGGATGCGGATTTCCCCCTCGAAATGCAAAATGTTTCTTCAAGATTGAGTTGCATCGGCTGAACTAGTGATAGGGAGTGAAATAGTCGAGCGTGTTGACCACTTTTCTTATCTGGGGAGTCTCATCAGTGCTGATGGCCTGGTGACTAACGAAATCTCAGAGTAGAAGATATTCGTCGGTTACTGGTTTTCGATCATAGGTGTCTTCGAAGCATTGCTCGTATACCGTGGGACAACCGAGTGAGCAATGCTGTCGTTAGGAAACGAGTACTAGGTAAGGATGGCAGATCAATAGATGAAGTGGTGAAACTTCATCAGTTGAGGTGGTTGGGACACGTGTTCGTATGCCTAACCACCGACTGCCTCGTCGAGCTTTGTTTTGTAGTGTAGGAGTAGGTTGGAAGAAAGTTAGGGGCGGCCAAACTAAAACATGGTAGAAATCCATGAAGTCATTGACAAGTAGACTGAGTCATGTTGGTAAGTGTCGACTGTCTGGTTAGAGACCTTGAATGACATGGCTCAAAATCGTTCGCAATGGCGCCAGTGCATTTATTCTCTGTGTTCTCTCAAATCCTAATCTTCTGGATTCTTCAACACCTCTAGTTTTCACTTTCTAAACTTATCTCATTGAATCATACTTCTTGAATAGTATCTTCTAATTCTAACCTCTCCGATTACTTCTAATACCTTTACTACCTCTTCTATTGGATTTGAATTGACAATTATATCTCTGTGCTGATGTGGTATGGCGACATGAACTGATGTACTTACGTACGAAGTTCTACGTTGCATCTGACTGACTGACTTGCTTCCTAAAAGCAGCATTGCTTACTCGGTTGCCTCGCGATACACAAACAATGCTTCGAAGACACCTATGATCGAATACTAGTAACCTAGAAATATCCTCTACTCTTATTGGCCATGTTTTACAGCCGTATAATAGGACGGAGCGAAATGCTGCACAGTACACTCAACCTTTGGTTAGCAAAGGGATATCTTGCGGACGCTATAAGTGATGCAGGTTGGCGAAAGCCAATCGAACCTTCTGTATGCTATAGTATTCATAGTCTGTACTTGATAATTGACTTCGCTTCACATGTACAATTTAATTGCTCGATCACATCATTGTTGTTACTTCATTGCGTTTTCTCTTCTTCTACTCACACAGATACTTCTCCGCCAAAGGTGTTTTTATCCGATAGAAATAAGACGTTAATTGAAGTAAGAATTAAGATATATATATATATATATTTCTCCTTTTTCCAATTTCCCTCGTTTTTTTTATTTGACCCCAAAGAGGAATGTTCTTTAAGTGTATCTTTTATTACTTAAATTGTCCAATTGTGTGATAATTTTGCTTTTAAAACTCTGATTGGTCATTGAGCGTAGACAGACAGGTACTTATTTGCGTGATTGAATAGGTGTTGTGGAATAAAACTTATTCTAGTGTTCGATTCAAGTTTGACGTGATTTAATATCTGTGTGATGGTACTGGTGTAGTGAAGGAGAACACAGGTGGGGCAACCGAATTTCTATTTAACGAAAATTACAGTTACTCAGTAAAATCGGAAAGCCATATCGTAAATCGTTAATTTGCAAAATATCAGTTCATCATATCGAACTGGACTGTTCGACTGGACGTTGACACTCATGTCATATACTACTTATAAGTAGCTCGCACCACACTGGTAATGTAAATTGAGTTACTTGTAGTAAATACGTTGAATAGGTAAAAAAAATAATCACAGAATCTGTTATAACAAGAAGGATTGTAGCGTATTGTCTTTTTGGTACATGTGTTATTTGACCACGTGACATTGACTTGTAACTGCATCCCAGTTACCCAGAGATCACTTGCTTTTAAACTGTAAAAAAAAGGGAAGAGAAGGCTGAAACTAGCGACGACACCTTCAGTTATAAAGCAAGTGGATTATGTATTGAAAAAAGTAAACAAGAGTATTTTTAAAGGTTTATTTGCAACCTTTTGGAGACATAATCGTTAATTATTCAATCAAAGTATATCACAGAATTCATTGTCTTCCTAGAACTCCGTCAGTCAGTCAGATGCAACGTAGAACTTTGTACATAAGTACATCAGTTCATGTTGCCATACCACATCAGCACAGAGAAGTAATCGTCAATTCAAATCCAATAGTAGAAGAGGTAGTAAGGGAATTAGAAATAATCGGAGAGGTTAGGATTAGAAGATACTACTCAAGAAGTATGATTCAGTGAGAAAAGTTTAGAGAGTCGAAACTAGAGGTGTTGAAGAATCCAGAAGATTAGGATTTGAGAGAACACAGAGAATAGATGCACCGGCGCCATTGCGAACGATTTTGAGCCATGTCATTCAGCGTTTCTAACCATCGATTATTATCATCTCGCGGACCTCAACCAGGTAGTCGACAATTACCGACATGGCTCAGTCCACTAGTCAATGACTTCATGGATTTCTACCATGTTTTGGTTTGGCCGCCCCTAACTTTCTTCCAACCTACTCCTACACTACAAAACAAAGCTCGTCGAGGTAGTCGGTGGTTAGGCATACACAGCACATGTCCCAACCACCTCAACTGATGAAGTTTCAATACTTCATCTATTGATCTGCCATCCTTACCTAGTACTCGTTTCCTAACGACAGCATTGCTCACTCGGTTGTCCCACGGTATACGAGCAATGCTTCGAAGACACCTATGATCGAAAACCAATAACCTACGAATATCTTCTACTCTCACTGGCCATGTTTCACAGCCATAAAGTAAGACGGAGCGAACCACTGCGCAGTACACTCGTCCTTTAGTCAACAAACGGATATCTCGCCTACGCCATAAGTGACGCAGGTTGGCCAAAGCCAATCGAGCCTTCTGTATCCGTGCTGTGATTTCGTCAGTCACCAGGCCATCGGCACTGATGAGACTCCCCAGAAAAGTGAAGCGGTCTACACGTTCGACTACTTCCCTCCCTATCACTAGTTCAGGTGCCGATTCAACCCAATCTTGAAGCAACATTTTGCATTTCGAGGGGGAAAACCGCATCCCGAACATGCTTGCATTGTTGCTTAGGGTAGTCAGAAGACTCTGCATTTTGTCAGCGTCTTCACCAAGTAGGACAATGTCATCGGCATATTCTAAGTCAATAAGCGAGCCACCTGGTAGAAGGTCTACTCGTGAAAATTCAGACGAGGATAATGTTATGTCTAGGAGCATGTCTATGATAAAATTAAACAAGAATGGAGAGAGTGGACATCCCTGACGGACACCACTTGATGTAGAGAATTCCGGTGACAGTTCGCCATAAGCCCTTACTCGACCAGTGGTGTTCGAGTAAAGAGCTTGTATGAGGTTAATGTACTTCTTTGGTACACCTTTCAATGACAGACACTGCCACAGAACCTTACGATCAACAGAGTCAAATGCCGCCCTAAGGTCTAGGCAAACAACTATTGTAGGACGCCTAAATGTGTGTCTGTGTTCCAGGACCTGTCTGAGTGTGAAGATGTGGTCTATACAGCCACGTCCAGGTCGAAAACCAGATTGGTTTTCTCGAGTCTGCTCTTCACGAGCTTTCGTTAAGCGTCGAAGTATTATTGAGGCCAGTATTTTAGATACTATATTAGTTAGACTTATTCCCCTGTGATTGTCACAAGAAGACTTCTGTCCTTTCTTATAGATTGGGACAATCAGTGATTGAGACCAGTCGGATGGGATTGCGTCCAGTTCCCAGATTCTACCTAAGATCTCAGTCAACCTAGCAGATAAAACTGGACCACCATCCTTAAATATCTCAGGGGTCAGTCTATCAGGACCTGCAGCTCGTCCTCGCTTCAGATTTCTCAACGCTTTTTCAACTTCATTAAGACTAGGGGGACTTACGTCGATTTGCCATTCAGGATGACTGGAGATCGTGGGTAACCGAAGAGTGGCTCGTGGCCAGTTGAACTGATCCCTAAAGTGTTCTGCCCATCGATCCAGTCTCCTGGATTGAGAATGGATAATAAGACCATCCTTTTCCGAGATAGTCTCACTCACATTCGGGTTCCTGATACCAGTTTCTTTAATAAGGCGGAAAAGTTGTCTAGTGTTGCCTGTCGCCGCTGTCTTCTCCATCGCTTTTGCTTTCGCCACCCACCACTGTTCGCGGTCGTTACGTAGACTTTTTATAAGTCTGCGCCTAAGCTGACTACGCTCTTCATCATGCTCAGAGTCAGGTGGGATGCGTTTTCGAGCATCCATCAGTTCGGTGGATGCGACTAATATCCACGGCTTCATCCTAGCCTTATGGTTTACCTCACTAGCCGATATCACTGCTGTTTCCACAGCCTTTTTGATATCATATCAACCTGCTTCTGGATGGGAATCGCTTCCTAGAGCTATCTATGAATTTACCCGACCGTAGCTGCTACTGTGACTTGGTGGTTAGTTAGTTGCAACGTAAAACTACGTACGTATGTATAGAAGTTCATGTTGCCATACCACATTAGCACAGACGCAGATGTCAAATCAAATCCCATAGTGATAAAGATAGTAGAGGTATTAATGGTAATGAAGAAGATTAGGGTTCGAAGATATTATTCAAGAAATATAATTCAGTGAGATCGGGTTAGAAAGACAAAGGTAGAGGTGCTGAAGAATCCAGAAAATTAGGATTTGAGAGACCACAAAGAATGTATGCACTCGCGCCATTGCAAACGATTCTGAGCCATGTCGTTCAAGGTCTCTAACCATCGGTGACTTTCGTCTCGCGGACCCCAACCAGGTAGTCTACATCTACCAACATGACTGAGTCCACTTGTCAGTAACTTCATGGATTTGTGCCATGTTTTGGTCTGGCCGCCCCTAGCTTTCTTCCAACCTACTCCTACACCACAAAATATAGTTCGACGATGCAGTCGGTGGTTCGGCATACGTAACACATGTCCCAGCCACCTCAACTGGTGGAGTTCCAATACTGCATCTGTTGATTTGCCATCCTTACCTAGTACTCGTTTCCTAACTACAGCATTGCTTACTCGGTTGTCCCACGATATACGAGCAATGCTTCGAAGACATCTGTGGTCGAATACTAGTAACCTACGAACATCTTCTACTCTTAACGGCCATGTTTCACAGCCATATAGGAGGTGGTGGTCGAACTTGTGTATCGTGATGACCTAACCGAGCTTTAATAATATAACATATGTTCCTTTCGGTCCTGCCATGCTAGGCACGTGGATTGGAAAACGGTGAGACTAAAAGCAGCTACTCAAGGTCTGAGAGCGGATTCGTATTTCTGAGTGTAGTATAACAGCAGTAAGGTGTTTCGCTCGAACTACCAGCATCTGTAGCGATGCTACCTTCCCATAAGTAAAGAAGGGGTTAAAAACGGTCAACTCTAAAAATTTCACACTTCATCTTACCTTACGGATTCCTGTCTGCGGTGGTAAAGTCACTCGAAGCAATTTTAAAACCCCTCATAAAACGGACACGTTTGACCGGTCTCAAGCAGTTATCCCTTAGGTTCTGTGGTCACGCTACCAGGTCTTTAAGACCAACGCTAATCCGATTTCCTTTTCGGATTCCCCAAGAAGCACCTTTCCACAGTGTGGACAGCCGGGACCTATTACCCGTAACAGCACAAGAGCTTGACTAGGAATTTGCTTTTAAAATGAAATGTGTTCATTATTTTTTTTTGAAGGCGTTTACGAGCAATTCTCGACAGCTCGATATGGTGATAGTATCCCAATGGTACTTGTGAATTTCATGACTTTGTAATTTACAGGCAACTTTGCGAGTAGTGTGGTGGTGGAATTTAACGTTTTATTTATGCAAACTGATGTATTCTCTGTAGCATGATTTGAACACGAACCCTCTCTCTCTCTATCGGGTTGAATGACTGTTTGAATCTTCTTGTTGGATGTGTTTAAGACTACGAAATTGTGATCAATCTCATTGGGTATCTATGTACATCTGGGCTAGCAGTGGAATACAGAATATTGCGTATTTTGTCCCATTTTGAACTGGTCTACTGCATGTATCTGCATCTCAATGTTGATGCTCACATACGATACACAAGCATTCAAGTTTTTAAGCGGACAGCGTGATGCCATTTGAAGTCTTAGAATGAACATCAACTCTGGAACGCAGGTGCATCTAGCTGAAGAGTCCTAAAATATATAGCATCAGGTGTGCATCTTAGATCCTACTGCTATCCACCATCTTTCTCTCTCTCTATAATCGTAATAGCTCTCTGATTAATTAAGTAAACTAGAGAAAATCTATTCGACTATTCCATCGTATTGAGAAGACTGAGGCAGGCGCGGAAGATTGTATTATGCAAATTTACACTCTTAGTTAATTAAAAACGAAAACATTACATTGAACACCACTCTATTTGCACACCATTTGTGAGTTGTGACTTCCAACACTCCATCCTTCTTCTTCCATTCCTGTTGTCGCTTCCTTTCCTGCTTCCTGTCGGTACTCCATTTACTTCTTGCTTTTGCTCCATTTGCTTTCCGTTTTCCTCTTCTGACCGTGAGACTTCTTCTTTCACATCCCTTCTTATACTACTACTTATATCGTTCGTATAAGTAGCACACACCACTGTATGATAGTGTGTTTTATTAATACACCATCGAATAATAACCTCATTAATAGTTAGTGTATTTTTCTAAAATTAGATTTCATTATAGTTATGCAGATCAATGGTTTTACACATTTGAACTCATCAATCAATCATTGTTAGACTACCAATATTAGAAATCTGGAAGCATTGAAAGATGGCCGTTTCATTCTGATATGGGATATGACCAGTGAAGTTCAACTCTGTTGGATGTAGGCAGTAACTACCAAAGACAAATGGATGAGGTCGCATAAAATCCCTAGATTGACTAGAGTTAGACATTAACACTGTTGGATGCCAGCTAAGCAGCGGTCCAGAGGTTAGGCGTTCACGTGCACAAGATCGAAGGTTCTGGGTTCGAATCTCGTGAGTAGTAGTGTGGTGCGAGCTACTTATAAGTAGTATATGACGTGGGTGTCAACGTAATGTCTAGCAGCAGAAGATGGGGGAAGATCAAGAAAGGAAGAGTGGGGGGAACACAATGGAATTTGTGTATGAAACGCATGAATATTGACAATGGATTGATGTTTTGCAACAGGAACAATCCAGTTCGATATGATGAACTGATATTTTGCAAATTAACGATATACGATATGGTTTTCCTATTTTACTGAGTAACTAACTCTGTAATTTCCGTTAAATACAGTTCGGTTGCCCCACAGGTGTTCTCCTTCACTACAGTAGGAGTCATGGATGCGCATTGTCACTGACGAGTCTTATACCAGAACGAAACGGCCGTCTACATAGAGTGCTTCTAGGTTTCTAATGGTGGTAGTCTAACATTGATCGATTCGTGATTTCAAATGTGTAGATTTCATCAGTTCTAATTGATATTTTCTTTAAAATGAATTGTTTTTTATTCCGCGAAATTCATTTTTTTTGTCTATTTTATGTTCATGTTTTTTTGTTTTAATCTCCTTTTTTCCATAGGCTAATTTAGTGCCTTTATCAAAAGTATTTTATCATCCTTCTGATATACCAGCTGAAAATAGTATGTTTTATTATAGTGTTGTATTTTTTGAATAATTTTCTTAATGTTATCCCTTTATGTTCAATTTATTAACTGTTGATAAGTTTTATATATTCTCTGTCTAACTATTCTCGGTTAGGAATGTGCAATGTGTATGTATTTATATATACAAGAAGAAAGCTAGGGGCGTCTTTGAAGTCATTGACAACTGGACTGAGTCATGGTACCAAGACCAACGCTAATCTATCTTCCTTTTAAGGTTTCTCAAGAAACAACCTTCCACGGTATGGGCAGCCGGGAAGTGATAACCTCCCTCATACCCGTACCAGCACACGAGACCGAATCGGTCAAAATCAAATCCTTCCTACACCCCCTAGTACCTCTCTTCTCTCCACGATTAACTCTTCCCACATTCATTTATCACACTGCACAGCTAATGCAAATGATGAGAGTTCACGAAACGTCATTTCTGGTCTCTTGAAACCTCGTTCTAGACTATATGTTGGAGCATTTAATGTACGGACATTGTGTCAAATAGGGCAACAGGCATCATTAGCTAGGACTTTAGAATCTCGTGCCATCGATGTATGCTGCGTCTCGGAAACGCGCATACAGGATCCTAGTAAAATTGTTAATCTGATTTCACCTTGTCAAAATAAAGAAACAGCTCGATTTACTCTTCGTGTATCCGGTAGCTCAGATGCTGCTTCCAGGGGTCTCACTGGCGTAGACATAGCATTGAGTCGTACGGCAGAACTATCTCTCCTGGACTGGATCCCAGTAGATAGTCGCTTGTGTGCTGTCCGACTAAACGGGACAGTGAGGACTCGTAAGGATAGGGACACTCGCCGTTGCCTCTTCATCGTATATGCCTATACTCCCACTGACTGCAGTTTAGACGAGGTTAAAGATGAGTTTTACAGAAAGGTTTCGGACCTCCTCCAAAAAGTTAAGCGCTCTGATGTAGTATTAATGGCTGGTGACTTTAATGCTCAGTTAGGTAGACTAAGTGAGCAGGAGAGACACCTTCTTGGATGTTATGGTGTTGCGGCTCAGAGAACAGACATTGGCGACCGTATGTTGCAAGTATGCTCAGACAACCTGAACACTGATGTACGTACGCGTAAGTAAGTACGTGTTTCATCGAGTTCAGGACTTGAGTGTTAAAATCCACATTAGAGAAGAAATGAACAATAGCATTGTAATCACGAATCAATGAATGTTACACGGCTATTCGAAACCTGCAAACACTGAACGACTATCTCGCTGTAAGTATGGAACTCATCAGCAGTGCCTATCCATGATCTCTTAAGCTTGAATTAAACTCAGAATCTTCAGCCTCACGTGTATTAGTGTCTAACTCTGACCAATCCCTGATATTGAGCAACTTCACCCATTATCTTCGATAAATTTTGCCTACACTCGACACTGGTGAATTGCACTGTTCACGCTTTCTGACTAAAATTAAGAGAATTGCATAACTTTTCATTATCGAATTATGGAAATTATGAAGTTTGATTAATGAGTCCCATACAAGGACGAAACAGCTGTTCAATGCTTCCAAGCTTAGCGACCAAATGAAAATACGTGTTTCGTCAAATTCGGGACTTAAATGGGAAAATCCACACTAACTAATCTCGTACATGATATACATGTCCTGGATTCCGCTACATAGAACATAACTCTATCTATAATGACCAATATCATGTGACAACTACAAAGCACCAATTCACTGATTTATTACTTGTAACCGATCATTTAATTTTTCACTGAAAACCGCATTTATTATTATTATCTTGATATAAGTTATGAAACTCCTCTAATCCAGTATAATTATTTTCCTTTCTATTATGTTAAACTTCAATCAACAAAAATCAAAGAATCCATTCTAATGATATGAATTGACTCTATCATCGTTAGATATTTCAACGATAACTATAGAATAAATAGTCAATATCATTGTACTCACAGATGGATGGATCAATGTTAGACCGCTAGTAGAAACCTCTAAGCACTGAACAGCCCTTTTGTCCTGGTATGATGAGAATTATCAACACAGCATATAGTATCCACGACCTCGTAATTGGGAATTGAACCTGGGATTGTAGGTACCACGCGGGAACACTTAACCTCTCAGTCAGTCACTTGTAACGTAGAGCTACGTACGTATGTATAGAAGTTCATGTTGCCATACCACATTAGCACAGACGCAGATGTCAAATCAAATCCCATAGTGATAAAGATAGTAGAGGTATTAATGGTAATGAAGAAGACTAGGGTTTGAAGATATTATTCAAGAAGTATAATTCAGTGAGATAAGGTTAGAAAGACAAAGGTAGAGGTGTTGACGAATCCAGAAGATTAGGATTTGAGAGAGCTCAACGAATGGATGCACTTGCGCCATCGCAAATGATTTTGAGCCATGTCGTTCAAGGTCTCTAACCATTGGTGACTATCGTCTCGCGGACCCCAACCAGGTAGTCTACATCTACCAACATGACTCAGTTCACTTGTCAGTGACTTCATGGATTTCTGTCATGTTTTGGTCTGGCCGCCCCTAGCTTTCTTCCAACCTACTCCTACACCACAAAACATAGCTTGTCGAGGCAGTCGATGGTTGGCCATACGTAACACATGTCTCAACCACCTCAACTAATGAAGTTTCACCACTTCATCTACTGATACTTAACCTCTCTAGACCACTGAGTCGGTCGGTATTGAATAATGGTGTTTATGTTGAAGTTCAATCATTATTGACCAATTTCGTGATTTCAATGAAACTCAAAAATTAAACGTTTTCTCTACTTTTTCTTTCATTTAATCAGTTTGTTCTTTGTTTCAATGATTACATCATCACTTTTTTTCATTCTATTTTGTATCGATACCCCATTGTATACAGTTTTGAAATCAGATATTTTGAATCAAATTCATGAAGAGAATATCATCAAAGCTCAATCGATTGTTTCCTATTGGTAAGTTGATTTTGGCTATTATAACCAATCTTGTGTGTGTGTGTGTGTGTTAGACTATTAATTATTATATTTTCAATTAGAGGAGTTTCGTCATGGTATGGGACTCATCAGTGGTAGTGCGCACCCACGACTCCTGCTGCACCTCGCAGGATTCGAACCCGTGACCTTCGGTTTTGTGCGCGAACGCCTAACCTCTGGATCACTGCTTAGCTGGCATCCAACTCTGATTGATCTAGTGATTTTGCACGACCTCACCGATTTGTCTTTGATAGTTACTGTCTACACCCCTGAAGGGTCGAACTCCTCCACTGATCACGTCTTCTCTCACTAGAACTCCGAGAATTTCTTCACAAAGCTAGCTAGTCACTAGTGAACACATTTGAAAGCATTGAATGAGTGTTTCATTTCCAACTATAAGACTTATCAAAACAATGTGTAGCTAGAGCCTCTGCTAGCAGGAATTGAACCCGGCAGTTTTGTGGTCGTGAACTTTTGAGTTATTTACCATTCGGTTAGTATAGAACCAACAGTGTTCATATCTAACTTCAACTATGGTATTATTGTTGTAATAGACTTTTTTAATTTCATTTTGATCAATATAAATTGTTTGAAGTATTCATTAGTTATGGTACCTTTTAAATTAGATAAAAGTACACTGCACTGATGGCCTTGAGTAGTGATGAACCAATCAGAACTGAGATAAACGATTCATGTTATTTTGCGCAAAATTTAAAGTGTGACGATCGACAAATTGTGTGTTATGAATAATGAAGTAAAAATTAGCAATATTTGCTGTCTAAAATATTTGAAATAGACAGACAGATAGACAGATACAACTCAGAATTTCATACCGTAAGTACATCAGTTCAGGTTGCCATACCACATCAGCACAGAGACGCAACTGTCAGTTCAAATCCAAAAGTGATAGCAACAGTAGAAGTATTAGCAGTAATGGAGAAGATTAAGGAGCGAAGATATGATTCGAAAAGTATAATTCAGTAAGATAAATTTAGAAGGAGTAAGGTAGAGATTATGAGGAATTCAGACGTTTAGAATTAGAGGGAACATAAATAGTGGATGCACCTGCGCCATTGCAAACGATTCTAAACCATGTCGTTCAACGTCTCTAACCATTGGTGAATTACTTCTCGCGGACCCCAACCAGGTAGCCTACAACTACCAACATGACTCTGTCCACTCAACAGTGATTTTATGGATTTGTGCCATGTTTTGGTCTGGCCGCCCCTAGCTTTCTTCCAACCTACTCCTACACTGCAAAACATAGCTCGTCGAGGCAGTCGCTGGTCAGCCATGCGTAACACATGTCCAAATACTTGATATCAATAGAATTTTCTGTAATCGAACAAAAAATGTGAGTTTAGCATTGATGTTTAAGCTTTAATTAACAAACGTAACTACTCTATGTGGAGGTGGATAGAATACACATTACAAAAATCATCAAACTACAATCACAAGGCAATCTGTAACTTGCAACCCTCAAGGCCAAAAAAATGAGGTAGACCTACTGCGCTAAGCATTGAACTCAGACATGAGAAAAGAATAAGTAGCAATTGAGTAAGACTGGAAAGGTAGGTTTGCCTATGTCTCAGGGGTAACAGGTGTAGGTAAGTTAACAACAATAAAGCATGCGTTTTAGTCGGACACAGAAGGCTCGGTTAGCTTTTGCTGACCTGCGTCACCTATGGCGAAGGCGAGATATCCGTTCGCTAACCAAAGGACGAGTGTACTGTGCAGCAGTTCGCTCTGTCCTATTGTACGGATGCGAAATATGGCCGTTAAGAGTAGAAGATGTTCGTAGGTTACTAGTCTTCGATCATCGGTGTCTCTGAAGAATTGCCCGCGTATACTGGGACAACCGTATAAGCCATGCTATCGTTAGGAAACGAGTTCTAGGTCTTGCGAGTGAATGCTTAACACGAAAGTCACCAATGGTTAAAGACCTTGAACGACATAGTTCAGAATCGTTTGCAATGGTGCAGGTACATCCACCCTTTGTGTTCTCTCTAATTCTAACCTTCTGAATTCCTCATAATCTCTATCTTTCTCCTTCTAAATTGATCTCACTGAATTATACTTCTCGAATCAAATCTTCGCTCCCTAATCTTCTCCATTACTGCTAATACTTCTACTATCTCTATCACTCTTGGATTTGAATTGACAATTGCGTCTCTGTGCTAATGTTGTGGTATGGCAACCTGAACTGATTTACTTACACGTGCGAAATTCTGTGCATTGTATCTGTCTGTTTTTAAGTCCGTAAGTGTAGTAGTATGTAGAGTTACAAATTTCTTCTCAGTTGGTTTTTTTTTTAACTTGTAAAATAATCCATAATACACTTACATATTCAGTGTATATTGCATAAAATTTCGATTGTATACAAAGTTTTGTTTAATTCTTCTCTAATATATATATATATATATATATACATATAGGATGAACAATTTACCATTCGATAATGCACAGCAAAGTAGTTCGTCTCAAAGGAATAATAATAATGACCTACAGAAAAATCTAAGACGTACCAATCAAATTGATCCTGACATGTCTAGTAGTGTACCGAAATGGTTAAAATTAAGTGAGCAGCTATGCACTATTTTATTGCAATTGATATTTATTGTTTTGAAACTTGTTTTTGTTATGTGATATGCGAGTAGGTTAGAGGAAATCTAGGGAGCGGCCAGACCAAAACATGGCAGAAGTCTATGAAGTCACTGACATGTGGACTGAGCCATGTTAGTAGATGTCGACTACCTGATTGGGGTCCGTGACATGATACTAACCGATGGTTAGAGACCTGGAATATGACATCATTCGAAATCGTTTGCATTGACGCGCTGGTGCATCCATTCTTTTTGTCCTCCTAACCTTCTAAATTCCTCATGACTTTCATCTTTCTCTTCTGAAATTTATTTCATTGAAGTATACTTCTCGAATCATATCTTCGAACATTAATCTCTCTGATTACTGCTAAAATTTCTGCTACCTCTACTACTGTGGTGCGCGCTACTTATAAGTAGTATATGACGCGAGTGAAAACGTAATGTCTGGCAGCAGAAGATGAGGGAAGATCAACAAGAAAGGGAGAGTTAGAAGAACACAATGGAATTTGTATGAAACGCATGAATAGTGACAATGGATTGATGTTTTGCAAAGGCTGTATACGACAGTTCGGACAGTGCCGCCGGGAAGACGGCGTGGGAGACGGTGACGGAGTTCGTCGACCCAGTGGACAAGGAGGAGGCGCCGCAGAGGTTTCGGTTGGCGAGGTTGCCTGTCGATTGTGACCCACTGGTGCTGGCTATGGAGCTCACGATGTTGCTGCGCCGTGCGCTGCCGAGTATGGATGAGGAGTCGGGGGCACTGTTGTTGGCGTCGCAATTTATCGAGAGTGTGCCTGCCGCCGTATCCCAGCAGCGGGAAATATGTACGCATGTACGAATTTCTACGTTGTAACTGACTGACGACAGTCTGTGTGTGTAATCAGCTGATATTTAGCCGATTTCCTATGTTTAATACTTTTACCATCCTATTCACAGATGTTAAATTTCGGGCTATTGAAATTACTCAGATTGTCTCTTTATATAACCATATTGTTTGTCCCCCAGATGACCTGGTACAACCAAAAGTGGATAGAGTTCGTTCTCTCTCTAAATGCTCTCAAATGGTCAAACGTATATAGTCATTGTCAGGGAAGTTTTACTCATCGACTTCTCGTAGGAGGAGATTCCTTCACGAAATTAAGACGATGAAAAGAGAATGTATAGCGAGGGCTTAAACCGGATTGATGGAGAGGAGTTGGAAAACCCTGATTCCAAATCAATAATACACAGGAGCCCGTTGATCGTGGTAACAGACTACCATGATGGTATTGCTCCTGCAAACGTAGATCAGACCTGTAGACGAAGGGCTCAGAGAGTGTCTTCTCAAGAAAATCACCTATCCCGATTTGAGCACCCGCGTACTAGCCCTAGCCTATGTACACAAATCGATTGGTTTGTGTGGTGCATAAATATTTAAGGCACCTCCTTTTGTATCAACAATCATGTGTTTAGATAAAATATTTTTAAAAAAAAGCAAAACAAATTGTTACGCATGCACTTAAATACGTCGCTTTGATAGGCCCCAACCCACATATTGAGTTAAAATAAGAAGACTTGATATGAAGTAGAACTTCCATTCTACAAGCACCCAGAAATTACGAGAACCGAATCCAGAAGAGAATCAGGGTCCCAGACTAGGGATCCGGGACCGGGTCCTGGTCGTGGTCATAAAACCTTACACATAATGCGTATTTTATACATTTTGGTCAAATAGGAAACAGCATCGAATTCTGTGACATTGACAGTTAAGATGATCAATAGGAAGCAACATTTGAAGTGACATTGATAGTCAGGACAACCAATAATAAATAACATTGGAGTATGTGACCTTGAAATCTAAGACGACCATGAAATTGACCAATAGAAATTAACCAATAGGAATTGACCAATAATTAATTCTCTTAGGATATTATTTGATGATGAATAATCCTAACACAAATTTAGTTAGTAATCAACGAATAGAATTCGATTTCATATTACATCTACACTGCATTTTTGTCCAGTTTTCATTTTTTTAAATCATTGCATTTCTTATTTATGAATTTTCTTGTGTTTTATTTCTCAAAATTATTCCTTCATCTTCTTCTTTTCCATGTGTTGGTTTATTCAAAGAAAAATGAATTTCGCGCTATTCATCACGCACACACACACACACCTGCACACACATACACACACAGAGAGAAAATTCCAAGCGAATGGATGGCTTCATTCTCAATGTAAACAAAAATATCAATAAGTGAATCCACCTTTTGCCGCTGGTCCCGTCTGTCAATTCCCAATATAATATATTCCCTCCTTTTTGCAATTATTGAATGTACTCGTGACCAGCATCATACAAGAGCGATGCCAGTTTTGGGAACTTTTTTTTTGTTCAAATTTTATTTGGCTTTTTTCTTTGTTGTTGTTTCTTGTTTATTGTGTATTTTGAAAAAATTGTTTACATGGTGTTACTCCATTTGTTTTTTTGTTTGATTTGTTTGTTTGTTTGTTTAAAATTTAATTTTTAGATTGTCCCCAAATAAACACAGTGCGTAATAGTTAATGTGTGTGTGCGTGTGTACGTGTGTACGTGTGTATATGAGTTTACGCCAGTGCGTGTCAATGGTTTTTTTCAATGTGAATTAATTGGCCTGTGTGTGTCATGAAATGACATGGGGCTGATGATCGTTGCAATGGTGTAGGTGCATTTGCATTCTTTGTGTTCTCTCAAATGCTAATCTTACGAGTTCTTCATCACGTTTCGTGTATCCTGGGACAACCGTATAAGCAATGCTTTCGTTAGGAAACGAGTTCTAGGTAGGGTTGGTAAATCAATAGATGAAGTAGTGAAACTTCAACAGTTGAGGTGGTTGGGACATGTATTACGTATGGCTAACTACCGACTGCCTCTACTAGCTATCTTTTGTAGTACAGGAGTAGGTTGGAAGAAAGCTAGGGGCGGCCAAACCAAAACATGGCATCAATCCATGAAGTCACTGATAAGTCGACTGAGTCATAATGGTAGATGTAGGCTATGTGGTTGGGGTCCGCGAGACGAAAGTCACCAATGTTTAGAGACCTTGAACGACATGGCTCAGAATCGTTTGCAATGGCGCAAGTGCATCCATTCTTTTTGTCCTGTTAAATTCTAACCTGAATTCCTCATAATCTCTATCTTTCTCCTTCTACATTTGTCTCCCTGAATTATACTACTTGAATCTTCGCTCCCTAATCTTCTCCATTGCTGCTAATACTTCTACTATCTCTATCACTCTTGGATTTGAACTGACAGTTGCGTCTCTGTGCTAATGTTGTGGTATGGCAACCTGAACTTATGTACTTACGTACGAAGTTCTGCGTTGTATCTGTCATGTCCTCATCACCTTTATCTTTCTCTTTTTAAGTTTATTTCAGTAGATTCTACTTCTTGAATAATATCTTCGAGCCCTACTCTTTCCGATTACTGCTAATATTTTGAAATTTATTTCACCAAATTATACTTGTTGAATAATATCTTCGAGCCCTAATCTTCTCGACTGCCGCTAATATTTCTACTACATATGCGATTATATGATCTGAATTGACAATTACATCTCTCTGTGCTAATGTGTTATGGCAACATGAACTGATGTACATACGCACGTACGTACGTACGAACGAAGTTCTATGTTACTATTGATTGATTGGTTAAGTGTGTGTGAGACCGAAAGTCCAAGGGTTCGAATCGTGTGAGTGGCGGGAGTTGGGGATATACATTGCCACTGATAAGTCAGTTTCATACTTAAGACGAGATGGCTGTTCAGCACTTGTGAATTCCTGATAGTGATCTAACAATGATCGATTTTTGCTTTCAATTAAACTCAACAATACAGTTGACAGAGATAATTAAGTTGAGACAAATCGGCGAGTAATTGTAAATTGTTCTTAACAGCAATGGTGAAGCTTGTTAGTATAGTATGTAAAATGAAACGTAATATTCAGAATATCCATATATATATATATATAAGCATAGGTGAAATTATATGATTATGGTTAGTGTTCCATTAGAAATAGTGGTAGTATTTTCATGCTGATAGGTTTGCAATCTCTTACAATTTGAATTCAAAAAAATTCAAGGGTACTGTTATGATATGCAATGTTCTTGATCTGATCACCACGACGATATGCGCCAACCACTCGGAACTAAATGCTTGAGTAAGAAGACAGAAGCGGCAAAGAAAGTCTATTTGACAATTGAATAA
This sequence comes from Schistosoma turkestanicum, assembly GCA_944470395.2. Classification (NCBI taxonomy): domain Eukaryota; kingdom Metazoa; phylum Platyhelminthes; class Trematoda; order Strigeidida; family Schistosomatidae; genus Schistosoma; species Schistosoma turkestanicum. The sequence goes on from OX103975.1 coordinate 6,391,658, forward strand.
TATGAACAAACTACTCGTTTATATTTATACATATCTCCTTAGAAAGTAAGGACATGTCTCAACCAATCATATGCATTCGTCCTTTAGGGATCTTCTGACGGTCATCAAATGACCTTTGATTGGCTCATCATTATATCAGGTATATGAGCTATCACATGTTAGATAAGCATATTAGTTTATCATAGTTGCGTTGATTGAGGATTGAGTACAAGTATAAACTCTTTCGTATTCACAAAATACACATTTGATCAATTAAAACAAACTGTACAACTGATGTCTATCTAATTCATGCAATTACATTTCAGCTCAATAGTTTCGAATATTGATAACTTTATTAAGATGTAAATATTCATGATTTTATTATGGAATGAGGGAACAAACACGACTGTTTAACTATAATGATTGTTTCACACATGAAATCTGAAAGATATCACTTATCACACTTCTCGCTTATACTGAATTAAAACTGTCAACTCCAGACGGCGTGCTATATTATGATGAGTCCGTTCAAATTAACAGGAAAATATTCCATACATAAATCTCAGAAGCTATGTAATAATAACGATTCGAGATGGATTTCATGAAGTTCTCAGTGTCAGCCGTGATGGGTAGGGCCGACCCAAATATGTGGGTGTTTATAGCTGTATCTACATATCAGTTATGCAAATAATTTCGCAAGTCGAAGTGTGCTAACCACCCTCGCCCACTACACTGTGTCTCACAAACTACCAAAATCACATCCATATTGAGGACCTTAGGTCACCAGAACTCACTTTGAAAGGTCCTAATTTTGTAATTATAGCTCGAAATTTTGAATCTCCATGTTTTCGCGCCAGTTGACCTTCAGCTTACATTCTGCACTCGTAAAATTCTCGACTATCATAGGTTGATGGATTTTTTTAGTATACTATTTTCGTGGCTCTCTCAAGAGCCTTTCAATCATTGTGTAAATAAGCTTGGTTTGTGTGCTTAGACACGTGGTATTTTCTGGTTGCCTGTAGAGTAAATTCTCTACTCCATATCAAGACTTCTTGACATAGTCAGCCTGGGCCTGGGACAACGGATTAGGATAGCCTCTCGTATCACTGTATCGTTGACCTTCGTTCCGTTTACCGAGTAAGTTGAACTGGTAATAGCTTCCAAGCACATCAACTGACGAGTATTTTAATCCATGATTTACAGTTATACACGTGAGCTTATAAAGAGTATCGTATGTGTAAAATGTAGAGTTTCCTATTTCTCGGTCTGTAGCTCCAATCACTCCATGAATATTCGACTCCAATAAATCTATACCAACATAGAAGAAACGTCATGACTTGTCGAAGTGCATTCAATTAGGTTTCAATGTTTATTTTCACTCTAAAGCAAATTTATACACTAGCAACTCAGTGAATCAAGTTGAAAGAGAAGAATCTTGTTCAGAAATATGCAACTGTGAAGAGACTAGTGGTTTTCTCAACACAAGTCTGTTATAAGAGAATGTCTATTACAGATTTTGTCTGTCAGAAGGCATACTGAACGAGATTCGATTACAGTTGTAAACGTATTGTAGATCGTCCACATTAGGAACTCAAAGCTTGTCTGAGATGATTATTGTCATTGAAATCCGCCTACAAAGTGCATTCCAGAGTAGATTATTCATTTGACTAATTCCAGTTGAAGTTTGTGTTTCAAAGTTTGTGATATTATCCTTTCTTTAATAAATTACTACGAGTAGTGTGTTGTTCTTTTTAATTGATAAGTAGTATATATATACACATAAAACCCTTTCCTAAATTTAGAAATTCATATTGAACACAGAATGAATTTGAATGGAGTATTTATTCACTACAATGTTGTTTCAATCAAATATCCAACTTGCAGAATATTTGAAATTTCACAATGATTACTTTCGATAGTTTAGATCAATACACAGATTTACATAGTTTCATTTCAATATTTTTCTAATTATGGTTTTATTCACTTATTCGAATGAATCGATATTTTTTACAGCTAGAAAAGTGTAGAATACTTGATTGTGTAAGACTGTACAATTTAGCATTCATAGGATGGATACTTTCACTAATCAATAAATCAGGAAGATTTAAACAACAAGTACTTCGAATTGTTCTGTATCATTCAAATTTTGAAACATTGACTGGATGAACATGATGCTTACTTCCTTACATCTGTTGCCGCCGAATGGAGCATAGGCCATCGACAAGTATTCTCCAACCTACTGTGTCCTGGACTTCCCTTACCACTTCTGTTCAATTTTTATTCATTCTCCTCATGTCTGTCTCTATTTCTCGGCGTAATGTGTCTTTCGGTCTTCTTCTTTTCCTTTAATCTTGAGGGTTCCAAGTGAGGGCTTGTGTTATGACGCGGTTGGGTGATTTCCTCAATGTGTGCCCTATTCACTCCTTGCGCTTTTTGCTGATTTCTTCCTCTATTAGGATCTGGTTTGTTCTCTCACACACAGTAGGTTGTTGCTGATGGTGTCTGACCAACGGATTCGAAGTATTTTGCGTAGACAACTGTTCATAAACACTTGTATCTTCTGGATGATGGCTTTCGTAGTTCTCTAAGTTTTCACCTCATACAGTAGAACAGTCTTGACATTTGTATTGAAAATTCTGATTTTGGTGTTGATTGACAGTTGTTTGGAGTTCCAGATATTTTTCAATTGTAGAAATGCAGCCCTTGCTTTGCCAATCCGTGCCCTCACATCTGCATCGGATCCACTTCGATTTTCGATGATGCTGCCCAGATATGTCCCCCAAAGAATCTCCATCAAGAGTGATTTGGTTGACGCATCTTTTGTTGTATCGGAGAATCTTGTTTTTCCCGATTATGTATGTTGAGAGCTGATGCTGCTGCTACACTGTTCGTCTTTTCTTGCATTTGTTGTTGTTTGTGCGATAAGAAGAGCAAAATCATCTACGAAGATTGGGTTGCATCGGCACCTGAACTAGTGATAGGGAGTGAAGTAGTCGAACGTGTAGACCGCTTCACTTATCTTGGGAGTCTCATCAGTGCCGATGGCCTGGTGACTGACGAAATCTCAGCTCGGATACAGAAAGCTCGATTGGCTTTGGCCAACCTGCGTCACTTATGGCGTAGGCGAGATATCCGTTCGCTGACTAAAGGACGGGTGTACTGCGCAGTAGTTCGCTCCGTTCTCCTATATGGCTGTGAAACATGGACAGTGAGAGTAGAAGATATTCGTAGGTTATTGGTTTTCAATCATAGGTGTCTTCGAAGCATTGCTCGTATATCCTGGGACACCCGAGTGAGCAATGCTTTCGTTAGGAAACGAGTACTAGGTAAGGATGGCAGATCAATCGATGAAGTGGTGAAACTTCATCAGTTGAGGTGGTTGGGACATGTGTTGCGTATGCCGAACCACCGACTGCCTCGACGAGTGATGTCTTGTAGTGTAGGAGTAGGTTGGAAGAAAGTTAGGGGCGGCCAAACTAAAACATGGCACAAATCCATGAAGTCATTGACAAGTGGACTGAGTCATGTCGGTAATTGTCAACTATCTGGTTAGGGTCGGCGAGATGATAGTAATCGATGGTTAGAGACCTTGAATGACATGGCTCAGAATCGTTTGCAGTGGCGTAAGTGCATTTATTCTTTGTGTTCTCTCAAATCCTAATATTCTGCATTCTTCAACACCTCTAGTTTCGACTCTCTAAACTTTTCTCACTGAATCATACTTCTTGAATAATATCTTCTAGTCCTAACCTCTCCGATTACTTCTAATTCCCTTACTACCTTTACTACTATTGGATTTGAATTGACAATTATATCTCTGTGCTGATGTGGTATGGCGACATGAGCTGATGTACTTATGTACGAAGTTCTACGTTGCATCTGACTGACTGACTGACATCTACGAAGTCTAGATCATCCAGCTACATGCTAGTTGTATCTCGTGCTTCCCTCCAGGTGATTACGCGCCAAAACTAATCAATCTTAATGTGTACATATTTAGGAAATCAATTTAAACAGTGTAATTTTTAATAAATCAAATTGACATTTACAAGTTTTAACAAAAAAATATCTTAATCTTGACATTTGAATGAAGAATAATGAATGAATGGTTCAATGTTTTTTTTTCTACTGATTGGATTCCCAGGGTATAAAGTAAAGTTCTGTTAGTTGTTTGTCTATTGTTCAAGTTTTTTTTCAGCGTCATTTTTAACTGACAGTCATAGATTATTCAAGTTTCAATTGAAGCGTTCAATAAAAAAAATTATAAATGGCGTCATTGTTCAATTGAATATAATTCAATATTTAGAGCTACAGAGATTTATTTATTCAAGTTGTGATGGTGTTTCGTTCTCTGAGCTGGTTGTTTTGGTTGTGGAGCTTTCATCATTGTTCTCCCGCTGAACAACAACATCATCAGCACAAACTTCAGATAGAAGAAGTGAAGCATTCGAATTTCTCCACGCGTTTAACCTGTAGCTTGTTCTGCTAACCTCGATCTTGATTGGTTGCTGTTGACCTTAGACCTGTCGTTGTTTGCAACTTTGTTTTGATTGGCTCCCCCTTTTGATCTGTTTCTTAATCCTATATTTGCTTATGATTCTCCTGATTGGTTGATAACTTGGGTCAATGTCGATGTGTTTTTTGATCGCTGATTGACCTGAGTGCCAGTCAAGCTTCTAAAAATTCTCTAGTGTTCTTTGTCCTCCCCCTACCCAGTATTTCCACATTGTTCCAATCGAGTGTAATGTGTCCATAATTGTCGGTATGTATTGATATAAGCGAAGCATTGTCGTGGCGTTTGACTGCAAATTGATGTTCACGTAAACGGAGCTGAAGAGGTCGTCCACTTTGTCCTATGTGTAGTGTTTTTCACAATCTGAGCAGTTGTATATTTTGTAGATGATATTTGGTTATTCTTCTTGTGTCATTTTGTCCTTTGGTCTACTACACATAGGAATGATTGAAGTGATTCTGTTGGTTTGTGTGCCACACACCAAATTCCAAATGGTTTCAGTAGTCGTGCTGTATGCTCCGATATGTATTTGGTGTATGGCAGGATAATGCGTTTATTTGTTTCCCTGGGCTTCGGACTGGGAGTAGTAGCCTTAGAGGGGCTGCCAGCAGAGTTAATCAAGGAAATTCCTCATGTTTCATTTGCTAAGTAGATAGATTCCAGAAAAAAGTTTCTACACATTCGAAATCATCAATCAATCATTGTTTGACCACCATTAGAAACCTGGAAGCACTGGATAGCCGTTTCGTCCTGTTATGGGATTCATCAGCAGTGCGCATCCACGACTCCTGTACCTCGCAGGATTCGAAGCCGGGACCTTTGGCATTGTAGGCGAACGCCTAACCATCGGCCCACTGGGCCGGCATTCATCGGTGCTAATGTCTAACTCTGATGGATCTAGGGATTTTGCGCGACCTCAACCATTTGTCTTTGGTAGTTACTGCCTACACCCGACAGGGCTGAACTCCATTGGTCATGTCTTCTCAACTAGAACTCCGAGAATTTCCTCACGAAGCTAGTCACTAGTGAGTACTGTTGCGATATTTTGGGGCACAGTGGATGCGCACTGCTGATGAGTCCCATACCAGGACGAAACGGCCGTCCAGTGCTTCCAGGTTTCTAATGGTGGTCTAACAATGATTGATTGATTGATGATTTCAAATGTGTAGAAAAAACACAAACCTCCAAAACTTTGCCCCAAAATAAAGTTTCTGTCCGAATAAAAATAATCTACATATATATATATATATATATATTTGTCTTCATCCCAAATGCAACATTTTTTTGTCATATTGACAAACTATTGACTACATTCATTGCCTTTTCTTTTTTCATCATGTTAACAAAGGCGCATTTTTATATTATTTTCCGCCAAAATATCCCGCCATCATTATTATGATTATTATTTCGGTAAAATCAATAGAACGAACTATTTCAAATGGTTTTATTCAATCAATGGTCAATAATATTTTTTTTGTATTCGCCTAATTTCATAGAAATAATAATTACTCATATTCATCATTTGTACAAAATTACGTAAAAATGCATATGTACATTCAAAGTAAAGCTTCATTGGTATACTTTGTCTAGTTAGAAAAACAAAATATTCCCATCTATCTAGTCAATAATTTTCAATTTGTTGGGCTAGAAATTTTGTTTTCAGACGACCACAATATGGCGGAAGAAATAAATGATCAATGTTCAACATGATGATGAATAAGTTAAATAGTGAATGTTTAAACGTGAACTAATGGCATTCTGCGTTATTATTATTATTATTATTATTATTATTATTATTATTATTATTATTACTATTGTCGATGACTCATCAATGATTGAACAGACTGATGTATTGATTTTTTTCTCTCTTCATTGAAGTCGATTGCGCAGAATTTTATTTTTCAAATCTTTTTGTTTTAATGAATAAATAAATAATTTATAGAGGTTGGGAAATATTGAATATTGGAATTGCTGAATCAATCATTCTTTGGCTACCATTAAGAATAGTCAGTCAGATGCAACGTAGAACTTCGTACGTAAGTACATCAGTTCATGTTGCCATACCACATCAGCACAGAGATGTAATTGTCGATTCAAATCCAATAGTAGTAGAGGTAGTAAAGGTATTAGAAGTAATCGGAGAGGTTAGGACTAGAAGATATTATTCAAGAAGTATGATTCAGTGAGAAAAGTTTAGAAAGTCAACTTAAGAGGTGTTGAAGAATTCAGAAGATTAGGATTTGAGAGAATACAAAGAATAAATGCACCGGCGCCATTGTTATCGATTTTGAGACATGTCATTCAAGGTCTCTAACCATCGATTATTATCATCTCGCGGACCCCAACCAGGTAGTCGACAACTACCGACATGGCTCATTCCACTACTCAATGACTTCATGGATTTCTGCCATGTTTTGGTCTGGCCGCCCCTTACTTTCTTCTAACCTACTCCTACACTACAAAACATAGCTCGACGAGGCAGTCGGTGGTTAGGCATCCGTGACACATGTCCCAGCCATCTCAACTGATGAAGATTCAGCACTTCATCTATTGATCAACCATTCTTTCTTTCGATTCATCAAAGTTGGATATGAACACTTTTCTGATGCCAACTCAGTGAGTGGTTTAGAGGTTAAGCGTTTGCACACAAGTTTGAGAATTCTGAGTTAGATTCCGTTTTGTGGTGATAGGATCGTGGATGCGTACTGTCATTGATGAATCCAATGCTGGGATGAAACAGCCATCCAAAGCGTGAACGTTTCTAATGATGATCTGACAATTATTGATTCACGATTCCATTGTGATGTGCTCATCTGTTGATATGCTTGAATGCTATAACAAGCTCACTTTACTCCGTAAACGGAGCGTAGATGAATGATGCAGTGACTTGATAGGCTAATCTAATTCGATTGTCTCAAACCTCTCTAACAAAAGTAAGAAGACTTGATAAGGCGTAAAGAATGTTGTTAAGCACACAAGTCAAGTTTATTTATACAATGATAGAAACGCTCTTGGGAGAGCCACAAAATAGCATACTAAAATAATCCACCAACCAATGAGAGTCAAGGATTTTCTGAGCGCGGAATGTAAGCTGAAGGTCAACTAAGCGTCTTCGGGCGCGAGAACATAAAAACAAATCCAAATGTCAGAAATAAATTACAAAATTAGGACTTTTTCCAAGTGAGTTCTGAGGATCTAACTTCCCCGACCCAATGTAAAACATGTTGGCATAACATAATATTTCTAAGTGGTGTAAGGTATTGAATATTGAACTCAGTGATTTAAGGGACAAGTAATGTCTATCACAAAAAAGACTTGCACGTCTAGGATTCCATCTTCGGTGGAATGATGTAGCACCAATAGATGACGAAAAATCATCTGCCTGAGTAATTGCTGATTTGTAATAGCTTACTAACTAAAGTCAGACAGTCATGTCAAAATTCCATATCAACAATCTTTTCATTTGACGTCTAATAACAAGAATATAGAAACACAAATGCTGAAGAGTCCCATACCAGCACGAAACGGCCATCTTCCAGTGCTTCCAGGTTTCTAATGATGGTGGTCTAACAATGGTTTCAAAAAAATGTGTAACTTAACAATCTTCACAACCCCGTAACGCGAATCCTAATAAGCCGTCGATATCCACAGAGTAAATATATCGCTAAAAAGATGTTGGTCGGATGGCTGTGCAACAATTATTGTCTTTAACAGAATTGAATAATCCTTAGAAAAATTAAAAAATACTTTAAAGATCGGAATCATAAAGTTACTAGGGAATTGCTGGTTAGCGGTTTTTTGTAGCAAGTTGATTTTCTTACTAATCTGTTATGTTCGTCACTTTGTACACTTGAAGCTATATTACGAGATCACCTTAGTCAATAAACGCGAACGAGACAATCAACCAGCGTCCAGGTAGGCTACCTTGAATCCCAAACTGCAAAACAGAAGTCTTGATATAGCGTAGAAAGTATATTCTACAAACACCCAGCAATCACAATACAATCAAGCACATACAACTCTCGTTTATTTATACATCATAGAAACGTCCTCGGGATAGTTAAGAAAATAGCACACTAAAATACACAGCAGCCAATCACAGCCATGGATTTTCCAATTGGGAAATGAGATCTCAAGGTCAACTGATCAGCTCATGCTAGCAAACGTGAAATCCAAAATAAGGCAATTATCAAGCGAGTTCTGGGGATCTAACATCCCCAACATAATCCCTTATCCAAGCCGCTCCGAGCAGCGTTTAGTAGAGAATAAAATAATCTCATTCAATTTAACTGCATAAACTCTACAATTAGACCAAAGTTGTATAATGAACATATTTGAACAACATTGGACTCAACTTTATCATCTGTTTACATAGAATTCTTATAGGATATTGGAAAATTTTCAAATGCACTACATTAGAAACTTGGAAGCACTGGACTTCTGTTTCATTCTGATATGGGACGACTCATCAGTCGAAGCGCTCATCCGCGACTCCCACTGTAGTGAACGAGAACACAGGTGGGGCAACCGAATTGTATTTAACGAAAATTACAGAGTTACTCAGTAAAATCGGAAAACCATATCGTAAATCGTTAATTTGCAAAACATCAATCAGTTCATCATATCGAACTGGACTGTCTGTTCCTGTTGCAAAACATCAATCCATTATCACTATTCATGCGTTTCATACAAATTCCATTGTGTTCTAACTCTTCCTTTCTTTCTTGATCTTCCCCCATCTTCTGCTGCTAGACATTACGTTGACGCTCACGTCATATACTACTTATAAGTAGCTCACACCACATAGTCTTCTCACTCTAGAACTCCAATAATTTCTTCATGTTGTAGCTAATCACTATTAACCAAATAATAATTATCACTATAAGGTTTTGGATTTAGTTGAGTTTTATTGAAGTCGATTCCTGCGTGCGGAGCTCGTAGCTATGCATTGCTGATGAGTCCCTTACTGGGGCAAAACAGCCACCCAGTGTTTCGAGGTTTCTAATGATGGTCTAACTAACACTGATCGATCAATAAATAACATGACCTCATAAAATTATGAAGTATTTCAGAGAATATATGTTTTCTTTAGCAGTGTTATCTATACTTACTTACTTACTTACTTACTTACTTACTTACTTACTTACTTACTTACTTACTTACTTACTTACTTACTTATGCCTGTTACCCACCAATGGAGCATAGGCCACCCACCAGCAGCATTCTCCAACCAACTCTGTCCTTCTGCTTCCCTTTCCAGTTCTGTCCAATTTTTGTTCATTCCTCTCATATCTTTCTCTATTTCTCGGCGTAATGTGTGTTCCTTGGTCTTCCTCTTTTCCTTTTGCCTCAAAGGTTCCAGACGGGAGGGCTTGTCTTATGACGCAGTTAGGTGTTTTTGGGTGTTATCTATAGATTTTATCTAATTACTAAATTCTACTCTTTTATTTATATTCATTTTCCTATTAATCTGTTCAATGTTAAATATCATTTTATATACTTTTTGTTTGGTCTTTGTTTTTATCATATAGAAAAAAATGCGCCTAATTTGAATTGTATTCATAATTTTTTTCAATGACCAATATTCAATTTTGGTTCATCCATTTTTTTCTGTGTGTGTGTGTGTAATCATAACATCCACCTACGCGGTGAACGTTGATTGGTCAAAAATTTTCAATTCGAATTTTCATTGGTTACTTTCTTCAATGGAACCATTTTGGTTACATCACATATTCAATCATCTCATCGTCAGATGAAATGAAACGTTATTGTACTACACATTTATCTCATTAATTTATTTCAAAAAAATATCCTTATACTTTGGAAATTTTTTAAATTTTTTTATTTCTATTTTGAATAATTATGATTCAAAAATAATTGATCATTGACACAAAACGGAAAAAATGGTTTCAATGTTCAATGTGGCTGAATTTAAATTGAATCAAAAGGAAAAACACCAATTGTACAAGAAATTAAATATGAAAAAAGTAAGAATTATGTAATTTTTTTATTTCTTGTTATTTTTCGTTATTTTTGTATACAAGTGTATTTTTTTTTTGGCTAGTTAGATCCATTATCTTTTTCACGAGCTAGTGCAAAACCAATTTGATTTCTTCGTGCTCGATTCTTGTTCTTTCGGTACGGTTTCAGGTATTGTTCGGTAATGTCCAATAGATGTGGGAGTCTAGCTAGCCACTCGACTGTCTAATTCTAGTCAGTTGGCAGTTGACTGTGAGTTTGTATGTCTCGGGATTTGAATGAAAAAAGTTTGTTTCGGGGAAGTAGGGTTTGTGGATACTAGCAGCCGTCACATTACATAAAACCGGAGATCAGTTAGTTGCAATGTGGAGAGTAATAAGGATAAAATTCTAATGCTAATATGAATAAAATTTCAGAACTGCGTAATATATAGATGAATGCAGTTTGTTAATTGGTACTGAAGATTGTGAGAGAGGACCGAAGTGTAAGCAAGGGAGAGGAAACAGAGGAGTGATAGGCGAGATAGATTAATTGAGTGATCTGAGGAGATGGCAATGATAACAACTGGCAATTCTCAAGATATGCATCATTAACAGCATGTCCAAGAGGGAGATGATAGTCCGTATGTGAATACGTGATTATCAAGTCTTTTCTTAAAGCAGTCCACTGAGGGGGCTGTAACTACCTCGGCTGGGAGAGCATTCCAAGTTGCGACGACTCGCAATGGGAAAAACTGTTCACGAATCTGATTATTCGCTCTTTGATGTGCAATCTTTCGAAGATTGCCTCGAGGGGAGTGGTGGTGATGCATCGGCAAGATACTCACTCACATTGGGATGGTTTGGCGTGTTTAATATGGTGTACGCCATAATCAGATCACCTCTGATTCTCATGTAGCTCAGTGGAAATAATCCCAAGTGCTGGAGTCTATCGTCGTTGGGTTTATTTTTCAACCGTATCTCACCCATTTGGTTGCTCGTCTCTGCACTCGATTCAAGAGATTTGATAAAAATCGTTAATTTGCAAAATATCAGTTCATCATATCGAACAGGACTGTCTGTTGCTGTTGCAAAACATTGTCAATCCATTGTCACTATTCATGCGTTTCATACAAATTCCATTGTTTTCTAACTCTTCTTGTCTTGATCTTCCCCCATCTTCTGCTGCCAGACATTACGTTGACACTCACATCATATACTACTTATAAGTAGCTCGCACCACACATTTGTAAAGTAATTCAAGGGATAGGAAGTTATTGATCAAAATATAATTTGTTTAAATTAACAATCATGAACTAGGCGCTGTTTTTAAATTCATTTTATAATGAAATGAAATATTCATCTTTTATATATACAATGAGGACGTTAGATTGCCAGAACTCACATGATAAAAGTCCTATTTTTTTTTATTTTATTCATGGGCTGATCAGTTGATCTTGTTGAGATTACATTTCCCACCCGGGAAAATCATTGGTTAATGTATTATTTTAGTATGCTATTTCTATGGCTCTCCCAGGGATGTTTCTACCATGCATAAATAAACTCGGTTTGTATGCTTGTTAACCTCACATTTTCTGGATGCTTGTGGAATACATTCTCTACACCTTATCAAGAGTTCTTGCTTTTGTTAGACAGGGCGACGGATTAGAGTAGCCATCTTTAATTGATCAACGAAATTGTGCAACCATTACCTCTGATGTCTTCAGTGGATAAGTCTATACATCCATATCTACGTTTGAAACTGTTACGCTCGTGAGCCAGCGTCCAGGTAGGCTACCTTGAATCCGAAACTGCAAAACAATGGTCTTGATAAGTGTAGAAATCGCATTCTACAACAACAGCCAGCACACAATGAAAATATATATACAAGTAGGATAATCGATACTCTAATCGAATTATTCAAATATAAAATTATGATCAATACTTTTAGTTATCGAATAATTCAAACGAAAGTACAATGAATGAACGAATGAGGAGATGCTACAATCTCAAGGTCAACTGATCGATTCATGAAATAAATCCAAAAATAAAGATATTTATCAAGCGAGTTCTGGGGATCTAACATCCCCAACAGAAACCAGATGTCGAAGTATTATTAAGACTAATATTTTTGACACTACATTAGTGAAACTCATCGTTCTGTGATTGTTTCAAGAGGAATTTTGTCCTTGCTAATAGAATGAGACCAGTTCGATAGGATTACGTACAGTTGCCAAATTCTATTTGAGATCTCAGTCAATCGAAATGCTAAGACTGGACCACCATCTTTAAAAATCTTTGCAGTTAGCCTATCAACACCCGCTGCTCTCTCTCTCGCTTCAGATTTCTTATAGCTTTCACAGCTTCATAAAGAGTCGGAAGACCTACATCGATTTGATATTCAGGTTGACTGAAGATCGTGAGTAACCAAAGTGTTCTGCCCATCGATCGAATCTCCTGGATTGAGAATGAACTATATGCCCATCTTTTTTTGAGATAGTCTGACTTACAGTCGGATATCTTGAGAAGACTGAGGCAGGCGCGGAAGATTGTATTATGCAAATTTACACTTTGAGTTAGTTAAAAACGAAAACATTACATTGACTACTCTATTTGCACACCATCCTTGAGTCTTGACTTCCAACGCTCCATCCTTCTTCCGTTCCTGTTGGTACTCCATTTACTTCTTCTTGCTTTTGCTCCATTTGCTTTCCGTTTTCCTCTTCTGACCGTGAGACTTCTTCTTTAATGTCCCTTCTTATACTACTTATATCGTTCGCATAAGTAGCACACACCACAATCTTATACCAGTTTGCATGATTCAGAGTTTTTTAACGTGAAATTATTCATCTTACATCATTATCAGTGAATTTTTTTCGGCTGCATTGCAATACTTCGATTTCTTTTTACCATATACAACATGTACGACCATATGTTTGTAAAACACTCATCAATCATTGAAATTCATGTACTAATCAGTAATATGTGATAATATAAGTAGTATATAAAACTAAAATATACTATATAGTAATAATCATATGCATATAACCAGTAGCTTGAAGTTCGCAAATCTAATCAACACTTTTATCTTAAAAACATTGGTAAAAAGAAAGACATTTTAATTATAGATGTGTGGATTGTTGATATAAGCTGATTATTGTCAGGAAACCCTGCGCAGCAGTTCGCTCCGTTCTCCTATATGGATGCAAAACATGGCCGTTAAGAGTAGAAGATGTTCGTAGATTATTAGTATTCAATCATATATGTCTTCGAAGCGTTGCTCGTATATCGTGGGACAACCGAGTAAGCAATGCTGTCGTTAGGAAACGAGTACTAGGTAAGGATGGTAGATCAGTAGATGAAGTATTGAAACTTCATTAGTTGAGGTGGTTGGGACATGTGTTGCGTATGCCTAACCACCGACTGCTTCGAAAAGCTTTGTTTTGTGGTGTAGGAGTAGGTTGGAAGAAAGTTAGGGTCGGCCAAACCACAACATGACAGAAATCCATGAAGTCACTGACAAGTGGACTGAGTCATGTTGGTAGATGTAGACTACCTGGCTGGGGTCCATGAGACGAAAGTCACTGATGGTTAGAGACTTTGAACGACATGGCTGAAAATTGTTTGCAATGGCGCAAGTGCATCGATTCGTTGTGCTCTCTCAAACTCTAATCTTCCGGATTCGTCAGCACCTATACCTTTGTCTTTCTATCCTTATCTCACTGAATTATACTTCTTGAATAATAATATCTTCAAGCCCTAGTCTTCTTCATTAACATTAATACCTCTACTATGTTTATCACTATGGGATTTGATTTGACATTTGCGTCTCTCTCTGTGCTAATGTGGTATGACAACATGAACTTATGTACATACGTACCAAGTTCTACGTTGCAACTGACTGACTAACTGAGGAAGGCCTGGACGGACGTTACACTCGTTAGATACCGGCGTTCGCTCGCGATACCGAAATTCCTGGGTTTCACTACTGCAAGCAAGCACTGTGGATATGCACTGCTGATAGAGTCAGTCTCATACTTTGGACGTCACAATTATCCAGTAATTGTAAGTTTCTAATGGTGATCGAATAATTATCGATTGATATATATAGTTCAAATTTTATTAACAGACAAAAATTGTTTATATTACGGGGTTGTGAAGACTGTTAAGTTTTATTGAAACCATCAATCGATCAATGTTAGACCGGCATTAGAAACCTGGCAGAAGCACCGGAAGATGGCCGTTTCGTCCTGATATGGGACTCATCAGTGGCAGTGCGCATCCACGACTCCTGAACCCCGCAGGATTCGAATCCAAGAACTTTCAGTATTGCGCGCGAACGCCTAACCATCGGACCACAGAGCCGGTATTTAGCGGTGTTAATGTCTAACTTGATCAATTCAGGGAGTTGCGCAACCTCATACATAGTCTTCGGTAGTTACTATCTACACGCGAACAGGTTGAACTTCACTGGTCACATCTTCCCACTAGAACTCGGAGAAGATTCCTCACGAAGTTAATCACTAGTGAGCATAGGTAATTTACACTACGGGGTTGTGAAGATTGTTAAGTTTCATTGAGACCATGAATCGATCAATGTTAGACCACCATTAGAGGTTGCGCAACTCCGTGAATCGATCAAGTTAGGCATTAACACTGTTAGATACCGACTCAGTGGTCCGATGGTTAGGTGTTCGCTCGCAAAACCAAAGGTCCTGCGTTTGAATCCTGTGGGGTGCAGGAGTCGTGGATGCGCACTGCTGATAAGTCCCATACCAGGACGAAACGACCTTCTTCCAGTGCCTCCAGGTTTCTAATGGTGGTCTAACATTGATCAATTCATGGTTTCAATAAAAACTGTTTAATGCTATTTGACCTTCGTCAAAATTATGATTACCAAGAAATATCTTGAAATCAACTTCGTTCTGTGAGTTGGATGTTTTGGTTGTGGCTCTTTCATTATTATTATTATTCTTGTTCTAAACAATGACATCATCAGCAAAAACTTCATGTAGAGAGAGAAGTGATGTATTTACGAAGTATTCTCCACGTATAACTCATAGGAAAATTAAATGATTCTTTTAACAGTAACGATTTCTGGATGTTTAGTAAGTAGAATAAAACATTTACTTACTCATACACAGATAATTTAAGAGTTCTGAAGTAAATAAATTAGACTGAGGGAAAAATGAGAAAAACTTTGTAAAGAATTCCCTATTCTGAATTGTTGAACAGTTCACTTACTTACTTACTTACTTACTCACTTACTTACTTACTTACTTACTTACTTACTTACTTACTTACTTACTTACTTACTTACTTACTTACTTACTTACTTACTTACTTACTTACTTACTTACTTACTTACTTACTTACTTACTTACTTACTTACTTACTTACTTACTTACTTACTTACTTACTTACTTACTTACTTACTTACTTACTTACTTACTTACTTACTTACTTACTTACTTACTTACTTACTTACTTACTTACTAACTTACTCAATCACTAACTTACTTACTTACTTACTTATATACCTACTTAATTAATTACTTACTTACTTCCATACTAGGAAGCAACTACCACCGTCTCAATTACTTCTAGGTGTTTAATAACAATCATCCAATAACAATCATCGATTTCATGATTTTAAAATGAAATATATAAAATAGTTTGAAATTAGATATATATTTTTTTGCGTGTGAATATTTTCATAAATGTCAGCATGAAATTTCCACATTACTCTTATTTTATACATCAAAAGTTTTTTCTTTGTTAAAATAATTCTTAATTAATTCAGCATAGAAAAGAAGGAAGTCGCATAAATGAACATAGAATTTCGTACGTATGTACATCAGTGTGTTGAAATTTGCCATACCACATTAACAAACAAACAGAGATCGAATTGTCAATTCAAATCCCATAGTAGTAGTAGCAGTAGTAGTAGTAGAGATTGTAGAAGTATTAGTGGTAATGCAGAAGATTAGGGTTCGAAGATATCAATTCGAGAAGTATAGCACACGGGGGAATCAAGTTTTGAAAAGGAGAGAAAACAACTGTTTTTAGGAATGAAGAAGATTAGAATTTGAGAGCAGAAAAAAAGAGTGGAAGTAACTGTGCCACTTCAAGCGATTTTCAGTCATGTTATTCAAAGTCTTTCACCTATTGGGGATGTTACACCCTCAGAACTCACTTCCTAAGGTCCTAATTTTGTGTCATTTTATTCTGGAATTTCCGATTTCCATGTTTTCGCGCCAGTTGATCTTGAGCTTACGTTTTGCACTCGGAAAATCCTTCACTGTCATTGATTGATGGATTATTTTAGTATATCTATTTTCGTGGCTCTCCCAAGGGCATTTCCATCATGGTATAAATAAACTTAATTTGTGTGCTTGTCGACCATGCATTTTCTGGGTGCTTGTAGAATACGCATTCTACGCCTTATCAAGACATTTTGCTATAGTTAGTAGGGCCTGGGACAAACAGATTAGAATAGTCTATCGTGTCACTGTATCATTTGTCTTCGTTCCGTTTACCGAGTAAGTTAAACTCGTAATAGCATTCAAACATATTGAATTGACGAACATATCATACTCATTGGCTACTAGTATGTCGAATATCCCACCCTATCAGGTAGTCAACATCTACGAACATAACTTAGTCCAGTTGTCAGTGTCTTCATGGATTCGAGTCATGTTTTTGGTCTGGCGTGCCCTTAACTTTCTTTAAGGTGTTTAATAGTGGTTTATTAATGTTAGTATATTCATCCAATATCCTAAGAGAATTATTGGTCAATTCCTATTGGTTAACTTCTATTGGTCAATTTTATGATCGTCCTAGATATCAATGTCATGTACTCCAATGTTGTTTCTTATTGGTCGTCTTAACTGTCAATGTCACATACTTCAACTGTTGTTTCATATTCGACCTAATTGTTTAAATACGCATTATCTGTAACCCTTTATGATCCGCACCCAGATCCCTAGTTCAGGATGCTGATTCTCTTCTAGACTCGGACCTCGTACTTTCTGGATGCTGTTGTAGAATACATGTTCTACTTCATATCAAGTCTTCTTCTTTTATTCATTTGGGGGTTGGGACACTCGGACTGGAGTAGCCTATCGTATCACCGGATCCTCCCTCGATCCTCACTTTCATTTTCCGACTAAGGGGTAGTAAACTCTCGTCATCATAGCATTCAAGTGCATCAAGTTGACGTTTTTACATGTGAAGGCGCGTAACAAACTGAACAATCATCGATTCCAGGACCCGGTCCCGGATCCCTAATCCGGGATCCTAATTCTCTTCTGGATTCGGACCTCGTACTTTCTGGATGCTTGTAGAATACAAGTTCTACTTCATATCAAGTCTTCTTATTTTTACTCAACATGGGGGTTGGGATAATCGGATTTCAGTAGTATGTCCTATCGCCGGATCCCCGATCATCGCTCTCATTTTCCAACTAAGGGGTAAACTCATCATAGCATTCAAGTGCATCAAGTCGACGTGTTTACACGTGAAGGCGCGTAACAAACTGAACAATCATCGATTTCAAGATTTTGTAATGAAATGAAATAAAATAAAATATAAAAAATAAATAATTTTTTCTAAATTCAATGACATTATTTTGTTTGTTCGCTTTCGGAAATATTATTTTTTTCTTTTTCTGAAAAAAAAATGTCAGCACGACATTTTATCATTACTCTTATTTTATTATATTCAATTAGGTTTTTTTCTGAAATTTTTCCGTAAAAAATCATCATGCAAAAATAATCAATAATCCATTCGAGTGGAAGGGGAAAAAAAAAGTATGGCGTCGTCGCCGATCATTTCGACATGAATAAAAAACAACAAACTGATCATCGTATACTATTTTTC
The DNA here is from genome assembly GCA_944470395.2 of Schistosoma turkestanicum. Taxonomy (NCBI): domain Eukaryota; kingdom Metazoa; phylum Platyhelminthes; class Trematoda; order Strigeidida; family Schistosomatidae; genus Schistosoma; species Schistosoma turkestanicum. The sequence continues at coordinate 6,409,988 of OX103975.1, forward strand.
CTTCTTCTTGAAAACAGTTTTGTGATCAGTTAAATGAGTCGTTGTGTGTTGCTTTTTTTTAAAATTCAACTTGATTTTCTCTGTGTATACGCCATCTGTGTCTTGTTCAGCTAACAGTATAGGAAAGGATGTGAGTTGATTACATAAGTATGGGAATTTTAAAAGGTCCATGGAGTAAATTTCAAGAAAAATCTGATTATTTTGAGGGCAGAGTTTTTTGGAGGTTTGTGTGTTTTTTTTTTACACAATTAAAATCATCAATCAATCATTATTACACCACTATTATAAACCTGCAAGCACTGCTGATGAGTTGTCCCATACCAGGACGAAACGGCCAGGTGAGGGCAACCGAATTGTATTTAACGAAAATTACAGAGTTACTCAGTAAAATAGGAAAACCATATATCGTAAACAGTTAATTTGCAAATCTTCAATCCATCATCAATCCATTGTCTGATATTTCACTCACTATTCATGCGTTTCATACAAATTCCATTGTGTTCCCCCCACTCTTCCTTTCCTGATATTCCCCCATCTTCTGCTGCCAGACATTACGTTGACACTCGTGTCATATACTACTTATAAGTAGCGCGCAAAACACTCGTCTCCCCTTTTAATAAGCTGTCATCGTACTCTTTCTGATTGCCGTACCATTGTCATCTTTGGTGCTTTTCGCGACTCGTACACTTGATAATCTTGAAACCATCTCTTCAGTCGACTAGCATTTACGCGCTTCTGCTTGTCTTCTCTCCGGATCGTGTAAACCGCGCCGCGTCTCTCCGTGATAACGTACGGTCCTTCACACTTTGGGATCAGCAAAATCAATGGTAACTCTTTCTCCCAATCTACTCCTTTAGATGCTAACCATTCCTTTAACGTCCGGCTGTTTCTCTCTGTAAGCCCGTTTATCTGCGGATGATACGGTGTAGTTCGTATCCTGTTGATGCCAAACTGCTTTAGACGGGCTTTAAACTTGTCACTTTCAAAACGGGGACCCTACACCCGATAGGGTTGAACTCCATTGGTCAAGTCTTCTCAACTAGAACCTCGGGTCGTGGATGCGCACTGCTGATGAGTCCCATCCAAGGACGAAAATGCCGTCCAGTGCTTCCAGGTTTCTAATGGTGGTCTAACGATGATTGATTGATGATTTCGAATGTGTAGAAAAAACACAAACCTCCAAAAAACTCTGCCTCAAAATATCGTAAAATGTGCTCACTAGTGACTAGCTTCGTGAGGAAGTTCTCGGAGTTTTAGTTGAGAAGATTTGACCAATAGAGTTCAACCCTGTCAGGCAGTAACTACCACCGAAGACAAAAGGGTGAGGTCGCGCAAAATCCGTAGATCAATCATAGTTAGACACTAACACAATTGGATGCCGCCGGCCCAGTGGTCCGATGGTTAGGCGTTCGCGCACAATACCGAACGGTTTGGATCCTGCTAGGTGCAGGAGTCGTGGATGCGCACTTCCACTGATGAGTCCCATACCAGGACGAAACGGCCGTCCAGTGCTTGTGGGTTTCTAATGGTGGTCTAACAATGATTGATTGATGATTTCAAATCCGATTATTCTTCTAGATGTTTCTTTCATTCTCTTACCAAGTTGAATTCTCCCAAATCTCTTGTGTTAATCTTGAAGTGATGAGATGTTTGATTGGTTGAATTAGGGAATTTTAATAAAACGATCATTATATTACCAAGGAATAATTGATAACTGGTTTCATGCTAAATTGATACTTTTCATTAAGACACGCTTATATCCCTCAGAGAGACTGAACTCGGGGAACCTTTTAATAGGGCGAATTACAGTCGAATATGTCTTGTTTGAAACGATTACGAGTTCACCTTAGTCGGTAAATGGGAGAGAAGACAAATGATCCAGTGACACGTAAGGCTACTCTAATCCGAGCTTTCCAAGGCCCCACTTAACAGAGGAAGAAGTCTTCACAAGACGTAGAAAGTGTATTCTCTATGCATCCAGAAAATATGAGGTCCTCAAGCAAACAAATCAAGTTTATTTATACAAGATAGAACCATCCTTGGGATAGCCACAAAATGGCGTACTAAAATAAAATACATCAACCAATGACAGTAAAGGATTTTCCGAGTGAAAAATGTGATCTCAAGGTCAACTGATCAACCAATGCTCGCAAACATAAAATCCAAAATTAGAACCTTTATCAAGTGAGTTCTGTGGATCTAATGTCCCCAACAGAATAGCTTATATTTTTAGTTGCACTCGATTCTTGTCATCGAGTGATAATCATTAATTTCCATCAGTGAGTGACTGAGTTAAATTCAAAGTGGAGTTCACCACTTGATTGCGAAGCCGGTCAATGGTTGGTTGGTCGGTTAACGAAACGACTTTCATTACAGCCTGATTTAATACATCGTACGGCTTCTCTAAATCCAGTTTAGACAAAATTTTTCGTAAGCTATCTACTACTTTATCAGGAAGCAGTGGGCTAGCATTGCCAAATTCCTCTTGTTACGAATGCATACGGCCAGCCAAAAAGTGGTTTTCAAATCTATTTAACTTAAGTTATGTGCCGGTGACCTTAAAAGGTGGCAAAGAAGCGGACTCATGGATGGCTTTTATGAAAGACCGAATGAGTTCGAAGTCTAACAATCGTAAGTGTAAATTAGAACCACTTCTGGAAACTAATTATTATTGTGGTTTATGAAGGTTGTACTTAATTCCCAAGTCAAGTTTAATTTTCCTTCAGGATATATGACTTAATGTTCGTTTCTCTACTTTTTAGTCGATAAAATTGTTATTTTCATCTCAGAGTTTCATTGTTAGACCCCCGTTAAAAACTCACAAGCACTGGATTTCCGTTTCGTCCTACTATGGGACTCATCATTGGCTGTGCGCATCCATGACCCCCGCTAGTGGGAATCGATCCTAGGACTATCGGTATCACTCGAAGATTCTTAACCTCTGGAGCACTTGAGTTCAACCTTGTAGGTAGCCACCCACCGAAGACAATGGGTGGTTTAATTGAAGTAAGGACATCAACATTGTTGGATACCGACTCAGTGGTATAGAGGTTAAACATTCGCGCGTGAGATCGAAGGTCATGGGTTAGATTTGTTACACTTGGTAAAAGATTTTCTAACACTTACCTTTTTTTGGTAAATTTGAACCGATTAGTTGATATGATTGTCATTCTATTAATCTCATGATTAGGTAAAAACATAACTTATTAAGTAGTATAATCAGGAATTCAGTAGTGATAAAATATACTGTACTTAATAACACCGCAGGTCTGCTTGAACATCTGGGTTACTTGTTTTCCTTAACATTAAAATATTCTCCTTGAAATCATGAATCGATCAATGTTAGACTACCAGTAGAAACCTGGAAGCACTGGACAGCTGTTTCGTCCTGATACAAGACTCATCTGTGGCAGTGATCCGGAGGTTAGGCGTTTGCCTGCAACAACGAAGGTTCTGGGTTCGAATCCTGCGAGTTGCAAAAGTCGTGGCTGAGCAGTGCTGATAAGTCCCATACCAGGACTAAACGGCCGTCTAATCAGTGCTTCCAGGTTTCTAATGTTGATGGTCTGACAATGATTGATTGATGATTTCAAAAACTAACTAAACAATCTCCACAACCCTATCATGTAAATTACAATACTTCAACTAGTAATCACTTTTTATTTGTTTTAACGCGTCAAACATGTCTAGCTATCGCTTCACAAAGTACAAATCATAAAGTACAATCTGAGATTCTGTACTGAATAGAAATCTGTATTGAAAAGGAAACTTGTTGAAGTATTACTTCATGTTTGAATATTGCTAAGTACAAATGGATGATGTATACTTATATAATTGATATGCTAGTCAACTGATATACTTGAATGCAATTACGAGCTCACTTTACTCTGTAAACGAGAAAGAAGACACACGATGCAGTGACACGACAGGCTATTCTAATCCGTTGTCTCCAGCCCGCTTAACTATATCAAGACGTCTTGATATGGAGTAGAAAGTGTATTCTTCAAACACCCAGATAATACGAGGTTCATAAGCACACGAATTGAGCTTATTTATACAATGATAGAAACACCCTTGTTGAGAGCCACAAAATATCATGCTAAAATAACACTTCAATCAATGACAGTGAAGGATTTTCCGAGTGAGAAATGTAAGCTCAAGGTCAGCTGAAAAGCTTATACGCAAAAACACAAAGAATCCGAAATTAGGATCTTTTTCAAGTGAATTCTGGGGGATCTAACGTCCCCAACAATAAAGTTGTATGTACAATGATATAAGGAATTCTACGGAAGATTTTCAGTGAATAACAACATTTTGTAGTATTATGAACTAACTCAGATAAAACTAAGATGTCAAAATCAAATAGAATGGTAGTAGTACACTAAAAAAAGACACTGTTCATTAGCACAAAATGTGTAGTACACTTTATCTTCAGATTTCCATTTGCAAAACACAAGTACTTTATTGACTATCTTGTTTCAGATTTTTTCTGCTCTTCAGAAAAACAATATGATTATGTCGTCCATTCTGATCCGACACCCTTCTTTCTAATATCCGGGTCTTAAAAAGTTGCAAATAATGCGTATTTATACATTTAGGTTGAATAGGAAACAGCATTGAAATCTGTGACATTGACAGTTAAGACAACCAATAGGAAACAACGTTCGAAATGACATTGACAGTCAGGACGACCATAAAATTGATCAGTAGGAATTAACCAATAGGAATTGACCAATAATTCTCTTAGCATATTGGATGAATATCTTAACAAACGTCTGGACAACAGTCTGCTACTTACTACTACTTATAACTTTCGTTGTGAGTAGTACCGACCCTAACCAGAAATTTAAAAAAATCAATATTGTTTAGATTACAAGTTCATCTATTCAATTTTTCATCGTTGACACCATTCGGTGACTCATTCATTGACTATGAATTGAGATATCGAGTTCAAAATTCAATTTTTTTTAAATTTTATTTAAAAATTTGGTCATGTTATTATATAAATGGTTGAATTACAGTCGGGAGATTCATAGTATTAATAACGCACAGTTTAAATAGATTTATCGAATATAATAATAATAGCGATCATAGAGTTGAAGTCATTAAAGCCTTTCAGAATAATCAAAATTCTTACTGCTGAGAGTTATGGAGATCAGTGATTTTACTCATTGAAATCATGAATCGATCATTGTTTTAGACCATCAACATTAGAAACCTGGAAGCATTGTTTAGACGGCCGTTTCGTCCTGGTATGAGACTTATCAGCATTGTGACTAGTAGGATTCGTGGATGCATCATGTGTAAAAACACTGATCTTCATAACTCTAATTGAAAAAATCGTAAATATGCTCACTAGCGACTAGCTACATGAGGAGATTGTTCGAGTTCTAATAAGAAAAACGTGACCAGTGGAGTTCAAGCCTGTGTCAGGTGTAGTCAGTAACTACCGAAGACTGATGGTTGGGGTAACGTAAAATCCCTAGACTGGCCAGAGTTAGACATTAACGACGTCGGATGCCGGCTAAGCACTGGTCCAGAGGTTAAGCGTTGGTGCGAAAGAACGAATGCCTTGGTTTCCAATCCGGCGAGTTGCGGAAGTCGTGGACGCGCACTGCCACTGATGGATAGTCCCATACCAGGACCAAGCGGCTGTCCAGTGTTTCCAGGTTTCAAATGATGGTAGTCTAACAATGATTGATTGATTATATCGATGTGTGATGTTATTCCTTGGTGTACACTTATTTCATATCCATAGTTAGGATTGTGATTTTAGGTTATCAATAATTGAGGAGAGAATCCATGAAAATAGATATATATTAATTTTTTTATTCTGAGACTTTACGGGAATGTTACTGGAATCCACTGTTGTCCACTATCGATTTCTAGTTAGTAACGTTTGTAATCTAATAGCTGTATAAAGGCAATCGTCATAGGATGTACACCTATCAAATCAACTAATCAATTTTATTTCTAAAAATTGATGGGAAGATTGAAATACCTAATATGAAGGAATTACTATTCACACCATTGCACAAATCAGTATCTATCTGAACTCAATAGCTAAGTGAATAAAGCAATCTCATTTGAAGTGGATAGTAAAAGAGTTCCAGTCCCTGGGTAAACATCAACCCTATGGGATGGGAGTATATCTTTGATAGAGATGAACCCCGGATATGACGAAACGTGCGTCTTGGATTTCACTATCAATCACTCACTGCCTATTTCATTGAATGGATGTTTGTAAATCAATAGCTATTATATCAAGGCGGTTCATACAGAATGTACAAATAGGTTAAAACAGATTAAGAACCAACTGCCACTGCTAACTATCTGATAGCGTTCGTCACTAGGTAAGCTTGAAGCTATATTACGAGTTCACTTTAGTCAATAAACGCGAACGAAGCAATCAACCAGCGTCTAGGTAGGCTACCTTGAATCCCAAACTGCAAAACAGAAAACTTGGTTAGCGTAGAAAGTACATTCTACAACACCCAGCAATCACACAATACAATCAAGCACACAACTCTCGTTTATTTATACATCACAGAAACTCCCTTGGGACAGTCACGAAAATAGCACATTAAAATACTCAGCAGTCAATCACAGCCATGCATTTTCCTGATTGGAAATGTAATCTCAAGGTCAGCTAACTGATCAGCCCATGCTCGCAAACTTGAAATCCAAAATAAGGCAATTATCAAGCGAGTTCTGGGGATCTAACATCCCTAACACCTCCTCTTTATATCCGGGCTTGGGACCGGCAGTAACCCTAGACAGGTTCCAGAAGGAGTAATCAAGCCTCTATGCTAATATATATATATATATATATATATATATATTTATAACAGTAAAGATTAGAACTAAATTTGCATACAAATCTAAGTGTCCTTTTTTATTCACAAAACAATTAGAAATGACACGATGATGATTCAAATTACGTAACAATAGAACTGACGGTTAAAATGTCAATAAAATCGAAGTTTAGCAACATTTCAAAGGGTAGTTAGAAAAGTTATCTCTGCAAAAGGTCACAAAGCAGATTACGAAGTTGTACAAACCTATTTTTTCATGCATACAAAGATTCAGGTTTTTTAATGATATGCAGTATTTCTCTGATTTGCGTTCTATGTAAAGATTGAATTCTACAGCAAATTGTGCGACGAATTTTATCAATTATTTTTATCTGTCTAATGACAGTCAAGAGTTTCTTAATGATTAATTTCATATTTTCACTCCTTTGATCAACTATAAAGTGCGATGTTCTGACATACAATGATACATTTATCTAGTTGTACGCGCCCAAAAAGAAAAGTAACTAGTTCCCGCTCATAGGATTTTGAGATGGTGAAGACAATTCGAAGGTCAGGTGGATGATTATGGTGGTGTTTCGTTCTCTGAGCTGGATGTTTTGGTTGTGGACAATTCATTGTTCTTCTGAACACCATCATCATCATCAGCAGCAGCAGTATTAACTTCAGATAGAAGTGATTGAGGTGAATAAGGCTGTTACGTCGAAGAATATCATTGTTTCGTCACTGTCGATTTCAATTGAGTTTAGTTTATCCAAGAATTGTGTGAAAGACTTCATGGAGTAGTTGGATTCATCCACCAGATGTTTTAATATCCTTGATAAGTTGTAGGTCGGGATTCCACGAAGGGATACAATTGAACGTAGTGAGATGTTGAGTTTGTGAGATTCCGGCCTACTGTAGAATCATGGAATTACTAGTCCATTGGATTTCATTCTCCATTGATCTTGTTTTGATATTTGTCCTGCTTTGACAAGCTTGTTTAAAGTCCTTGAGATTTTGTTGTCCAGCCTTCTGTCGTCAGTTAGTTCCTCAGCTTTCTTGATATATTCTTCACTTCCATATGAAGTTTGTGCTGATGATGTTGTTGTTCAGAAGAAGAACAATGAAAGCGCCACAACCAAAACATCCAGTTCAGAGTACGAAACGATACCATAACTAGCTCCGCATGAGTCTAGAGGGTCCCAGTATAAATTTTTAACCTCGTAGGGTAAAGCTGAATACTGTATTACCGTTTTTTAAATTAATTTTCTGTAATTAAAGAATATTATTGTTTTAGATGTCAAATAAGTTTTGTAAAAAACTGGTTACTAATTGGTGCTATTACGTCATAGTATTCTATCGGTGTAACTATAGTACCACTACTGAAATCCTGAATTTTGATCATTGTTAGACTACCACCGTTAGAAAACTGAAAGCACTGGACAACCAATTCGTCCTGCTATGGGACTACTCATCAGTGGCAGTGCGCATCCACGACTGCTGCCACTTACAGGATTCGAGCCCTAGGACTCTCGATTTTACATGGGAACGCCTAACCATTATCGAATATCTTTATTTGTCTATTAAGTTTCTTGATAGTACAGGACTCACTCATCAGTGGCATTGTGCTTACGCGAACCCTGCTTGTGAGAATCGAACCCAGGACCCTTGTTCTCTTACACGCGAATGCTTAACCTGTAGCCCACTAGGCTGATATCCAACAATGTTAATGTCTTTTAACTTTGATCAGTCCACGATCTTGTACAACGAGAGTCTAAGCGTTTGTTCATTCATAAACATAATATAATAATTTGTAAATGATCATTTTCAAACAAATATCAGTTTTTTACAAATAAAGAAATAGGGATCATTGTGTTTACACAGTCATTGTTAGACAACGACCATTCGAAACCTGGCCGTTTCACCCTAGTGTGGGACTCATCATCAGTGACCAGGATTTAAACCCAGGACTTCCGGTACTGCGCACGAACGCCTAATCTCTGTAACACTAGACCGGCATCTAATGGTGTTAATGTCTAACTCTAATTAATCTAGGATTTTCGCGTGACCTTATCCATTATTCTTCGCTAGTTACTGCCTCCGCCCAACACACGCTTGAACTCCACTGGTCATGTCTTCTCACTAGAATTCCAAGAATTTCCTCACGAAGCTAGTCACTAATGAACACATTGTACGATTCTTTCAACTGAAGTTATAGAGATCAATGTTTTTACACATTGAAATCATCAGCCAATCATAGTTAGACCACGTAGATTGATCACAGTTAGACATTAATCCCATTGATTACCGTCCGGTTCAGTGGTGTAGAGGTTAGGCGTTCGCGCACTATAACCGGTAGTCCTAGGTTCGAATCCTTTGTGTTGCAGCAGTAGTGGCTTCTCACTGCTGATGAGTCCTATGCCAGGATGAAACGGTTGTCTAAACAGTACTTCCAGGTTGTAGTAGTGTAGTGAATGAGATCACAGGTGGGGCAGCCGGTGTTACTCAGTAAAATAGGAAAACCATATCGTAAATCGTTCATTTGCAAAATATCAGTTCATCATATCGAACTGGGCTGACTGTTCCTGTTGCAAAACATCAATCCATTGTCACTATTCATGCGTTTCATACAAATTCCATTGTGTTCTAACTCTTCCTTCCTCTTGATCTTCCCCCATCCTCTTCTGCTGCCAGACATTACGTTAACACTTACATCATATACTACTTATAAGTAGCTCGCATCACAGTAGTACACTGACTACATTTTTACAAGTAGAATAATCTTAACTAAGAAGAATTCATTATGTTTTACAAAAAAATTCCAGTTGATAGATATCTTTACTTTCTTTCCTCTTTTTTTTGTTCACAGAATCAAACTCAAACTAAACAAACATACCCTATTCAATGATCAATACAATTTATCAAACAGAATCATTACAAATGGTTGATACAAATAATAATGCCCAAACTTCTTATGCAATGAATCAAGAATTAACTAAACCGCTAGTATTATTTCTTAATTGTAAGTGATTGCTTAATTGCTGTGATTTTCATACTGTAGTATCTGGTTCAACTTTCATTTTTTTCCATATTTACACCATACTACTTATTTTTCATGATTAGTGTTTTTACACACTGAAGTCATGAGTGAATCAGTGTTTGACCGTCATTGGAAACCTACAAGCACTGAACATCCGTTTCGTCTTGATATGGGACTCATTAGTAGCAGTGCGCCTGCATAACTTATGCTACTCGTAAGATTTGAGCTCAGGAGCATCGGTCTTGCTCGTGAACGCTCAACATCTGAACCACTGTGCCAGTATCCAACGGTGTTAATGTCTAACTCAGATCAATTTGAGTGGAGCTCAACCCTTTTGAGTGTAGGCAGTAACTATTGAAGACAAAAGGGGTGAAGTTGTGCAAAACCTTGGATTAATCAAAGTAAGAAATTAACACGGTTGGATGCCGTGCGGCTCAGTGGTCTAGAATTTAGCTGTTCTCCCTCGAAATGCAAAATGTTGCTTCAAGACTGGGTAGCATCAGCCCTTGAAGACGCTGACAAAATGCAGAGTCTTCTCACTACCATAAGCAACAATGCGAGCATGTTCGGGATGCGGTTCTCACCCTCGAAATGCAAAATGTTGATTCAAGATTGGGTTGCATCGGCACCTGAACTAGTGATAGGGAGTAAAGTAGTCGAGCGTGCTGATCGCTTCACTTATCTGGGGAGTCTCATCAGTGCTGACGGTCTGGTGACTGACGAAATCTCAGCTCGGATATAGAAGGCTTGATTGGCTTTTGCCAACCTGCGTCACTTATGGAGAAGGCGAGATGTTTGTTTGCTGACTAAAGGACCAGTGTACTGTGCAGTAGTTCGCTCCGTCTTACTTTATGGCTGTGAAACATGGCCGTTAAGAGTAGAAGATGTTCGTAGGTTACGAGCATTCGATCATAGATGTTTAAGAAGCATTGCTCGTATATCGTGGGACAACCGAGTAAGCAATGCTGTTGTTAGGAAACGAGCGCTAGGTAAGGATGGCAAATCAATAGATGAAGTAATGAAACTTCATCAGTTGAGGTGGTTGGGACATGTGTTACGTATTCCTAACCACCGACTGCCTCGACGAGCTATGTTTTGTGGTGTAGGAGTAGGTTGGAAGAAAGCTAGGGGCGGCCAGACCAAAACATGGCAGAAATGCATGAAGTCACTGACTAGTGGACTGAGTCATGTTGGTAGATGAAGACTACCTGGTTGGGGTCCGTGAGACGAAAGTCACCAATGGTTAGCGACCTTGAACGACATGACTCAAAATCGTTTGCAATGGCGCAAGTGCATCCATTCGTTGAGCTCTCTCAAATTCTAATCTTCTGGATTCGTCAGCACCTCTACCTTTGTCTTTCTAACCTTATCTCACTGAATTACACTTCTTGAATAATAACTTCAAACCCTAGTCTCCTTCATTACCAATAATACCTCTACTATCTGTATCACTATGGGATTTGATTTGATATTTGCGTCTCTGTGTTAATGTGGTATGGCAACATGAACTTATGTACATACTTACGAAGTTCTACGTTGCAACTGACTGACTGACAGCGCTTAAGACCGGAGATCCTGGGTCAGATTCTCATGAGCAGAAGTCGTGGATGCGCACTGCCACTGATGAGTTCCATACAAGGACGAAACCTCAGTTCAGTGTTAATGGGTTTCTAATGTTGGTCTGGCAATGATTGATTCATGATTTCAATAATATACTACTTATTATCAAAATGAACATTGTACTAGTATGAGTATGATTAAAAAATTACATATCATCACTTTGTAAGTAAATTTTTATCAGATTGTAAGGCAAACAACCGGTAATTTAATTCTTTGTTTATATTAGTTAAAATCTAAGTTCTTCTGTGATACTTTGTTTGATTTGCACCTTGAATATAGAACAAACTTTCCACTAAATTCAAAACTGATAGTTAGTTAGTAGTTCGTGAATTGACTCAGCCTGACGAGGACCGAAGACGATTGGTTGTTCATGATGAACAGGAGGAACAGCTGTTTCAAAAGTGAAATCATCAAATTTATGAAAAGAAATCAAGCAATTTAAGGATAAGGATATCAATACAACCATACTGTTTGCAAATCTATTTTGTATATTTAAGTGAACGTTTTCATCAAAGTGCCGTGGATAAATTTGCTACGGTCTGCTACGAGTAGAACAGACGGTATCGGTGTCAGCCTACACCAGTATAGTTGCATTTCCTTCCATGTTCGAAAACTTGTTGATAGAATCAAAAGCGCTGATAAGCATCGATGAGTACTCTCAGAATGGAATGTGGCAACTTCTCCCAAGTATACGTTATGCTCACACATTGTACACATATGTCAGTGACATACATATAGGCACAGATGAATGCAATCGCTAGCGTATGTTGTATATGAAAATGTTCAGACTATGTCGACTCATTCTGTTAGTTCACATGGGCATTGAAGTTTCCGTATGCAAGTATACATTTAATGCATATATATTGAGTGTATTGACCTGATTAGCGTTTTTTTTAGCGAGTTAGTTTTTTATTGGATTAGACCGCCAAACACATCATCGACCCTACTCGTTTATCCAGGCTTTGGACCGACAGTAGCTCCAGAGGGGCTCCAGGCGGAGTGTAATGACCGGAGTTCATATATTCTTAGAAGCACACAGGCCGTACGTAGTCTAGCGATATCTGCGATACTGAATAACTATCAAACAATCATATCAGCTTAACAAAAATAGGTTATCAGTTAATAATGCACACCTTCATGCTCATACTACAATAAGTGTTGCATACTGGCCCACTCCTGTCAGACCTAGTAATCTTATCTAGATGATAGAATCTAGACAGTACCAAATAGAAACTTCTTTGAGCACACTGGTAAAATGTAAAACTGTTCGACGCTTCGTTATTTTTCTGTATATCTGATGTGTTGTAATAGTGAAATGAAATTGTGATTGATCATTGAGCGTGGACAGACAGGTTACTCAGTCTACTGACTAATAAATATATGATTTCCTTTCTATGTTATCGATTGTTACTTTGAGTTCACCATGTGAAATGAAGTATTAACTATCGCTTACTTTTGTTCTGATATAACACGATCTAATCTCAGTTAACTGACAGTACAAATTCTATTACCTAGACTAGTCTCATTTTATCGTACTCACCTAGTAATATAGTTACTCAGTTTACCTACGTCTGTTACCCCCGATGGAGGATAGGACTCCAACCAGCATTCTTCAATCTACTTTGTCCTGAGACTTGTTTTCTAGTCCTACCCAACTGCTGATCATTCCTTTTTAATGTCTATTTCCTATTCTCGAAGCAGTGTGTTCTTTAGTTTTCCTCTATTCCTATCTATCACCTTGAGAGTTTCAAGTTAGTACTTGCCTTGTGACGCAGTTGAGTGATTTGCGCAATGTATGTCCCATTGACCTCCAACACTTTTTCCTGATTTCTTCGTCTGCTGGTATTCGGTTTTGTCCTATGTAACACTAAATTGTTGCTGATGGTGTCTGGCCAATGGATCCGGAGTATTTTGGATAGATAATTGTTAATAAACACTCGTATCTTATGGTTGATGGCTTTTGTAGTTCGCCAAGTTTCACTATCCGGATTATATATCGTGGTAGATGACAGTAGAATTCGGTGATGCATTTTTGAAACATCCCCTTTTAAACAAATGTTAATATTTTTTGTATTGAAAATTAAACTGTTTATCTTGTTTGTATCTTATAGTTTTAAAGAGTTATAATAGATTTATTCTTTTGGCTAATAGGAAACAACTGGATGGCTATAAATAATACTGAAATGTTTAAATCTCAAGTTTTTGTATAGTACTTATTAAGTTTCTAGTTTCAAGGACTGTCATTATATCTAATTTCTATATAATATCTAATATTACGGATGTATTACACTGTATTTTATATATTCACCGAGTTTACTAAATCGCGCTTACTCGAATGGACTCAACCTGAAGCCCTTCTAGGACTACTGCCGGTCCCAACCCGGATAAAGGGGAGGCGTTAGGCATGGGATTAGCAACCCCGGAAAAAAATCTGCTGGTCAGCGTGTAGTGAAGGAGAACACAGGTGAGGGCAACCGAATTGAATTTAACGAAAATTACAGAGTTACTCAGTAAAATAGGAAAACCATATCGTAAACCGTTGTTAATTTGCAAATCTTCAATCAATCATCAATCCATTGTCTGACATTTCACTTATTCATGCGTTTCATACAAATTCCATTGTGTTCCCCCCAACTCTTCCTTTCTTGATCTTGCCCCATCTTCTGCTGCCAGACATTACGTTTACACTCGCGTCATATACTACTTATAAGTAGCGCGCACCACATGCGGCCTAGACTCCATTAGGTGTAACAGGCGTAAGTAAGTTAGAAAGTAAGTAAGTAAGTAAGTAAGTAAGTAAGTAAGTAAGTATGGGTACTCGAACGATACATCATCACACAAAGACTAGATTACGTTAAACCAGAATAATCAATAGACAATATTATATCCCACAACCGAGTGAGCAATGCTGTCGTTAGGAAACGAGTACTAGGTAAGGATGGGAGAGCAATAGATGAACTGGTGAAACTTCATCAGTTGAGGTGGTTGGGACGTCTTGCGTATGCCTAACCACCGACTGCCTCAACGCGCTTTGTTTTGTAGTGTAGGAATAGGTTGGAAGAAAGTTAGGGGCCGAAAAACCAAAACATGGCAGAAATCCATGAAGTCATTGACGAGTAGACTTAGCCATGTCGGTAATTGTCGACTACCTGATTGGGGTCCGTGAGATGGTAATAATCGATAGTCAGAGACCTTGAATGACATGGCTCAAAATCGTTCGCAATGGCGCCGTTGCATTTATTCTTTGTGTTCTCTCAAATCCTAGTCTTCTGGATTCTTCAACACCTCTATTTTTGTCTTTCTAACCTCATCTCACTGAATCATACTTCTTGAATAATATCTTCTAATCCTAACCTCTCCGATTACTTCTAATACCTTTACTACCTCTACTACTATTGGATTTGAATTGACAATTATATCTCTGTGCTAATGTGGTATGGCGACATGAACTGATGTACTTACGCACGAAGTTCTACGTTGCATCTGACTGACTGAACTATAATCGCACATTTAATCGTTCATAGTCCAACTAACTATCCACTCAATGACCAATCACAGTTTCCTTACACCATGCACAACACATCCTTATCTAAATCAAATTGAAAAATATTTGAAATTGTGGTTCGTAACATTTTTAAACTAACCGGCATTCCTTTCATCTAAAAAAAAATACTTTTCTTACTTTCAAACGTGGATTGTAAACAAAAAATCGCAGTAAATAAACATTTGTTGTCAGTTATGTGCAGTTTTATTTCTCATCTTAACATTTTTGAATTTGTTTTTCACCGGTGCTAATGTTAACAACATTGAACACTGACTAACACACTTGTTGTTTTAATTGAATTATTCCGGTTCAATATTCAACAACAATCATTACATAAAATAACACTGACTGAATCATCCATCCATCGTCTATGTGCGTGTGTGTGTGTACATATTGATTACATGATTACTATTCGATTACGTGTTGAAAACTTTCACTGAGCTCGATAATTCCAAATGAAATACACGTTTTACTAACTAACCTATATATTTTTGGA
This sequence comes from Schistosoma turkestanicum, assembly GCA_944470395.2. Taxonomy (NCBI): domain Eukaryota; kingdom Metazoa; phylum Platyhelminthes; class Trematoda; order Strigeidida; family Schistosomatidae; genus Schistosoma; species Schistosoma turkestanicum. The sequence goes on from OX103975.1 coordinate 6,425,482, forward strand.
TGATTTCCAACAACAGCACACACACACACACACACAAAGAAAAAATTACACTCACTCACTTATTCATTCATTCATGTACTACTACACTTGTACACTTGTGCACTTGTAGCGTTGTTTTTAATTTTTATAGGCAATCTTCTATGTTCAATGATGATGTCTAGTCTATTCAGTAGTCAATAGTCACTTGTATTCTCTTCTTTCCTGATCATATATATACTTGTATATAGGATTTACTACATTAGGTGTATTATGTATACACAGCATTCCATTAAATCATGTGTACTAACTACACTTTTGAAAACCAGAAAAAACAGAAATTTGGTAGTCATCATCAAACATTATTAGTAAAACAAATGCATCCATTGTATAAGAATGAAATGTTCGTTGGCCATAATTTTTTGTATTAACCGGTTGTAAATACTTGTGTGTGTGTGTGTATGTCGGTGTGTTGATCGTGTGTCTGTGTCTGTTATTACATTAAATCAGTATTCAATTTTAATCATTGAATATTGAACAAGATGGCGAAGCAACAAAAAACAACCAGTTGCATATTCGAAATACTCCTCCCATGTATGTGTGTGTGCGTCTCACTCTCACACACTCTCTCTGTCTGTCTGTCTATCTCTCCTTCGATTATTACTCTTAATACAGTTTGTTACATTGATTCGTCATCATCTGTGTAGACCATATGGTTGATTAGGCCAAATAATTTATTTTTTTGTGACTAAAATTGAATTTTGAATTGTTCGCTACTACTGATAATGATTTTTGAAACATTGAAAGATAAATTTATTAGAAATCCAGAAGCATTGTTTAGAAAAGGCCGTTTCGTCTTAGTATGAGACTGACTCATCAGTGGCAGTTAGTGATAGGGAGTGAAGTAGTCGAACGTGTAAACCGCTTCATTTATCTTGGGAGTCTCATCAGTGCCGATGGCCTGACGAAATCTCAGCTCGGATACGGAAGGCTCGATTGGCTTTTGCCAACTTGCGTCACTTATGGCGAAGGCGAGATATCCGTTTGCTGAATAAACGACGAGTGTACTGTGCAGTGGTTCGCTCCGTCTTACTATATGGCTGTGAAACATGGCCAGTGAGAGTAGAAGATATTTGTAGGTTACTGGTTTTCGATCATAGGTGTCTTCGAAGCATTGCTCGTATATCCTGGGACACCCGAGTGAGCAGCGTTGTTATTAGAAAACGGGTTCAAGGTCGGAATGTCAGATCAATAGATGAAGTGGTGAAACTTCATCAGTTGAGGTGGTTGGGACATGTGTTGCGTATGCCCAACCACCGAATGCCTCGTCGAGCTTTGTTTCATAGTGTAGGAATAGGTTGGAAGAAAGTTAGGGACGGCCAAACCAAAACATGGCAGAAATCCATGAAGTCATTGACAAGTGGACTTAGCCATGTCGGTAATTGTCGACTACCTGGTTGGGGTCCGCGAGATGATAATAACCGATGGTTAGAGACCTTGAATGACATGGCTCAAAATCGTTCGCAATGGCGCCGGTGCATTCATTCTTTGTGTTCTCTCAAATCCCAATCTTCTGGATTCTTCAAACCTCTAGTTTTGACTTTGTAAACTTTTCTCACTGAATCATACTTCTTGAATAATAATATCTTCTAATCCTAACCTCTCCGATTACTTTTAATACCCTTACTAACTCTTCTACTATTGGATTTGAATTGACAATTATATCTCTGTGCTGATGTGGTATGGCGACATGAACTGATGTACTTACGTACGAAGTTCTACGTTGCATCTGACTGACTGACTAACTGATTGGCAGTACGCATCAACAACTCTTGCACCTCAAAGGATTTGAACCTAGGATCTATGGTCTTGTGTGCGAACGCCTCTAACCTCTATTCATTAGTCAAATTATTCAGAGATAATCAGCTGTAAATGAAAGAGGTTTAATAGAAAGAGTTATAATTTAGGTTACATAGTCAGGTGGTATTTCAGTGATTCGTAATTCTATAGATACGGCCAAGAATCTTCATAAATGTTTAAGCATTATTGGGTTATGGGGACTGTTTGCTGACACCGAAATCGTAAAAATTGATCAATGTTAGACCACCATTTAAAGCCAACAAGCACTGGACGGCCGTTTCCTCCTTATATGGACGACTCATCAGTACTGTACATTCATGACTCCCGCTCGCGGGAATTGAACCCAAGACCTCCGGTCTCGTGTCAGAACGCTTAGCTTCTAGACCAATGAGCGAGTGTCCAATTGATACGTACTGCTGAGAGTCCAATACTAGGACGAAACGGCTGTCCAATACTAGTGAGTTATTTTCTTCGAGTTCTAAATGAGAAGTCATGATGACCAGCAGAGTTCAACTCTGTTTTTGGGTATAAGGCAGGTTACGCAAGATGATCGATCGATAAGAAGTGGACAAGTAAAAATAAATCAGAGTAAGAAAATCATTTCAAAATATTCCGAAATTTAAACAATTTTGAAATTTAAATTTTAAAAATTGGTCAACATATTATCGTGAATTTACTCTTTATAGTTTCTACCCTTTGATAGTTTGAATAATGAACAATTTCCTGTTTTGTTTCAATGTCCAATTGTTTCAATGATCTGATATTGATTATTGAACAAAATTCTACATTTTTCTACTTTTTGTTTTCACAATGAGTTTTATTAATAAAATATTGTAGTGATGAAGAACACAGATGAGGACAACCAAATTGTATTTAGCGAAAATTACAGAGTTACTCAGTAAAATTGGAAAACCATATTGTAAATCGTTAATTTGCAAAATATCAGTTCATCATATCGAACTGGACTGTTCCTGTTGCAAACAACATCAACGATCCATTGTCACTATTCATACGTTCCATACAAATTCGATTGTTTTCTAACTCTTCCTTTCTTGATCTTCCCCCATCTTCTGCTGCCAGACATTACGTTGACGCTCACTTCATATACTACTTATAAGACATTAAAAATGCAAAATGTTACTTCATTCGATTTGAAATGGTTTAAACGATCTTAATGTTGATATAATTGACTGAAATTTAATTAGTAGTATGCGTTGGTCTATGGGCATTTTATGTAAATTGCCACGATATAGCCATTTCGACATGAGTTTATATATACAGAATAGATAGGATTTGATTTGCAGTGCGATCGATTACCAACATTTCGGCCTAGTTAGTATTCGTCAACTCTGTGATTCAGCTAAACACAAGTGACAAATAAGACAAAAAGGTGTATTCTAGATTCCACCACTGGACATATTCCGTTTATTCTACAGTTTGAAATACAAACAACGATTGTTTAATGTGGATTCTATCAAGTCGGATGAAGAGTAGCTGATGAATCTTAAGTAAGACAAAACGCGTGCGATACTCAAATTTCCTCTATTCTATTGTGGATTACGTTGAAATTTGTAAACAAACGATTGTCGAAGTGTTGACTAATTCAGTCAATATTTTCATCAAAGCACATCATTTATGGTGCTTTGGAGAAGCTTTGGGGGATGTAGAAATCTTTACAAATCTAGGCATTGATAAACAAGATGGAACTGATGCGGATGCAAAGACGCGGACTGATATTGCAAGGACAGTATTTCTACAATCTGAGAATATCTCTAACTCAAAACAAGTGCCAACCAACACCACAGTCATAATTTTCAATAAGAATGTAAAGACAGTTCTGTTGTATTGAATGGCAACTTGGAGAACTGCAGAAACCACTACTATCTAAAAGATAAAGGTGTTTATTAACAGTTGTTTACACAAGATACTCCAAAACTGTTGAACGGGCATCATCAATAACAACCTGCTGTTACAAAGAACAAACCAGATTGCAGCTGAAGGAGAAATCCGGAAAAGGCGCCGAGGGTGGATAGGACGTACATTATGGAAAAAAGCCTCAGGAATCGTGAGTCAAGCTCTACTTTAGAATCGTCAAGGACAAAGGAATAGAGGCCTACCAAGGAATATACTACGTCGGGACTGGAGATAGACGGGGAAAGGATGAACAGCAATCAGGTAAACTCCATTACCAGGTATATTCCGTTTATTCTATGTTAGGACATTCATCCAACAGCCTAAAAGAATTATTGGTCAAATCCTATTGGTCGATTTCTATTGGTCAAAATTATGGTCGTTTTAACTGTCAAAGTCAAATACTTCAATATTGTCTCTTATTGGTCATCCGGACTGTCAATGTCATTTCAAATGTTACTTCCTATTGGTCGTCTCAGCTGTCAATGCTACAGAATTCGATTCTGTTTCCTATTCGACAAAAATGTATAAATACGCATTATCTGTAACATTTTATGACCACGACCAGGACTAGGGCTCGGTCCCGGGTCCCTAGTACAGAATCCTGATTCTCTACTGGATTCGGACCTCGTACTTTCTGGATGCTTGTAGAGTACACGTTCTACTTCATGTCATGTCTTCTTATTTTAACTAAATATAGGGGTTGGTTTATTTGGATTTGAGTAGTATGTCGTGTCACCGGATCCTCGATCCTCGCTCTCGTTTATTGACTAAGGTAAACTCGTAATAGTTAAAGTATGTCAAGTTGACGTGTTTACGTGCAGGCGTAATATTCTACACTAAATCCTATCGGCATTTACCAATTATATTGGCTACCTGAAAAAAAACAGCGATTGTTTAATGTGAATTCTATCAAGTATGATGAAGAACAGCTGATGAAACCTTAAATAAAACAAAAAACATTCACTCCCTCTAATTCAATATTATCCAAATTCAATCAATTCTATGTGGCCAATATTGAAGTTTGCATACAAACGATTGTCATTCAAAAGTGAAACACTGACTTGATTTACTTAGAATGACAGTTGAATGGCAGAATGCAAGTTTCGTCCTATTCGAGATTAGTCTTTAACTAGATGTACTTACATCCCAGTGAGTTGATTTGCATTCCAGGACTCCAATTCACTAACGTTTACTTTAAATACGATTGAGTTATCCACTTAGCTACTGATTCTAGATAACCATTTGGCTTGTACATTGAGGTGAAGTTTAAATCAATTGTACTTGAGAGAATGTTGGTCAGTGGCTCAGGTTCCCCATTTTGTGAGTAACAAGAGTAGGTAAGTAAGTAGCGAACAATACTTTAATTTTCCATTGAACATTGAATGAGTTAGTTTAAACAAAAATTTGACATTGACTACTACTACTGTGGTGCGAGCTACTTATAGGTAGTATATGACGCGAGTGTAAACGTAATGTCTGGCAGCTGCAGAAGATGGGGGAAGATCAAGAAAGGAAGAGTTAGAGCACAATGGAATTTGTATGAAGTGCATGAATAGTGAACTGTCAGACAATGGATTGAAGATTTGCAAATTAACAACGGTTTACGATATGGTTTTCCTATTTTACTGAGTAACTCTGTAATTTTCGTTAAATACAATTCGGTTACCCTCACCTGTGTTCTCCTTCACCACACATGCCCAACCCTTCTCCTTTATCCGGGGGGGGGCCTGGCAGTAACCACAGAAGACATCCAAGTGGAGTTCGATAAACACAACAGGTTTAAATATGTCATCCATTGTACTGACTTTAAGGTTTAGACTTTCCTTGACTTCCATCTATTTATAAGTTATTGATGAAGCTTGAAAATGGTTGATAACACGGTGTTATCTGTGGAAAAAAAATTCTAACACTTCATTTCTATTTGAATGAATGTTTCACAACCAAAACTATTCAGTTTAGAGAATAAAATTCCAACCAGAGAATAATGGCGCGTGTTCTAAATTAATAAATTATTTAATATTGAAATGAAAATAATGACCTTGAATTCAATGTTGAAAAATTTCCCCTCCTGTTTTTTAGCAAGAAAAGAAGTACTTTCCTCTGCGCCAACATCACCAAATAGCAGTGACAATGAAATACCTGGTCCACCAATCTCTTCATTTAAATTTCAACCAACAAAAGATTCAAGAAAATCATATCGAAAAATCATCACTAACACCACGGGCACCACCTCATCATCACATACCAATTGGCGAAAACGTCATGGTATGATGACAACACTACATTGTGGTCCATTCTTTCATCGTCGTACTACACACCATCATCATCAGCGTCATCCTCATCATCAACATACTAGTAACAATGGACTACTATTCAATTCACCTTACCAATCAGATGTAAGTCAATCTGCACCAAGTAGTCCTACAATTGATACTTATGAAACATTACCACTGATATCGAATTATGCACCCATAACAACAACAATAGCAGGTCAAACCACTGAACCGCCTAATTCAAAACTATCAACCATCAATCGATCATCTACACAGTCGAATGTGTTGCGGACAGAATTTCAAAACAATCATAATCATACTAATATTGATAATGATTATAAACGCATTGAATCACGATCACCATCTTGTTTTCCCGCGAGTCATAATTCATTGAAATATGCTGAATCTACATTATTATGTTTAATGCAACGTCTTGGAATACAAGTAAGTGCATTTATTTTGTCTGCGATTTTATACTACTCATATTGAGGTATATAAGTAGTATTTAGTGTATGTAGTTATTATCAAAGAGACAAAAGAATGTCAAGGCATCAAAATGTTTGAGCATGATCAATGTATTTGAGCATAAGAAGATATGTGAAAGAAGAAAGTTGACAAACTGTTGGGGATGTTAGATCCCTAGGAATCACTTCGAAAAAGGTCGTAATTTTGTTATTTTTCCATGTTTTCGCACATGGGCTGGTCAGTTGACCTTGAGATTACATTTCCCAATCAGGAAAATCCTTAACTGTCATTAGTTGATATGTTATTTTAGTACGCTATTTTTGTGGCTCATCCAAGGACGTTTCTATCATGTATAAGCAAACTCGATTAGTGTGTTCGTAGAATACACTTTCTATGTCTTATCAAGACTTCTTACTATAGTTAGCAGAGTCGAAGACAATTGAATGAGAATAGCTTATCGTGTCACTGTATTATTTGTTTTCTCTCTCGTTAAACGAGTACGGTGAACTCGTTAAAGTTTCAGGTATATCACTGACAAATTATGTACTACGTTTCTTTCAGGACTTCTTATTTGCAAAACAGTGATGTCTAAGTGTTTCATGACTGAAACGATGTTTACTGTCATTTCAAGTTTGATTATTTGTCAAAATATAACCTTCAAAGGTTCGGGGTCTGACTCCGATTTGGGACGAGCAATGCAATTATGCCAGCGAGATAAACCTTCCATCTAATTTCTATATATTTGTTATGCCTGCACGTAAACACGCCATTTTGATATGCTTGAACTATTATGAGTTCATCTAGTCGGAAAACGAGAGCGAGGATCGAGGATCCGGTGACACGACACACTACTCAAATCCGATTATACCATCACCGTTGCTACTTGTTATGTTCGTCAGTAGGTAGGCTCGAAGCTATTACGTGTTCACCTTAGTCGATAAACGCGAACGAGACAATGAACCAGCGTCCAGGTAGGCTACCTTGAATCCCAAACTACAAAACAGAAGTTTTGATAAAGCGTAGAAAGTATATTCTACAAACACCGAGCAATCATAATACAATCAAGCACACAACTCTCGTTTATTTATTACATCATAGAAACGTCCTTGAGACAGTTACGAAAATAGCACACTAAAATACACAGCAGCAAATCACAGCCATGGATTTTCCTAGTGGGAAATGAAATTTCAAGGTCAACTGATCAGCCCATGCTGGCAAACGTGAAATCCAAAATAAGGCATTTATCAAGCGAGTTCTGGGGATCTAACATCCCCAACAATATTACTCTTAGGCGAAGCTTGTGTTGTGCGACAACAACAATCACTGCATACATTCACGTTTGTCAGACAGATATTAGGGAATAAGAAGCATAAAAATGAGGTGAAACAAGGTGGAGAAGGTGAATGGACTGACTCTTTTTGGTGTCGCTTCTGGTGCTTGATGAATAAAGTATAGGCTCAAGCAAAAACATCCAAGGATATAGAGTCGATTAACCGACAAGGTGAACAAATGACTGAAGAAGAATCGATTCACTATTCTTCACATTGACCAGAGTTAAACATTAACACCGTTGGATGTCATCCGGCTCAGTGGTCCAGAGGTTAGACCGTCGCGCGCACGATACCGAACGTCCTGAGTCCGATTCCTGAGGGTAGCGGAAGTCGTGGTGTAGTGAAGGAGAACACAGGTGAGGCAACCGAATTGTATTAAACGAAAATTACAGAGTTACTCAGTAAAATAGGAAAACAAAATCGTAAATCGTTCATTTGCAAAATAACAGTTCATCATATCGAACTGAACTGTTCCTGTTGCAAAACATCAATCCATTGTCACTATTCATGTGTTTCATACAAATTCCATTCTTTTCTAACTCTCCCTTTCTTGATCTTCCCCCATCTTCTGCTGCCAGACATTACGTTGATACTCACGTCATATACTACTTATAAGTAGCTCGCACCACAGTGGATGCACACTGCCACTGATGAGTAAGTAGTCCCATACCAGGAAGAAACGACTGTCTAGTGCTTCTAGGTTTCTAATGGTAGTCTAACAACGAACTCCTAACTCGATAGTAAGAAATTATAATTAGTCTGTCCGACAGCTAGAACAAACCATGTAGGCTGAACATCATTATGGTACACACACTATACAGATCTTTACTAATTCACTGATCAATATATATGATCTTGTATGATTCTTCAAAAGTTTTAAGCAGATTACTTAAAATTTGTATTTAGTAGTATAAAGTTAATTAATCAATGAAAAATATTGTTTTCTGTTTTTATTGGATAATAGTTAGAATTTTATTGAACAATGATCAAACAAAAGGTCATTCGATATGACCTTTTGATAAGAGTTATTTTTTAAACCCTTAACTATGTGATTTATAACATCGATCTAAGGAATTCAAAGTAATAGACAAAAATAATCTGGTCAGTTTAATATTGTTGTGCACGGAAACCCAGATGAGGACATCGACAGTATATTTAAGCGAATAGTACAGAGTTGTTAGGCATATTTACAAAACCTTCCCGTGAGATCATCATTTGCAAACACTAATCCTTATTTGTTTCAGATTTCAGTGTTCTTTCATTTAGACTGTTCAGACTTCAGTTCACTTTACGTTACCTACAAATCGCCTTCTGTTCTCATCTTTTCCTTCTCGATCTTTTGCTGTCAGACGTTTGATTTCCATTTGATATCATATACTACTTATGTGAACATAAGTAGCGTACACAACAATAAAACTTCACAGGTACCTCACATACATTTGAGTTTTGGGGCTGAGTTTTGGAGGTTTGTGCTTTTACACATTTGAAATCATCAATCAATGATTGTTAGACCACCATTAGAATGCTGGAAGCACTGGACGGCAGTTTCGTCCTGGTATGGGACTCATCAGTGGCAGTGCACATCCACGACTTCTGCACCTCGCCGGATTCGAATCCGGGACCTTCGGTATTGTGTGCGAACTGCTAGCCATTGGACCACTGAGTTTGTTTAAGTTTGATTTAGTTAAAACCTTTTGATGGACTTGTTGATTAAACTGAGTCATTCGTATAGCAATAACGTATCTGTATCATTGTGTTGTTATTATGGTCAGGCTTGTATGAGTATGTACGCCTATATATATATATATATATATATATATATATATATATATATATATATATATATATATATATATATATCAAGAAGTGTATTCTACAAAAACCCAGAAAATGCGAGGTTGACAAACACACAATTCGAGCTTATTTATACATGATAGAAATGACCTTGAGAGATCCATAAAATAATGCACTAAAATAATCCACTAACCAGTGACAGTCAAGGATTTCCCGAGTGGTTAATGTAACCTGAAGGTCAACTAAGCAACTTATGCGCGAAAACATAGAAAAATCCAAAACTAGGACTTTTTCAAGTGAGAGTTCTGGGGATCTAACATGCTCAACACTTGTTTAATTAAATTACCAGAATTTTAGCGCGGTTATTTTTTTATTGTTTGAAAATTTAATAATGGTAATTTGCCACTTAAATTCAGTGACTTGATACATTCGCCATAATGCTTAATACTGACCTATAAGTATAAGTGACCTATGAAAAACCAATTACGTGACAAGGACAAGGAAAACGCACACTTTATTCTTGATGGTTTTACCTTGTTACCAACACCTAGCTGCGAACTCAAAGGAAAAATACACCTCCAATGATTATTATATCCCTGTTAGTGGGATATAGATTGGATTAAAGTCTGATTGCGTTGTTGCACGCTGATTGGCTCTTTCATATCAACCAATCAGCGTCAGCCGATACTGAGAGAACATTGCCGAATCTTCTCGTGTAAGAAAACTGTAAATATACTGACGTCTTTCTCCTTTGGACTTCTCTGACTTCCTTCTAACCTTGTTGTTGGAACCTAATCTATTTTTCCCTGTTCAACCGTGTTCTGGTTTTGGGAGAACCTCTCAAGTGAATTGGTGTCCGAGAATACTAACTAACAGTAGGAATAACTGGGTTGTAATAATAAGAGAGAGTTATAAAAATCCCAGATATTATTTCATTTACATATAAAACCAGATTACATCACACCAATAAGTGGAAAATCACAACTATACATGAATAAATCACTTGAAATTATGCAATGATTACTGCCAGACCACCATAAGAAACCTGAAAGTGGCTAGATAACCGTTTCTTCCCAATATGAGTGTGAAGCAGTGCCCACCAAAGACAATGGGGTGAGGTAACGTCATACTGTAGATTGGTCGAAGTTAGACACAGACACCGTGGTCTCGAGGTTAACAGTTCGTACACAGAACTGAAGGTCCTGAGTTTGATTTCCGCATGTGGGCATTGTGGACAAACGATAATAGTCGATAAATCGATTGTCTAAGTTTTACGCCTGCAAGTAAACACGTCAACTTGATATATTTAAACTATTACGAGTTTACCTAGTCGGAAAACGAGAGCGAGGATCGAGGATCCGGTGACACGACATGCTACTAAATCCGATTATCCTAACCCCCATATTAATGAGTAAAAAATAAGAAGACGTAATATGAAGTAGAACCTATATTCTACAAGCATCTAGAAAGCACGAGGTCCGAATCCAGTAGAGAATCAGGATCCGGGACCGGGTCATGGTCCTGGTCGTGGTCATAAAACGTTACACATAATGCGTATTTAAACATTTTGGCCGAATAAGAAACAGCATCGAAGTCTGTGACCTTGACAGTTAAAGCGACATAATTTTGACCAATAGAAATCGACCAATAGGATTTGACCAATAAATTCTCTTAGGATATTGGATAAATATCCTAACACTAAGCTATCGTTTACTTTATCTAAGTTGATAAAAAAGAAAATATTTCTATATTTTTAAATAATTTTTCAAAGATAAATTTAAAAAAATATCAATAAATTGAAAGTTCACATTTTATTTAGGATAATTCAAAAAGTGACATATCATGAATTTTGATCAATGTTAAACCACCATTAAAAACCTGAAATCACTGAATGAACGTGTTCCTCCTAGTATGGGACTCATCAGTGACAGTGCTCATCGATCGACTCCGTTGAATGCCTATTCACTGGTCTAGAGACAAAGCGTTCAATCGTGAGGTTTAAGGTCCTAGGCTTGGTCCCACTTGGTGAATGTATCATGGATATGCACTGCTGATGCATTTCAAACTAAGACGAAACCGATATCTAGGCTTTGTGGGCTTTTTTTATATGATAAACTAACACTGGTCGCCATTCATGATTTCAAAAGGTAACAACTCAACAATCTTCACAAGTCTATAAATATATAATAAGTTGTGATTGTTACACTGTTCTCACTTACTTGATTTTGGTTCCCAACAGACTAGAATAATTCACGCCAACATTACATCTGATAAGAATTTATGCTTCATTGATCATTGAACTAGTTTTGTTTGTTTAAAACAAGGAAAACAAAATGGTCGCCTGAATAGCGGCGCCAAAACCAATTTGTCTTTTTTGTGTGTGTTGGTTTTAAAATAAAGCTGGTCAAATAAGGCTGGGCTGATATTCCATTGTCAAACTAACCGCTCAATGCTTTAAATTATTGATTTTTGATAACATGAGAAGAATGACATTGTCAAAAGTATAACAAAAGTTTTTATATGGTTGTCATGGTTTCTAGTATTGTTAATCTATTAGGAAAGAGAAAATGGGGAAAGATGGAATTTCACAAAGCATTACAGAAAATAATCATAAGTATTTTTTTGTAAAAAAATCTCTAGGTATAGAATTGAATGACGTAATCATCAGTTGAGATATAATATTCAATTACTTAGTCATAGGAATTGTTACGCCTGCACGTAAACACGTCAACTTGATATATAGTTGAACTATTGCGAGTTTACCCCTTAGTCGGAAAACGACAGCGAGGTTCGAGGATCTGGCGACACGACATACTACTCAAATCTGATTATTCCAAACACCCCATATTCAGTGAAAATAAGAAGACGTGATATGATGTAGAATCTGTATTCTACAAGCATCCAGAAAGTACGAGGTCCGAGTCCGGAGGAGAATCAGGATCCGGGACTATGGACCCGGAACCGAGTCCTGGTCCTGGTCGTGGTCATAAACCGTTACACATAATGCGTATTTATACATTTTGGTCGAATAGGAAACAGCATCGAAGTCTGTGACATTGACAGTTAAGGCGACCAATAGGAAACAACATTACAGCACGTGACATTGATAGGTCGTACAACCATAATATTGACTAGTAGGAATTATCCAATAGGAATTCACTAATAATTCTCTTAGGATATTGGATGAATATCCTAACACGAATTAGCTAGGGGGATTTTAAACTGTCAAGATGACAAGATTTGTGTATTCAGATGAAAAAAACAAACTCGTTGATTTTTATTGTGTATATCAAGTGAAATGGAATTATGCAAACTTTAATTTAAGACAATACTGACTGTCTTTTTTGAAAATAAACTCTTGTTGTATGTTTATAGTGATAGATTATGTCAGTTAACATGATTACTTGTTAATTTACTTGAGCCTGTTACCCACCAATGGAGCATAGGCCGCCGACCAGCAATCTCCAACCTACTTTGTCATGGGACTTCCTTTCCAGTTCTGTCCAATTTTCGTTCATTCTTCTCATATCTGTCTCCATTCCTTGGCGTAATGTGTTGCTTAGCCTTCGGATTTTCCATTGGCCTTAAGGGTTCCAAGTAAGGGTTTGTCGTGTGACGCAGTTGGGTGCTTTTCGCAGTGTATGTCCTATCCATTTCCAGTGCTTCTCCCTGATTTCTTCATCCACTGGAATCTGGTTTGTTCTCTCCCACAATAGGTTGTTACTGATAGTGTCTGGCCAACTTAACCGAAATATTTTGCGAAGACAACTGTTAATAAACACTTGTATCTTCTGGATAATGGCTTTTGTAGTTCTTCAAGTTTCCGCCGCATACAATAGAACTGTCTTGACATTTATATTGAAAATTGTGACTTTGGTGTTAGTTGATAGTTGTTTTGAGTTCTAGATATTCTTCAATTCTAGAAAATCCGGTCCTAGCTGCACTTAACATGATAGCAGCTTAGAAATATTTTTTTTTGTTGAGAAAAATAAACTCTTATTAAGCAATCTAGTTCATCAGTCCTGTACGTTAATACTCTGCCAACTCTATATTGACATCGATTACCATTTCAAGAAATCTAAAGAGATTATCATTACTTTGCATGAATTGTAGTGAACGTGAACACAGGTGGGGCAACCGAATTGTATTTAGGGAAATTACAGAGTTACTCAGTAAAATTGGAAAACCATATCGTAAATCGTTCATTTGCAAAATATCAGTTCATCATATCGAACTGGACTGTTCCTGTTGCAAAACATCAATCCATTGTCACTATTCATTCCATTGTTTTCTAACTCTTCCTTTCTTGATCTTCCCCCATCCTCTTCTGCTGCCAGACATTACGTTGACACTCACGTCATATACTACTTATAAGTAGCTCACACCACAGAATAATTATTACTGTATTATCTACTAGGATGGACATGAGATCGATGTGAAGACAGAGATTAGTAAAGCAAGAGCAACATTTTTACAATTGAAGAACTTATCTGGAACTCTAAACAAACAAGTATCAACCAATAACAAAGTCAGAATTTTCAATAAAAAAACGTCAAAACTATTCATTTGTATGAAATGAAAACTTAGAGAACTACGAAAGTTATCATCTGCAAGAAACAGGTGTTTATGGAGAGCAGCTATCTACTCAAGAGACTCCGGATCTGTTGACTAGACACTACTATCAGTAACAACCTACTGTGGGAGAGAACAAACCAGATTCGGTTTGAGAAAGAAATTAGAAAAACCCGCTAGAGATGGATAGAACATACATTACAGAAATCATCTAGCTGTGTAACCAGGCAAACTCTAACTTGAAACGTTCAAAATGAAAGGAAAAGGAGTAAACCAAAGAACATATGACGCTGAGATTTGGAAACAGGACATGCAAGGAATGAACAGCAATTGGTTGCAACTGGAAAAGAAGGCTGAGGACAGAGTAGGTTAGGCGAATGCTGGTCGGTGGCCTTCGCTCAATTAGGGGTAATAGGAGTAAGGAAACTAAGCACGATCGACCAGGGATGTGTTATCGACTACATATCAATTACTAAACAACTTTATACTATTAAAATTTTCAAGAGTCAGTCAGTTGCAACATAGAATTTCGTACGTATGTACATAAGTTCAGGTTGCCATACCACATTAACACAAAGATGCAAGTGTCAAATCAAATCCCATAGTAATAGAGGCAGTCGGTGGTTAGCCATACGTAACACATGTTCCAACCATGTCAACTGATGAAGTTTCACCACTTCATCTATTGATTTGCCATCTCTACCTAGGTTTCCTAACGACAGCATTGCTTACTCGGTTGTCCCACGATATACGAGCAATGCTTCTTAAAAATCTATGATCGAATGCTCGTAACCTATGAATATCTTCTACTCTCACTGGCCATGTTTCACAGCCAGAAAGTAAGACGGAGCGAACTACTGCGCAGTACACTCGTCCTTTGGTTAACAAGCGGATATCACGCCTACGCCGTAAGTGACGCAGGTTGGCAAAAGGCAATCGAGACTTCTGTATCCACGAGGAGATTTCGTCAGTCACCAGGCCATCAGCACTGATGAGACTCCCAAGATAAGTGAAGTGATTAACACGCTCGACTACTTCACTCCCTATCACTAGTTCAGGTGCCGAAGCAACCCAGTCTTGAAGCAACATTTTGCATTTCGAGGAGGAAAACCGCATCCCGAACATGCTTGCATTGTTGCTTAGGGTAGTCAGAAGACTCTGCATTTTGTCAGCGTCTTCACCAAATAGAACTATGTCATCGGCATATTCTAGATCAGTAAGCGACTTTCCTGGTTGAAGGTCAACCCCTGAAAAATCTGACGAGCTTAATGTTAACTCTAAGAGGATGTCTACGACAAAGTTAAACAAGAATGGAGAGAGTGGACAGCCCTGACGGACACCACTTGATGTAGAGAATTCAGATGACAGTTCGCCATATGCTCTCACCCGACCAGTGGTGTTCGAGTAGAGAGCTTGTATAAGGTTAATGTACTTCTTTGGTACACCTTTGAATGACAGACACTGCCACAGAACCTCACGATCCACTGAGTCAAATTCCGCTTTTAGGTTCAGGAACAAAAAATTTTCAAGAATTAATCAATTTAATTTAAATTCCTACTTTATTTTTTATTTCATCTGAATAGTCTGTTTGGCCATGCCTCTTAGAACATGGAGTGGCGGATGTGAATCGACTTAGTAAATTGACCAGGAATCAATTAATTGAAATGGGTGTCACAGATGCTGAGACAAGAGCAACATTAATGACAGCTGCTCAACTGCTTACAGATTCATGGTTGAGTAAGTTTGCAGTAGTAATAATAATAATAATAATAATAATAATAATAATAATAATAATAATAATTGTATGAGGTTGCGCAACTTAGTCCGTGAATTGATCAAGTTAGACATTAACGCCGTTAGATACCGGCTCAGTGATCCAATGGTTAGGCGTTCGCCTACAATACCGGAGGTCCTGGGTTCGTATGCTGCGGGATGAAGGAGTCGTGGATGCGCACTGCCACTGGTGAGTCCCATACCAGGACGAAACGGCCGTCTTCCAGTGCTTTCAGGTTTCTAATGGTGGTCTAACATCGATCGATTCATGGTTTCAAAATTGCGTAATAGCAATGATAATAATTAACGATTTTCAACAAATTTAAGATGAAATTTAGCCATCAGTGTCCACTTATGACTTTTGGATAAGTTCTCTGTTATAATCGATTGATTCTTGAGAAAATGCTCAGCTTCATATGAGAATAATATATGTAGAATTTTTCAATTGGTTGGTGTTCTGATTATCGTTTTGGTTGATTTTTATTGAAAATTGATTGGATGTGAAGTTTTGAATAAAATGTGCGCTATTTGCTTTAATTAAGATACGATTAGATATCGGTGAATGGAATGTGAGAACCTCAGTGACGCCAATAATAGAACAGCTTGTCTGTTCGCTGAGGCTCAGACCAGCTGAATAGTTCATGAAGTTCAAAGTTATCAGGAAGATCGCATAATCTGCAAGTAGCCCTGAATGAACGAATTAACAAGGTGTTACGCATGCACGTAACACGTCACTTGATATGCTTGAACTATTACGAGTTTACCTTAGTCAGTAAACGAGAGTGAGAATATGGCGATACGATATGCTTCTCTAATCCTAGTGTCCCAAACCCGCATTGAGTAAAAGAAGAAGACTTGTTATGAAATAGAACATGTATTCTACAACAGCATCCAGAAAGTATGAGGTCCGAGTCCAGAAGAGTATCAGCATCCCGGACTAGGGATCCGGGATCTAGCATCACGAACCAAATGATTTGCTCTTGTCGATAAATACATTCTTTGTATGAATACCTTATTCATACCGGGTATTTGCCAGTGTAACATCTAATACAGAGACAGTTATCAACCGCAGACAATGAATAAGGGTAGCTAAATTTCATGGATTGATTGATGTTAGCCATCGTCAATACCATCTGACGTCGTCTCGGTAGCTTAGAGGTTAAATGTCCATGTATGGTGTGAAGGTCTTGAGTTTCACTCTCATGTGCATAGTCATCTGTGCTTGCTTATCAGGAGTTCCATACTGCAGCGAGATAGCCTAACCGACATTAGTTCTATGTTTAAACTATGAACATTCTGATCTCCACAAATTCCCCTATTCTAACTAAAACCTTGTTCCTTCACTAAAACTGGATTCTATCGTCTAATAAACACATCATCAATCAAACCAATCGAGATCCCATGTTTGGAATGTATCGGGGAAACCGAATACCACTAATATACACGTAATGTTTTTATTGATAATGACAGAATCATTAAAATGTTTTCTAACAAGTAGTTCTTAATTTCATTAAAATCATGAATCGATCTATGTTAGATCACCAATGGAAACCTCGAAGCAATAGAATGCCATTTTGTCCTAGTATATATAATCCTAAAAGCGGCAATCAAACCAAGGACCTTCTGTTTCTCGTGAGAACATTTAACCTTATAACCATTGAGTCAGTTATCCACTGACGACAATGAATGATGGTCATGCAATATTCTGGATGATGACTCAACGGTCAACAAGTCAGACGAGACCTAAGGTGTTGGGTTCGATTCCTACTTGCAAGGTCATGCATGCGCACTACTGATGAGTCCCATACTAAGACGAAACGACCAGTGGTGATGTAACATTGATCGATTCATGATTTCAATGAAAGTAACTCTACAATCCTACACAGATAAATGTTAATCGTTGAACTACAAACTAACTAACTATTCAAAGTATATTCTCTTTGAAAAAACTGTTCATATTTACACTGTTTTAATTATTATTATTACTATTTTTATTTCTAATTTCTAATAGATAACAATTCCCCATTTCATAAAACATGGAATAAATCTACTGGAAAAATGTCCAATGATTTACTACTTGACAATCAAAATGTACATGATTCTGGTATTTCAAGTGGAACAGATTATAATACTAGTACATGTTTAACTTATAAACCACAATTAACAACTTTTTATCATAACAATGGTAATAATAGCAATAATAGTGAATTGAAAAGTCGCCACGAAGATATGACCGCTGGTAAATTAGAACGAACGGAATATCAACATCAATCACGGTAGTTATTGTATATATATTTTGTTGAATCGATTGATAATTCATATTGAAAATCTTGATTACTGGTGAAGTAGTGCTTTGTAAAATTAATCAATAAAGTTGCACATGACTGCACATGATTGATACTAGTTCAGTGATCTAAAGATCAAGAGACCGAAGGTTTTGGGTTCGACTCCGAAGGATGGGGTTCATGGATGCGCACTGTTACTGATGAGTCAGTCTTATACTAGAACGAAACGATCGTCCTGTGATTGTGTGTTTTTTTAATGGTGGTCTAACACTGATTGATTTAAGATTTCAATGAAAGTCAGCAATCTCCATAACTCTATGATGACAACCGATTATTGATTAAGACTGGTCATGGTTAACCATGAAGCCTGTAGCACATGTACGCTGCTGCATTTTAAGCAAAACAAGGATTCTCACAAGAGCCAATATTGCGATCACCCCTGCCCCACATACGGGAACGTACATGTTGTCTAGATTGGTCTGCAGACGAGTTGACGTCCAAAAAGCACGCACACGAGCAGTGACCCCTGTTCAGGCACTTGCAAATCAGCTCGATCCATCAAACCAATCTACTACACACAATCCCCAATCGGCAAGGGCGGCAGGGTGGGCTTTCCCAGCTAGACCTGGAACCCCGAAACGGATTACTGACCCACCCAGCAGTGCACTATCCAGCAGCCGTTCCAACCATCTGGCCTCCAACTGCCTTGCGCTGATACAATAGATCGGAGTTCCCAAGGCCCCACATGAAGCTAAAGATCGAGTTTGTCCCGTAAGGTCAGCCAGAACGTACACCTTTCCATGAGGAAGATGTCATCAGCTCGACCAAGCGCAAGCGCTCAACCAAAAAGGGTTCATCCCATTACGTAAGTGGACAGACATCATTGGCGTCCAGTACCAGTTCAGCACTGGAACACCGGAACCCTACTGGAGACCCTTGTTTAAGGGGCCTCGATGCCAGTTCACACACTACATCGGGTGCAGAGTGTAAGGGACAACCACATAGGGTTGGCTTCAATAGTCCAGGATCTCTACGGCTGCTTCCCCGAACAGAACGTCCAGGGCCGCCTTCAATCAAATTTGGGAAGCTACATCCCATTCAAGGTATTTGCTACCACGGAATGATAGAGGAAAAGTCCTCAAACCATTATAGGAATTTACCTACGCCCGATGGACGGGATACAGACTTAGAGACGTTCAGTCCTAACCCCCCAAAGTGGCTAACCGCATCCACAGCCTTGCGACCATGAACACGTACCATTATTCTGGACCATGCTAGGCACGGTATACTAAGCGTTCGGAACGGCTTTTAGCAGCAGCTCTGTAAACAATGCCACGTTGTCTGGCAGGGCCACGAAGAGGTAGCCGTCACCACAACCCCCAAAAGGCTCCATTTATGCGCGTCACCTAATATACCCATTCAATTAGATAACTAGGCATTTGGCTACCTTAAGAGAGTCATAGTTACTATGTTAATGTGATGACTGAGTGTTGAACCGATGTTACGTGTTTCAAGTTTTTCTTTGACGATGGTCGACCGCTATCGATCAAAAAACACCAAACACACTATTTTAAGAAATCTATAGATCTAGGGTATCATCTATCTTATTGACAATCGCCGACCATCACCCGAGTTTATTTTGTTTATATTTTTATACTACTCATCAATATTCAATAGTTTATATTGCAAATAATCATTACCGCTAATTTCATTCAAAAAAACCTGATATAATCTGTGTGAATTCTATTTACTAGTAAAAAGTAATAATTTCGCACAACTCTATGCCGTCATACACTTTATTGTACGTACTACACTTTCGTTCTTATACAGTACTATTCAAAGAATTCACTTTCTTATTGAATTTTGAAGTGAAGCATTCATATCACTTTAGTGTAAACTCTACAGTTCAAATTGTCTTCACTTATTAACGATAATATTTATCTAGTCAAAACAAGTCCTTCTTAGTCATTGGGAGAGAATGACAGATCAACTGGAAAAGAGGAGAAAAAGGAAGCTAGTTAGTGTTGTCTATTACAACCTTCGAGTTTAGGTCTGGCTTCAGAACAGTCAAATCCTTTGATGAACATTTCTCGACCATCGGCTGCAAACTCTCATAGAATTGATCGTTCTCGTTGTTATTGTAAGTAAGCGCATAGTCCTGAATGACATTCATTGTAATCCGCTATTTCTTTGTCTTGAAGGATACTTTGATGATGCTGGGTCCATGAGATGCCCCTCACATAAGTACTTTTTACGCTTCTTTGGAGAGCATCAATGAATCTCTTTGAGTACGTGAGGAATTTTCGTCTTCATTGCCAGAGCACATCAGCATCTCTTTGTACAACCTGCGTCCAAGTTGTTTATCTTATTCCAAGCACCATCAGTTTGTATCATTTCACTTATGCAACAACTTGGATAGTTCTTCCAGTCTCCCACAATGTGCGAGCATTCCATGAACCTATGTTAATTATTGCTCTGATTGTCATAAGGGGGCATCGGCCTCGTGATCTAGGAAGAAACTAGGCTTTCATCATGAAACATCACAACTCTTCTAAAATAAAGACCTTCCAATTCCCAAGGCAAAGTTTAAATGGTCTGAATTATTTGTTCTAGTTAGCGTTAGTTTTTTTATGGGATGCGGCTGCTAACCCCCCATACCGAACCCTTCTCCGGCAATGTCCTTAGAAGGAATCTAGGCGGAGTTACTTATTTCTAATGAGGATAGATATAAAAATCGGCAATCCATAATCATGAAAACTTCACATTTATAGAATCTGGAAAGTGAAACTCGAGCTGAATAGTTTGAAGATTTAGGAAACTGTTACGCCTGCACGAAAACACGTCATTCTGATATGCTTGAACTATTAAGAGTTTACCTAGTCAGAAAACGAGAGCGAGGATCCGGCGACACGACATGCTACTTAAATCCGATTATTCTGACCCCCCCCCATATTCAGTGAAAATAGAAGACATGATATGAAGTAGAATCTGTATTCTGTAAGCATCCAGAAAGTACGAGGTCCGAATCCAGAAGAGAATCAGGATCCCGGACTAGGGATCCGGGACCGAGCCCTTGTCCTGGTCGTGGTCGTTGTCATAAAATGTTACACATAATGCGTATTTATACATTTTGGTCGAATAGGAAACAGCATCGAATTCTGTGACATTGACAGTTAAGACGACCAATAGGAAGTAACATTTGAAGTGACATTGATAGTTCGGACAACCAATAAGAAACGAGATTGAAGTACGTGACATTGATATCTAGGACGACCATAAAATTGACCAGTAGGAATTAACCAATGAGGAATTGAGCAATAATTCTCTTAGGCTATTGGATGAATATCCCCTAACAAAAACCCATTTACAATGAAAGTTATTCATACTATCTCTGATGTTTATTTATTTGTTTTGTTCTAGATGGGGTTATGGTCAATTAATGCCTAATGAAGAACCACAGGAATCGAGTCAAATGAATTCCTATGAAGAAATTAATGTGAATATACCAATGATTAAACAAAACATTGGATCTTATCAAACCATCAATTCAGATAAGAATTCATTTCAAAATGGTAAGACTCAATAATAATATAATGCATAGGATTGAATCACATTAAAAAAAGTGAACTGTATCCAGTCTAAAAACTGTTGTATTGACTCCGCATATATTCAAGTTCGCTTTAGATTTAATTTAGTTAAGCTGTTTCGATTAATTTATTTAACCAAGCCATTTGTAGTGTGTCGATTTGCTGCGTGTTCTTAAGCTCGGTAATTAACTCGTTCCGACAGTCGTTACTAACTAACGTCTGAGGGTTAATAAATCAGAAGGTAAACTCGAAGTGATGAATACATTTATTTAGGACACACACCACAAAGCGAAGCAGTGAATAAAATGGATGAAACAACGTGAATTGGAGAAGGCTAGTGAGCCAACTCGAAGAGATAGAGCGTGACTAAGAATATATAGTCAGAATAATATAAGACAGACAGACATGTGACAAGCGAAATAGGCATGCACACAAATGAATAAAAGCGACGAACTAGTCTGTTTGATATAATAATAACAACCAGTTATTTTTGAATGACCTTATTTATGAAGTTCACTGGTAAGGTGTACCATTTCAGTATGAAATCACTCATTAAGGAGGAGGATAATTGACGAAAATCATTATCAGATTTAGAGTTGTTAAACGTATGAAGGCGGTTGTCACTTCCTGGTTGCTCATGCATTCAGTCAGTCAGATGCAACGTAGAACTTCGTACGTAAGTACATCAGTTCATGTTGTCATACCACATCAGCACAGAGATATAATTATCAATTCAAATCCAATAGTAGAAGAGGTAGTAAGGGTATTAGAAGTAATCGGAGAGGTTAGGATTAGAAGATATTATTCAAGAAGTATGATTCAGTGAGAAACGTATAGAAAGTCAAAACTAGAGGTGTTGAAGAATCCAGAAGATTAGGATTTGAGAGAACACAAAGAATAAATGCACCGGCGCCATTGAAAACGATTCTGAGCTATGTCGTTCAAGGTCTCTAACCATCGATTATTATCATCTCGCGGACCACAACCACACAGCCTACATCTACCAACATGACTCAGTCCACTTGTCAATGACTTCATGGATTTCTGTCATGTTTTGGTTTGGCCGCCCCTAACTTTAATTTTCCAGTCACTCAACCAATCTGTTTGGTATGAAAGGGACTTCATACACCTTGATTAGATTGTCATGTTAAGTAAGTCCAAAAACACTATGGTAAAAGTAATAACTATCTTACCATCGAAAGGATAAGTTTACCACACTTACTTACTGGTATGCAAATGTTAAAATTGTGTCCATTATCTATTTAATGTTTGACGATCGTACACTTATGAAAACTATGAGGAATATGTTTTGAAATCCATTTTTCAGTCTTTCCTACATGCTTGCTGTTAGGATATTCATCAAATATCCTTAGGAAATTATTTTTTGAGTCTAATTCTATTGGTCGATTCCTATTGGTCAATAACTAAGGTCGTCCTAACTATCAGTCCACATACTTTAAATGTTATTTCCTATTGGTTAGTATTCACGGTCGATCTAACTATATAAAGATGCATTGTTTGTAAAGTTTTATGCTCCTCTTCTCCTTGTTCTGTACGAAATCTCGTATTTTCTGGGTGCTTGTAGTATACACTTTCTACTCCATATCAAGACTTTTTGATAGCGTTAGTATGGGCTTTGGACGTTCGGATTAGAGTAACCTATCGTCTCACAGGATCATTATCTTCGCTCTGGTTTACCGACTAATGTGAACTCGTAATAGTTCAAGCGTATCAACGGACGAGCATGACACTTGCTTCCATAAATACATTACATTCGGTGGTGACCTCAAACTAAGATTAATCTAAAAATATCACACTTCACCTTACCCCATGAATTTTCGTTCCTGGCAACAAGACATTTTGAAGAGTTCAGCTTACACATGAAAAACATCTCATAAGAAGGCCATGCGCAACCGGCCTTAAAAAGTTGTCCCTTGGATTCTATGGTCACGCTTCTACAAGACCAACCCTACCTCAACTTTTTATTTCAGGTTCCTCAAGAAATACCGTTCCACAGTGTAGGCAACCCGGAAGTGACATTCCCCCTTATACCCCTAACAGCACACGAGAAAATTGATTTAAGGTATACCTCGTACACTATGTACACTGAGAAAATGTAAATTCAAGTTATTTACAGCTAATAACAATCTCTAATATTTTTTTTTTTTCAAAAAACTTACATCGACTTTAATTTTTTTCAAAATTTATTACTTATAGTTTCCAAAGTATTCGGTGATATACAATGTCAATCAGTAAGTTTCATTTGAAATCAATATATTTCAACCTATTTTGTAAGTTTTTTCGCTTAAACTATCGTTTTATTGTTGTTGAACTGTGAAGCTTTTTCAACACAAAACAAACGGAAAATCTCTATGTTCCAAAGTGTGTAGGGGATTTAATTTGTCCTACAAATGTAATTCTAGAACTGTAAACGCAATATTGGCAAGCATAGAGTCTATGGGACAGCTATAGAGTCAGAACAAGATCAACTTTTACTTGAAACTTTATCTATTTCTAAACATAAAAACAATTAAATTAGTACAATAAATAAGGAAATTACAATTATCATCAAGTAAGACGAGCAAACGTACCGACCAATATATAGCGTGTCTTATGGAAATGAGTACAGTTATGAGTCACATCAATATAATAAGATAATAATGTCAATCAATGAGTAGGTCATTTACAGCAAAGAAAGTTTACAGACACGTCAGGTCAGATCACGTGGTGGGTGCTTAAACCACAATTTGATTGGTTAGTTATGAGATAACTACAACTAGTTATGGAAATAATTAACTAACTGTTTCTGCTGAATACCCTTGAATTGTACAGGCAGTTATTAATACAAGTCAAAGAAGATCTTGTTAATCACAATGAACAGTGATAGTTTGTTGGGTTGGGATGAGCAATCTACTAGTCGAAAAGTGTACACCATTAGTGTAACATTTGTAAAACGAGTGTATTCTTGACTATCTTCTATTCCTCAAAACATCCAGATCGTAGCCATAATCTCTATCCAACACACTTCTCTACTCGATGATAACTTCAAGGTGATACTCTGCTGTATATCTCGGGTGTTGATACGAGTATTAGGGCGGATGTCACTAACCAGCTGCTCACACTGTAGAAGGGTATTTCTTGAGCAACCTCGAAAGGTCTTAGAAAACTGCGAATGTTACCACAGAGCACAAGAGACAACTACTTGGGGCCGGTCACACACGGCCTTTTTATGGAAAGTTTTTAAAATGTTAACTCCGGTCTTTTTAAAATGCCTTACCGCCGGAGATAGAAATCCTTGAGGTAAGGTGAGGTGTGACATTTTTAGGGTCGACATTTTCTATACCCTTCCTTCCTTGCTTTGTGAGAAGACAGCATCGCTGCAGATGCTGGTTGTCTAAGGGAAACACCTTACTACTGATGTCACACCCTTCTTCAGTCAGTAGTACGACTTCGCCTTCAGACCTTCATTTGCCGCTTTTAGTTTCACCGTTCTCCAATCAGCCAGCCTTTCATGGTAGAACCTACAGGAACAGATGTTCGAGCCAATATACCTCGGTTCGGTCATCACGATAGGCAGGACCAACCACCACGTCAATGTAGTAGCTACGGCCAATTACATCTCTTTGCTAATGTCGTATAGCAACTTGAACTGTTGTACGTATATACCAATTTCTACATTGTAGCTGTATACTACTTATAAGCTCTACTAAGTAGTACACACAACACTTATTCAGAGAGAGTATTATTTTAAACTTTAACTGAAACTAAATATTTTGCATTATATGAATCGTGATAGACATACTACCTGTTTATCGTAAAGGAATAAATATTCGAAATTGATTGTCTCCTTTCTCTGATGAGTTATTGATCTAAAGAAGTACTTTTGTCAGACTTTTTATTGGTTAAGGGCTCAAGACTAGGGTGCGATGAAATAAATCTCCTCTATATCATGATGTTTAGGTGAACCTCGTTTGTGCGATGGCGGTGATGAGAAGCCAAATATCGATTCAGTTGAATGAGTCTATATCAGGCAATAATCATTCAAGCTGACAAGTCAAGCAAAGCCAAATGACGTGAAGAATGAAGACAGACATACGCTAAGCGAAGTAAGCGTGTACACACACATGCACACACTCAATAAATGAAAACAACCAATGATATTAAGCGAATCATTGACAAGGTCAAAATACCTGGAAATAAATGACTCGAGCATAAGCGGTCGATTCGTTTTTCCCTGAAGGATTCGACCACACACATGACACTATCGTTATATTATCAAAACGATTTATTCATAAAATGTTCAATGCTTAAAAGTGATAATTACTTGAAATTTTATTATTTTCTTTATCATACTTTTCAATTTTTTTTTTGTTAAAAATAACTTAGAAACATCCTGTAAGTATTTTAAGAAATAGTCGATTCACCAAAGATAATACAAATCAATTCGATATGGATCAAGTGAAACGTTCCTCATCCACTACACCGAAAACTGTAAAAATTGATGAACGTTTCCTTTCAACACCATCATCATCAACATCATCATCACGAAATGAACAACAACAGAATAGTAGTAGTACACCGATACAACCATCACAAATTTCGTCCCTACCACCGTCATCGTCATCATCATCATCATCATCAGCGGCAGTAGCATCAACTACTTCTACTACTTCTGTTACTACAAATTACTATGTACAGTATCCTCAAAATAGTACAATGAACAAAGCAGATCCAAACAGTGTATACGTTCAACATATTTATTTAGCTAGATATATATTAAGAAAGAAATTAAATGCTGAACATATTGATCTAACTCAATTACCTTATTCTGATGAGGTGAGTGAATTTACTTAAGATGCGGGGTTGTAAAGAGTGTTAAGTTAAGCAACCTTGAAATCATCAATCGATCAGTGTTAGTAGATCACCATCATTAGAAGAAACTTGGAAGCACTGTTTAGACGGCTGTTCCGTTCTGGTATGGGACTACTCATCAGTGGCAGTGCGCATTCACCTTGCAGGATTCAAACCCAGGACCTTCGGTATTACGAGCGAACGCTGAACCTCTGAACCACTGAGCCGGTATCTTACGGTGCTAATGTCTAACTTCGATCAAGTTCAACCTGTTCAGGTGTAGACAGCAACTATCGAAGTGTAGGGTTCGTCACTTAGTATGCTTGAGGCTATTACGAGTTTACATTAGTCGATAAACGTGAACGAGACAATGGACCAGCGTCCAGGTAGGCTACCTTGAATCCCCAAAGCGAGTAAAAAGACTTTGTAAGCGTAGAAAGTATATTCTACAAACACCCAGCAATCACAGTACAATCATGCACACAACTCTCGTTTATTTATCCATCATAGAAACGTCCTTGAGACAGTTAAGAAAAAAGCACACTACAATACACGGCAGCCAATCACAGCCATGGATTTTCGTGGTGGGAATTGAAATCTCAAGGTCAACCGATCAGCCCATGCTGGCAAATGTGAAAACCAAAATAAGGCATTTATCAGGCGAGTTCTGGGGATCTAACATCCCCAACACGAAGACAGTGTATGAGGTTGAGCAAGACTGCGAACTGAAAGAAGTTAGACATTAACATCGTCAGATATCTGCTCTGTGGTTCAAAGGATAGGCGTGTGCGCACAATACCGAAGGTCCAGGGTGCAGCAGTCGTGAATACGCACTACTGAAGAGTAGTCCCATACCGGGACGAAACGGCCGTCCAGTACTTTCAGGTTTCTCCTGATTGTGGTCTAACATTCATCGATTCGTGATTTCAAATACTTTAGTTGTGATGTATTTCTCATTGGAATTCTCGCTCTATAGTGTTTAACTCAAGACTGAAACTCCTTGGGTTTAGTAACGATGAGTAGCGCAAGAGTTTATGAATGTGCACTGTCACTGATGAATAGCCGCAGACGAATGCTGGTCTAACACTGTTCGGTGTATGGTTTCAATGAAATTCGACAATCTCCAAGAAGCATTACTGAAACCGTGTAAGTCTTTGGTTCAACTGCCCATTATTACATAGGAAAGGATTTGTA
Organism: Schistosoma turkestanicum; assembly: GCA_944470395.2. Taxonomy (NCBI): domain Eukaryota; kingdom Metazoa; phylum Platyhelminthes; class Trematoda; order Strigeidida; family Schistosomatidae; genus Schistosoma; species Schistosoma turkestanicum. The sequence goes on from OX103975.1 coordinate 6,453,357, forward strand.
TTGATCTAGTTTAACGCCCTGATATTATAATAACGTATTTAGTTGGATATGAAGGCTAGAATTGCGTGAGTTCGACTGTGAGTCATGGCTTTGAGAGTGGAGGGAAGATACTAGCAGTGAAGGGTGAGAGAAGATTAACTGGTCGAAACACTATTACTCCGTTTATTCCTAATACATGTTAACGTAAAATGACAGTCGAACAAAACATATATCCAACATGACCACAATACACTGATATCAAAACTAAGTCAATACTTACTTACTTACTTGCTTATGCACTTACTTACCTACCTACTTGTGTACTTACTTGCTTACTTACTTACTTACGCCTGTTACACCCAATGGAGTATAGGCCGCCCACCAGTAAGTATTCTCCAACCAACTCTGTCCTAGGACTCCCTCCTTTCCGGTCCTGTTCAATTTTTGTTCATTCTTCTCATATCTTTCTCTATTTCTTGGCGTGATATGTTTCTTGGCCTTCCTCTTTTCCTTTGACCTTGAAACTTCCAAGAAAGGGCTTGTCTTGTGACGCAGTTCGATGCTTTCCGTAATGTATGTCCTATCCACCACTTCCACCGCTTTTTCCTGATTTCCTCCTCAGTTAGAATCTGGTTTGTTCTCTTCCATAGTAGGTTTTGGTTATGTGAAATTAGCCGAGTCTAAATCACTTTCTCTGGTAGCTGCTTTTCAAACGTCTCATGATGTTCGGAGAAAGTATGTTACTATCCAGATCGAGGGTGCATCAGCTCGTTTTCAAATCGACACGGCATCTGAAATCACCTTAATGTCTAAAGAAATGTATAAATTTCTGGGAAAACTGCCAATGAAGCCATCTATGAAAACAGCTAAAAGCGCTTCAGGTGGTGTGTTAAAACTGGTTGGTGAGATACAATGTGAATTTTCCTTCAACGGAACAAAATGTACGGGTATATGCTATCTGACAGAACGGCCAAACCTTGATCTTCTTGGTCTGGATATGATAGAGAAACTGGGAATAATGGATTTACCCATTAACAGTGTCTGCAGCGTGTCGTGTTCATCATTGAACACCCCGATGCTTAAAAAGAAGACAGGTGAAAGGTTACAAGATAAACGGAAGAGGAAGTCAGCCTCTGTTTTTCAGAATAGCCTTGGCCGCTGTACGAATATGAAAGCTCACCTACCAGTGAAACCAGATGTCAAACCTATTCCACGTCCGAGACGCCCCATACCATATGCTGTTCGTGAGCCTCAACAAAACTTATCGATGAGGAAGCAGCCCAGTCGATGGTTGTTTAAAGATATGGCTCCTACAAAGCAGGCGGCTCGTAAGAGTACGGGTGGCAAGGCACCCAAGAAGCAGTTGGACTCTAGCATTAGATCCTACGAATCTTCTCAAAGGGGAGGTGTTAGTGGGACATAAATAGAATTAAAGCATGACTAAGTTGCTGTGCGCTGATTGGCCAATTTCCTATCCAATCAGCGCCTGATCGGTTCATGGAGAACAGGGTAGAAAACTCTCGTACTGTTAGCTGCATGCTGATTGGTTAAATCTAATCCAGTCGGTCACGTGAATTTCTATCCAAAAGCTTATCATGTAAATGATATACATAAACTAACGTTGTATCTATTGTTGCCTTCGCCTTCGCCATCACCTTTGGCTTCTTATTTCTATTTAACCTTGCTGTTTGGAATATAATCTTTTCCTGTTCAACCGTGTTTTTGGTTCTTTGGTACTTGTCCAGTATATTGTGGTCAGAGAATACTAAGCAATAGGATATAGCTGGGAATCATTCAACCAAGCGTTACAACAGTAGGTTGTTGCCGATGGTGTCTGGCCAACGAATCTGAAGTATTTTGCATAGACAACTGTCAATAAACACTTGTATCTTCTGGATGATGGTTTTTGTAGTTCTCCAAGTTTCAAACTCATACAACAGAACTGTCTTGATATTTGTATTGAAAATTCTGACTTTGTTGTTGCTTGATAGGGTAGATCAATGTAGTATAGAAGGTTACAATTAATCTACAATAATCTTGAAATAAAAAAATAGTATGACAGTGAATCATACATTAAACGAAAGCTTGTGATTAACGGAATTTAACTTGAGGGACATAACTAAATGTCAGTATCATACATACATCAAATTAAGCGCGATTATTAATACCAGTAGAATAAATCTCCCTTAGCCTATCCCAATGATTTTAATGTCTAATTGGATGCCGATTAGGTCGTTTGGAGGTGAAGTGTTCGTACGCGAAGTCCGAGGCATTGGATTCGATTCCGCACATGCGATTTAGTGGATAGTCACTAACAATAAGCTTCATACTATGATGAAATGACCCTTCAATGCTTCTAGATTCCATGATTTCAATGAAACATTTCAGATTGTAGTGAACGAGAACACAGGCGAGGGCAACCGGATTGTATTTAACGAAAATTACAGAGTTACTCAGTAAAATAGGAAAACCATATCGTAAATCGTTCATTTGCAGAATATCAGTTCATCATATCGAACTGGACCGTTCCTGTTGCAAAACATCAATCCATTGTCACTATTCATGATGCGTTTCATACAAATTCCATTGTGTTCTAACTCTTTCTTTCTTGATCTTCCCTATCTTCTGCTGTCAGACATTACGTTGACACTCACGTCATATACTACTTTTAAGTAGCTCGCACCACAGCACCACACCCGTCCCCCCTTTTAATAAGCTGTCGTCACTTTCAAAACAGGGACCCTGGTCAGTTAATATGACCTTCCGTATTCCGCGACGCACTACAATATGCCGGATTACCACTTCGGTCATTGTTCTTGCCCGCTGGTCTGGAATGAGTACGACATCTATCCGACGTGTAGCGTTTACTAGTTCCCGCTGTTGGGACACGGTGACAGGCACACTCTCGATAAATTGCGACGCCAACAACTGTGCCTCCGACTCCTCATCGATGTTCGGCAGCGCATGGCGCAAAAATCTGGTGAGCTTCACAGCAAGCATCAGCGGGTCACCATCAGCCGACAGCCTCGCCAACTGATAAGTAGCTCGCACCACACAATTAATGGTAGAATCTTATATTCAATTAATCTGTAAATGATAAACTTCTACTCCATAAAAAAAACTTGATCGAAATAATTTAGTGTGATTGAACATTGATCAAATTTCAATTGGATTGAATTTTGAATGGTGGATCGATTTGTTAGAATTTAATGCCCGAATTCGTTACTCCTATTTTCTTCTTTTTTTCTTTTTTCTGTCACAGACCGGTCAAGCAAATATTCCTTTACGTTTAATTCAACGTTATTCATTTGAAACTAATTTAGATCTACTTACTGTAGCAATGGCATTAGAAGCTGAAAGAGATACAAATTTAAGAGAGATAAAAAGACCTGTGGTAAGTTTTATACTGTAATTTTAAATTCTGTTGCTGATTCGTTGAAAGCCATTATTGTGAATTATCAGGTTATCTCATTATGTCACAATAATATTAGTCGCAATGGATAGTGACTAGTAGTGGAATAAAAACCGTGTGTTTCGTCCTATTTAGGATCCTTCAGTTGGGAGCACATGTATTTCAGAGAATTGATATTCACTGCGGAACTCAAACCTAGTACCGTTCACTTGAAACTTCATCTCCCCATATCCACTTAGTTATGGAATCCAAATTGTCACAACTAGTACAAGTAATATTCGTTATAGAGTTATTGTTACGCCTGCACGTAAACACGTCAACTTGATATACTTGAACTATTACGAGTTTACCTAGTCGGAAAACGAGAGCGAGGATCGAGGATCCGGCGACACGATAGGCTACTCAAATCCGATTATCCCGACCCCCATATTGAGTAAAAATAAGAAAACTTGATATGAAGTAGAACCTGTATTCTACAAGCATCCAGAAAGTACGAGGTCTGAATCCAGAAGAGAAACAGGATCCCGGACTCGGGATCCGGGACCGAGCCCCAGTCCTGGTCGTGGTCATAATACGTTACAAATAATGCGTATTTATACATTTTGGTCGAATAGGAAACAGCATCGAATTCTGTGACATTGATAGTTAAGACGACCAATAGCAAGTAACATTTGAAATGACATTGACAGTTCGGATGACCAATAAGAAACAACATTGAAGTATTTGACTTTGAAAGTTAAAACGACCATATTTTTGATCAATAGAAATCGACCAATAGGAATTGACCAATAATTCTCTTAGGATATTGGATGAATATCCTAACAATTATGGAGATTGAAATCTTTATAAAATCAATCATTGTTAGACTATGCTATTACGAGTTCATCTTGGTCAGTAAACGGGAGAAATCAATGACGCAGTGACACGATAGACTATACTAATCCGTTTGTCCCCGAACCGGCTAACTAAATCAAGAAGTCTTGATAAGGCGTAGAAAGTGTATTCTGCAATCCCTCAGAAAATACGAGGTTGACAAGCACAAAAAATCAAGCTTAATTGTACATGACAGAAACGGTCTTGGAAGAGCCATAAAAATAACATTAAAATAATCCATCAACCAATGACAATCAAGGATTTTCCGAGTGGGAAAAGTTTGCTCAAGGTCAGATAAGCGACTTATGCCCGAAAACACAGAAAAAAAATTTAGGACCTTTTTCCAAGTGAGTTCTGGTGATCTAACGTCCCCAACAGGTCCTCAGTTCGATCCTCTGTGATAGAGGGTCACGGATGCACACTAGGATGAAACGGTAGTTTAGTGCTTCTAGGTTTCTAATGGTGATCTAGTTTAGATCAATTCATTATTATTTTGACTATGATTTTAGAATTCATCACTTGAAAGTAATTCACATATCGAATTTAATACAATGAACTGATATCAAGAAGTCTTGATAAAGCGTAGAGAGAATGTATTCTACAAGCACCCAGAAAATACAAGGTTTCTAGGCACTAAAAACAAGCTTATCTATTATACAATGATAAATACGCCCTTAGGAGAGCCACAAAATAGCATACTAAAATAACACATCAACCAATGACAGTCAATGATTTTCCGAGCGCGAAATGTAAACTCAAGGTCAACGAGGCGTCTTTTTTTGTGCGAAAACATAAAAAATTCGAAATTTCAGAAATAAACTACAATATTAGGACCTTTTTTAAGTGAGTTCTGGAGATCTAACCTCCCCAAGCATAAATTTAGAAACAACTATAAATCGTTCAACAGTTTTAAAGGATTAAAAACTTTTATGATCTGTCATTCATGTTCAGCTTCATGGAGTACTTTATTCTTATCCATGTACTCCCTCATTTGTCCGTCCACCAGCCCTTCCTTTACCTATGATATTATTGGTAGTAATTCAACTGGGCTGTAACATGCTGGTTCCTTTCTGTCTCCTCCTTTGAAGATCGGAGAGAGAGCAGCTTGTTTCCATTCAGCTGGGAGTTGATGTGACTCCAGTGAATGCCTGAACAGGTCTGCTAACCAAAAAAATGTACAAATTATCATAAAACATCTATTTTCTAAAACAGACTGTCTACTTTCATAGGTCTTCAACTCCTTGAAACCTTTTAATCTCACCACACATTCCAATCCAATAGTTTTCTGCCCTATGTTAACTTCTGGGTGACACTCTATGAAATACTACACTCATTAGCCATATTACAAGTAACATGTTATTTGTGTAAATACAGTTTTGAAGATAAGGTCAAAATTTCTTATTTAGCATGACATTCATTAACGAAAATTACAACCAAACAGACTGCAGCTGCAATAAAAAAGACGTTCAATGCAGCTAATCTGAAACTTATCAGAACAACTCAATCGATCTCAGTTACCCCAATCAAGTCTCCAAGACCGATTCAGTCCAAATCCCACTGTATTTACCAATTCACATGTAACTACGGAGAAAGTTACTTAGAGAGGACAGATCGCCGATCGAAAGACAGGATAGGGGAACATATTCCAAAATGGTTAATCAAATCCATGATTCATCAACCTAGCCCGTCATCTCAAAATCGATCAAGAAACCCAGCCTCGTCCACTGCAAAACATCTAATGATGATGAGTGGTCATCAAATTGACCCAAAAACAGCCTTTATAGAGTTGTGACATGTCATCGAAACCCACACAAACACTGAAACTACTCGAAACTATCTTGATTGGTCGGAAAAGTCCTCCAACTTTATGTGTTCATAAACAACTAACTGTATGTTGACCTTTGTTTACCATGGTTCTAGTCAGTGAATGAATGTCATGCTCAATAAGAAATTTTGACGTTATTTTCAAAACTGTATTTACACAAATAACATGTTGCTTGTATGTATGTGACTGACGAGAAAGCACGAAATGGTACTACTATCTCACAAAATATGTCTTCTCATTTCTCTGTTCAAATTTATCAAAGGGAACCATTGTTTTGAATATTACAAGTAGTGTAAACCTTATTTTCAGACGTCTATTTATAAAATAAGAGGGCTATTGACTGTCCTCTTTAGTATATATATATATATATATATATATATATATATATATGTTTTGGTCATTGAAACACTTTGATTGTGACATTCCATCGCACACTACTTATAAGCCATATTATGAGTAGTATAAATCTTTCCAGTAAAATTTTTTTAATGATGTAAATATTCATTATTCTTTGCATTTCTTGCTTGTTCTTCTTTCTGTTATTGTTATCTTAGATATCATTTAATGAAGAAATTCGTTCACAACGTTTTCTTAATTGTGATAGTATTAAAACAGGAAATTTACAAGAATTTCTCATTACCATCGGTTTACCTATGTACATAAATCATATATTACATTATAATACTACTAATAATAAGAGTAATAATAGTAGTCAATCATTATTAATGATGACCCCGGCGGATTTATTAAATATGTCCAATGGTGAATTACAAGAAAAACTACATTTTCTCCCTATTCACATTCAATGGTTACGTCAAGAAGCTGCAGTTATCCCATGGATACTATTATTAGGTCATATGAATTGTACAAAATCTTCACAGATCAATAATTGTGCAACAAATCATTTGTATAGTTTACCACGTACTGTATACAATAATAATGATAGTAATAATAATTATTGTCGACGTAGTTCATCCCAATTAAGAAGAGCGCATCAATGTCAACCAGCGCAACCGACACAACCACAACCACAGCAGCCGCTGAAGCATTCAACACAATCCAACCAACCGATCAATAATTCTTGTCAGCATTCACATCCTCATCAGCATCCGCAACAACATCAGCAACAACCACAATGTTATCATCATGAAAACCGACAATTAGATCATTTAAACAATTTTGAAAATTTAATTGATAAAGTTTAAAAGCGAAAAAAAAAACAATGAATTTGAATTGTGAAATAATGAAATATTCTGTTGTGATTATTTTTATTTAGTTTAATTTATTTCAAATAATAAAAATGAACATTTTTTATATGGTTGAAATGATGAAATGCTATGTGTGTGTGTATGTGTGTTGATTAGAAGATTACTGGTGGTGTATTATGAATGTTTTGTTCTTAGGTATAGGACTGTATAACTCCGCCAGTAGAACCATCGGGGCTACTGCCGGTCTCAAGCGCAGGTAAAGGAGGAGGGTTGGAGATGGGGTTGGCGACCCCATTCCATCGAAATCTCACTTGCCAAAAAAATGCTAACCAGAAAAAATAATTCAAACCATTTTAACTCTGCCCTGGGAGTTGGAAGAAGAATTATGACGTCGCGTGATGAAAGCCGAGTTCCCTCGGAAGTTACGGGGCTGATGCCTCTTCTGACAACCAGGTACATGGAACGTTCGTACATTGTGGGAGACTGGAAGACTATTTCAAGTTGCGGCAGAAATGAAATCATACAACCTCGAGGTGCTTGGAATCAGTGAAACACATTGGACACAGGTAGGACAACTGAGACTAGCTTCAGGAGAACTGCTGTTATACTCTGGTCATGAAGAGGAAAATGCTTCACATACACAAGGAGTTTCACTGATGCTGTCCAAACATGCACAAAAAGCACTAATGGGATGGGAATCTCATAGACAAACAATCATAAAAACATCCTTCAAAACAAAGAAACAGGACATTACAATGAACGTCATCCAATGTTATGCACCTACCGATGACTACAATGACGACGTTAAAGATCAATTCTACGAAAGGCTGCAGTCAATCGTCGATAGATGCTCATCAAAGGATTTGACGATTCTGATGGGAGACCTGAATGCCAAGGTTGGCATGGACAACACTGGATATGAAGACATCATGGGACGACATGGACTGGGAGAAAGGAACGAAAATGGTGAGAGATTTGCAAACCTATGTGCCTTCAACAAACTGGTCATCGGTGGCACAATATTCCCGCACAAACGCATACACAAAGCCACATGGATTTCACCGGACTACACTACTCAGGACCAAATTGACCATATCTTTATCAACAAAACGTTCAGAAGGACTATGGAGGATGTGAGAACCAAGAGAGGAGCTGATCTAGCCTCAGATCACCATTTGCTGATCGCCAAAATGAAACTGAAACTAAAGAAGCACTGGACAACGAAACAGACAACATCACAGAAGTTTAATACTGCGTAAGTAAGTAAGTAAGTAAGTAACAGGACTCTATGACCATTATACAAGGATACTAATTAAATTCAGGGTCTTTGGTCTCAGATATGCAAATGCTGAATGTCTAGTCTACCAATCTATGTGATTGATTTGTGCTTCATCTGTTGTCTATGATGGATAAGTGTTTCAGACTCGATAGTAATTAAGCTTCACTGGTCATTGTAGTGAAGGAGAACACAGATGAGGACAACCGAATTGTATTTAACGAAAATTACACAGTTACTCAGTAAAATAAGAAAACCATATCGTAAACGGTTAATTTGCAAATCTTCAATCCATCATCAATCCATTGTCTGACATTTCACTCAATATTCATGCGTTTCATACAAATTCCATTGTGTTCCCATTCTTCCTTTCTCGTGATCTTCCCCCATCTTCTGCTGCCAGTCATTAAGTTTACACTCGCGTCATATACTACTTATAAGTAGCGCTCACCACAGTCATGACTGTAGAAACTTCCACTCGAAGCGACAACTAGTGGAATGTAATTCGAGTCGACATAGTCATCTATCATAGGCAGTGAGTAAGTGAATGAAGAGTGAAACAAGATCATGGATTGGTTGAAAGCAGATATGAACACTATCTGACGTCGACTTAATGAACTGGAGATTTGGTGTTTGCTTGCTAGACCGACGGTCATGCGTTCAAACCTTGTTCGCTGCTGAGAAGCTCCATACTAATAAGAAATAGCCATCTATTGGTGTTACATTTACACTGATGATCTAGATTAGATTAGTTCGTGATTTTAACTACCAGAATAATATAATCGTTACAAAGACTATGTCGAGGAAATTAGCGTAATACATCTGTTTCGTTATATGAATAATGTGCAAGTTCTTCAAGTCTTGATGAAGATGAAAGAGCTACAGCAAATTTGAAGAGAAGGAAAGCAGCGCGATGAATGGTGGTCCAGTTTTAACAGTAAGATTGACCGAGATCTTAGGTAGAATTTGGCAACTGGACACGATCCCATCTGACCGGTCGCAATCACTGGTTGTTCTAGTTTATAAGAAAGGACAAAAGTCTTCTTGTGACAACCACAGAGGAGTCAGCTCAACTAATATAATGTCTAAAATATTAGCTTCAGTAATATTTCAACGTCTGACTAGGGCTGGTGAAGAGCAGTCTGGAGAAAATTCGGCTGGTTTCAGATCTGGACGTGGCTTTATCGACCAAATATTCACAGTTCATTAGGCTTTAAAACACAGACACACATTTCGGCATCCAAAAATAGTTATATTCCTAGACCTTAAGGAGGCATTTAACTCTGTTGATGGTGAGATTCTGTCACAGTGCCTGTCAGTGAAAGATGTACCAAAAAAGTATATTTACTTTGTATGGGTTCTCTATTCGAACACTACTTGTCGAGTGAGAGCTTATGATGAACTGTCATCAGAACTGATTGAGCAGACTGAGGCAGGCTCAATAGATTGTATTTGGCAAATTTACACTCTTAGTCAATTAAAAACGATAACATTACATTGAACACTCCATTTGCACACCATCTTTGAGTCCTGACTTCCAACGCTCCAGCCTTCTTCCATTCCTGCTGTTGCTTCCTTTACTTCCTGTTGGTACTCCATTTACTTCTTGCTTTTGCTCCATTTGCTTTCCGTTTTCCTCTTCTGACCGTGAGACTTCTTCTTTCACGTCCCTTCTTATACTACTTATATCGTTCGTATAAGTAGCACACACCACATGATTACCTCGAGTGGTTTTCATCAGGGCTCTTCACTTTCTCCATTCTTGTTTAAGCTTGTCATATACATGCTTTTTGAGATGACATTATCTTCATCTGAATTTTCAGGTGTTGACCTTCTATCAGGAGATTCGCTTGTTAACTCAGAATGTGCCGATGACATAGTTCTACTTGGTGAAGATGCTGAAAAAATGCAGAGTCTTCTGACCACTTCAAACAACAATGTAAGCATGTTCGGGATGCGGTTTTCCCCCTCGAAATGCAAAATGTTGCTTCGAAATTGGGTTGCATCGGCATTTGAACTAGTGATAGGGATTGAAGTAGACGAGCGTGTAGACCGCTTCACTTATGTTGGGAGTCTCATCAGTGCTGATGGCCTGGTGACTGAAGAAATCTCGGATACAGAAGGCTCGAATGGCTTTTGCCAACTGGTGTAATTTATAACGTAGGCGAGATATCCGTTTGCTAACCAAAGGATGAGTCTACTGCACAGCATTTCGCTCTGTCCTACACTACAGGTGTGGAACGTGACCGCTAAGAATGGAGGATATTAGTAGGTTATCAGTATTCCATCAAAGGTAGAATGGAAGAAAGCAAGTGGTGGCTAAATCAAAGCGTTGCATAAATCCGTGGCGTCACTAACAGCTAGATTGAGCCATGCTAGCAGATGCAGACTACCTGGTTGGGGTCCAGGAGAAAATAGTTACCGATGGTTAGAGACTTTGAATTATATGGCTTAAAATCGTTTGCAATGGCGCAGGTGCATGTACTCTTTGAGTTCTCTCAAATTCTCATCTTCAGCCTAAATTTACATTTTATCAGTGTACATAATATACTAGGCATTCCTTAAATCAATCTTCTCGTGTGCTGTTAGGGGTATAAGGGTGAATGTCAGTTCTTGGTTGCCCTTACTGTGGAAGGGTATTTCTTGAGGAACCTGAAAAAGAAGTTGAGGTAGGGTTGGTCTTAGTGACCTAGAAGCGCCACCATAGAAACGAAGGGACAACTGTTTAAAGCTGGTTGCGCATGGCCTTCTTATGAGATGATTTTCATGTGTAAGCTGAACTCTTTAAAATGTCTTGTTGCCAGAAACGAAAATTCATGGTGTAAGGTGAAGTGTGATATTTTTTAGATTAATGATAGTTTGAGGTCACCACTGAATGTAATGTATTTATGGAAGCAAGTGTCATGCTCGTCCGGTGATATGCTTGAACTTTTACGAGTTCACTTTAGTCGGTAAATCAGAGCGAAGACATATGATGATCGTGTGAGACGATAGGTTACTCTAATCCGAACGTCCAAAGCCCATACTAACGCTATCAAAAAGTCTTGATATGGCGTAGAAAGTGTATTGTACAAGCACACAGAAAATATGAGGTTTTGTACAGAAGGTGAAGAGAAGCATAAAACTTTACAGACAATGCATATTTATACAGTTGAGTCGACCATGAACACTAACCAATAGGACAGAACATTTAAAAGTATGTGAACTTGATAGTTTAAGAAGACGACCTTCAATATTGACCAATAGTAATTGACCAATAGAATTAGACTTACAAAATAATTTCTGTACGATATTTGATGATAAAAATCACATTTTCATTCAATGAATTCATTTCCTTCATACGTCATTATTGAAAAAAAAGAATTTCTTGTCAATGTATTCACTGTTCACATTTGTATTGCTTATCAAGATTGTAAAGACATTTTCTATGAAAGAACTATGATCAGTAAATCAATAAAACGGATAAGAATGATACAATTATAATGTTATGTCGTTCGATAAAATCCAATACAGAATATATATACCTGTGTTTGTTTGTTTTGGGCCCAATGTGATCAAGTCTGATGGTTAGGCGTTCGCCTATAGTGCCGAAGGCCGTGGGTTCGAATCCTGCGGGGTGCAAGAGTCGTGGATGCGCACTGCTGAGGAGTCCCATTGTTTCATGGTTTCAAATATAACAGGACACTAGTGATAGGATTGTTGATTATAGCAGCAATAACGAACCGATAATATACACTTGGTATCAGTGACTGGTACGTATAATTATCGGGGACGTTAGATCCTCAGAACTCGCTTGATAAATGTCCTAATTTTGGATTATGTTCATGGGTTGATCAGTTGACCTTGAAACCACATTTCCCACCAGGAAAATCTTTGGCTGTGATTGGTTAATGTGTACGCTATTTTTGGGACTTTCTCAAGGACGTTTCTACCGTGTATAAATAAACGGAATTTGTGTGCTTGAGATCATCATTATGTTTGCTTGGTGTTTGTAGAATACACTTTCTACGCTATATCAAGACTTTTTCATCAGTTCCTTTGGGGCAACGGTCCCGAGTAGCCTACCGAGTCACTGGGTCATTGTTTCGTTCTCGTTTATTGACTAAGGTAAACTCGTAATGGCATTCAAACAAATCAATTGACGAGTATAACAATAATCAGTGACACAATAACCGGACTAGTTAAGCTATTCCTTGATGCCTCAATCTAGCTAACCTGAAGAAGACCAAACTCATTAGTATCATGGACTGGGTACGAAACAGAGATTGAATTTTTCCTCATACAGTCGTAAAGAATGTTGCGTTTCAATGAAATAATGAAACGTTTATCGGTAGATCACCATTAGAAAGCCACAAGCACTAGACGGCCGTTTCTTCCAAGTATACAACTCATAAGTAGGGCACATCCATGACCTTTGTTCGTGGGAATTGAACTCAGGATATTCGGTTTCGTGCGTCTAGCATCCCCAACAAAACAGTAGTCGGTTTGTTTGACAGTCATAAAAATTAAACTTCCACACTATTCACCTCGATTATATCAATTAGATAATTAGAAAACCGACAAATGATTGACTATTGTATTTTATCGTATTCAGCACAAGACCTAATAACGTAACATGAACTATGTTAGACCACCATCATTAGAAATGTGGAAGCACCCGGACGGCCGTTTCGTCCTGGTATAGGATTACTCATCAGAGGCAGTGCTCATCCACGACTCCTGCACCTCACACAGTTCGGACCTAGGACCTTCGGTCTTGCTTTCCATGAACGCCTAACCTCTGAACCACTGACCCGGTATCTAACGGTGTTAACGTATAACTTCGTTCAGTTCACGGTCATGCGCAACCTCATACACTGTCTTCGGTAGTAGTTACTGTCTACACTTGAGCAGGTTGCGCACTACCGATGAGTCCAATACGAGGACGAAACGGCCGTTTAAACAGTGCTTCCAGGTTTCTAATGATCGTGGTCTACTAACATTGGTCGATTCATGATTCCAACAGTGTAACATAACAATCTTCACAACCCCATTATGCAATAAATTTTGTCAACAGTTCAAAAAGTTAATAGTTGAATAGCAGGGTCAAAAAAGCATTCTTTGTCTGTGAAAAAAACTTATTGAATGAAGCACTAATAAAATAAAATAATGAATAAACCATTTTTCAATAATAAACATGAAGATGCAGTTAAAACTCTTGAGCCAAATCCTTTTATCCTTATTCTCTCTCGTTCAACTTTGCTTTTTTTGAGTATTGATTTATACTACTTATTTATTTATTCAGTAAACAGTTTTATATGTATTCATTTTCAAGTGCGTAATCTAATGCTAATTATATGACATACCAATATATTTGCATAAACCAATAGTGTTTATTCTGTTATCAATGTCATATTATTATTATTATTGTTATTAAGTTCTTTAAAATATTGAAACTGTTATTCCTTGTATTATAGGTTTTCTTGTTTGAATGCAACAAGTTCTATATTCTTTTACTCTAATTTACTTTTGAGATGGTTGAGAAAATTTTTGTATCTCCTCAGGTGAATGGATGATTGTGGTGGAATTTCGTTCTCTGAGATTTCACTGTTATTTTGAACAACATGTAAGGATATTCTCATCAAATATCCTGTAAGAGAACTATTTTTGAAAGTCTAATTATATTGGTCAATTCCTACTGGTCAATATTATGGTCGTCTTAACTATCAATGTCACATACCTCAATGTTGTTTCTTATTCAACCTAATTGTATAAATATGCATTATCTGTAAAGCTATCCCATTCCATTCCTTCCTTCCTTCATCTCTTCTGTATTCAACCCCAGAAACAACTTCATCTGACGGTGTTGTATTCTGATAAATATTGCAGATTTGTGAACAGTAATTGGGGTCGTACTGGAATATCTGAACTTGGACATCGGCGGGATTTCATATAGCTGCTACATAACGTCATTAGAACACAACATCATCAACAAAAACTTCAGACGGAATTGAAGTATTCGAATTTCTCCACCACACTTTTAGTCACTGTTTGGTTATTAGCCTCAAAAGCACTGCACGAGTTCAGGAATGTTCTTCAAACATATTGCCGTCTTGAATTATCTTTGATTTCATATGTAACACAATTGCGTAGTTAGATGCTTTGATAGATTTAAACAGTAATGACTGTTTTTACTCCCACCAAATAAAACGATTTTGATTGGTTATTTTAAAAACATAAAGGCTACTATTTTAAGTAGTATGATTCCCGAACCTTTGCACATTTTCAAGGTCATGAGTAATTCCATCATATGCCCTCATTTTTTGAGTAAAGAGTTCAACCCGTTCAACTCACGACTTTTCTCTTTTGTTCAATTTAGAATCAGGCCTAGAAAATTATAATCTCTCATACATTTTAACAAACTTATCAATGTGTAAAACATTTTTTTCAAACACCATTACTGTTGCTGGACGATCTGGGCTTCGCAGATGACCTGCCAATACTGTCTCACACGCAACAACAATAGCAAGAGAAGACAACCAGTGTAGCAGCAGCCTCTGCAGCAGTAGGTCTCAACATACATAAAGGAAAAAGTAAATTTCTCCGATGCAACACAACATGCACCGACCAAATCACTCTTGATGAAGATGCCTTTCAGGATGTTAACACCTTTAGATATCTGCGCCGCATCATCAACAACCAAGGTGGATCCGATGCAGATGTGAGGGCACGGATTGGCAAAGTAAGGGCTGCATTTCTACAATCGAAAAATAGCTGGAACTCCAAACAAATATCAATCAACACCAAAATCAGGATTTTCAATACAAATGTCAAGACAGATCTACTGTATGAAGTGGAAACCTGGAGAACTACGAAAGCCATCATCCAGAAGATACAAATATTTAATAACAGTTTTCTACGCACAATACTTGGGATCGGATGGCCAGACACCATCAGCAACAACCTACTGTGGGAGAGAGCTAACAAGATCACAGCTGAGGAAGAAATCAGGAAGAAGCGGTGGAAGTGGATAAGACACACACTGCAGAAAGCACGTGACTGCGTCACGAGACAAGCACTCACATGGAACCCTCAAGGTCAAAGGAAAAGAGGAAGGCCAAAGAACACATTACAGGCCGAGAAATAGCGAAAGATTTAAGAAGAATGGACAAACACTGGACAGAACTGGAGAGGGAAGCCCAGGACAGAGTTGGTTGGAGAAAACTGGTGGGCGGCCTATGCTCGATTGGGCTGTGTAACAGGCATAAGTAAGTAACTAAGTAAGTAAGTACCACTAATGTTCAATTTCATTTGAAAATCAATAATATACAGAATTCATTGAATACTACTGAGCTTTGGGGAAAAAAAATACCAACACAACACCTAATGATTGACATTTTAAATCACATCATCATCATAACTGTTGTTAATTCTTCAATTATAATTTTTAATTATTTAAAACAAAACGAATAAACGAAAGTTTTTAAAAACTATTTAACAGTATTCTCACACTTCATTTACCTCGTTCCTTTTTTAAATAATTCCTTACAAATATACAATCACAATGTGTTTTATGTGTTCTTCAACAGAGAAGTTTATTGAACATTGAACAATTAAAAAAACGTAATCTAATGATGAGAGTGTTGCCGTTATTGTTTTAATTAATTAATTAATTAATTACTACACTTGTGGGAATTCATTTTTTTAGAAAAATTTGTCGTTGAGATTAATTTGTCAATCATTTTTATGTAAATAGATTGAATAAATAACTGAGAAAACAATTTGTTCAATGTCGATTGAACACAATTTAACCAATAATGCGAAATAAATGTTCAAAATTCAATAAAAATAATCCTTAGAGAATTTTCTTTGTATTATTCTTTTTAGTTAGTTGTTTTATCAATCAACAAAACAAAAAGAGGATTTTTACGGATTTAAAAATGTACAAGAAAACGATTAGTGTATATATATTAGTAGGTCTCAATATATTATATTACAAGGGAAAAATGTAAGAAACGACGATACAGTACAATATGCACTAACTAAATTCATACTTGAAAGAGTAGCTTTAGAGGATGTAGAAACATTTTGTATATCTGGGCAGGATTATTGATGAGTAAAGTGGATTGGATGCAGATGTGAAGGTGTGAATCAGCTGTAGTGCCTTCACATATAATTTTCCAGTTCGCTTACATTTAATTTGGTAAAGCCCTTTCGATTAATAATTTATTTAACCAAGTCATTTGTATTGTGACAATTTATATGTACCATTCGTTCTTATTATTGTCTGGTTTGTATGAGCTCACATGCGCGTCCCACTTGTCATTTGACCTTGTCAACTATTCGTCGCTTTTATTTACGTGTGTGCATGGCTATCTCGTTGATCACATGTCTGTCTTATTTTTGGTCTGACTATATATTCTTAGTCATGCTCTATCTCTTGGAGTTGACTCATTAGCGTTCCCCAACGCGCTTCACCCGTTCATCCGCTTCCTTCGCTTATTCTTTCACTGCTTTTCAACTTCTCTATGTGGTGTGTCCAAAATATAAACGTATTTCATCATACTTCGAATTCGCCTTCTGATTTATAAACCGTCAGGTGCTAACCGAATACGCAGATAAATGGACCCCACACAGCAAAGCAAGGGTAGCATTTCTACTACTGAAGAACATTTGGCATTCAAAACGAATATCAACTACCAACCAGGTTACAATTTTCATTATAAATATCAAGACAATAATTCTACTGTATGAAGTGGAAACTTGGAAAACTACCAAAGCCATCATCTATAAGATACAAGTATTTATGAACAGTTGTGTACGCAAAATATTGTGGATTCGTTGACCAAATAACCTACTGACGGAGAGAGAACAAAATAACTTGTAATTGAGGAAAAAATTAGGAAAACAGTGATAGAGATTGGAAGAATATATCGAACTCCGCCTGGCGGACTTCCGCCGACTAGTATCCTCTCAAATACAAATGAATTAAACTTCATCTCATTGTACAAACCAATGGTTATATAGAATCAGTAACCAAGTGAATAATACAATCGTGTTTAAAGTAAACGATAGTGAGTTGGAGTCCCGGAATGAACATCAAATCAGTGGGATGCAAGTATATCTCGCTAAAGGCTAGTCTCGAATAGGATGAAACTTGGAGAACTACGAAGACCATCGTCCAGAAGATACAAGTGTTTATTAACAGTTGTCTACGCAAAATACTTCGTATTCGTTGACTACACACCATCAGCAACAACGTACTGTTGGAGAAAACAAATCAGATTCGAGTGGAGGAGGAAATCAGGAAGAAGCGGTGGAAGTGGATAAGACACACACACTACGAAAAGTACCTAACTGCGTCACAAGACAAGTCCTCACACAGAACCCTCACGGTCAAAGGGAAAGAGGAAGGCCGAAGAACACATTATGCCGAGAAATAGAGAATGACATGAGAAGAATGAACAAACATTGGACAGAATTGGAAAGGGAAGCCCAGGACAGAGATGATTGGCGAAAACTGATGGGCGGCCTATGCTCCATTGGGGGTAACAGGCGTAAATAAGTAAGTAAGTAACATTATTATTATTATTATTATTATTATTATTAAAAATTAGACAACATTCACATTGAAAACTTTCTCAATCTTCTGAAAAAACACACACTTTTCTCCTCAACAATGAATTAATGAACAATGCATGAAATAAGAGAAGAGATCTTAACAGATTTTTTTGTCAGTGTTTAAAAAACATTCATCTATAATAAAAGTTCATTTGTCAACTCTTATTATTCAAGTTCCTTCAATGAGTGAATTCAATATACCCGAAACTGATGATGATGACGATAAAGATGATGATGATGATGATGACGTAATAGGATGATGTGTTGTACATGGATTACCACCACCTCCACTACCACCACTTATTATGGAGGATTGATTTAATAAACATGGCGCTGTTGTTGAACACAATTCATAATTGGACATTGAATGAGTAATGTTCAATGAATCAATGAATTTCTTTTTCATTTCATTTGGTTCGAATAAAATCGATCTGGTGGTAGATAATAACGAATTATTATTATTATTATGACAATAAGTATTATCATTTAATGAAGTAATAAATATGAATGGTTTTGTCTGCTGAGGATGAGGATGAGGATGATGGGGATGATCAGTATTTTCTATCAATAATGCATTTGTTTTAATCGGTAATGAATTTACAAGTCTACAATGATTAGTTGCAAATGTTGAACATTGAATTGGTTGTTTGTAATAATGATGATTTGATTGTGGTTGTGGCTGTGAATCATGATGATGACTGACATGTAAACTTGTCGTTATTGTGCTTGTTGTCGTCGTAGTCGGTGCCATTGTTACTGATGTACTGGATTCTGTCACTGATGTTGTTGTTGCTGTTCGCGTCATTCCTGTCGATAATGATGTTGATGGTGACGCTGATGACGATGAGGATAAGGAATTGCGAAAGATCGATAAATTATTCTCTTCATTATGTAATGATATTCTATTTGTTGTCGGCGTTGTTAGCGTTGTTAGCGTTGTTGATGTCGTCAGTGTACTTACACCAGAGGATGTAATTAACATATTAGATAAAATATGTTTAATAGTTGGATGATATGACCACAGTGGATTTTGTTCAATGAAACGTTGAATAGTGAAGAAATTTTCTGCTTCTGTCATTAATTCCATACCGATAGCTGTTTGACGTTTCCATTTGGTTCTATTCATTAACAAGAATGATAATAATAGTAAGTGAAAAGTAAACCACGATCATGTTTAATGAAACAGTAAAAAAAATGAAAGATTATGGTAGAGTTAGTTCCCTACTCTGTGAGCTGGATGTTTTGGTTGTGGAGATTTCGTTATGGAGATTAGTATTTTGTGCAGATTGTTAGACTACCAGTATGAGAAAGCTGGAAGCAGTGGATTGCCGTTTCATCCTGGTATGAGACTACTCATCAGCAGTGCGCATCCACAATTCGGTTGCGCAAAATCTGTAGATTGATCAGAGTTAGACACCATTGGTTGCCGGTTCAGTTGTCCAGAGGTTAGGCGTTTGCGCTCAAGGCCGAAGCTCCTGGGTTTGAATCCTGCGAGGTGCAGGAGTCCTGGATGCTCACTACCACTGATGAGTTCCATGCCAAGACGAAACGGTCATCCGATGCATGCAAGTTACTCATGGTGATCTAACAATGATTGATTGATGATTTTAATATGCAAATAACATCATTAACACAAACTTCGTGTAGAAAGAGTGAATTATTTGATTTTCTCCAGTTATGACTCATAGCTTATCCTGTTCGACCTTGATCTTGATTCGTTGTTATTGATCATCAATCTGTCGTTGTCTACATCTTCATTTTGATTGATCGATTAGGGATGCAATCAAAAATAAACTGGCAAACAACGATTGGTTGAAGGTTAATAAACAGCGAATCAAGATCAAGGTTGAACAGGATAAGCTATGAGTCATAACTGGAGAAAATCAAATACTTCACTCTTTCAACCCGAATTTTGTGCTGATAATGTTATTGTTCAGAAAAATAGTGAAAATTCCACAACCAAAACATTCAAATCAATTGGTTGGTTTTATGCAAACATTCATGATTATAACCGATTGGTTGGAGAAAACTGGTCGGCGGCCTATGCTCCATTTAGGGGGTAACAGGCGAAAATAAAGTAAGTAAGTACAAGTGATTGGTTTATTGAACCTCTTTGTTTTTATTACTACTTCTATACGCGCAAATTTTCTGTTTGTGTTGCCGCCATTTTGGCTCCACTGTCATTTCGCCCCTCTTTTCTGGCACGATTTCGGTATTCTTTCAATAGCAAGGAAAACTCCAGCCAATGTATTCACTCACATGGGTTTATTTATCTTCTCTATGACCGGCTCGTCATTAGTATGTAGTGGTGATCGTAGTCAATCTCGACTCGATGCCATTATAAGTGAATGACTAGATATTACTGTCAAGTGATCAGAAACTAATTGGAACGACTTACATCTCCCTGCTGATATATAGTATTTTTAATATATGAGGATTCACCACAGTAATTATAGACAAGGAAGAATATATCAAGTTAGCTGAGGAACAACTTCAGGACAGAAGCTTATACAAACCAATTGACACAATCGACCCAATAAAAAAAGTTGGACAATCAAATCTCAAGGCCTTTAAACAAGCTTATCAAAGCAGGAAAAATATCAAAACAAGATCAATAGGGGATGAAGCCCAATGCACCAGTAATCCCATGATTCTACAGCAGGCCGAAACTCCACAAACCCAACATTTCACTACGCCCTATGGTATCCCTCCGTGGAATCCCGACCTACAACTTATCAAGGTAAACATTTGGTGGATGAATCCAACTGCTTTATTACGTCTCCGACAGAATTCTTGGATAAACTCAAAGGGATTCAAATCGACAACGACGAAACAATGATATTCTTCGACGTGACAGCCTTATTTATCTCAATAGTGACAAGCTTAGCTAAAGAAACTCTTTCCTTGATCCTCAACAACGACACAAATCTGTAAAAATTAATTACCTCACTTCTATCCGAAATCTTTGCTGATGATATTGTTGTTCAGAAGAACAATAATGAAAGCTTCACAACCAAAATATCATCCAGCTCAGTGAACGAAACACCACCACTACCACAATCATCATCCACCTAAGTGGCAAATTTTCTCCACCATCTCAAATTTTATGAGTCGAGTTATCGGAAAAAAATAGATAGAATTTATTGATCCAGTAAGAAGAGTTGCAAAACCCTAATTCCAAATCACCGGTACACATAGACTCTACAATCCTAAAGGGAATATATGATATATATATAAAATCGACTGTCAATCACTAACTATATCATTCAATAAACCTCTCTAAGTCAATAATACCTCTTAACTAATGGCCCATAGCAAAGCACATTTAATAAACGCCCTTTTTCTACCAATAATTATGAATTTGATCAAGTTAGACATTAACACCGATAGATACCGGCTCAGTGGTCTATCGGTTAGGTCGTTCGCGCACAATACCGAAGGTCCCGCGTTTGAAACCTGCGGGGTGCTGGAGTCGTGGATACGCACTGCTGAGGAGTCCTATACCAGGACGAAACAGCCATCCAGTGCTCCCAGGTTTCTAATGGTGATCTAACATTCGTCGGTTCATAGTTTCAAAAATGTGCAATAATTATGTGTTGAAATGTACATTTTTTTCTCAAAAAAAAAACAACTGTAAATCATTTATCGATTATTTTTTTTTTTACTATGTTTACCTTCTATTTTGATACCATGTTTTCACTTGTCGATCAGATAAATTCAATTTTTTTGCTAATTCTATACGATCTTGTACTGGTAAATATTTTTGACAATCAAAACTTTGTTCTAATTCAGTTAGCTGATAATCAGTAAATGCTGTTCTGGCTTTACGGGATTTTTTCATTAATAACTTTTGATTGAATTTTTTATGTTCATGATAAAATAATGTTGTTGTTGATGATGATGTTGATGTTGATGAGGTTGAGGATGAGGATGATGGTGATTCATGTTCATTGATCAGGACAGGATTATTTGTTTTAATTGATGACGATGATGATGATGTGAGGGAAATTGAATTTGAATGATTCGTTAATAGTAATGGCGGATTCGATGAATCTTTAAAGGAGAGAGACAAAATATATAAAAAAAATCATCATTTATTAAATAGACGTGATAAGATCCTGTCGATAAAAGTATAATGTACCTTGAAAAGATGTTAGGGACGTTAGATCCCTAATTTTGGAGTTTTTTATGTGTTTTCGCCCATAAGTCGCACAGTTGACCTTGAGATTATATTTCACACTCAGAAACACCTTGACTGTCATTGGTTGATGTAGTATTTTAGTATGCTATTTTTATGGCTCTCTCAAGGACGTTTCTATCATTGTATAAATAAACTCGATTTGTGTGCTTGTCAACCTGGTATTTCCTGGATGTTTGTGGAATACATTCTTTCTATGCCTTATCAATTCTTCTTGATCCTAGTTAGCCGGGCTGAGGACAAACGCATTAGAATAGCCTATCGTGTGTCACTGAATCATTTGTCTTCGTTCTCGTTTACCGAGTAAAAAGTGAACTCGTAATCGCATACAAGCATATCAATTGACGAGCATATCAGTGAACCAATCAGAATCAAGGTAAACATCCCATATATTTTTTGTGTGCCAAATTCAAAGTGTACCAGTAGATAATTTGTATGTTGTGATGAATTAAGTAAGAATTATCATAATGAAACCTTAAAATGAATTTTGAGATGATGCTTAAACTAATTAACTTAAAAAATCAAACTGCTCCTAAGACAAATCGTATCGGAAAATGTCTATGATTCAATTGCGTTGTGAAAAAAAATGTTTGTGGTGATGTTTCTTTCATTCTCTGAACTGGATGATGTTTTTTTGGTTGTGAAGCTTTCAGTGTTCGTCTTCTTCTTCTGAGCACAACAACATCATCAGAAGTGAAGTATTCAAATTTCTTCATGTTTGTTCCGCTAACCTCGATCTTGATTGTGGTTGTTAATGACCTTAAATCTGTCATTGTTTGCATCTTTGTTGTTTTGATTGTATCCCCTTTGCTTTGATCTGTTTCGTGATCCTTTGATTTTTCTGATTGGTTGATAAATTGGGTCAATCTGGATGTGTTTGTTGATTGGTGATTGACTTGAGATGGAGTTAGATAATATCCTTCTTTCCTTTCGAACTCTTACTCCTCTAAATCTCAACTAAAAGTCTGTGAGTTTAGTAAACAGAAAGATGACTGACATAGGATTGTATCTCAGCTGATGAAAACCCGAACTATATAATTTGAAAAAATCAAACTCCAAACTTCAGTTTAACTTTTCATAGCCCCTACCTTTAACCTTTCCGCATTATAGCGGTTTTCAGTTGATGACGAAAGCTCTGTGGACTGATACCCTTAAGTTAGAGCAGTAACACAACTTTTAATACGTAAAAACTTAGCTTGACTCCTTCCACCTACAAGGGTGAGGGTTGATGATTCATCAGACCAGATATTTCATGGCTTTCAGTTGTTGATTGGTCTATCACTAGTGAGTGTTTCATGATTGGCTAATAGGTCACTGAAGGTCATCTGTATAAAAATACTTTTCACGATTATTCGATCGATTACATGAGTTATCTTTATTCTGACACATCTCAGTGAGACAATGCAAGACTGTCACAGTCAGTACACATGATATTATTCGAGTGAACAATTGTTGTGACTTACTTCGTCATCAGACTTTACAGTTATAAAAGTGTGTGTGACAGCAGCAAGGTGTTTCCCTCGACTAAACCAGCATCTGTAGCGATGCTGCCTTCTCACAAGGAAGGAAGGGGTTTGAAAAGGTCAACCCTAACATTTTCACACCTCACCTTACCTCATAGACCGTGCGTGACCGGCCTCAAGCAGTTGTCTCTTGGGCTCCGCGGTCACGCTCGCAGGTCGTTCAGACCAACACTAATCTATCTTCCTTTCCATGGTTCCTCAAGAAACACCGTAAGCCACGGTGTGGGCAACTATGAAGTGATATCCTCCTTCATACACCTCGTAACAGCACATGAGACCGAATCGGTCACAAAAAATCCTTTCTACACATCCTAACATCTTCCTTATCTCCACGACTAACTGTTCTCACATCCCTGCACCGCTGATGCAAACGATTCAAGATCATAATTCTACTATCTCTAGCACTATGGGATTTGAACTGGCCGTTGCTTCTCTGTGCTGATGTGGTATGGCAACCTGAACTTATGTACCCGTGTACGAAGTTCTACGTTGTAATTGACTGACTGACTGACTAAAAAGGCCATTATCAGGGTTGTGTTATTTTATAAAGGTCAAAAATAGGCATACACATTAAATGAATTTGACAAGATCGAACGTCGTGGGTTCGAATCCTGCGCGTTGCATGATTCGTGGATGCTCATCTCTACTGATGATTAGTCTCGAACCAAGACGAAGCGACCATCTAGTGCTCCTAGGCGTCTAATGATGGTGGTCTAACATTGATCGATTCATAATTTCGATGTTATATGTTAGAAAAATGATGAGAGTTTGCAACTATCACAGTATAATTACCTCAAGATAATGTTATTTGTTAACTAGAAAAGGGTTGGAAGGATTCACAGTAAGTTGTTAAGTTGTAATCACAGTACCAGAATAATTACCAGAAATTGTATTAGTCAAATGCATAGTAGGTGAAATTTTACCTCAATAATAGAAATAATATTCACTTTAGAGTGATGGAGATTGTTGTATTCTGTTGAAATCATGAATCATTCATTGTCAGGCCACCATTAGAAACCTGGAATCACTGGATGGCTGTTTCCTTCTGGTATTGGACTAATCATCAGTGACAATGCGCATCCACGACTTCTCGCCGAGCTCTAAACCAGGACCTTCGGTGTTGCTCGCAAACGCCTAACCTCTAGACCACTGCATGGCCGTTATCTAATGATATTAATGGGCTTCGTCAGTGACAGTGAGTATCCACGAATCCTGCTCCCGAGAATCAAACCCAGAGCTTACGATCTCTCTCATGAGCGCTTAACATCTAAACGACTGTACTGGCATCCGAAGGTGTTATTGTCTAGCCGAAATTCTTGATTTCAAAAAAAAAAGTTACAATCTCCATAATTCTATAATGAAAATGTAATCACGAGTGACTAGCTTCATTAAGAAATTCTTGAAGTTCTCGACAGAAGCTATGACTAGTGGAATTTAACCGTTTCAAATGAGAGAGAGTAACTACTGAGGACGAATTCGGTGAGGTCGCGCAAAATCCCTAGATAGATCAGACGTAGACATTAACACTGTCGGATACAGGCTCAGTAGTCCAGAGGTTAGGCATCCGATTGCAAAACCGAAGAACCTCAGTTCGAATTCTGTGAGTCATGGATGCGTACTGTTGTGGTGCGCACTACTTATAAGTAGTATATGACATGAGTGTCAACGTAATGTCTGGCAGCAGAAGATGGAGGAAGATCAAGTGAAAGGAAGAAGAGTGGGAACACAATGGAATTTGTATGAAACGCATGAATAAGTGAAATGTCAGACAATGGATTGATGATGGATTGAAGATTTGCAAATGAACCGTTTACGATATGGTTTTCCGATTTTACTGAGTAACTCTGTAATTTCCGTTAAATACAATCCGGTTGCCCTCACCTGTGTTCTCCTTCACTACACTGTCACTAGTGAATAGTCTTGAACCAAGACGAAACAAATGCTGTCCATTGCTTTCAAGTTTCTAAATGTTTGGTAGTCTAACAACGAATGATTCATTTGTGATTATTAATGGAAAAACTCTAAATAGTAATCATTTCTCATGTTTTTACTCCTTTTTATTATTTTAAACAGTGGAATTTCAGTTTTTTTTTTCATTTTCTGATTCAAATTTTCAATGTTTATGAGAAAATTATTAATAATTAATAAATATCATTATTTGTAAATTGATTTTTCATGAAAAATAAAAACAGACAAATTGATGAATATTTCATTTCGCCTTTGGTTTTTTTGCTCATGTTGAAAATGTTTGCCTTTACAATCCTAAATCATGTGCTCATGAGTGAAGATTAGCTATGTGAAGAAATTCTTTGGAGTTTATTTTTAGTGTGAAATTGTGATTAGTGGAGTTCTAGTGTGTGTGTGTGTGTGTGTGTGTGTGTGTCGAGAGACAGAGAGAGAGAGTGAGAGAGAGGCAGTTATCCGCTAAGAGAAGACAATGGATGACGGACAGGCAATACCGTTAGATGACGAATCAGTGGATTAAAAGGTTGAGCATTCAAGCATGTTACGCATGAATGTAAACAATGTCAACTTGATATACTTGAACTATTATGAGTTTACCTTAGTCTTTAAATGAGAGCGAGGATCGAGGAGCCGGCGATACGACAGGGTACTCTAATCCGCTTATCCAAAAAGAAGAAGACTTGATGTGAAGTAGAACCTGTATTCTACAAACATGCAGAAAGTACAATGTCCGAGTCCAGAAGAGAATCAGGATTCCGGACTAGGGATCTAGGTCCGGTCCATAAAACCTTACAGATAGTGCGTATTTATACAGTTAGTCGAATAGGAAACAACATTGAGGTCTGTGACATTGATAGTGAAGACGACCAATAGAAAGTAACATTTGAAGTGATATTGATAGTCAGGATGATCAATAAGAAACAACATTGGAGCAAGTGACATTCATATCTAGGACGACCATAAAATTGACCAATAGAAATTAACCGAATAGGAATTGATCAATAATTCTCTTAGGATATTGGATATTGAATATCCTATCAAAGCATGAGACTGAAGATAGTGTATTCAATTCACCGAGATGGTGATGATGATCGTGTATGTGTGCATTGTTGATGAGTCTCATAGGAGGATGAAACAGCTATCTAGCGCTTTCAGCTTTCTAATGGTGTTTCAATGTTCAATAATCAACATATATTGTGATATCTATTGAACAACAGTACAAGTTAAATATACATTGAGAAGACTAAGGCAGGCAAGGAAGATTGTACTGTGCAAATTTACACTCTGAGTCAATTAAAAACGAACACATTACATTGAACACCACTCTATTTGCACATTATCTTTGAGTCCTGACTTCCAACACTCCATCCTACTTCTTCCATTCTTGTTGTTGCTTCCTTTCCTTCCTCTGTTGGTACTCCATTTACTTCTTCCTTTTGCTCCATTTGCTTTCCGTTTTCCTCATGTGACCGTGAGACTTCTTCCTCTTTCACGTCCCTTCTTATACTACTTATATCGTTCGTATAAGTAGTACACACTACAGACATTATTTAGGTGTAGCAGAAATGTTAAAGATTACTAATTTAGAAAAAATTCTGAATTGTTTGCGCTGTTATCAGTGCTTTCAAGATGGTAGCATCTCACTTAGTATCGTGATACTTAAATATTGTCTAAGGCCAGGTGATTTGCTCGTCAACTGATATGCTTGAATGATATTATGAGTTCACTTCACCCGGTTAACAAGAGCGAAGACAAATGATGCAGTAACTCGGTAGGCCATTCTAATCTGTTTGTCTCCGACCGGACTAACTAGATCAAGAAATCTTGATCAGGCATAGTAAGTGTATTCTACAAGTGTGGTGTGAGCTACTTATAAGTAGTATATGACGTGAGTATCAACGTAATATCTGGCAGCCAAAGATGGGGGAAGATCAAAAAAGGAAGAGTGGGGGGAATACAATGGAATTTGTATGAAACGCATGAATAGTGACAATCGATTGACAATGTTTTGCAACAGCAACAGTCCAGTTCGATATGATGAATTGATATTTTTCAAATGAACGATTTACGATATGGTTTTCCAATTTTACTGAGTAACTCCGTAATTTTCGTTAAATACCATTCGGTTGCCCCATCTGTGTTCTCGTTCACTACACAAGCACCCAGATAATACGAGATTGACAAGCATACAAACCGAGTTTATTTATACAATGTTAGAAATGTCCTTGGGAGAGCCATAAAAATAGCATGCCAATGATAGTCAAGGATTTCCTGAGTGGGAAATATAATCTCAAGGTCAACTGAGCAACTAATGCGCGAAAACATGTAAAAAAATCCAAAATGTTGACCTTTTTCGAAGTGATTAGTTGTTGGGATCCAACATCCCCAACAGTTTCCTTTTAAGGAAAGTAAGCTATATGAATTTCTAACAATGACAACTTTTATGGTGAGATACTTTTGGCTGTTAAATAATTTAAAAGTAGTTTTACGCTTATTTATAAAGCATTTTGTAATGTGACAGATACTACTGACAGTGTGGCTTATAAGTAGTACACAAGGGGGGGACATGCAGAAGTGAATCATTTTTATTTAAAAAAAATACTGAAATATAAATAACAAACCATACAAGAACACAAGAAATTTTGTGGTGAATTGTTTCGTTTCCTCAACTGGATGATGTTTTGATTGTGGGGAGCTTTCATTGTTCTTCTTCTTCTGAACACAACAACAGTACAAACTTCAAGTAGACTTCTATGTGAAATTCCAATCGTTCACTTCTATCTACCTGAAATCGGTGCTGCTGATGATGATCCCCACAATCAAAACATCATCCATCTGACAGAACGAAACTTCACCGCAATCATCCACTTGAGCGACAAATTCAATCATTCATCCTGAAAGAAGTCATATCGAGAGCCACTAAAACCTATATCCAATTTATTTCTAAAATGATAATCATCTGTTCAGTATTGACCTAGATTCATCAGGAAACTATGATCAGTGAAGTTTAATCATATCGGATGTCAGACAGTCAGTCGTCACTCAACGAACACAATCAATGATGATGGCATAATACCGTAGTTTAACTGAAGAAAAATATTATCCCTGTTGGATGCCGGCTCATTGATTGAGAGGTTAAATATCCTCACACGAGATGGACTATCTTTGGATTGATCTTCGCTCACCGGCTCGTGAATGCACACTGTTGATGAGTCTCACACTAGGAGTGAAGTAGTCGAACGTGTAGACCGCTTTACTTATTTTGAGAGTCTCATCAGTGCTGATGGCCTGGTGACTGACGAAATCTCATCTCGGATATAGAAAGCTCGATTGGCTTTTGTCAAGGTGCATCACCTATGGCGCAGGCGAGATGTCCGTTTGCTGACTAAAGGAAGAGTGTACTGTGCAGTAGTTCGCTCCGTCCTACTGTAAGGATGCGAGACTTGATCGTTAAGAGTAGAGGACTTCCGTAGGTTACTAGTCTTCGATCATCGATGTCTCCGAAGCATTGCTCGGATATCGTGGGATAACCGAGTAAGCAATGCTTTCGTTAGGAAACGAGTACTAGGTAAGGATGACAGATCAATAGATGAAGTAATGAAACTTCATTAGTTGAGGTGATTGGGACATGTGTTACGTACTGCTAACCACCGACTGCCTCGACGAGCTATGTTTTTTCAGTGTAGGAGTAGATTGGAAGAAAGCTAGGGGCAGCCAAATCAAAACATGGCAGAAATCCATGAAGTCACTGACAAGTGGACTGTGTCATGTTGGTAGATGTAATCTACTTGGTTGCAGTCCGCAAGACGATAGTCACCGATGGTTAGAGACCTTGAATGACATGGTTTAGAATCGTTTTCAATGGCGCAGGTGCATCCACTCTTTGTATTCTATGAAATTCTAAGCTTCTGAATTCCTCATCATCTCTATCTTTCTCCTTCTAAATTTATCTTACTGGATTATACTTCTCGAATCATATCTTCTCTCCCTAATCTTCTCCATTACTGCTAATACTTCTATTATCGCTGACAGTTGCGTCTCTGTGCTGATGTGGTATGGCAACCTGAACTGATGTACATACGTACGAAGTTCTACGCTGTATCTATTTGTCTGAAAACGGCCGTCCAATGCTTCATAATTTCACTCAAAAACTCAACAACAGTGTTTACACTCATAAAATATTTTCATAATCATTTTTCAAATCATTAATTGTCTTCTTAGATGTTTGAAAATAAAATAAAAAGAAATTTCATTTATTTTAAACAAATTGTCCCATTTTTTTTAAATGTATTCATTGTTCAATAATTTATATGGACGCAAATTTCTGGCTTCACTCACTCACTCACTTTTGAACATGATGGACACACACATGGACACACACACATGGTGGACATAGACACACACACACACACACGCACACACACATGTTGACTGAAAATGTCACCCCTAGTCGACAAATACCTACCTACCTACCTACCTACCTACTTACTTACATACCTACATGAAGTGAAGGAGTCATCATGATTAGCTCATTAATAATTCAACGAACATCATCATCGTCATCATCATCATCATCAACATCATCATCAACCTCATTGTATAAATGAAACAGCTTTCAGCATGTAATTTGCTTTTTGGCGGGGTGGTGGGGAGGACGGGTTTCACCAGAATCTACAGCATTTTTTTCTTACCTACCTAAACGTTTGTGATTGGAAATAATAATGATAATTTCACATTTAAGGGAGAAAAATTAATTTTAATTTTTTAATAAAAACAAACATGAATTACTTATATTTTCGTTTGTTTGTTTGTTTGTTATTATTTATATAAGTAGTATAATCGTGTGAGTATAAATTATTCAATGATGGGAACAGTTTTAAATGATTTGGTGTCCAAGTTTTTGCTGTTCATTTGAAAAAAATATATTGATTCATAGTGGTGTGGTAAGAAGAGAATTTTATTAGAATTTTGGTGGTGTTGAATAGTTTCGATTAGTAATTTCACATATTAGTTGAGTGTTTGAATCGTTTGGTTTTGAAAATAAGTGACGAAATCTCAGCACGGATACAGAAGGCTCGATTGGCTTTTGCCAACCTGCGTCATTCATGGCGTAGGCGAGATATCCGTGGTGCTGACGAAAGGACGAGTGTACTGAGCAGTAGTTCGCTCCGTCTTACTTCCTCGCTGTGAAACATGGCCAGTCAGAGTAGAAGATATTTGTAGGTTACTGGTTTTCGATCATGGGTGTCTTCGAAGCATTGCTCGTATATCCTGGGACAACCGAGTGAGCAACGCTGTTATTAGGAATCGGGTGCTAGGTAAGAATGGCAGATCAATAGATGAAGTAATGAAAGTTCATCAGTTGAGGTGGTTGGGACAAGTGTGGCGTATGCCTAACCACCGACTGCCTCGTCGAGCTTTGTTTTGTAGTGTAGGAATAGGTTGGAAGAAAGTTAGGGGCGGCCAAACCAAAACATGGCAGAAATCCATGAAGTCATTGACGAGTGGACTTAGCCATGTCGGTAATTGTCGACTATCTGGTTGGGATCCGCGAGATGATAATAATCAATGGTTAGAGACATTGAATGACATGGCTTGAAACCGTTTGCAATGGCGCCGGTGCATTTATTCTCTGTGTTCACTCAAATATCAATCTTCTAAATTCGTCAACACCTCGATCGTTGTCTTTCTAAACTTACCTCACTGAATCATACTTCTTGAATAATATCTTCTAATCCTAACCTCTTCGATTATATCTAATGCCTTAACTACCTCTTCCTCTATGGGGTTTGAATTGACAATTACATCTCTGTGTGCTAATGTAGTGGTATGGCAACGTGAACTGATGTAATTACGTACGAAGTTCTACGTTGCATCTGACTGACTGACTGACTTCTTAAATAATATCTTCAAACCCTAGTCTTCTTCATTACCATTAATACCTTTATTATCTCTATCACTATGGGATTTGATTTGACATTTGCGTCTCTGTCCTAATATGGTATGGCAACCTGAACTTATGCACATACGTACCAAGTTCTACGTTGCAACTGACTGACTGACTAATATAAATTACGTACAACGGGTGAACTGATTAGCATTTTCTTGTAGTACGTTGATTTTCTAACCGTATATTCCAACCCTTGTCTTTTATCCAGGCTTAGGACCAGTAGTAACCCTTGGAGGGTCCTTGGGTGGGGGCAGTATGTCGACAATTGAAGTATATTTGCAACTTAGTAAAAACATCAAACCTGCTACTCTATTGTATGAAGTGGTAACTTGAGAGAGAAATAACCTAAGTTCTCATCTAAAAGATACAGGTGTTTATTAGTGGTTGTCGAACCTTTACTTGAAATCCTCAAGGTCACAAAGGAAAGGGGGGGGGGTAAGACTAAAGAAAACATCACGTCAAGATTTGGAGACAGAAACGAAAAGAATAAGTAACAATTGGGTAGAAATGGAAAGAGGAATCAAGGACAGAGAACAGCTTGAAGGTTGTTGGTTGGCGACCTACGGGCGATTGGATGGTAACAGGTGTTATTCAATAAGTCTACGTATTGATAGTCTGTTCGCATTGAGAAGACTGAAGCAGGCGAGGAAGATTGTATTATGCAAATTTACACTCTTAGTCAATTAAAAACGAACACATTACATTGAACACCACTCTATTTGCACACCATCTTTGAGTCGTGACTTCCAACACTCCATCCTTCTTCTTCCATTCCTGTTGTTGCTTCCTTTCCTTCTTCCTGTTGTTGGTACTCCATTTACTTCTTGCTTTTGCTCCATTTGCTTTCCGTTTTCCTCTTGTGACCGTGAGACTTCTTCTTCTTTCACGTCCCTTCTTATACTACTGATATCTTTCGTATAAGTAGCATATTAAGTAAACAAGGTATATTATAAATGACTTTAAGGATATAAATACCTCAAGAACTGATAACCACCTTGATATTTATTGCGTAATTGAAATCATGAATCGATCATTGTTAGTTAGACCAGCATTAGAAACCTGAGTCTAAAACAATGATCGATTCATAGTTTCAATGAAACTCATCAGTCACCAGAAATTATAAAAATTGTGCTCTGACTAGTAACTAGTTTCGTGAAGAAATTCTCTGATATTTCTAGTCAAAAGTATTAATCAGTAGAGTTCAACCTCATGTCGTGTGTGAGACAGTTATCTCGACTGAAGACAATGGATGAGGTTACACAATGTATTGGTTTGATTAAAGTTAGACATTAACTGTTACGCATGCACGTAAACAACGTCATTTGATATGCTTGAACTATGACGAGTTTACCTTAGTTGTTAAACGAGAGTGAAGATCGAGGATCCAGCGACACGATATGCTAATCTAATCCGATTGTCCCAACAACCCACTGACTAAAAGAAGAAGACTTGATATGAAGTAGAACCTGTATTCTACAAACATCCAGAAAATACGAGGTCTGAGTCCAGAAGAGAATCAGGATCCCGGACTAGCGATCCGGGTCCGGGTCATAAAACGTTAAAGATAATGAGTATTTATACAGTTAGGTCAAATAGGAAACAGCATTGAAGTCTGTGACATTGACAGTTAAGATGACCAATAGGAAGCAACATTTGAAGTGACATTGATAGTCAGGACAACCAATAAGAAACAACATTGAAGTCTGTGACAGTGATGGTTAGAACAACCAATAGGAATCGACCAATAGAATTAGACTTACAAACAATTATCTTAGGATACTGGTTAAATATCCTCACATTAACATTGTTAGATGCCGACTCTTGTGGTCAATAGCTTAAACATTGTAGTGAGACACCGAAGTTCTTGAGGGTCGACTCCGGAATGTAAGGATGCGAATGAGTACTACCACCGATGAGTTCCATACTAGGATAAAATGGCTTTTCCAGTTTCAAATGGTGATTTAACATTGATCAATTCATGATTTCAATGTTACCGAAAATCTGTTTTAAACAGACTATTTTTGTAAAATTAAAATCATCATTCACGTTTAATAATAATGAGAGTAGTAAATATTGACAACCACATAATGCGTATGATCAATAATAATGAGACACATTAGATGGATAGATAATTTGAAAATTGAATTCATTACCTGTCATCAAATTCATAATGATTTGTTTGAGAATATATTCCTAGAGTCAGTCAGTCAACCACAACATAGGACTTCGTTCGTACATACATCAGTTGAAGTTGCCATATCACATTAGCATACAGTGACGCAACTGTCAATTCAAATCCAATAGTAGAAGAGGTAGTAAAGTATTAGAAGTAATCGGAGGGATTAGGGTTCGAAGATATTATTCAAGATATAGAATCTACTGAAATAAACTTAAAAAGATAAAGATAAAGTGATGAGGAATTCAGAAGATCAGAATTTGAGAGAACATGAAGAATGAATGCACCTGTCCCAGTGCAAACGATTTTGGTGTCTTTCATCTCGCGGACCCCAACCAGATAGTCTACATCCACCAACATGACTCGACCCAGCTGTCAATGACTTCATAGATTCGTGCCATGTTTTGGTTTGGCCGCCACTAGCTTTCTTCCAATCTATTCCTACATCGCATTAGAAAGCTACTTGAGGCATTCGGTGGTTGGGGCATAAGTAACACATATCTCAACCACCTCAACTGACGAAGATTCACTACTTCACCAATTGATTTGACATCCTCACCTAGCACCCGTTTCCTAATAACAGCGTTGCTCACTCGGTTTTCCCAGCATACACGAGCAATGCTTCGAAGACACCTATGGTCGAATATTAATAACCTACGAATATCTTCTACTCTCATTGGCCATATTTCGCATCCGTAAAGTAGGATGGACCGAACTGCTGCACAGCAGACTCGTCTTTTGGTTAGCAAACGGATATTTCGCACTGCCTTCGATCTCACACTAGAATGTCTAACCTCTAAACCATTAAGCCGACATCCAACAGTGGTAATATCCACTTTCTATCAACCCCAGTGTTTTACGTAACTATTAACCCCCGCTAGGGTTTAACAAAAGAAAACTAGGCGTCAACCTAAACATTCATGTTAACCGGATATTTTGATTACGTTAGACCATCAACACCAGTAGAAAACTGGAAACAATGGAAAGCCGTTTCATTCTTGTATGAGACTTATCAGTGGCAGTGCACACCCAGGATTCAGACCCAGTAGCTTCAGTCTTGCGCGCGAACGCTTAATCTCTAAACCACTGAGCTAGATGGCATCCAACAGTGTTAATGTCCAACTGTAATCAATCTAAGAAGTTTTTTCACAACTTCATCCATTATCTTCGGTAGGGAACTGCCAACACCTGACAGGATTGGACTCCAGTGGTCTTGATTATCTATTTTTAAAATATCTTTTGTTAGAATATTCATCAAATATCCTAAAGAAATTATTTTGTGAGTCTAATTCTATTGGTCGATTCCTATTGGTCAATATTTAAGGTCATCCTAAACTATCAAGTCTCACATACTTCCTTAAATGTTGTTTCCTATTGGTTAGTATTCAAGGTCAACCTAACTCTATAAATATACATTGTCTGTAAAGTTTTATGCTCCTCTTCTTCTTCTGTACAAAACCTCATAATTTCTGGATGCTTGTAGAATACGCTGTCTACGCCATCATATCAAGACTTTTTGATACCGTTAGTGGAGGCTTGGAATGCTCGGATTAGAGTAGCCTATCATGTCACTGGATCATTTGTCCTAGCTTTCGTTTACCGATTAAGGTGAACTTGTAATAGCATTCAAGCATATCAGTTTGATGAGCATAAGATTTTTATCAGTTAAATGATACATCAATGACTCGTCATTTAGCATTAAAAAAATTAAACGATCACAGAGAAAGACACACAGACAGACAGACAGACAGACAGACCGATTGAGAAATACAATGAAATTATCATATGTTCAAATCGAAATGCAAAAGTCGTGCATGCACACTGCTGATGAGTCCCATACTACCACGAAACCACCTGTTACGTTCGTCACTAGGTATGCTTGAAGCTATTACGAGTTCACCTTAGTCGATAAACGCGATCAAGACAATTACCAGCGTCCAGATAGGCTATCATGAATCCCAAACAGCAGAACAGAAGTCTTGAAAAGTGTAGAAAAGTCTATTCTACAAACACCCAGCAATCATAATGCAATCAAGCTGTTAGGATATTCATCCAATATCCTAAGAGAATTATTGGTCAATTCCTATCAACGTCACATGCTCCAATCTAGTTTCTTATTGGTTGTCCTGACTATCGGTGTCACTTCAAATTTTGCTTCCCATTAGTCGTCTTAACTGCCGATGTCACAGATTTCGATGCTGTTTCCTATTCGACCAAAATGTATAAATACGCATTATTTGTAACGTTTTAAGACCAGGACCAGGACCAGGACCCGATCCCGGATCCCTAGTCCGGGATCCTCATTCTCTTCGTGCTTCGTGCTTTCTGATTGCTTGTAGAATACAGATTCTATTTCATATCATGTCTTCTTATTTTTACTCAATATGGGGGTCGGGATAATCGGATTTGAGTAGTATGTCGTGTCGCCGGATCCTCGGTCCTCGCTCTCGTTTTCCGACTAAGGGGTAAACTCGTAATAGTTCAAGTATATCAAGTTGACGTGTTTACGTGCAGGCGTAACACAAGCACCCAAATCGAGTTTATTTATACATCATAGAAACGTCCTTGAGACATTCACAAAAATAGCACACTAAAACACAGCAGCCAATCACATTCATGGATTTTCCTGGTGGAAAATGAAATCTCAAAATCAGCTGATCAGCCCATGCTGACAAACGTGAAATCCAAAATAAGGGCATTTATCAAGCGAGTTCTGGGGGATCTAACATCCCACAACACCACCGTCCACTGCTTTCAAGTTTCTAATGGCGCTACTCTATTAACATTGATCGATTCATGATTTCAAATGCGTAATTTATCAATCGGTTATGAAATTGAAATAATCTTTTCATTTCAAGAAAGAAATATCTTCGAAAAATAATATGAAGGTCATCATCTGCACAAGTCTGCATTGATAGCGAAAAATAACTAAAAACATCAGTGACAAGATTTTAAACTCAATCATTACATTCCATAAACGAGTGGTCATTAGCCAAATGAGAAAACATGATCGCGTTTACAGTGAACAGCACTGAGTTCAACTCTCAAAGTACATACACATCAACTCTTTGATATGTGGCAAGTATATTCAACTGAACACCAATCCCAAAATAAGATCAAAACATGTAACCTGAATTCAGTGACAAGCTAATCATTTCTGTAGCGGAATGAGAGCATTGAAGCAGTCGTACACGTAAGTCAAAAGTAACCGGTTCACATTTGTAGCCGCCAACTATCAGTCAGAAGATTCTAAAACAGTCAATATAAATGAATCCAACGATGTGATTCATTTCAACTTAAATTACATCGTTTTCATTAAATGAAATCTTGTTTCGTTTCGTTTTTTTTGAAGATATCTTTTTATACTACTGAATTGAATAATTGACTAGCAGACGTATAGCATATTTTCAAAAGAAATCTAAATTGTAGAAAATCCTCCACCTGAATTCTTTCTAAGTTTACTGTCGATCTCAAGGTCAGAGAATAGAGGACAGTTGAGCCTATGGGTTAGCGTCCTCTTATACAGCCGAAAAAAGACAAACACATTCTTGACAAAGATAGTTCATGACATAATAAGCATTCCCTATCGATTTATAAATTTTATTTTCTCAACTGGATAGTTTGATCATGGAGTTTTCTATATTACTGGTCTAAACAACACATTATCATGGCAGAGTTATGAAGATTGTTGAGTTTTCATTGAAATCATGAATCAGTCATGGTTAGACTGTCATTGGAAACTCATAAGCATTAAACGGCGGTTTCGTTCTGGTACAGGACTCCTTAACGCTGTACATTCATGACCAGCTACATGGAAATCGAACCTAACACCTTCAGTCTTGTCCAAAAACACTTAACCTCTACACCATTGAGACGGCATACATCAGTATGAATGTCTAACTTCGATCAATCCACGATCTTGCGCAATTTCATTGATTTTCTTCAATGCGTAGTACTTCACACCCAACATGGTTGAACTCCGAAGGTTGGATTCCCGCTAGTGGGGATGGCGGACGGGCACTGCTGATCAGACTGTCATCCAGTGCTTCTCCCAACCGTAGCTGCTACCTTGTCGTGGTGGTCGGGCTTGACTATCGTGATAACCCGGCCGAGCTATACTGGCTGGAACATATGTTCCTGCAGGTCCTACCATGCCAGGCAGGTGGTCGATTGGAGAACGATGAGACTAAAAGCAGCTACTCAAGGTCTGAGGGCGAAGTCATACTGCTGACTGCAGAGAGGTGTGACAGTAGCAGTAAGGTGTTTCCCTCGGACAACCAGCATCTACAGCGATGCTGCCTTCTCACAAGGAAGGAAGGGTTAGAAAAGGTCGACCCTAAAAATGTCATACCTCACCCTACCTCACGGATTTCCGTCTCCTTGGGTAAGGGTGCCCACTAAGGGCTCTTAAGAGCGGAGCTAATCCTCAAAATGCCTTTCATAAAAAGGCCGTGCGTGACCGGCCTCAAGCAGTTGTCCCTTGGACTCTGCGGTCACGCACCGAGGTCTCTAAGACCATCTACCTTCTTTTTCAGATTCCTCAAGAAACAACCTTTCACGGTGTGGACAGCCGGGAAGTGACAACCGCCCTCATACCCATAACAGCACGAGAGACCAAATTGATCGAAATCAAATCCTTTGCTGATGTGCTATGGCAACATGAACTGATGTACTTACGTACGAAGTTCTACCTTGCATCTGACTGACTGACTGACTGACTGACCAGTGCTTCTAGGTTTCTAATGTTGCTAGTCTAACATTGATCGATTCATAATTTCAACAGCAACGCTATCAGGACAAATTTCTCTTTTAAATAATTTAAGAAATTTTTCGAATTTCAAATTTTTCTTTCGTTATATTTTGATTTTTAAGGGATTGAATTTTGAAAATTCTTGTTTAATTATTCTTATCAGTAGTATATTTTGTCGGAAAGCTTTCTGTTGAATTTAGTTTTCTAATTTACCACATATGGTTTTATGTATACCACTTAAACGTAAGATTAAATAATCAGTCGAAGTGGACAGCATGAATTGATCAAGACCAGGTGATCATTAGAAATTTGAAATCATCAATCAATCATTGTTAGACCAACATTAGAAACCCGGGAGCAGTGTTTAGACGGCCGTTTCGTCCTGTTATAGGACTCATCAGAGGCAGTGCGCAACTACGACTCATGCACCTCGCAAGATTCGAACCTGGGACCTTCGGTATTGTGCGGGTATTGTGCCGGTCCAGTGGTCCGATGGTTAGGAGTTCAAGCACAGTGCCGAAGGTCCTGGGTTCGAATCCTGTGAAGTGCAGGCGTCGTGGTTGTGCACTGCTGATGAATAGACCCCATGGCAGGAAAAAATCTTTAATGTTTGAAAATCCAATAATTTCCACGAAGTATAACCATACACATCTCATCGAAATGGAAACAAGATTGACATTTATGCTAAATTGTATACAGTCATTTCGTCCAAGTATGTGATATGCTTCAATGCGATTACGAGTTGACTTTTTACTCGGTAAACAGAACGAACGCCAACGATACAGTGACAAGATAGGCTATTCTAATCCGTTTGTCCCCAACTTCGGCTAACTAGGATCAAGAAGTCTTGATAAGGCATAGAGAGAATGTATTCTAAAAGTACCCAGAACATATGAGGAGGTATCTAAGCACTCAACACAAGCTTATATATACAATGATAGAGACACCCCATGGGACAGAGAGCCACAAAATAGCATACTAAAATAATCCATCAACCAATAACAATCGAGGATTTTCCGACGGGGAAATGTAAACCAAAAGTCAACTGGCGCGAAAACATGGAAATTCAAAATTTCAGCAATAAATTTACAAAATTAGGACATTTTTTCGAGTGAATTCTGGTGATCTAACGTCTCCGACAGTATGAAACTCATCGACAATGAACATCCACAAACATCGCCACAGGGAATCGAACCCATAACCTTCGATCTCGTATGCCAATGCTTAACCTCTAAACCATTGAGCCGACATCCAATGGTGTTAATGTCTAACTTCATATTAGGACGTAACTTCCGTCCAATGTTTTCAGGTTTCTAATATCGCTGGTGATCTAACATTGATCAATTCTTCATTTTAAATGCAACTCAACAATCTCTACAACACATTTCATGAGCACCTAACCGCGTCACAAGACAAGCCCTCTCACTTGGAACCCTCAAGGTCAAAGGAAAATTAAGAAAGCCGATGCAACACAACATGCACCAACCGAATCATTCTTGATGGAGATGCCTTGGAGGACGTTAACAACTTTACATATCTGAGCAGCATCATCGACAATCAAGGTGGATCCGATGTAGATATGAGGGCGTGGATCGGGAAAGTAAGGGCTGCATTTCAACAATTGAAAAATATCTGGAACTCCAAACAAATATCAATCAACATTAAAATCAGGATTTGCAATACAAATGTCAACACAGTTCTACTATATGGAGAGGAAACTTGGAGAATTACGAAAGTCATCATCCAGAAGATACAAGTATTTGTTAACAGTTGTCTTCGCAAAATACTTCGTATTCGTTGGCCAGACATGATCAGCAGCAACGTACTGTGGGAGAGAACAAACCAGATTCCAGTGGAGGAGGAAATCAAGAAGAAGCGGTGGAAGTGTATAGGACACACATTGAGGAAAGCACTCAACCGTGTCGAAAGACAAGCCCTCACACAAAACCCTCAAGGTCAAAGGAAAAGAGGAAGACCAAAAGACACATAACGCCGAGAAATAGAGAAAGATATGAGAAGAATGAACAAACATTGGACAGAACTGGAAAGGAGGCAGTCCCAGGACAGAGTTGGTTGGAGAAAACTGGTCGGCGGCCTATGCTCCATTCGGGGAGAGGGTAACAGGCGTAAGTAAGTAAGTGATTGACACTGAAATCTTTTGCGATTAGGTTAATTTTCAAGGACAATTGTTTCAGAACCTATCGTTAGTTTTTTTAATAAAGCTTAATGTCTACAAGACACACATAGTTACTACGGCTAAACCGTGAATTTGTGGCTTTCGGCCTCACTTCTATTCTAGCCAACCTGCCTAGTATGATGATGGTAAGACCCTAGAGAACAACAATTTTAATCAATGATTGTTAGCTCAAACTAATTCGTCATGATAGATAGATAGACAGATAGGCACTCATCAGTGCCGATGGCCTGATGACTGATGAAATCTCAGCACGGATACAGAAGGCTCGATTGGCTTTTACCAACCTGCGTCACTTATGGCGTAGACGAGATATCCGTTTGTCGACTAAAGGATGAGTGTACTGTGCAGCAGTTCGCTCCGTCTTACATTATGGCTGTGAAACATGGCCAGTGAGAGTAGAAGATATTCGTAGGTTACTGGTTTTCGATCATAGGTGTTTTCGAAGCATTGCTCCTTTATCCTGGGACACATGAGTGAGCAACGCTGTTAGTAGGAATCGGGTGCTAGGTAAGAATGACAGATCAATAGATGAAGTAATGAAACTTCATAAGTTGAGGTGAATGGTAAATGTGCTGCGGATGCCCAACTCATCATTTTTCTAAGTACACACAAACACACACGAAATAGATAGTGAACAGTTTTTTTAAAAAAATTAACCAAACGAAAAGCCAATACCCGGTATAGAAATCCCATTGGTGGGGTACACAGAATGTGTGTGCTGAGAGCAAGTAACAAGGCTCATTGATGTGGTGTTGATGAGTCCCGATACCAACAGGACGACAAAGTAACAAATGATGAGATGGTGGGTGGGGGGGCGAGAAAACTTTTAGCTCAATGTGGATGATTTTAGTAGTTTCGTCCTGGTATGGGACTCCTCAGCAGTGCACATCCACGAACCCAGGACCTTCGGTATTGTGCGTGAACGCCCTAACCGTTAGACCACTGAGCCGGTACCTAACGGTGTTAATGTCTAACTTGATCAAATTCATGGAGTTGCTCAACCTCATACCCTGTATACATCCGAACAGGTTCGAACTTCACTGGTCACGACTTCCCACTAGAACTCGGAGAAGATTCCTCATCAAGCTAGTCCCTAGTGGACACATGTATTTGCATTGCGTAGTTGTTGTGAAGATTGGTAAGTTTTATTTGTAACCATGAATCGATCAACGTTAGTAGACCACCATTAGAAACCTGGAAGCACTGGAAGATGGCCGTTTCGTCCTGGTATGGGACTACTCAGCAGGTTTCTAATAAAACTTAACACTCTTCACAACGATTATGGTAGTGTTTCGTTCTCTGAGCTGGATGATGTTTTGAATAGTGTGGAGCTTTCAGCATTTTATTCTTCTTCTTCTCAACATCATCATCATCATCATCATCATCAGCAGTTTGTGCTGATGATCAGAGGAAGAACAACGGAACCTCCACAACATCGAAAACATCATTTCAACTCAGAGAAATGAACAAAAATCAAATCACCACAACCACCCCCAAACATTAACAAATTCAACTAACTAACCTTTACTCATTGACACTGCGTGTTTCACACTGAACAAACAGTTATCCCAACAATGATTTGCACAGACAGTATACAATTCAGGTGAATGACATTTGTCATGCTGTTGTTGTAAATGTTGATCACAATTGAAGCTTGTTTTTGTAATATTACACCAATTTGACTGATTAACGGTATTATCAAATAAAATTTTTGGCGTTTTTATTGAAAAATTATACGCTTCATTTTGTTGCCAATAATTATGTTTCCATGTCAAATCAGTTTCATGCAATAAATCATTAACCATAAATGATGGTCTTTTTTGATGATGTTGTGACATGATGGGATCAAAAAATTTTTTCAATTACGTTGTACTTGAATAAAAATGACAATTTTTATCATGATTATTAATGATTATATTTCTGTTCAAATTTTGCCTTAATGCCTAAATTATTATTTTTTTTTCTCTCCATCTTAATTCTGATTGGTTCATT
The DNA here is from genome assembly GCA_944470395.2 of Schistosoma turkestanicum. Taxonomy (NCBI): domain Eukaryota; kingdom Metazoa; phylum Platyhelminthes; class Trematoda; order Strigeidida; family Schistosomatidae; genus Schistosoma; species Schistosoma turkestanicum. The sequence goes on from OX103975.1 coordinate 6,496,281, forward strand.
GATAAAATACGTCTTTTTAAAAAAAAATTGATGCCTTGTTCTGATTGGCTAATCAGTGAAATATTGCGCAAACGATAAAATACACGTGCGGAGGAGGGAGAGGAGGGAGGCGAGAGAGAGAGGCGATTAGCAGTTATTATATATTTTTAATAGTACAGTTAAGTACAATTCATAATTTCGCGTATTTTCCCCACACACACGCACACACGTGCACACACGTGCACACAGTAACTATTACTCTGGAGAATTTTTACTGTAAATTGCAAAAAAAAAACGGGAAAACTGTCCGTTTTTTTTTTGGAAACACAAAAATTGGTCGCACCCAAATTTAAACTACTTGATTAATTATTCATTAACCGATTGTAAAATGAGGGAAATAGTTGAATTGAATGTCACCATGATATGGAAGAGAAAAACGGTGGAAAGTTTTAAGTAACCATAGTAACCATGAGTCTATGTTTAGTAGTAATAATAATAATAATGATAATAGTAATAAGTGAGTTAGTCTGATGCATAAAACTGGTTAAAATGTCATCTCTGCTTCCTAGTCCCACCCCCACTTCCCTCCTCCGCTCCTTTACTACGACAATTGATAGTCGAACAACTTAAAGTGAGTGGGAGGTGGGGGGGGGTGGCCAGTCAGTTCATAATTGCTGGTATTTATTAGTTCAATTATCACGATTTGTGGTAGGTAAAAAAAAACCCACAGTGGAACAATTGTGTTGGCTCCATGGACTGACTGGTGGATTGCACACACACACACACACAGTTTTAATTGGCATATTATGGCATATTTTATACAAATGAATCCTAAATTAAATGCAGTCATTTAAAACAAATCTATAATCTGCATGACGGGGTTGTGAAGATAGATTGTTAAGTTACACATTTTTTTGAAATCACATGAATCGATCAATGTTATTAGACCACCATCAATAGAAACCTGGAAGCATTGTTTTGAGGGACGTTTCGTCCTGGTATGGGACTCATCAGTGGCAGTGCGCCCGTATGATTCGAACCTAGGACCTCCGGTATTGTAGGCGAACGCCTAACCTCTGGACCACCAAGCTGGCCGATATCTAACGGTGTTAATGTCTCGGACTTCAATCAATTCACGGGGTTGCGCAACCTCATACACAGTCTTCGATAGTAGTTACTGTCTACTATACCTGAACAGGTTGAACTTCACTGGTCACGTCTTCCCACTAGAACTTGGAGAAGATTCCTTAGGAAGCTAGTCGCTCACTAGTGAACACAGATAATTTGCATTACGGGGTTGTTATGAAGATTGTTAAGTTACACTCCGTGAATTGATCAAGTTAGACATTAACATTGTTAGATAACGGCCAGCTTGGTGGTCCAGAGGTTAGGCGTTCGCGCACAATACCGAAGGTCCTGAGTTCGAACTGGACGGCAATTTAGTCTTGATATGGGACTACTCATTAGTCGCAGTGCTCATACATGGTGGTCTAACATTGATCGATTCATGGTTTCATAAATGTGTAAATCTATAATCTTAAAATGTGCTTACTGGTGACTAACTAGCTTGGTGAAGAAATCCTCAGAGTTCTAGTGAGAAGACGTGATCATTGGAGAAGTTCAACCCTGTCGAGTGAAGGCAGTCGTTCAGAGGTGAGGCATTCGCGGGCAAGATTGAAGGCTCTGCGTTCAAATCCTGCTAGGTGTAGGAGTCGTTGATGCGCACTGCCACTGATGAGTAGTTCCATACCACCATCCGTCCAGTGCTTTCAGGTATTTCATGGTGGTCTAACAATGATTGATTGATGATTTCAAATGTGTAAAAAACACATATCTCCATAACTTTAACTTACCTACTTATTCATGCCTGTTTCTCTTCAAGGAGCTTGGACATCCGACTTTCTCTGTCTTCCTCCTTCCTTTCCAGTTCTATCCAATTGTTCTTCATTTTTTTCATGTCCACTGTGTGATGTGCATTTCGGTCATCCTCTTTTCCTTTGGCCTTGAAGATTCCAAGTTAGGGTTTGCCTTGTGATGCAACTGAATGATTTCCGCAATGTGTGCCCTATCCACCTTCAGTACTACATCCCAATTTCTTCCTCACCTGGGAGCAGGTTTATTCTCTCCCCCAGTAAGTTGTTGTTGATGATGTCTGGCCAACCGGTCCGAAGTATTTTATGTAGACAGCTGTTAATAAACGTCTGTATCTTTGGGATGATGGTTTTCGTGGTTCTTCAAATTTCCGAATCATTCAGCAGAACCCATCTTGATGGTTCCAAATTAAGGATGATTTCCTCAATGTGAATCCTATCCAGCCCCACCTGGAGCTCTCCTATGGTTTATCGCTGATCCTTAGTTCCGATAAAAACAGGACAGTTGGGCATGGGGTTAGCGACCCCGTACGTGGCAGAAAACCAACTCGCTAAAACAAATAAGTCAAACTATTTAAACACTACCCTGACAGTCGAGAAGTCTTCATTTTGAAGAGATATTATGCCTCAGGATGAAAATCGAGTTTCTTCGGAAATTTCAAGACCCCTTCTGAGATAACCAAACCAACCGTTTACATCATAAAATCGATCAGTGTTAGACAACCATTAGAAACCTAGAATCACTAGGTGGCTGTTTCGTCCTAGTAACGGGAATTCATCAGTGACAGTGCGTATCCACAACTCTAGCTACTTGCAGGAATCGAACTCAGGACACTTCGTCTTGCTCGTGAATGTCTAACCTCTGGACCACAGCTAAGCCGGCATCTAACGGAATCAATGTCTCATTGTAATCAATCTAGGGATTTTACACAACCTCATCTATTTATCTTCGGTAGTTAATGTCTACTAGACTCGACAGGATTGGACTCCACTAGTCATAACCCATACCAGGATGAAACACTCGTCCAGTGCTTCCGAATTTCTAATGGTGGTCTAACAATGATCGATCAAAAATATCAGTCGGAGTGACAACACTAATTTCTAATTGTTTCCATGGTAACAGTTTTGAGTCTTATCAACAAAACGTTGAATAGTAGTAGTTACTATCGGAATTCTAAATGTACGTTTCATTTTATTTGGAACTTATCTTTGGCCGAATGTTCCTGTCATATCTCAGTTTGTCATGTATAGGAAAAACTATGAGTCATATGTGGCGGGATTTACACACTTCATTTCTACCTGATGTTTCTGCTCCAGGAGTCATGGATGCACACTGCCACTGATGTGTAGTCCCATTGTAGTGAAGGAGAATACAGGTGGGGCAACCGAATTGTATTTAACAAAAAATTACAGAGTTACTCAGTAAAATAGGAAAACCATATCGTAGATCGTTCATTTGCAAAATATCAGTTCATCATATCGAACTGGACTGTTCCTGTTGCAAAACATCGTCAATCCATTGTCACTATTCATGCGTTTCATACAAATCCCATTGTGTTCTAACTCTTCCTTTCTTGATCTTCCCCCATCTTCTCTTCTGCCAGACATTACGTTGACACTCACGTCATATACTACTTATAAGTAGCGCGCACCACAGCAGTAGTAGTCAATGTCAAATTTTTGTTTAAACTAACTCATTCAACGTTCAATTATTTTTTGAACAAGCATCTCATCATGACACAACTAGAATCTATTCATAATATGCAATCTAAACAGTTCATAAAAATGATAACCAACTAGCAGTGAGTAGTGTGGTGTGTGCTACTTATACAAACGATATAAGTAGTTAAGAAGGGACGTAAAAGAAGAAGTCTCACGGTCAGAAGAGGAAAACGGAAAGCAAATGGAACAAAAGCAAGAAGTAAATGGAGTACCAACAACAGGAAGGAAAGGAAGCAACAACAGGAATGGAAGAAGGATGGAGTGTTGGAAGTCACGACTCAAAGGTGATGGTGTGCAAATAGAGTGTGTATTCAATGTAATGTTTTCGTTTTTAATTGACTCAGAGTGTAAATTTGCAAAATACAATCTTCCGCGCCTACCTCAGTCTTCTCATTAGTAGTAGCAGTTATTGTAGTCAATGTTAAATTTTTGTTTAAATTAACTCATTCATTGTTCAATTATTTTTTGAACACGTATCTCATCATTACACCACTAGAATCTAATAAGAATGTACAATTTAAACAGATAATAAAAAAATAATTACCAACTAGTAGTAGTAAGTAGTAGCAGTTATTGTAGTCAATGTTAAATTTTTCTTTAAATTAACTCATTCATTGTTCAATTATTTTTTGAACACGTATTTCATCATGACACAACTAGAATTTATTAATAATATATAATCTAAACAGATAATAAAAAAAATGATTACCAACTAGTATAAGTACTAGTAGTCAATGTCAAATTTTTGTTTAAACTAACTCATTCAATGTTCAATTATTTTTTGAACAAGTATCTCATCATTATTACACCACTAGAATTTATTAATAATATATAATCTAAACAGATAATAAAAAAAATTATTACCAACTAGCAGTTATTGTAGTCAATGTCAAAGTTTTGTTTAAATTAACTCATTCAATGTTCAATGGAAGTTTATTCAGCGCGTTTTCAAAAAAAAACAACCTTATTTATTATGATTATTATCAAGAGGGATATGAAGAAAAAAGTTAATCGATAATTCACATTCTCTTGTTTTATTTATTAACAATAAAAAACTCTGGTAAACCATTGAATCCTTGAATAAAATATACAGATTATGCATAAATTAAATTTAGGCGCCAAATAATTGAATAAATCAGTTTAAACAAAACCGTTTTAACCATCATCATCCTTATCAGCATAATTTATCTTGACGACAAGAAATGATTATTAACAATCATCATTTTGATGTCTCGATAAAAAAATTTAACTGAATATTCCCTTCCCTTTGTTTTAGAGAGAACTAAAAAATAGTGATGTACAATTTTTTTTTAAGTCAGTCAGTAAGTAGTCTGTTGTGTTGTGTTTTATGGTGTAATTTTTTCTCTACTGCAAGATGAAAATAATGTTACTGGCATTTTTGAAGCTTAAGAAACTTAGAGAAGATGATGATTTTTTTTGATTGTCAAGAATAAAATAAAATAAAAAAATGATGTGACTTGATATTAGTCTGTCTGTTTGTTTGTTCATTCTTTAGAGAGAGACGGAGAGCATCCACGCGTCCAATAACTTTGTGGAATCTGAAAAAAAAGCTGAGGCGAAAAAAACCAACAACGTGGAATTGTCGAAATCATCCAAGTGTATCTATCATCCATCATAAAGAAGACAGACGGAACACAGGAACACAGCAACACACACATTAAATCTGAGAATTGAAAGCGGACATCAAAATAGAACAATTTGAAAAGCTGCTGAACAAGAGAGAGGATAGAAGTTGGTTTGAAGTATGGTGATTGGCGTATACTCACTCTAACGACGGGTGGATGTGTGACTGGGGGGTAAGTATGACGAATGTAATGTAACTTAGAAATCTTATCTGTGTATAGTAAGGGACACAGGTTTAAACTACTGTTTTGACAAACTGTAAACATACTTGTAACGAATTAGAAACTGTGAATCGATCAATGTTAGACCACAATCATTAGAAACCTGGAAGCATTGTTTTGAGGGACGTTTCGTCCTGGTATGGGACTATTCATCAGTGGCAGTGCGCATCCAGGACTCCTGCACCTCGCGCAGGATTCGAGCCCAGGACCTTCGGTATTGCAGGCGAACGCTGAGGAGTCCCATACCAGGACGAAACAGCCGTCTGAACAGTGCTTCCAGGTTTCTAATGGTGGTCTAACATTGATTGATCGATTCATAGTTTCAAAAATGTGTAACTTAACAATCTTCACAACCCCGTAATGCGAATTAGAAACTAACAAGCACTCTACACATCTGTTTCATCTTAGTATGAGACTCATCAGTAAGTTGTGTACTGCCCGTACACGGGAATGGAATTCAAGAGTCATTGGTCTCACGAGCAAACGCTTAACCTTTAGACCAGTAAGTCAGTATCCAATAGGGTTGGTGTCTATCTAACTTCAGTCAATCTACGATATTGTCAAACTGTCATCGATTGTCTTCTCAGTGGATAACTGCCTCATACTTCAGCATAGGTGAACTCCACTGGTCACACACAGTTTCTCAGTCAAACTCTGAGAATATGTTTACTTATCTCGATTGATAAATCATTTAGGATAACGAAATATAATCACAAAGATTTTTTATAAAACTAAATTTCGAATTACACGAGTAATTAAGCTGTACTTCTGAAAATGAAACCAACAGTAGAAAAGGTTTTTTACAGATGAAAACATGTAGTGGGATCAGACAACATTCCAGTAGGGGTGATGAAAGCAGACGTGGCAGCAACTGTGAAAATATTTCATATCTTCTTCAAGAAGATTTGGGATGAGGAACAAGTACCATCAGATTGGAAAGAAGGATACCTGATCAAAATACCAAAGAAAGGCGATCTCAGTAAGTATGAGAATTACAGAGGCATCACTCTTCTTTCAATACCAGGCAAAGTCTTCAACAGGGTATTGTTAAACAGAATGAAGGACTTCGTAGACATCCAACTTCGAGATCAACAGGCCGGATTTCGTAAGGATCGATCGTGTACTGACCGAATTGCTACATTACGGATCATTGTGGAGCAATCAATTGCATGGAACTCACCACTCTACATCAACTTCATCGACTACGAGAAAGCATTTGATAGCGTGGATAGGAAAACACTGTGGAGGCTTCTTCGACACTACGGTGTGCCTGAGAAAATAGTCAACATCATACGGAATTCTTATGATGGATTCAACTGCAAAATCGTACACGGAGGTCAGCTGACAGACTCTTTTGAGGTGGAGACCGGTGTCAGGCAAGGTTGCTTACTCTCACCCTTTCTCTTTCTCCTGGTCATCGACTGGATTATCAAGACGTTGACATCTGGAGGGAAGCACGGTATCCAATGGACAGCAAGGATACAGATGGACGATCTGGACTTCGCAGATGACCTGGCTCTTCTGTAGCACACGCAACAACAAATGCAAGAGAAGACGACCAGTGAAGCAGTAGCAGGTCTCAACATACACAAAGGAAAAAGCAAAATTATCCGATGCAACACAACATGCACCAACCAAATCACTCTTGATGGAGATGCCTTGGAGGACGTTAACACCTTTACATATCTTGGCAGCATCATCGACAACCAAGGTGGATCCGATGCAGATGTGAGGGCACGGATTGGCAAAGCAAGGGCTGCATTTCTACAGTTGAAAAATATCTGGAACTCCAAACAACTTTCAACCAAAACCAAAATCAGGATTTTCAATACAAATGTATGGAGTGTGAACTTGGAGAACTACGAAAGCCATCATCCAGAAGATGCAAGTGTTTATTAATAGTTAGTTGTCTTCGCAAAATACTTCAGATTCGTTGGCCAGACACACCATCAGCAACAACGTACTGTGGGAGAGAACAAACCAGATTGCAGTGGAGGTGGAAATTAAGAAGAAGCGCTAGAAGCAGAGGAACAGAGGAACACCGAAGCATACATTACGCACAGAATTGGAGACAGACATGCTAATAATGAATAGCAAGTGAATGGAACTGGAAAGGACGGCCTAGGACTAAGTAGGCTGGAGAATACTGTTTGACGGCCTATGCTCTGTTGGGGGTAACAGGCATAAGTTAGTAAGTATGCTCAATCTGTAGAGTTGCTTCTTGACTCATTAGTTAGAAAACGTATATTTATATGTAGTGAAATATTCACCATTGAAAACACCCCCTTTACATTGAAATCTCGAGCGAATCATTGTTAGAGCACCATTAGAAATCTAGATCACTGGACGGCCTTTTGGTCCTAGTGTAAGACTACTCATCAATGGCAGTGTGTATCTACGACTCCCGCGACTCACAGAAATCTTCTGCTACTATTTTGCAGTATGGCTATTTTTCATAGAAAAATTTTTTCTGATAGGAAAACTCCAGATGAGGCACTTCTAGGGTTACTGTCAGTTCCAAGCCCCGATAAAGTAAGAGAGTTGGGCATAGGGTTAGCAACGCTATCCCTTAGATAACTAACTTTCTGAAAACAACACGTCTTTCAGAGGGAGCTGGAGGGGAATGGACCGGGTTTAGCAGGGGCACATTTACTCCGGTTAGGTGTCTACTGTACTAAGTGCACTTCAAATCAACTAGACCCACCAATCTGAACCATAGTCGTGTCTCGATGTAGATTAATGAGACTTTGGTATTCATTAGCCATGTCTCTAAGGGTGAGTTTGGGATCTTGATCCAATCGACACAGTAGCCATGTTCTTATGTCACTAAAGTTTTGAGACTGGAAGCTGCAAATGGGGATGAGGGGTTTAAACTGGTCTTCCGACAAAGACTTCAACCAAAGACGTTCGCATTCACGGTTGACGATGCCTAGATGCCTAAGAAAGTCAACGTCTTCGTTCATAAATAGCTTCAAACACCAATAACTCATATTATACAATGACGAGTTGAAGCCGAATTGTTGGCCTAATGTCTGGACTGTATGTGAGAATGAGCGATCTCGTGGGTTCAGAGGCAGAATAAAGTTGGAGTACTTGTCCAGCTCACTTTCACCCAACTTTCGAAGTAGCAGCCGAACCTTCCATACATCATCTTGATTGACGAAATCAAATTTAAATAAATCTTCATAACACCGGAACCACATATCAAAAGTAACAAGTGAATCAGGATCATAATGAAATTCAGCTATGCTATTTACGATGCCGTCGACTGATGGAGCTGTGGTTGGAATAAATGAGCTGGGCTCAGTGGAAGGGGAAATCTTCATGTCTGTCAACATCTGCATCAGTTTCAGCTGCTGCTCAAGTAAAATAATTCAAGTTTGGCAGGATCCATATTTCCAAAACTACTGTCGAAAAATGTTATGCTCGTCACTTCATATGCTTGAATGCTAGCTAATACGAGTCCACCTTACTCGGTAAACGAGAGCGAAGACCAATGGTACAGTAACACGATAGGCTACTCTAATCCGAGCGTCCCAGTGTCCCACTAATTAGAGGAAGAAGTCTTGACAAGACATGAAAAGTGCATTCTACAAGCACCCAGAAACAGACAAATCGAGTTTATTTATGCATGACAGAAACTGTGGTGCGCGCTACTTATAAGTAGTATATGACGTGAGTGTCAACGTAATGTCTGGCAGCAGAAGATGGGGGAAGATCAACAAGAAAGGAAGAGTTAGAAAACAATGGAATTTGTATGAAACGCATGAATAGTGAGTGACAATGGATTGATGTTTTGCAACAGTAACAGTCCAGTTCGATGAACTGATGAACTGATATTTTGCAAATGAACGATTTACGATATGGTTTTCCGATTTTACTGAGTAACTCTGTAATTTGAGATAAATACAATTCGGTTGCCCCATCTGTGTTCTGGTTCACTACAAAACGTCCTTGGGAGAGCCACAAAAATAGCGTACTAAGTAAAATAACACATCAACCAATGATAGTCAAGGATTTTCCAACTAGGAAATGTAATCTCAAGGTCAACCGATCAGTCCATACGCGAAAACACATAAAATCCAAAAATTAGGACTTTTTTGCCAAATGAGTTCTTGGAATCCAACAGCATCTTTAATTTAATTTCACACTTATTTTTCCTGCTCTAATTACAAATTTTACTGTTTAAGTTTAATTGGGAAATATTTTTAATTACTCAATATTTTTTATTTCATGTTATGACAATATATCTAAATATAAATATTTATTACATAATTTAATCATAAAACTTTTGTTTAAATATAATCAACTCATTATATGTTCAATGGTTGGTTATGTTTTGTTTTAATTTCTTCAAGTCTATCTAGTAAACATTTCATAAAAATGGAAATAATATGAAAAAATCACAATCTAGAAAAATTAAACAAGAGCGCAATAATCTGGATTGAAATTTGAAGAAAAAAATATAAATATAAATGTATATATGTAATCAATGTTCAATTCGTTCAATTTTATGTGTTCAATGTGTTCAACTCGTTCAATTTTATGTGTTCAATGTTCAACTCGTTCAATTTTATGTGTTCAATGTGTTCAATGTGTTCATTATGTGTTTTCATTTTCTTTGTAAGTACATTAAATGAGGAGGAAAAACACACACACACAAAATAAGAGTTATCCATATTAATTATTTTCCATTTTTTGGGAAAAAAATGATTAATTATGATTAATTTTTTTTTGAAAAATAGATTGAACATTGAAAAAAATTGTTTGTAGCGCAATCATAATAATAATTAATAATTTCATAAAAATGAAAGTAATTAAAATTTTCAAACAAACGATAAAGAGAAAAAATATAATAACTTCAGTTTTGATGACTGATACATTTTTAGAAAAAAATATTTTTCAATTTTTATTTTTTTAAAAACAAATAATATGAATTATAAAAATGGTGAAAATAATTTTGTCATGATAAAAATTGATCATTGAATAAAACATATAAAATGAATGATTGACTGAATAAAAGTTGTATGAAATATATGTAGTGAATATTGAAATGTTCGGTTATTACTAAATTAATCCGACATAGAGATTTTATGTAGTTTAGTCATGAAAAATAATAGACATATTCATTACATGTGAAGAGAGAGATTGAGCACATTTTGTAGTTTTAAACGTCAATCAATCATTGTTAGACCACTATGAGAAACCTGGAAGCACTGGATGGACGTTTCGTTGTGGTATGGGACCACACATCAGTGGCAGTGCGCAACCATGACTCCTGCACCCCGCAGGATTCGAACCCAGGACCTTCGTTATTGTGCGCGAACGCTTAACCTCTGGACCACCAAGCTGGCCGATATCTAACGATGTTAATGTCTAACTTGATCAATTCACGGAGTGTAACTTAACAATCTTCATAACAACCCCGTAATGCAAATTACATGTACTCACTAGTGAGTGACTAGCAGATATATCCGATCAACGATGAGTTCGAAGTAGGATAAAATTTGTTATTGTGAATTCCACTGTGAAACTACTATCCATCTCTAGCTTATTAGGTTTATAACCCATAGGCAATGTAAGATCCATTTTTGAAGGCTCTGTTTGTGAAAATTCCTCCATTTATATATTTGTAATTCGTCCTTATTGAGATTCCTTCAGTAATCCATTTTGTTAATCTGTTCGATTCTATTTTTGAGATGATAATATTTATATTTTATGATAGTTTCTATTTCTTCTGCCTTCATTGAGTTTCTATGTTTCTTTCTGAACTGCATTTATGGCGACAGAAATATTGATTTGTGTCTCCTTTGGTTGATGGAGATGCCTTGGAGGACGTTAGCACCCTTACATATCTGGGCAGTATCATCAACAACCAAGGTGGATCCGATGCAGATATGAGGGCAAGGATTGGCTAAGCAAGGGCTGCATTTCTAGAATTGAAAAATATCTGGAACTCCAAACAACTTTCAACCAAAACCAAAATCAGGATTTTCAATACAAAAGTCAACACAGTTCTACTGTATGGAGCGGAAACCTGGAGAACCACGAAGACCATCATCCAGAAGATACAAGTATCTGTTAACAGTTGTCTTTGCAAAATACTTCTGGTTCGTTGGCCAGACAGCATTAGCAACAACGTACTGTGGGAGAAAACAAACCAGATCCCAGTGGAGGAGGAAATCAGGAAGAAGTGGTTGAAGTGGATAGGACACACATTGCGGAAAGCACCTAACTGCGTCACGAGACAAGCCCTCACATGGGACCCTCAAGGCAAAAGGAAAAGAGGAAGGCCAAGGAACACACTACGCCGAGAAATAGAGAAAGATCTGAGAAGAATGAACAAACATTGGACAGAACTGGAGAGGGAAGCCCAGGACAGAGTTGGTTGGAGAAAACTGGTTGGCGGCCTTTGGTCCATTGGGGGTAACAGGCGTAAGTAAAAGTAAGTAAGTTCGTTGTGTCGGTTGCATTGACTGGAATTGTGCATTTTGATTGTCAATTGAAGCACTCTTCCATAATAGGAAACACTCAGTTATAAAGTAACCAAATATTATCCTTTGAACGGATCTGATCTATCCAGGAGGGATGAAATAACATTTATTTGTTGCTGTTAATTTGAATAACTGAGTGGTAATATTTGTTTGAGTAATGAATGATGTATATTTATATTTATGATGAATATTAGAACCACTATCATTTACCCAAATCACTTATTTTGGTTTTAAACTGAGTAAGGTGCCTACCTAAACTACCTAGATAGGCAATAATTACCCAAAGGCCAATCGGTGAAGTTGCGTAAAAATTTCTAGATTGATCCGAGTTAAACATCAACACAGATTCCAGTTTAATAGTCCTGAGGTTAAGAATTTGCAAGCAGGATCGAAGGTCCTAGACTGGAATCCTGCGAGCAGTTGGAATCTTAGATGAGCAGTCCCGTACGAGAATGAAACGGCCTTCTAGTGCTTTCAGGTTTCTACGGATGGTGGTCTAACATGGATCGATTCACGATTTCAACGCGGAATAACAATATCTTTGCAACTCTAAAATAAATCGTCATATTTATTTTGATTTGATTTTCTGTTCATTGTCTAAAGTATATAGGAATATAAAAATATGAATGATCAATTTTACAACCACCTTAAAAAAAACATTTCATCTTTAACTAGAGCTCTAGAAAACATAATTCTTAGAAGAACAAGGAGTAAATTTCAAGTGTGTAAGTTGACCACTTCTAAATTGTAATTGACTCGACTGACTTGAGTTCTATTCCTGCGAGTAGCAGGAGTCATGGATGCACACTGTCACTAATGAATAGTCTCATATCTGGACGAAACGCCTATCCAGCAGTGCTTCAACGTTTCTAATAGTGACAGTCTAACAATGATTCTGTTGGGGATGTTAGATCCCCAGAACTCGCTTGTTAAATGCCTTATTTAGGATTTCACGTTTGACTTTGAGATTTCATTTCCCACCACGAAAATCCATGGCTGTGATTGGCTGCCGTGTATTTTAGTATGCTATTTTTGTGACTGTCCCAAGGACGTTTCTATGATGGATGTATAAATAAACGAGAGTTGTGTGCTTGATTGTATTGTGTGGTTACTGGGTGTATGTAGAATGTTCTTTCTACGCTTATCAAGTCTTCTGTTTTGCAGTTTAGGATTCAATGTAGCCAACCTGGACGCTCGTTGATTGTCTCGTTCACGTTTATCGACTAAGGTGAACTCATCATAGCTTCAAGCGTACCTAGTGACGAACATAACAGTTTACTAGAATAAAACGCCCTAAAAAAATGAAGTACTCCACAGAAGTGTACAATTCTTTTTTGGGGGCTAGATAAAGTTTCAGCAAGTTGAAGAACTGCTTACGTTGTATTTTTCCATGGACTTACTTACTTACATCGACCAGAATTCTTCAACCAATTCTGTTCTGAGGCTTGTTTTCTAGTTCTATCCAATCAGTATGCATTCTTTTTATGGTTGTTTCCAATTCTCGGCACAGTGTGTTCTTTGGTCCAACTGTTTTCCTTTCTCATCGAGGGTTCCAAGTGAGGGTTTGCCTTGTGATGCAGTTGGGTGATTTCTTTTAATGTGTGTCCTATTCACCTCCATCACTTTTTCTTAGTTTCTTCCTCAGTTGAAATCTAGTTCGTCCTCTCCCATAGTAGATTGTTGCTGATAATGTCTGACCAACAGACCCGATGTATCTTCAGTAGACAACTGTTAATAAACACCTGTATCTTGTGGATGATGATTTTCCGTACTTCTCCAAGTTTCCACTCCATGTATTAGAATAGTTTCGACAGGTATATTGTGTTTTGAGTTCCAGATGTTCTTCAATTTTAGAAATGGTGCCTCCTAGGTAATGTAAATGTTTCCACGCCTTTCAAATCTTCTCCACAGTTCCTTATAGACTAGTTCTACGTTGTGAAGTTTAAGTTCCTCACTTGATACCCGTCGGCTAATTGTCTAGTTGTCTAATACGAACAAGGATTCTCCCTCTCTCAAAACAAAATCATGCTTCAGGATTGTCTTGCATTAGCACTTAAACTAGTCAAAGGGGGTGAAGTAGTCGAGCGTGTTGACTGTTTCACTTATCTTAGGAGTCGCATCAGTGCTGATGGCCTGAAGTCCGATGAAACATTGACACGGATAAAGAAGGTTCGATTAGCTTTTGCCGATTTGCCTTAATAATGGCATAGGCGAGATATTTGTTTGTTAAGTAAAGGATGTATTTACTATGCAGCAGTTTGCTCCACCCTACTTTATGTGTATGAAACATGACCACTTAGAGTAGAAGAGTATTTGTAGGTTACTAGCATTTGATCATTGGTGTCTTCGCAGTATTGTTTGTATATTCTGGGACAATTGAATAAGCAACTCTAGGGTTACGAAAAATGTACTAGGCAAGAGTAGTAAATCAGTTGAGATAGTCGGGATGTGTTATGAATGCGTTGACTGTTGTCTACTGTAGGAGTAGACTGGAAGAAAGCTAGAGGTGGCCAATCCATGAAGTCATAGACAACTAAACTAAGCCGTGTTTGCAAATGTAGAATACATGGTTTGGGGTCCACAAGACAATCGTAACCGATGGTTACAGACTTGGATTGGTCCAAAATCGTTTGCACTAGCCCACGTTCATCCATTCTTTGTCTTCTCTCATATTCTAATCTTCTGAATTCCACGAGTTTTTTCTAAACTTTCTCAATTTATCTCACTGGGATATACTTCTCGGATAATATCTTCAAACTCTAATCTTGTTTATTACCGCTAATGCTTCTATTACCCCTACTAATATGGGATTTGAACTGATTATTCGATCTCTGTGAACTAATGTGGTACGGCAAGTTGAACTGATGTACCTATCTACCTACCAAGTTCTACGTTCTCATTGACTGACTGACTGATTGACTGATTATTTTTTAAACACAGACATACATTATTATTCAACTGAAGAACTCAAAAAAACAGAACACTCATCAAATTTATTTCACAATTAGATATATATTAATGAATAGTTAAATAAGTAGTTTGAATAGATAATAATAATAATAAATAATAATGATCACAAGAAAATATTCGCAAATATGATGAAATCCAAATCTTAATTGAACAACAACAACAAATGAAGTTAGCCATTGATTATTATTGATCAGTGATTATTGCAGCAAATATCAAATTTTTATATTCTGATTGATAAATTCCTTGATTTTTGGATACGTCTATGACATCACAGAAGAAGAAGAAGAAAACAGGCAAATAAATGAATAGAAGAATTTTAACAATATCACAAATAATTAAATGATTAGGTTGATTTCAATATTCAAATGATAATGTTTAAGTTAACTGGCAAGCCTTGACTTGCAATGTTCAAGGTCATAGGAAAAGAGAAAGACTGAAGAAACACATTGGATGAGGAATTTGAGGCAGAGATCAAAAGCATGAATAACAAATTGTGGTGGTGTTTGGTTCTCTGAGCCGGATGTTTTGGTTGTGGAGCTTTCATTGTTCTCCTATTGAACAACATCATCAGCACAAACTTCAAGTAGAAGACGTGAAGTATTCGAATCTCTCCACGTTTGACCTGTAACTTGTTCAGCTAGCCTCGATCAGTCAAACGCCATGACAATTCTTCGCTTATATCAATACACACCGACAATTATGGACATACTACATTCGATTGGAAATACTGGGTTGGTGGGAGGACAAAGAACACTAGAGAATTTTTAGAAGCTTGGCACTCATGTCAATCAGCAATCAACAAACACATCGATATTGACTCAATTTATCAACCAATCAGGAAAATCATAAGCAAATATAAGATCAAGAAACAGATCAAAAGGGGGACGCAATCAAAACAAAGGTGGAAACAACGCTAGGTTTAAGGTCAACAGCAACCAATCAAGATCGAGGTTAGCAGAACAAGCTACAGGTCATGCACGTGGAGAAATTCGAATGCTTCACTTCTTCTATCTGAAGTTTGTGCTGATGATGTTGTTGTTCAGAACAAGAATAATGAAATCTGCACAACCAAAACATCCGCAGCTCAGAGAACAAAAAACCACCACAATCATCCATCTGAGCTACAAATCTTCTCCACCATCTCAATATTCCAAAAGTCTAAATTCAGTTGAAATGATTATTATAATTTACAAACAATACTGATTGAAAAACTTACTTGATATAACCAATCAAAATATTCATCAGCTGACATGTCTATAATATGTGTTCGTATAAAATCGATAGCTGCAACACTTGCTGGTGAAAG
Source organism: Schistosoma turkestanicum (assembly GCA_944470395.2). Lineage (NCBI taxonomy): Eukaryota > Metazoa > Platyhelminthes > Trematoda > Strigeidida > Schistosomatidae > Schistosoma > Schistosoma turkestanicum. The sequence goes on from OX103975.1 coordinate 6,512,488, forward strand.
TATTTCCCACAATGTTAAAGAACACAATACACGAGTAAATGTGATCACTGTAAATAAACTTGGCGATAACTGAAACAAACGATGATAATAATAATAATTAATGATAATAACAGCAAAAAGAAGGCCGGGAGAAGTTCTTTTTAGAAGTAAAGAAATCATAGTTGAAACTGTTTATTAATTGGTAATTATTAAACGTGTTCAATAGTTTCAATGTTCAATGAAATTCGAATGAAAAGATAAAAAATAACACAGAATATTCACAAAATATAAATATACAGTAATAACTTGAGACTAATTGATTATTGGTATAATTAAAAACAATATCATGTTATCTATGAAGTTTCAATGTGATTTGAATGACCCAATGAACTTCATTGGTTGTTACAAATGAATAGAGGTAATTAATTAAGATGATTCGGCGAAGGTCGAGTTTTATCCATACTAGTTACTATCAACAATACAAGAATGTGTGTGTTACACCTCCACGTAAACACGTCAACTTGATATACTTGAACTATTACGAATTTACCCAGTCGGAAAACGAGAGCGAGGATCGAGGATCCGGTGACACGACATGCTACTCTAATCCGGTTATCCCAACACACATATTGAGTGAAAACAAGAAGACATGATATGAAGTGGAACCTGTATTCTACAAGCATCCAGAAAGTACGAGGTCCGAATCCAGAAGAGAATCAGGATTCCGGACTAGGGATCCGGGATCGGGTCCTGGTCCTGGTCATAAAACGCTTCAGATAATGCGTATTTATACATTTTGGTCGAATAGGAAACAGCATCGAATTATGTGGCATTGACAGCTGAGATGACCAATAGGAAGTAACATTTGAAGTGACATTGATAGTCAGGACAACCAATAAGAAACAACATTGAAGTATTTGACTTTGACAGTTAAAACGACCATATTTTGACCAATAGAAATCGACCGATAGGATTTGACCAATAATTCTCTTAGGATATTGGATGAATATCCTAACAGTATGCCCATCCACAACCCCTGGTACTTTTAGAATTCGAATCCAGCACATTCGTTGTTATGCTCGAACATGTAACCTCTAGACTATTGAGCCGACATCAAATGATGAGGTTGTGCGAAATACTTAGATTGATCAGAGTTAGACATTAACACCGTTGGATGCCAGCTAAGTGGTCCAGCGGTTAGGCGTTCGCGCGCATGACCGAAAGTCTCAGGTTTGAGCCCTGTCAGTAGCAGAAGTTGTGGATGTGCACCGCCGATGAGCTCCATATTAGGAGGAAACGGCCGACCAGGGTTTCCAGATTGTTAATGGTGGTCTAACAATGCTTTACTCATGATCTCAAGATAAAACTACTATGTCCATAATAGACTAACGCGAAAATTAAAACATTGTTACGTAAGACAGACAGACAGTCAGATACAACTCAGAACTTCGTACGGAAATGCATCAGTTCAGGTTGCCATACAACATTAGCACAGAGACGTAACTGTCAGTTCAAATCCAACAGCGATAGCGATTGTAGAAGTATTAGCAGTAATGGAGAAGGTTAGGGAGCGAAGATATGATTGGAGAAGTATAACTTGGTGAGGCAAATTTACAAGGAGAAAGATAGAGATGATAAGGAATTCAGAAGGTTAGATTTAGTGAGAACACAAGGAGTGGGTGCACCTGCGCCATTGCAAACGATTCTAAACCATGTCGTTCAAGGTCTCTAACTACTGGTGACTTTCGTCTCGCGGACCCCAACCAGGTAGCCTACATCTACCAACATGACTCAGTCCACTTGTCAGTGACTTCATGGATTTCTGCCATGTTTTGGTTTGGCCACCCCTAGCTTTCTTCCAACCTACTCCTACATCACAAAACGCTGCTCGTCGAGACAGTCGGTGGTTAGGCAGTCGTAACACATGTCCTAACCACCTCAGCTGATGAAGTTTCACCACTTCATCTATTGATTTGCTATCGTTACCTAGTACTCATTTCCTAACGACAGCATTGCTTACTCGATTGTCCCACGATATACGAGCAATGCTTCTAAGATATATGTGATCGAATAATAGTAACCTACGAACATCTTCTACTCTTAACGGCCATGTTTCGCATCCGTATAATAGGACGGAGTGAACTACAGCACAGTACACTCGTCCTTTAGTTAGCAAACAGATATCTCACTTGCGCCGTAAGTGACGCAGCTTGGCAAAAGCCAATCGAGTCTTCTGTATCCGTGCTGAGATTTCGTCAATCACCAGGTCATCAGCACTAATGAGACTCTCCATCCAGATACATGAAGTAGTCGACACGTTCGACTACTTCACTCCATATCACTAGTTCCGGTGAAGTCGCAAGCCAATCTTAAGGCAACATTTTGTATTTCGAGGGTGAGAAGCGCATCCCGAACATGCTTGCATTGTTGCTTATGGTAGTCAGAAGACCAGTGCATTTTGTTAGCGTTTTCACCAAATAGAACTTATGTCATCGGCATATTCTAAGTCAGCAGACGATTTTCTTGGTAGAAAGTCAACTCTTGTAAAGTCGAACAAAGATAATGTTCTATCTATCATTGTTACGTAAAAATGAATGTGAATTTAAATTTTGTTTTAAATATTGTGAACTGGTAAAAAATTTTCGGATAATTCAAATTATTATTACTTTTTATTTTTACGAAAAAAATAGACATTGATAATAATTTTACTTACTTCAGCATAAAATTTCAGTTTTGATAGAACCGAAGAAAATTTCGGTTCAGATTTCAAATCGGATAAATCAGTTAAAATATCCACATACCTTCAACGAAAGGAATTAAAAAATATGAAATGAAATCAAGAATTCAACATAAAATGTTTATTAGTAGTATAAAGCTGTCAAGATTGTTGCGTTTCATTGAATTAATTAACCGGTCAATGTTAGACCGCTTCATTGGAAACTTATAAGTACTGGTACAACCGTTATGTTCTAGTATGGGGTTCATCAGAAGTGAATATCCATGACTCCTCATTACAGGAAGTTGAACTCATAACCTTCAGTCTGGTGCACGAACGCTTAATCTCTATGTCACTGAGTCAGTATCCAACTGTTTTAACGTCTAACGTCAACTTCATCCATTGCCTTCGGTATGTAACTAAATGCTTTAAAGCCCGAAACGATTGAACTCAATTAGTCATAACTTATCACTGCTGGAACTCCGAGAATCCCCTCACAAAGCTAATCACCAATGAGCATATGTACTGGGTTACGGAGATCGATGAGTAGACATTAACACAACTCAATACAGGCATTCGCAAGCGAGATCGAAGGTCGCGAATTCAATTTCCACAAGCAGGGTTCGTGTACGCGCGATGTTTATGAGTTCTGCACTAGGATGAAACGAAGTAAGCAACACATACACACACACAAATAAAAACCAACGAGATTCTAACCGAATAATTGGCAAGGTCAACGGCCCAACACATTGGTATACATTGCAGTCTTTATTCAATAACCTTCACTCTTTTATATTCATATACCAATCGTATTGTTACTTTGATCTGTACAGCTGTCCAGAACACTGAGGATAATAGAATTTTAGTCATTGTTTTTTTGATATACTTAACATCTTTTTATCTGGCAGTAAGTATAATGAGAAGTTAATTCCACCTGCGTATCCCTTCTGGCATTACTGCCAGTTCTAAGCTTGGATAAACGAATAGGGTCAGACATAGGATTGTTAACGACCCAATCCCTCAAAAAACCAACTTGCTAGAAAAAAAACGCCAAAGCCTTGGCTTTGTAAAAAAAAACGAGCAAGTGTGGATGAAATAAATAGATGCTAATCAAGAAATACGAACCAATCATATCTGAGGACGATAAAAAGTGCTAAAAAACATTAGTGAGAAACCTTATGGCTAATTTATCAAGAACCACTGTTACTTATCTCTCTTACAAATTGATATCTTTGTAGTGTCTCCACATATATTGAAGTTCGCTTACATCTAACTTGGTTAAGCCCTTTCGATTAATTTGTTTAACCAAGCCATTTGAGTGGCAACAACTTATATGTACCATTCGTTCTTATGATTGTCTGGGTTGTGTGACGAGCTCACATGACGTGTCCCACTTGTCATTTGACCTTTTCAACTATTCGTCGATTTTATTCATGTGTGTGCATGTCTATCCCGTTGATCATATGTCTGTCCTATTTTGGTCTGACTACATATTCTTAGTCATGTTCTATCTCTAGGAGTTGGCTCCTAGCCTTCTCCAACGCACTTCGCCTATCCATTCGCTTACTTCTCCCGTTCGTTCGCATTGTAACCCATGGAGTTGGCTCAAAAGCCTTCTCCAGTTCACGTCGCTTCATTCGTTTTATTCACTGCTCCTCCGCTTCGCTTTGTGGTGTGTCCCGAATAAACGTATTCATCACTACGAATTCATCTTCTGATTTATCAACCGTCACAGGCTATTTGGCAACGATTATCTGAACGAGTTCATTACCGAGCTTAAGAACACGCAGTAAATCGACACACTACATCTTAACCTACAGATCACAAACATTGAACAACCGCTTCGTCCTAGCATGGAACTCGTCAGTAGTGCACATCCATGACCGCTACTCATGGAAATCAAGTTCAGAACCTTCGGTCTGGTGCGTGAGATTAGGACATTAACACCATTGAATGCCAACTCAGGCGTCAAGGGGCTAAGCGTTCGCGTATGAGATTAAGGTCTCATGTTTAACTCTTGTGTGTAAAGGTTCTGGATTCGCATTGCAAATGAGTCACATAGTCTAACGAAACGGCCGTTCAGTACTTCCAAGATCGAAACTCAACAATCTCCACACAACTAACTCTATTATGAAAATAAAAAGAGATGTAAAACAATTCATAATCAATATTATGTAACTTAAAATTACCATGGAGCTAATTGATTTTTCATATTAGATTTCTTCGCCGACCCACCACCACTAGTTAATTTATCATAATGAGCTAGTTTCAACAGAGATTGAATAGTAGTTGGTTTATGACTTTTCACTGGTATATTATGATATTTAGCTAAGCACATTTCTGGTTTTATTCTACAAGAGAAGAGGAAGAGAAAAAAATTGTAGAAAGGCGAGTTCAATGTGTGTTGATTTCGATCGATAAGAAATGGATTGACCAATCGATAGTTGAGTTAAACATCAACCAATTAAAACTCAGTCAGGTTCGGATTGGTTATAATATATGTTACTGTAACTACCAATCATAAAGCTTGTATCGGTGATAGATATAAACACATGACTAATCCATTACTCGATATTTCTGTGTTTATGATTCTCTCTGTGTTTGTATTTCAGAAACGGATTATCATTGTTGACCAAATATATACATAGTCACCTATTTTGACTGCGAAGCCCTGCTAAAGACTCTGAATGTGACGGTGTAGAGGCTGATTTAAGAAATTCATCTTTTGGGCAATTATAAATCCTACAGTGTATGAGGATAAGGCGGCAGTTAGTTACAAAGTGCGAATCACAGTAACAATATAACTTTTAAAAACGTTCTATGGAGAAAAAGGTTGATTCGAGTCCGTCTATTGAAAGTCAAATGTTAAGAATGTTTGAAAACTGTGATCAACAATTGATAGAGTTGTGAAGATTGTTAAGTTCGATTGAAACTCTTAGAAACACATAAGCACTGGGTGGCCGTTTCATTACCACATAAAAGTTGTTACAAGGCTGTTTGCTCATCTATTTGACAATATAGAAAAAACAACCTTTTCTATAATCAGTCAGTCAGTTACAACGTAGAACTTCATACCTGATACATCCGTTCAAGTTGCCATACAATACGACGACTGGATTATGAAGATGTCGACGTCTGGAGGGAAGCACGGTATCAACTGGACAGTTAGGACGCAGCTGGACGATATGAACATCGAAGATGACCTGGCTCTTCTATCGCACACGCAACAACAAATGCAAGAGAAGATGACCAGTGCAGCAGCAGCCTCTGCAGCAGTAGGTCTCAACATACATAAAGGAAAAACCGAAATTCTCCGATGCAACACAACATGCACCAACCAAATCACACTTGATGGAAATACCTTGGAGAACGTGAACACCTTTACATATCTGGACAGCATCATCGACAACCAAGGTGGATCCGATGCAGATGTGGGGGCACGGATCGGCAAAGTAAGGGCTGCATTTCTACAGTTGAAAAATATCTGGAACTCCAAATAACTTCCAACCAAAACCAAAATCAGGATTTTCAATACAAATGTCAAGACAGTTCTACTGTATGGAGCGGAAACATGGAGAACTACCAAATTCATCATCCAGAAGATACAAGTGTTTATGAACAGTTGTCTACGCAAAATACTTCGGATTCGTTGGCCAGACACGATCATCAGCAACGTACTGTGGGAGGACAAACCAGATTCGAGTGGAGGAGGAAATCAGGAAGAAGGTGTGGAAGTGGATAGGACACACACTACGAAAAGCACCTAACTGCATTACGAGACAAGCCCTCACATTGAACCCTCAGAGCAAAAGGAAAAGAGGTAGGCCAAGGAACAACACATTACGCCGAGAAATAGAGAACGATATGAGAGAAATGAACAAACATTGGACAGAACTGGAGAGGGAAGCCCAGAACAGACAGAGTTGGTTGGAGAATGCTGCTGGTGGGCGGCCTATGCTCCATTGGGGGTAACAGGCGTAAGTAAGTAAGTAAGTAAGTAAGTAAGTAGTTGTTTTTGAGACCCCGACCAGGTAATTCTACATTTGCGAACACGGCTTAGTCTGCTCGTCAATGAATTCATGGATTTGTGTCAAGTCTTAGTTTGGCCACACCTCTAGTTGCTTTCTTCCAGTCTACTTCTCTACATTAGACAATGTTCACTTTTGTTTTGGTCAGTTCACACTACTGTAGTGAACGAGAACACAGGTGGGGCAACCGAATCGCATTTAACGGAAATTACAGAGTTACTCAGTAAAATCGGAAAACCATATCGTAAATTGTTCATTTGCAAAATATCAGTTCATCATATCGAACTGGACTGTTCCTGTTGCAAAACATCAATCCATTGTCACTATTCATGCGTTTCATACAAATTCCATTGTGTTCTAACTCTTCCTTTCTTGATCTTCCCCCCATCTTCTCTTCTGCCAGACATTACATTGACACTCACGTCATCTACTACTTATAAGTAGCTCGCATCACACTACGACTAATATTGGAATTTGTGATTTTTTATTTAAGACAAAAAAATAATACCTCATTAAAACTTACTGTTTCATATATTGCAAACGATCTTGTAATTCAACTGCATTCTCATCAACCATGATAGCTAATTGTTTGCGTATATTATCAACTAAATTAGTTAGTTTAGAACTTGTAAACTCTTTTGGAAGTTCCTTCATTTGATCTTGTTGAAATGATCTGTCAAGAGAGCAGAAGTATGTGTATATATAAAACCACAATAACAACAAATAGTTTGGTTTCACTAAAATAATGAAACTAATATACTCGTCACTTGATATGTTTGAAACGATGACGATAAACGAGAATGAGACAATGAACCAGTGACACGGTAAGCTACTCTGATTCGTTGCCTCGAAGGAACTGATGAAAAAGTCTTGATATAGCAAACACAATGACGATCTCAAGCACACAAATCGCGTTTATTTATACATCATAGAAACGTCCTTGGAAGAGTCACAAAAATAGCGTACTAAAACAACACATCAACGAATCACAATCAAGGATTTTCCTGGTGGGAAATGTAATCTCAAGGTCAACTGATCGGCCCAGGAAATGTCTCCAAAATATGGATATTTATCAAGCGAGTTCTGGGGACCTAACGTCCCCAACAGAATCGATCAATGTTAGACTAAAGTTCGAAACTTGGAAGCAATAGACGGTCGTCTCATCCTAGTATGGAACTCATTGGCAGTGCACAGTCACGATCCCGAAAGCAGAAACAGAATCCGACACCTTTGGTCTCGCCTGCAAACGCTTAACCTCCAAGATCAAGGGTCGTGGATGCTCACTATCACTGATAAGTCCCTTACTGAACCGAAAAGACTGTCCAGTGCTTGTGAGTTTCTAATGGTGGTCGAACAATGACTGATCTATTATTTCAATGAAACATAACAATCTCCATAACTCGTTAAAATTGTGATAGAATCTCCTCATTGATAATTAGGACTGCAATGGTGATTGGTCAGTTTTTGGCACATGTGCATCCTGTACACAATGTAAATTTGACAAAAAAATTGTATTCAGTATCCAGACAATAAACTTAAAATAAAATCGAGCTTATTAGTCTAACATGTACATTGATATTTGAATATATCAAAATGTTACACCGAGCAAGCCAATTTATTCAAATTCAATGATCACAATGAAACAGAATACATAACTACACATCATAGGGGATAGTATAAGTTGGTAGTATAGGAGGTGTTAAGATATTCATCCAATATCCTAAGAGAATTATTTTGTAAGTCTAATTCTGTTGGTCAATTCCTATTGGTCGTCCTAACTATCAATGTCACATACTTCAATGTTGTTTCCTATTCGACCTAACTGTATAAATATGCATTATCTGTAACGTTTTATGACCCGGATCCTTATTCAGAGATCCTCAATCTTCTTCTGGACTCGGACCTCGTACTTTCTGGATGTTTGTAGGATACACTTCCTACTTCATACCAAGTCTTCTACTTAATGGAGGGTTGTGACGCTCGGATTAGAGTAGCCTATCGTGTTAATGGGTCATTTATCTTAGCTTTCGTTTACCAACTAAGGTGAACTCGTAGTGGTTCAAGCATATCAACTGACGTGGTGACGTGCATCGTAACAGGAGGATAGGTGTACTATTAGTAATGACACGAATAATAAAATATCATGACAAAGGCTTTTGTCAGTAGTTCATTGTTGAGAGTAGTAGTAGATCAAACTTCGATAAATAGACTTAACATAATAATCACAAAACATTAATAGAATTACGTAATAAGAAGAGTGTTAACTAATCAGGTGGTGAAGAATATCGACAGAAAAAGGCGGAAAACGACAAGCAAATCCATGAGTGTTAGGAATCTTTACTGAACACATAAACTGAGGTTGAAGGGTCGGATCCTATAGTTTACGCTATATCATAAGTGACAGAATCAAACTCAGTCGGGAGGTGATGATGAAGGTATACGATAGATTACTCGAAACGATTCAGTTTTACATCCTAATAATATAACCACTATCAACCTGATGTGACTCGCCATTAAAACTAACTCAAATCAGTAGATCAAAGTAGTAAAATCATCAATCATTGTTAAACCACTATTAAAAAGGCGCAAGCACTGGATGGCTGTTCTCTTCTGGTATAGAACTCATTGATAGTGCTCATCCACGACTCCTGCTAATCACAGGACTCGAACCCGGGACCTCCAGTCTCGCGCGCAACCACCCAACATCTGGACCACTGGGTCGGTCGACATCCAACGGTGTTAATTTCTAACTCTGGTAAATCTAGGGATTTTGCACTACCTCAGTGCTTCCAGGTTTCTAATGGTAGTCTAACAATGATTGATCGATTGATTGATGAATACAAATGCGTGAAAACACTCATCTCCATAACTCTAATTGATCAAAAGAAGTCAACTTTTCAAATGAACACATCGATAAGCATCGGTTAAATGTTCATTTCCTCGTTTTTTTTTTGTTTGTTTTAATATGGCGTCAGGTAATTTTCACCGCCTAAAATCAATTTTCTTTGTTTCCATGAAATTCTCAATATAGATTTTGATTATTTCAAAGAAAAAAATTATTCATGAGTTAGCTCGATAATTAACTCGTTCAGACAATCGTTGCCAAATAGCCTGTGACGGTTGATAAATCAGAAGATGAATTCATAGTGATGAATACGTTTATTCGGGACACATCACAAAGCGAAGCGGAGAAGCAGTGAATAAAACGAATGAGGCGACATGAACTTGAGAAGGCTAATGAGCCAACTCAAAGAGAGAACATGACTAAGAATACATAGTCAGACGAAAATAAGACAGACATATGATCAACGAGATAGACATGCACACACATGAATAAAAGCGACGAATAGTTGACAAGGTCAAATGACAAGTGGGACACGTCATGTGAGCTCATCATACAAACCAGACAATAATAATAAGAACGAATGGTACATATAAATTGTTGCAATACACAAATGGCTTGGTTAAATATTTTAAGTATTTTATGCTACCTAATCCTTTATATTATATCAACATTTTTTTATAAAATAAAAACACATTGAAAATCTCTATTGTTTGGTGATAAAAAGGGAAACAGGACCAAATAAATAAATCAGTCAGTCAGTCAGTCAGTCAGATGCAACGTTGTACATAAGTACATCAGTGTTCATGTCAGCATACCACGTTAGCACACAGATATAATTGTCAATTCAAATCTCATAGTAGTAGAGGTAGTAAAGGTATTAGAAGTAATCGGAGAGGTTAGGATTAGAAGATATTATTATTCAAGAAGTATGTATAAATTGTATTTAAAAACAACACAAAAAAAGTGCAAACTACTACTACTAATACTACTACTCTACTCTTGTGTTATTATTGGTTTAGCACCACTTTTCGATGTCATTCGACCACGAGTGATCATGCGTAATTCCGTTTCACGCATACTTTCCTTGTCCAAATCCACTTCGATTTCATGCTAAAAATTATTCAAATAAAAATCATCATAATAATGAATGTCAGTTAAGTATTAAAAAGTATTCACATAAAGTCATAAAATGTATAGAAAACGATTGTTGTATCGGAAGAGAGATTCGAGAGATGGTAACTCGTGGAACTCCCGACCGTAGCTGCTACTTTGACGTGGTGGTCGAGCTTGCCTATCATGATGACCCAACCGAGCTATACTGGCTGGAATACATGTTCCTGCAGGTCCTACCATGCCAGGCTGGTCGATTGGAAAACAATGAGACTAAAAGAAGCTAACCAAGGTGTGAGGGCGAAGTCGTACTGCTAACTGTAGAGGGGTGTGACAGCAGTAAGGTGTTTCCCTCGGATAACCAGCATCTGCAGCGATGCTGCGTTCTCACAAGGAAGGAAGGGTTAGAAAAGTTCGGCCCTAAAAATGTCATACCTCACCCTACCTCACGGATTTCCGTCTCCTTGGGTAAGGGTGCCCACTAAGGGCCTTTAAGAACGGAGCTAATCCTCAAAAAACCTTTTATAAAAAGGCAGTGAGTGACCGGCCTTAAGCAGTTGTTCCTTGGACTCTGCGGTCACGCACCCAGGTCTTTAAGACCAACGCCAGAACTCAACGCTGAAACTTCATCAGTTGAGGTGGTTGGGACATGTGCTGCGTATGCCTAACCACTGACTGCCACGACAAGCTATGTTTTGTAGTGTTGGAATAAGTTGGAAGAAAGTTAGGGGCGGCCAGACCAAAACATGGCATAAATCCATGAAGTCATTGACAAGTGGGCCTAGCCATGTCGGTATTTATCGACTACCTGGTTGGTGTCCGCGAAATGATAATAATCGATGGCTAGAGACCTTGAACAACATGGCTCAAAATCGTTCGTAATGGCGTCAGTGCATTTATTCTTTGTGTTCGCCCAAATCCTAATCTTCTGGTTTCTTCAACTTTGTAAACTTTTCTCACTGAATCATACTTCTTGAATAATATCTTCTAATCCTAACCTCTCCGATTACTTCTAATACCTCTTCTACAAAATGGATTTGAATTGACAATTACATCTCTGTGCTGATGTGGTATGGCGACATGAACTGATGTACGTACGTACAAAATTCTACGTTGCATCTGACTGACTGAACTCGTGGAACTAACTAACTTACTGCATACATTCTCATTTGAAATCATCAATCAATCATTCTTAGACAGCCATTAGAAACCTGGAAGAACTGAAAGACGGCCGTTTCGTCCTGGTATGGGACTACTCATCAGCAGTGCACATCCATGACTTCTGTAATTCGCAGGGTTCGGACCCAGGGCTTTCGATATGGCGTCTGGCATCCAGCGATGTTCATGTCTAACTCTGATTGATCAATGGATTTCGCGCACCACCTCACCCAGTTGTCTTTGGTAGTTACTGCCTACATTCGACAGGGCTGAACTCCTCCATTGATCACATCTTCTCGCTAGAACTCGAAGATTCCTCACGAAACTAGTCACTAGTGAGCACATTTTACGTTATTACATATTCGTATTCCTTTTGATCGTAAATTCTTGATTATAACCCCTTTAATTACTGTTGTGTGACTGATTATTCCTAATCTATTTATTGACAGTCTCCTCCTCTTCCATTCACAGCCGTTTTTACCTCGATAATGTATGATAGATGTATTTCCTCATTCTATACTGTGATGTGATGTGATCTGTTATGTTTTCGTATGTGTATAAACTATGTCCAGTTGAAATATATAACGGAATTTTGTGGAGATCGACTTACGGACATCTTCTGGACTAAGAAGAAGCAAGGGGGGGGGGTTGGCGAAGAAATTAGCTCTATTGAGTGGTGGACCAATAAGAATCTAGAGATGATTCAAGGTTTCTAGAGTGCCAAGGTGTAATTCTGATTGGTGTTTTGTAATTGTCACGTGATATTTATTAGTCAAAGGTTAGGGATATGACAATAATAATTATAATTAAAACAGTATTTAGAGACCATACTAAGTGTTATGATTGGGAATAAATATCTCAGGATTATTAATTTGATCGCATTGTTGATTTAGTGAGTGATTCAAACAAACGGCGGTAGGTATCAGGATAACAACGAGCTTTTACGTCAGCATGAATTGAAGACTTTCAGGAAGTAGTATACTAATCAGGGATACAACGTCAGCGTTGTAGAACGAGTAGAACCATGTCTTAAGTTGCAAATCACGAAGCAGGAGAAACTGGACTAAGTGTTTACTGAAGTAAGTGTTAAAATGAATAGGGCAATCATATGTATTTAAAGTTTTTATATAAGCTGTAGACATTTGAGTCATCCAGTCCACAAACAGAAAGTTGATAAGCTTGCTAGATGGAAGCGATATCTGAATTTCTACCCATTTCTAATTAACCCCGACTAAATCTACACAACAACTTGAACGCAAGCGAAAAGGCGCGAAGTATCAGATGAAGGCTTTACTCAAAGGTTATCATGACCTTGTGCTTCTGGAAGGTTCGAGAACCATACTAAATATGGTATCGGTATATTTAAATATCCAATCAGAATCGTTGTGGGCGATTTCATATTTTACAGGTGTTTCTGTGAAGGTTCTATTCATTACTGACACGACGAAAGGTATCCTGTCATTTCTGGGCTTCTATAAACCTTTCTGAGGAATATTTCGGGGCTGCCCAATCACCGTTAAGCACATGAGTATTCTAGAAATTCTGTCGGGCTGCAATTGGATGGAATCTCTTCAGCTGTCTGAGAGCTTCTAGAGGCTTCGTTGCACTTTATGGGAGTTGTTCTAACAAAATCTTACCGTAGTGATCATTCAACCCATCCCTGATAAATTGATTTAACAGACTTCCAAATTTACGCTTAAAAAGCAATTTGTGATGACCAAATCCTGTAGTAGTGTATGTAATATCTGTATATATGATATTGATATGGGTACAAAGATGTACCTAAATATTTATGCGCCACATGAATCATTGAATTCGTGTGTGGGCTAGAATGTTTGCAGAGGTGTCCAAGACGAAACAGATGGTTTTATTAAAAACGCCATTCTCCAGGCCTTTGATCTGCAGGTCTAATCCACAAACAGTGGATAAACGTTGGGAGATACAGCCTCATAGTAGTCGGTAACCAAGACAATGTATTCATCTGATGTTTGTTCCCTCAGGATCCTAGGGCCTATGTGCATCATCGGTCTAGAAAAAGTGTTTTCCAACTTCCCTCGTACACACTGGACATTCACCTTATGGTGGCCAGTGTATCAGTAGTTTCGTGACGGTCGGTATCAAACGTATTCTTAGACTTCGTAAATCGCTCGTTCAGACAATCGGTACTAAATAGCACCTGATGGTTTATAAATCAGAAATCGAATACGAAGTGTTGAATACGTCTATTTCGGCACACCACAAATGGATCAGTAGACCACAAGCATACAGAGAAGCGCAAGCATGCTAATGAGCGAGCACATTGGCGAATGAATTGATAAGATCAGAATGTACATATATATCCATAGGAAAATGTCTGAAGTCATCGAGTATGCGCGCAGTTGGTAAGTAATGTTCATTCGTACCAGCTCATATACAAACCAGACAAGAATAAAAGCCAATGATACATATAAGTTGTTGCGATACAAATAGCTTGGTTAAATAAGTTAATCGAAAGGCTTGACCACATTAAATAATATAGGCGAACTGAAATGTATGTGAAGGCACTACAACCTTTCATTCTCTCAATCTTGTACAAAATACCCTAGTCACAAGAAAGCAATGAGTCGAGTTTGATCGGTAGTGGTTATATAAGCTTGGTTACATTGTAGTGAAGGAGGACACAGGTGGGTCAACCGAATTGTGTTTAACGAAAATTACAGAGTTACTCAGTAAAATTGAAAAACCATATCGTAACCGTTAATTTTCAAATCTTCAATCCATCATCAATGCATTGTCTGACATTTCACTTATTCATGCGTTTCATACACAAATTCCATTGTGTTCCCCCCACTCTTCCTTTCTTGATCTTCCCCCACATCTTCTGCTGCCAGACATTACGTTTACACTCACATCATATACTACTTATAAGTAGTGCGCACAACAATATGAGAGTATTACAAGAAGAGAGGGGCGGGTAAATATACTTTTAGTGATTACATATAAAATTGGTTATATGTTTAAAATTTCAACTTACTGCTAGTTCAGTTAATGATTCTCTTGACATTTTACGAATTTCTTTTGTATAATCAACCCATTGAGTAATTGAGCTAAAAGGGGCAACAACAACAATAACGAACAACAATACCATACAATACATGATGATGTAATCAAAGGCAGAATTATGAAAATTATTTGAAAAAGAGAAATACACCTCATTCAACTGCTTAATCACATGGCTAATAAGAGTGAGTAGTAGAGGATATTCATAGGATACTAGTATTGGAACATTGGTGTCATCGATGCCTTGTTCGTTTATCCTGAGACTATCAATTAAGCAATGCCGGGGTTACAAAACGAGTATTAGGTAAAGATGGCAGATCAATAGACGATTGATGTAGTGAAACTTCATTAGTTGTGATGGCTGGGACATGTGTTACGAATGCCTAACCACCAATTACCTCAATGAGCGATGTTGTTTGATGTAGGAGAGTAGGCTGGAAGGAAACTAGGCGCGGTCAAACCAAAACATGACACAAATCTATGAAATCACTGACAAAGGGAGTGAGTTATGTTGGTAAGTGTAAACTACCTGATTGGTGTCCGTCTAGATGATAGTCATCGATGGTTAGAGACTTTGAATAACATGGCTCAAGATCGTTTGTAATGAATGATCATGGTAGTATAGACGCATTCATTGTTTGTCTTTTCAAAAACTGATTTTTTTCTGTTGCATGAACAACACTGACAGTTTGCAGATATTTGTGGTTAGTTTTTATCACCACAAAAACTAAATAAAGTAATTTTGGACAATTCATATTTATTTTTACATTTATGTTATTATTCTCTGTTCTGCTCGTCACTTGATATGCTTGAAATGATGACCAGTTCACCTTAATCGATAAATGAGAACGAGACAATCAACCAGTGACAAGGTAGGTTACTCTGACCCGTTGTCCCAAAAGGAACTGATGAAAAAGTCTTGATATAGCTGTAGAGAGTGTATTCTACTGTTAGGATATTCATCCAATATCCTAAGGGAATTATTATTAGTCAAATCCTATTGGTTGATTTCTATTGGTCAAAATTATGGTAGTTTTAACTGTCAAAGTTAAATACTTCAATGTTGTCTCATATTGGTCATCCGGACTGTCAATGTCATTTCAAATGTTCTTTCTTATTGGTTGTCCTGAATATCAATGTCACTTCAAATGTTACTTCCCATTGGTCGTCTTAACTGTGAATGCCACAGAATTCGATGCTGTTTCCTATTCGACCAAAATGTATAAATACGCATTATCTGTAACATTCTATGATTAGGACCACGACCAGGACCAGGGCTCGGTCCCGGATCCCTAGTCCGGGATCCTTATTCTCTTCTGGATTCGGACCTCGTACTTTCTGGATGCTTGTAGAATACATGTTCTACTTCATATCACGTCTTCTTATTTTTACTTATTATGGGGCGGGGGCTGGGATAATTGGATTTGAGTAGTATGTCATGTCACCGTATTCTCGCTCTCATTCTCCAACTAAGGGGTAAACTCGTAACAGTTCAACTATATATCAAGTTGACGTGTTTACGTGCAAGCGTAACATCTACAAACACCCAGCAAACACAATGATGATCTCAAGCACACAAACCGCGTCTATTTATACAACATAAAAACGTCCTTGAGAGAATAACATGAACAGCGTACTAAAATAACACACCAACCAATCACAACCAAAGATTTCCCTGATGGGAAATGTAATCTCAAGGTCAACTGATCAGTCCAATGAATAAAAAAATCCAAAATGAAGCCCAATTATCAAGTGAGTTGTTCTGTGGGTAGTATCTAACGTACCCATACATGATCACAATTGTCTCAGAGAATAAAATAATCTCATATAACTCATATATACATGTATTTTAACAATTTTTAATAAAACAAACTTTCTATTTTGTTTTGAAGTATTTGAAATTTCCGAAAATCGTACATCTTTTCGATTCATGGTAGGTGTAGTATCAGTTACAGTAACATTATTATTATTATTATTATTATTATTATTAATATTGTTCAAATTATTTTCAGAAATTGTTTGATTTGAATTATTGACTATTATTGATGAATTGTTTGAATTTTTTCTCAAATTTGAAATTGGATTCGATGATTGTTCTGTAAGATTTTTTAAACCTATGAAATGGAATAAAGAAATATAATTATTATAAGTGTGATATTTATTATTTAAAGAGGACTGTGGTGACTTTTGAGTTTCATTGATATCATCATAAATCAGTAAAATGTTGAACCATACAAGCCATTTGGATCTACTTACTTACTTACCTACGCCTGTTACACCCCCACCGAATGGAGCATAGGCCGCTTACCAGCAGCATTCTCCAACCAACTCTGTCTGTTCTGGGCTTCTCTCTCCAGTTCTATCCAATGTTTGTTCATTCCTCTCATATCTTTCTCTGTTTCTCGGCGTAATGTGTTGTGCCTTGGCCTTCCTTTTTTCCTTTTGACTTGAAGGTTCCTTGTAAGGGCTTGTCTCGTGATGCAGTTAGGTGTTTTCGTAGTGTGTGTCCTATCCACTTCCACCGCTTCTTCCTGATTTCCTCCTCAAATGGAATCTGGTTTATTTCCTCCCACAGTTCGTTGTTGCTGATGGTGCCTGGCCAACGAATACGAAGTATTTTGCGTAGACAACTGTTCATAAATACTAGTATCTTTTGGATGACAGCTTTGGTAGTTCTCCAAGTTCCCGTCCCATACAGTAGAACTGTCTTAACGTTTGTATTGAAAATTGTGATTTTGGTGTTGGTTGAAAGTTGTTTGGAGTTCCAGATATTTTTCAACTGTAGAAATGCAGTCCTTGCTTTGCCAATCCACGCCCTCACATCTGCATTGGAGCCACCTTGATTGTCGGTGATGCTACCCAGATATGTAAAGGTGTCAACGTCCTCCAAGACATCTCCATCAAGAGTGATTTGGTTTGTAGACACGATAGGCTACTCTAATCCTAGCGTCCTAAATCCCCATTACCAAGGAGGAATACGGTATTAACGGGAAATCTGCTAATGTTAGCTGATTGAACCAAAATCTAAACCGAGCTGAAGTGAGTTGGACTAGGTGTAGAGCACTACACGAACGTCAGATTGACTTGATTCACCACCACAGCTTGGTATCTATCAACATTTTTATTAGTTCAGCTGCTGCTCGGCTAATAATTCAAGTCTCAAAAGATCACTGTGATCCCAACCCCGTCGCGCCAATTGTTATAATCCGCTATGTAGCTATTCGAAATCCTACCGATTGATCAAATTCAGATATTCCAGTACGATCCCAATTAGTGTTCCCAAATCTCCAATATATCAGAACAGAACACCGTTAGATAAAGTTGTTGAAGGGGTCGAGTACAGAAGGAATAATAATCTTTACAGACAATGCATATTTATACAGTTAGGACCAATAGGAAACAACATTGAAGTCTGTGACATTGATATTTAGGACGACCATAACATTGACCAGAATGAATCGACCAATAGAATTAGACTCACAAAAAATAATTCTCCTAGGATATTTGATGAATATAGTGATAGGTGTTAATGTCTAACGTCGATCAATCTACAGTCTTGCGCAACTTGATCTATTGTCTTCGGTGAGCACCGCTTCGCACCGGACACACGGTTGAACTCTACTAGTCATGATTTCTCACTAGAACTCGGAGAAGTTTTCTTATGGAGCTAGTCAGTAGTGAGCATATGAGCCGTCAGATGCCGGTTCAGTGATCTGGAGACCGAAAACCCTGGGTCCGATCTTCGCGAGAGCGGCTCATCGATGCGTGCCGTTACTGATGACTCCTAATGTACGGATGCGAGACTTGGCAGTGAAGAGTAGAGGACTTCCGTAGGTTACTAGTCTTCGATCATCGATGTCTCCACAGCATTGCTCTTGTATCCTGGGACGACAGAGTAAGGAATGCTGTTATTAGAAAACGAGTTCTAGGTAACGATGGCAGATCAATAGATGAAGTAGTGAAACTTCATCAGTTGAGGTGGTTTGGACATGTGTTACGTATGGCTAACCATCGACTGCCTCGACGAGCTATGTTTTGCAGCGTAGGAGTAGATTGGAAGAAAGCTAGGGGTGGCCAAACTAAAACATGGCACAAATCCATGAAGTTACTGACAAGTGGGCTGAGTTATGTTGGTAGATGTAGGCTATCTGTTTGGGGTCCGCGAGACGATAGTCACCGATGGTTAGAGACCTTGAACGACATGGCTCATAATCGTTTGCGATGGCGCAGGTGCATCCACTCTTTGCGTTCTCTCTAATTCTAACCTTCTGAATTCCTTATCATCTCTATCTTTCTCCTTCTAAATTTATGTCACTGAATTATACTTCTCAAATCATATCTTCGCTCACTAATCTTCTCCATTACTGCTAATACTTCTACTATCGCTATCACTCTTGGATTTGAACTGACAGTTGCATCTCTGTGTGCTGATGTGGTATGGCAACCTGAACTGATGTACTTACGTACGAAGTTCTGCCTTGTATCTGTCTGTTCAGATAATTCAAATGCAATTACTTGTATCGGTAACATTCTTTAGCTGGCTGGTGGGTACTCAGAAATTCAGCCGCGAATTTGCAATTTAATATTTCTTAATTTTAGTATTATTCAAAATGTTGCGTAAAGTGTGTATGATTTTTAAAATGATTTCCAGTTTCATCTTTTAAATACTTGGTCATACATCGTTGTATTGTCTTAGATCAGTCGCCTTCTCCACACTTGTCTGCATGAACAATCGCATGAAATAAATTGAGCAACAAAACCGTATTCGGTTTCTTACTACGGGGTTCTGTTAGGATATTCATCCAATATCCTAACAGAATTATTTGTAAGTTTGATTCTATTGGTCGATTACTATTGGTTAATTCCTATTGATCTTTCTAACTATCAACGTCACATATTTCAGATGTTGTTTCCTATTCAACCTAAATGTGCAAATACGCATTATCTGTAACGTTCTATGACCAGGACCCAGTCCCGGATCCTTATCCTCTTCTGGAATCGGGCCTCATACTTTCTAGGTGCTTATAGAATACACTTTCTACTTCATATCAAGTCTTCTTCTTTTACTCAATGGGGTTTCGGGATAACCGGTCGCGTCGCCTCGACCCTCGCTCTCGTTTTCTGACTAAGGTAAAGCGCATCAGATGACATGTTTAGCCAATTGTGTCACTGGATCACTGTTTCGCTTTCATTTACCGACCAAGATAAACTCGTAATGGTTCAAGCATATCAATTGACGTTTTGACGTGCATACGTAACATGTTCCCTTAAGTATGATTTATGGAAGCTGAAGGGATAGATTTATTTCATAGAACGTATAAGCGTCCGTACAAATAGGAGTCAGATCGTGGTCGTGTTTCGTTCTCTGAGCTAGATGTTTTTGTTGTGGAGCTTTCGTCATTGTTCTACTGAACTATAACATCATGAGCACAAACTTCAGGGACAGCAGTGAAGTATTCGAATTTCTCCACGTTTGACCAGTAGCTCGTTCTGATTGCTGATTGGTTGCAGTTGACCTTAAACCTGTTGTTGTTCACACCTTTGTTCACCCTTTGGAATACTTCACTTCTCTCCTTGAAGTTTGGGTTGATGATGTTGTTGTCCAGAAGAAGAACAATGAAAGCCCCCGACCAAAACAACATCCAACTCATAGAGAACGAAACACCACCACAATCATCCATCCACCTCGAGCTACAAATATTCTCTACCATCTCAGCAGAAATAATCGCTGGTCATTCAATCGATAAGCCTTACTTCAAGTTCAATGCAGTCACTAGCAAAAAAAAAGTATCAGTAATTTGATCGTTTTGATAATGTTGATTTACCGGATTTCGATGTTCTCCTTGTTGATTGTGTTTTCATAATTGATGATGATGGTGTTGTAGATCGTTGTTCAGATAATGTTGTCGATTGTAAAGAACTCAAACTTCTCACTGAACTAGGCTAAATAAAATGAAATATTAAAATGACAATTTAATACTACTAATAATATTATTAGTAATATCGTCAGTTGATCATATGTTCAACAGAATTTAGTTTTTACATTCCAATGGTTTAGTCTAAAAGACCACAGTTGAAGGTCCTGCCTCGTCGAGCTATATTTTGCTGTATAGGAATAGGTTGGACGAAAGCTAAGGGCTGCCAAACCAAGACATGGCACAAATCCATGAAGTCACTGACACGTGGACTGAGTCATGCCGGTAGGTGTAGACAAGCTAGTTGGTTGAGGCCCGTGAGATAATAGTATTCGATGATTAGAGACCCTGAATGACATGGCTCAAAATCGTTTGCAGTGGAGCAGGAGCATTCATTCTTTGCGTTCTCTCAATTCCTACCTAACCTTCTGAATTCTCCATCACCTTGATCTTTTTCTTTTTAAGTTTACCTCACTGGATTATACTCTTTGAATGAAATGTTTGAACCATAATCTCTCCGATTACTGCTAATACTCTTACTACCTCTACTACTATGGGATTTGAATTGACAATTACATCTTTGTGCTAATGTGGTATTGATTGATTAAAGGTCCTCGGTTCGATTCCTGAATGTTAAGGTTGTAGCTGTGCCCTACTGATGAGTCCCATAGTAGGACGAAACAACAATGCAATGCTTTTCGGGTTTTTAATGATGGTATAACACTCATCAATCCATGGTTTCAATGAAACACCTTAGAATCTGCACAACACGATAACGACAATTAATGTTTTTATAAGCAACTGTATACATACCTGGTCTGTTTGGCTCCCTATGATGAGTAGTCGCATATATATAAGCCTCATACTAGTTTACCCCTTACATCAAACAACATTCCTCGTTGAAGTAGTTAGTACCTGGGCACATGTAAAACATTTCAGAACCACCTCAACACTGATCAAGATCTACTACTTCATCAATTGATCTGCCATCCTTACCTAGTAACGTTTTTCCTACATTACACAGCCATAAAGTGGGCATACAGTTCATTTTTTCATTGGTTTCAGTTTAGAGACCGTGGCAGAAATTACACTGCAAACGACAGATACTACACATGATCTTAGCTTAGAGAGCTGAGAAGCGTGACTTAATGAACAGGAACCGCTATCTTACAAACTGCATTTATAGTTTAAAAATAGCGTGATGGCAATTGAATAAACTATATTCATCCATATGTTTCTCTACTGTAGTGAAGGAGAACACCGGTGAGGGCAACCGGATTGTATTTAACGAAAATTACAGAGTTACTCAGTAAAATCGGAAAACCATATCGTAAATCGTTAAGTTGCAAAATATCAGTTCATCATATCGAACTGAACTGTTCCTGTTGCAAACAACATCAATGCATTGTCACTATTCATGCGTTTCATACACATTCCATTGTGTTCTAATTCTTCCTTTCTTTCTTGATCTTCCCCCATCTTCTGCCAGACACTATGTTGACACTCACATCATATACTACTTATAAGTAGCTCACACCACACTACGGTAAATGATTTCTTATATTTTATTAAATTTTCAATAATTTTTATCTTCAAAAACACCTTATCATTAAATTGTTTTGTATATTTTTTAATACCTATTGTGTTCTGTGAGATGATGAAGAAAATTTACAACAGCTCAAGCTGAATGGTGTTTCGTTCTTTCTAAGCTAGATAGTTTGGTTTTGGGAGTATGTATTGTGTTTACATCATCAGCACAAACTTCAAGTAGAAAGAAGTGAGATGTTAGAATTTCTACGCCCATGAGTCGTCGCATGTGTTAACGAGTAGTCATACGTGTGATGAAATTCAAATACTTGATTGACTTCTCTACCTAACGTTTGTGCAGATGATGTTGTTGTTCAGAAGAATAATTAATAAAAGCCCCCGTTATCAAGCCATCTAGCTTAGAGGATGAAACTTCTCTATTTTGGAGTTGTTTTCTTACGATTATGGTCAAATAAACAAATTATTATTAGTTACGCAGTGAAATCATCAATCAACCATTTTTAGACGACCATTAGTGTGAGGATATTCATTCAATATCCTAAGAGAATTATTGGTCAATTCCTATTGGTTAATTTTATGGTCATCCTAGATATCAATGTCACGTGCTCCAATCTTGTTTCTTATTGGTTATCCCGACTGTCAGTGTCACTTCAAATGTTGCTTCCTACTGGTCGTCTTAACTTTCAATGTCACAGACTTCGATGCTGTTTCCTATTCGACCGAAATGAATAAATACGCATTATCTGTAACGCTTTATGGCCACGACCAGGACCAGGACCCGGTCCCGGGTCCCTAGTCCGGGATCCCGATTCTCTTCTGCTCGTACATTCTGGATGCTTGTAGAATACAGGTTTTACTTCACATCAAGTCTTGTCTTCTTTTACTCAACATGGGGGTTGGAGTAATCTAAGCCATGACCTTCAGTCTCGCAGACTCTTGGCCACTGAGTCGGCATCCAACAGTGTTGATACCTAACTCCAATCGATCCACGATATTGCACAATCATCATCCATCGTCTTAGGTGGGTAACTGCCTCTATCCAACACAGTCGAACGCTACTTGTCACAAATTATTTTTAGGACTATGCAAATTCCCTCACGAAGTACTTGTGGATGCGCACTCACTGCTGATGAGTTTCATACTAGGATGAGATGGCCGTCCAGTGCTTGTGGTTTTCTAACGGTGGTCTAACATTAATCAAGTCATGACTTCAGTGATTCCTTTACAAACCTAGTCCCTCGTGAACACATAATGATTGTCAGTACATATATATGTTATTACTATGATTATTATTTTCAATTAGAGTTATGGAGATCAGTGTTTTTTTACACATTTGAAATCATCAATCAATAATTGTTAGACCATCAACATTAGAAACCTGGAAGCACTGGACCGCCGTTTCGTCGGAACAGCAGTGCGCCTACACGACTCTTGCATCTAACAGGATTCGAACCAAGGATATTCGGTATTGTGCTCGAACGCCTAACCATCGGACCATTGGGCCAGCACCCAACGGCGGTAATGTCTAACTCTGATTGACCAAGGGATTTCGCCTGCCACCTCAACCATTTGTCTTTGATAGATAGTGCCTACACCCGACAGGGTTGAACTCCTCCATTCGTCATGTCTTCTCAACTAGAACTCCGAGAATTTCCTCACCAAGCTAGTTAGTCACTAGCGAGTACATTTTACGATATTTTCAATTAGAGTTTTGGAGATTTGTTTTCACACATTTAAAATCATCAATCAGCCATTGTTAGACTGTAGTGCCTCCACATATAATATTCCAGTTCGCTTACATCTAACTTGGTTAAGCCCTTTCGATTAATTTCTTTAACCAAACCATTTGTATTGTGAGCAACAATTTATATGTATCATTCGTTCTTATTATTGTCTGGTTTGTATGATGAGCTCACATGACATGTCCCACATGTCATTTAACCTTGTCAACTATTCGTCGCTTTTATTCATGTGTGTGCACGCCTATTTCGCTTGTCATATGTCTGCCTTATTTTTGTCTGACTATATATTCTTAGTCATGCTCAATCTCTTTGATTTGGCTTTTAGCCTTCTCCACATCGCTACATTCGCCCATTCGCTCACATTGTAATCCTGGGAGTTGGCTCATTAGCCTTCTCCAATTCACGTCGTTTCGTACACTTTGTTCGCTGCTTTTCAACTTCGCTTAGTGGTGTGTCCCGAATAAACGTATTCATCACTTTGTGTTCATCTTCTGATTTATCAACCGTCAGAGGCTATTTGGCAACGATAGTCTGAACGAGCTAATTACCGAGCTTAAGAACACGCAGTAAATCGACACACTGCAAGACCATCATTATTAGAAACCTGGAAGCACTGCTTAGACGGCTGTTTCGTCCTGGTATGGGACTCATTATTATTATTATTATTATTATTATTATTATTATGATTATTATTAAATTCATTTAAACTACTTACTCGTTGATTTCGAAATCTTATCTTTGTTTGTCTTGATGAACTTGTATCTTTAATAAATTGATACCAAATTTTATTTGTAAGATTTTGTTGTTCTTTTGGTTTTTTTAATTTCATTGGTGATGATGAATCATCACCACTTTGAACAAATAATAATTGAACATTTAACGAGTGAAAACAGAAAAAAAACAAAACGTTATGGCATAATTTAAAATTTGGTTCTATAGAAGAATTTAATATTTTAAGTACAAATATATATATATATATATATATATATATATATATGTGGTGCGCGCTACTTATAAGTAGTATATGACGTAAGTGTCAACGTAATGTCTGGCAGCAGAAGATGGGGGAAGATCAAGAGAAAGGAAGAGTTAGAAGAACACAATGGAATTTGTATGAAACGAACGCATGAATAGTGACAATGGATTGATGTTGTTTGCAACAGGAACAGTCCAGTTCGATATGATGGACTGATATTTTGCAAATGAATGATTTACGATATGGTTTTCCTATTTTACTAAGTAACTCTGTAATTTTCGTTAAATATAATTCGGTTGCCCTCACCTGTATTCTCCTTCACTACACTATTACCTCTACTACTATGGGATTTGAACTAAAGATTGCGTCTCTGTGCTAATGTGGTATGACAGCATATACGTACGTAAAATGTTCTACGTTGTAGCTGATTGACTGATTGATTTTTAAATAGACCGCAATAGCTAAATTTAAAAAATTTTGAAATTCAACCTGATTATGGAAACGTTTGTAGTACGGGGTTGTGAAGATTGTTAAGTTACACATTTTTTTTTTGAAACCATGAATCGATCAATGTTAGACCACCATTAGAAACCTGGAAGCACTGGACGGCCGTTTCGTCCTGGTATGGGACTCCTCAGCTATGCGCATCCACGACACCTGCATCCAGCAGGATCCGAACCCAGGACCCTCGGTATTGTGCTTGAACGCCCTAACCGTTAGACCACTGAGCCGGTATCTAACGGTGTTAATGTCTAACTTGATCAAATTCACGGAGTTGCGCAACTTCATACTCAGTTAGGACGTTCGAACACAATACCGAAGGTCCTGGGTTCGGATCCCGTGGGGTGCAGGAGTCGTGAATATTGAATCATTTAACGCAAATAATCCATTGAAATTTGAACAAATACATGAATAAATAATTGAATTGAAAATTATTTCCTACCTTAATTCCCAAGATGCTGAAATTGGTCGCCATTTTGAAGTAATTTCAGGATGTGTTAAATGATACATTTGTTCCAGAATCCATAAAACACAACATAATTGTGTAAATATAATATCGCTACGATGAAAATGATTAATTAATTCATTATGTGTAAACAAGAATAAAAAAAAAGAGATTACCAGATTCAATGAAAAAATGAAACTGAAGAAAAATAAAAACAGTTAAAATTTATTATGCTCGTCAACAGTTGATATACTTGAAACTACTACTACGAGTTCACCTTAGTCGATAAATGAGAACGAGACAATGAACCACAGTGACACGATAGGCTACTCTAATCCATTGCCCCAATTAGATGAAGAAAAAGTCTTGATATGGAGTAGAAAGTGTATTCTACAAACACTGAGCAAATACAATGATCATCTCAAGTACACGAATCGAGTTTATTTATACATCATAGAAACGTCCTTGAGAGGATAACATGAAGAGCGTACTAAAATAACACATCAACCAATCACGGCCACGGATTTTCTGATGGGAAATGTGATCTCAAGGTCAATCGATCAGCCCATGAATAAAATCCAAAATCAAGACATTTATCAAGTGAGTTCTGTGGATCTAACGTCCCGAACAAAATCACAAGCAAACAATGATTACATTAGTTGATTTTTAAACGAAGAAAATTAGTTATTTACTGAGATGAGTTACAACCAGTAAACATCCCTCGTCCAGTTATGTTTTGAGATGTACGAATAAGTTGGACGAAATCTAGGGGTGGCCAAACCAAAATATGACACAAATCGATGAAGTCGCCGACAACTTGAATGAGTCATGTTGGTAGGTAATGACTACCTGGCTGGCGCCCGTGAGAT
The DNA here is from genome assembly GCA_944470395.2 of Schistosoma turkestanicum. Lineage (NCBI taxonomy): Eukaryota > Metazoa > Platyhelminthes > Trematoda > Strigeidida > Schistosomatidae > Schistosoma > Schistosoma turkestanicum. Next base: position 6,539,359 of record OX103975.1, read on the forward strand.
GATAATAATCGATGATTAGAGACCTTGAATGACATGGCTTGAAACCGTTTGCAATGACGCAGGTGCATTCATTCTTTGTGTTCTCGCAAATCATAACCTTCAGAGTTCCTCATCACCTTTATATCTTTCCCTAAGTTTATCTGAATAGATTCTAAATGAGTAATATCGTCGATCCTTAATCTCTCCGATTCCTGCTAATACTTTTACTACTTCTACTACAATGGGATTTGAAATGACAATCGCATCTCTGTGGTATGGCAACTTGAACCGATGTACGTACGTTGTTGACTTATCATAGTCTGATACCAGACTACAATTGAGCGGACGTCGTCACTGGACAACTTCTTCGTCAGATTCAAGAGCTCCAAGGTTTCATCTAGCATGGACGCTCCAGTAAGGCAATGTTCTCTACTGAACTACAATGAGACAGTTTTAAAACAACATTTATACGCATCAAAATGACATATTGGTACACAGTTTCTGTTGCCACCTCTTACACCTTTCACATGGCATACCATCTTCAATAGGGAATAGGTACAACAGTCCACCACATCGATGACCTTGGATGACCGTTCTAAACAGAATGATATGAATAAAACGGGATAATAACGGGATAATAACCAAAAAACGTCACAATTTATGACGTTGTTACAATAGCTACAAAAATGTACCAAAACTATATCTCTGACCAGTGATAATAAACGAAATTAGTGAATTATGATGAAATGAAAGTGCTCAATAGTTATATTAGTTTTTTCAATTAGTTATTTGCTGATATTATCACAGTACATTCAAACTAATTCCTACATTGGACTCCGCCTGGAACCCTCCTTAGGTAACTGACGGTCCGAAGCCCGGATAAAGGAAGAGGGTCAGGCAAAGAGTTAGTGGTGACCCTATCCCGTAGAAAATCAACAAACTGCAAAAACGCAAACCAGAAAAAATGTGTTGGTGAGCGGCCTATGTTCCATCAAGGGTAACAGACTGATATGCTTGAAACTGTTACGAGTTCACCTAACTCGGTAAATGAGAGCGAAGACAAATGATGCAGTGACAGGATGGGCTACTTCGATCCGTTGTCTCAGGCTCTGCTAACTATAACAAGAAGTCTTGATAAGGCGTAGTAGTGTATTTTACAAGTACCCAGAACATCTGAGGTTAACAAGCACACAAATCGAGTTTATTTACACATCATAGAAACGTCCTTAGGAGAGCCACAAAAATGGTGAACTAAAATAACACATCAGCCAATGACAGTCGAGAATTTTTCCGGTGGCAAATGTAATCTGGAGGTTAAATGATCAGCCCATGAGCGAAAAAATAAAATAAAAAATTAGAACGTTTATCAAGTGAGTTCTGAGGATCTAACGTCTCCAACACCGGCGTAAGTGAGTAAGAAATTCCTAGATCGACCAACTGAGAACTCACATCATTAAGAGTGAATTTAGTAAATACAAAAGTTAATAAATTCAATTTTATTATAAACTAGTGAGTTATGTTATATCTCTACGTGTAACAAATGGTCTGGATAAGGGTTGTTTCCCCACATTCAAGTATGATTATAACCTAAAAAGGCAATGTCGAGGCAATCCACACAGAATGCATATATATATACATAATCAAAACACCAGTTTACAAATGAATGGCTGCTATCTGAACTCCATAGATAAATTGTTAACGCAATGGTGTGTTTAAAATAGATGGTACTGAGTTTGAGTCGCTGCGCGGCGTGAACATCAACTCTCTGTGATATGGTAGGTATATGCAACTAATTGTGGAGGTGTTTCGTTCTCTGAGATGGATGTTTTGGTTGTGGAGCTTTGATTGTTCTTCCGACACCGACAATTATGAACATACATTCGATTGGGACAATCTTAGATTACCGCATAGGTGGTTTGAAAAGAACATTAGAGAATTTTTAGAAGCTTGGCACTCAAGTCAACCAACACATCGACATTGACCTAATATATGAACTAATTAGAAAAATTATAGGCAAACAAAGGATCAAGAAACAGAGCAGAGATAAAATCAAAACAAAGGTGCAAACAACGACCGGTTTAAGGTTAATAGCAACCAATCAAGACCGGGGTTAGCAGAACAAGCTACAGGTCAAACGTGGAGGAATTCGAATACTTCACTTATCTACCTGAAGTTTGTGCTGATGATGTTGTTGTTCAGTGGAAGAACAATGAAAGCTCCACAACCAAAACATCATCCAGCTCAGAGAACGAAACACCACCACCACAATCATCATCCACCTGGGCTACCAAAATTTTCTCCGCCATCTCAATATGCAACTAAAGATGAGTTCCAAATAAGATCAAAACCTATGCTTTAGATTCCGCAGTTAAATACTATCCATTTGTAGCTAATGATAGTTATAACTTAAAGGCAATAATATCAAGCCAATTCCGTACAGGATACATACACATACAGGCAAAAAAAAGACTGATTACTACAGTCTCAAATATTAACGGTTAGGGCGTTCGTGCACAATACCGAAGGTCCTGGGTTCGAATCCTGCGGGGAGCAGGAGGCGTGGATGCGCACTGCTGATGAGTAGTTCAATAGCAGGACGAAACGGCTGTCCAGTGCTTCCAGATTTCTAATGGTGGTCTAACATTGATTGATCGATTCATGGTTTCAAAAATGCGTAACTTAACAATCTTCACAACCCCGTAATGCAAAAGATTTAAACACAATTCAATATAAATAAATTAATTTCATTATAATCCGAATAATTGAATAAAAAAACAATTTTATTTTAACCTTGAAATCATGAATAAATCATTGTTAGACCATCATCATTAGAATCCTTGAAGCATAGGACGGCCATTTTCTCTTGGTATGGGACTACTCATCAGCAGTGCGTATCCACGACTCCTGCTACTCCTACTATAATACAAAATCAAAAAAATGTGATCTCTGGTAAGCAGCTTCGTGAGGAAATTCTCGGAGTTCAACCCTATGTCGGGTGTAGGCAGTTGTCTACCGAACACAATGGTTGACGTTGCGCAAAATCCCTAAATTGATCAGAGTTGGACATTAACGCACAAGACTGGAGATTGTAAATTCTTATCCTACTAGTAGCAGGAGTCATGGATAAGCACTACTGATGAGAAGTCCCATCACCCGAGTAAGCAATGCTGTCGTTAGGTAACGGGTGCTAGGTAAGAATGGCAGATCAGTAGATGAAGTATTGAAACTTCACCAGTTGAGGTGGTTGGGACATTTGTTACGTATGCCTAACCACCGACTGCCTCGACGAGCTTTGTTTTTTAGTGTAGGAGTAGGTTGGAAGAAAGTTAAGGGGGGCCAAACCAAAACATGGCAGAAATCCATGAAGTCATTGACAAGTGGACATAGTCATGTAGGTAGTTGTCGATTACCTGGTTGGGGTCCGCGAGATGATAATAATCGATGGTTAGAGACCTTGAATGACATGACTCAAAATCGTTTGCAATGGCGCCGGTGCATTTATTCTTTGTGTTCTCTCAAATCCTAGTCTTCTGGATTCTCCAACACCTCTTGTTTTGACTTTCTAAACTTTTCTCATTTAATCATACTTCTTGAATAATATCTTCTAATCCTAACCTCTTCGATTACTTCTAATACCTTAACTACCTCTTCTACTATTGGATTTGAATCGACAATTACATCTCTGTGCTGATGTGGTATGGCAACATGAACTGATGTACTTACGTACGAAGTTCTACGTTGCATCTGACTGACTGACTGACTGAGTAGTCCCATACTAGAATGAAACGGTCATCCAGTGCCTCCAGGTTTCTAATGGTGGTAATGGTGGTCAGTCAGTCAGTCAGTCAGTTGCAACGTAGAACTTCGCATATGCATACATCACTTCAGGTTACCACACCACATTAGCACAGAGACGCAAATGTCAAATCAAATCCCATAGTGTGATAAACATAGTAGAGGTATTAATGGTAATGAAGAAGACTAGGGTTTGAAGATATTATTCAAGAAGTATAATTCAGTAAGATAAGGTTAAAAAGACAAAGGTAGAGAAAGTTCTGACGCATCCAGAAGATTAGGAATGGTGGTAGTCTAACAACAATGATGACTCATTCACGATTTCATTAACAAAACCAACGATCTCTATCACACTACAATACAAAATCAATAGTCAGTTTACCGGAAAGAATCTTCATTCGCTTCATTGTAATGTTTTGGTTTGTCACCTGCTGCTGCTTTCAAATCGACTATTATTGATTGACTGGAATTTATGAAATCTTTACCAAAATTTGGTTTACAAATATTAAAAAATCTTGGTGTAAATGGTTTTTGCGCTTGTGTGTGCCATTGTTGATAACGTCTTAAGTGTCGACGATCATTAGTTGAATTGATCGAATGTTCAGATTGTTTAATTGGTTTTGATAAATCTCTTAAAATTGAAGAAGAAGAAGAAGAAGAAGAAGAAGAAGGAGAAGAAACATACTATTTAACATTGAACAATTAAAGTTCTACATTGAACAGAATTATTATTATTATTAGTAGTAGTATTGTGGTGTGAGCTACTTATAAGTAGTATATGACGTGAGTGGAAACGTAATGTCTGGCAACAGCAGAAGATGGGGGAAGAGCGGGAACACAATGGAATTTGTATGAAACGCATGAACAAGCGAAATGTCAGACAACGGATTGATGATGGATTGAAGATTTGCAAATTAACCGTTTACGATATGGTTTTCCTATTTTACTGAGTAACTCTGTAATTTTCGTTAAATACAATTCGGTTGCCCCACCTGTGTTCTCGTTCACTACAGTATTATTATTATTATAAGTTAACAATAGATACAACATAAATTCAGCGATCCTTTCTTTTATTTCACTCAAACCCTGAATCAATCTCTTACGCCTACACGTAAACACGTCAACTTCATATGCTTGAACTATACGAGTTTGCCTTGGTCGGAAAACGAGAGTGAGGATCGAGGATCCGGTGACACGAAATGCTACTCATATCCGATTATACCAACCCTCATATTGAGTAAAAGAAAACAAGACTTGTATGTGGAGTAGAACCTGTATTGTACAAGCATCCAGAAAGTACGAGGTTGAGTCCAGAAGAGAATCAGGATCCCGGACTAGGGATCCGGGACCGGGTCCTGGTCATAAAACGTTACACATAATGCGTATTTGTACATTTTGGTCGAATAGGAAACAGCATCGAAGTCTGTGACATTGACAGTTAAGATGACCAATAGGAAGCAACATCTGAAGTGACATTGATAGTCAGGACAACCAATAAGAAACAACATTGGAGCACGTGACACTGATATCTAGGACGACCATAAAATTAAACAGTAGGAATTAACCAATAGGAATTGAGCAATAATTCTCTTAGGATATTGGATGAATATCCTAACACAATCATTGTTAGATCAGTATTAGAACGCTAGAAGCACTGGATGGCCATTTCATCCTAGTATGGGACTACTCATCAGTAAGTAGTGCGTACCCACGACTACCAATAACAGGAAGTTCAACCCATCACTTTCGGTCTCACTCGATACTATAACTTTATAATGTGTTAGGATATTCATCAAATATCCTAAGAGAATTATTTGTAAGTCTAACCCGATTGGTCAATTCCTATTAGTCGTCCAAACTGTCAAAGTCACATACTTCAAATGTTGTTTCCTATTCGACG
>OX103975.1:6545512-6591433 GCA_944470395.2 Schistosoma turkestanicum
GCTACTGCCGGTCCCAAGCCCGGATAAAGGAGGAGGATTGGGACTGGGGTTGGCGACCCCATCCTGTCAAAAACTAACTTGCCAAAAAAAACGCTAACTAGAAGAAATCATTGAAGTGCAAGGTGCTGTCTTAATGGTTCAGAGGTTAGGCATTGGCGTTCGAATCCTGCAAGTGACGGGAGTCGCGGATGTGCATTACTGGTGAGACCCATACCAGGCCAAAACCGCCGTCTAGTGCTTCCAGGTTTCCAATGGTGATGGTCTAACAATGAGTCATTCATCATGATATCAGTAATAAAACGCAATACTGTTTGTTTTTCTTATACACGGAAAAAGAAATTGTTAGGATATTCTCATCAAATAGCCTAAGAGAATTATTTTTGTAAGTCTAATTCTATTGGTCAATTCCTACTGGTCAATATTATGGTCGTCCTAACACTATCAATGTCACAGACACTTCGATGTTGTTTTCTATTCGACCTAACTTTATAAATAGGCATTATCTGCAAAGATTATTATTCATACCTTCTGTACTCAACCCCATAAACAACTTTTATCTAACGGTGTTGTGTTCTGATATATATTGGAGATTTGGCAACAATATTTGAGGTCGTACTGGAATATCTGAATTTGATCAATCGGTAGGATTTCGAATAGCTACATAGCAGCATTTATAACAGAAATACATACACGTTTAACTCTTACAGATTCAAGAACTTCTACCAGGTCTACTATGTTTCTAGTTGGTCATCAACGAGTGTAATTGATTCTGAATGGCTTCCTCCATCAAGTAACAATTGATAATTGATCAGTTAGACAAATTCATTCTTTGAAATTAGTCTCATAAATTTTCAAAATGTAATAGTTACACTCTTTGAATGAATAAAATTCATCCTAGTCAGGGTAAGTATTAATTAATGATAAGTTCAATAGAAGGAAATAGTTTCAGTCTACATTGAAAGGTATACATCATTTGGAAATGTAAATACAGGAAAATTCTCTGAACAAACTGTTACGCCTTCACGTAAACACGTCGACTTGATATACTTGAACTATTACGAGTTCACATTAGTCGGTGAACGAGAACGAGGATCCGGTGACACGACATACTACTCAAATCCAATTATCCTAACCCTCATATTGAGTAAAAATAAGAAGACTTGATATGAAGGTGAACATGTACTCTACAGGCATTCAGAAAGTACTAGGTCCGAATCCAGAAGAGAAAGTATCCCGGACTAGGGATCCGAGACCGGGTCCTGGTCATAAAACGTTACAGATAATGCGTATTTATACATTTTGGTCGAATAGGAAACAGCATCGAATTCTGTGACATTGACAGTTAAGACGACCAATAGGAAGTAACATTTGAAGTGACATTGATAGTCAGGACAACCAATGAGAAAGAACATTTGAAATTACATTGACAGTCCAGCTGACCAATAAGAAGAGACAACATTGAAGTATTTGACATTGACAGTTAAAACAACCATAATTTTGACCAATAGAAATCAACCGATAGGATTTCAGCAATAATTCTCTTAAGATATTGGATGAATATCCTAACACAAACCAGCAATCATCATCATCATCATAATGATTGTTTTCACTTACCCTACCATAAATCTTCATCAGTAATTTTCGTTTCTTTAATAAATTCATTCATTAAATCCGCTTCATATTGAATACTCTGTACATTGTGTATAAAATGTAGAAACAGAGAGAGATGTTAGTGTAAAACTATAGTTTTTACTGAAAATCAATAATGAATGTAAGATCCGAATTTTTTTCTTTTTTGTTATTGATTGGTTTGTTATGTATTTTGAATCGAATCAGCCTAATGAGCATCATGTTACCGGGACTGATTGCGTTGCTGCACACTGATTGGCTCTTTTGTATCCGATCAGCGCTAATCGACGCTGGAGGAACATTCTAGAATCTCGTCATGTGAAGAAGCTCTAAATAGACTAACGCTTTTTCCTATTGAACTTTTTTCCCCCATTCTAACCTTGTCATTGGAATATAATCTATTTCCTGTTCAACCGTGTTCTGATTTGGGAGAATGTCTCGGGTGATTTGGTGTCCGAGAATACTATGCATTAGAAACTACTGGGTTGTAATAAAGAGAAAACTATAACATATAGTGTGTTTTTGTGAAGATGGTTGAGTTACTTTTTGAAGTCCTGAAACGATCAATGCTAGACCATCATTAGAAAGAAACCTGGAAGCATTGGACACCCGTTTCGTCCTAGTATGGGACTAGCGGTGTGCATCCACGACCACCCATCACCGGGAATAGGACTCAGGACTTTCGGTTTTGCAGGCTAACGCTCAACCTCTGGAAAACTGATTCGACCTCCATCAGAGTTAATGTCCAACTCCGATCAATGCACACTCTCGTCCACTGTCTTTACAGTGGGCACTACTTCACAGCTGACAGAGTTGATCTCCACTAGTTATGACTTCTCATTAGAACTCGGAGGAACTTCCTCATATAGCTGAAGAATCCCAGATTAGGAAGAAACGGCTATCCAGTGCTTCCACGTTTCTGATCATGGTCTAGAAAATGATCAATTCATGATTTCGAAATAATGTAAATTTGATCAAGTTAGCGACAATAAACTCTTAAGACGATTGTATTATTTCTCATGTGAGAGAAGTAACAACGAAGTTCATCGAATAAGCAGCAAAGAAAGAGCGAGGTAAATTATTCGAATAGCACAAACTTATTTTGTAAACAGTTTTTGTTATTCATGATATGTTTCATAATTTCACTTCAGTTATACAATCCGTATTGTGGTGTGAGCTACTCATAAGTAGTATATGACGTGAGTGGAAACGTAATGTCTGGCAGCAGAAGATAGGGGAAGATCAAGAAAGGAAGAGTGGGAACACAATGGAATTTGTATGAAACGCATGAATATTGACAATGGATTGATGTTTTGCAACAGGAACAGTCCAGTTCAATATGATGAACTGATAGTTTGCAAACGAACAATTTACGATATGGTTTTCCTATTTTACTGAGTAACTCTGTAATTTTCGTTCACAACAGTATTACTGAATGAAAAATTAGGATTATTTACTTGTTACAAGCAAATGAAGGAGACAGGAGAGTGTAAGAGTAGGTTGAAAAAAAGCCCAGAGGTGGTCAAACCAAAACATGTCACAAAACCATGAAGTCACTGAAAACTGGATTGAGCTATGTTGATAGGTATAGACTACTTGGTTAGAGTCTCCGCGTAATGACTACAATCGATGGTTAGAGACCTTGAACGACATGGCTCAAAATCGTTTGTAATAAAAGTACAGGTGTATCCATTCTTTGTGTCCTCTGAAATTCTAATCTTCTCTATCCCACATCACCTCTATCTTTTGAAAGTTATTTCACTAGATTACATTTTGCGAATAACATCTTCAAAGCCTAATCTTTTCGATTACCGATAAACGTCTACTATCTCTACCACAATGGGATTTGAACTAACAACTGCATCTCTGTGCTAATGTCGTAGGTATGGTAATTTGAACTGATGTACGTGCGTACGAAGTTTTACGGTGTAATTAACTGACTGACTAACAGGGTGGATAAGGATTTGATACGTTTACTATTCACTTTTACTCTTTGATAAGAAAATAACTTTCTGTTATCGTTTAAGGGATTTTAAGTAGTATATTAGTGAGATGTAGAAATTAGTTAGTTGCCAATTGAATTGAAAAGGAAAAGAGCTACTAATTGGTTTGGTTATTCAAAGCACAAACTGTAAAACGAATGAGACATTGTTGGACAAGTTCAACATTTATTTAGTAATTAAGTAGTTGGTGTTGAATTTTATGAAACTTTAATGCACCCTCTATGAACTGTAATCTAATTGTCAGAAAATTCCTTTGAATAGAAACTAGCTGTCTCAGTAATTACAAGTACCCTAGTGCAACCAACATATAAGAGAGGCAAACTGGTACGATTCGGACATTGGATTATCCTTAATAGACCTCGTATTAACATGCATTATCAGAATGACGTCTCAAACCATGAGTATATGCCACCTTTCGGTAAGAGTGTCCATCCAGTCCTAGCACTTGATTTCCATCTTGTTATTTACAATGATATGTCAGTTTAAGCCAGAATAAATGTTTGGAGAGCAAACTTACAATAAATTATACACTCAGCAGCTTCAGTAGACTAGGAAGAAGAGTCAGAATCACCCATTGAAATGGCTCTGCAAGTGTTCAACAATTCGTACGTAAAAGTTATTCACCACACATTGTTTGGACTACACTAAAGAACCCAATAAATTTCCTACTGTGGCTCACTCAGTAGGAAGGTTCGTACCCTTCTTCATAATGGTAAAGAATGTGGGGAAGTTTGAAATGTTTGGGACTGGTAAGACAAAATCTCAATATCTGGAAGCCCCCTGATGAAGCGTATCCTAGGTTATTCAACGAACTATCGACAATTCATCACAAATCCCCTAAGTATATATTTTCACCTATCTGTAACCCTAGGCAGATTACAAAATGGATTGAAGAATGTCATAAATAGGTATGGGGCGAATCTGAGAACTTTCGACTCGTAAGCTTAACCAGCATGGTTGTCAAAATCTTAGAAAATATGACTCGTTAGGAGCTGATTAATAACTGAATTTCTTTTGAGAAGCATTGTGACTTTAAATCAGGTCATTCATGTCTCACAAACCTGGTCCATAAAAGTTGGTGTTCTCTTAAAGATCCAGAGTTACTTACTGATGCAAAATTTCTTGACTTTAGAAGGGCTCTTGGCAATGTCCCTCACAACCGGTTTTTATCTACACGTAAGGTGATTTTGCCTGTAGAACCTTTGAGGCTACTGCAGGTTTCAAGCCCGGATAAAGGAGGAGGGTTGGGTATGGGGTTGGCAACCCTATCCCACCGAAAAAATAACTTGCCAAAAAAACGCTAACCAGAAAAAATAAATCAAACCATTTTAACTCTGCCCTGGGAGTTGGAAGAAGAATTATGACGTCTCGTGATGAAAGCCTAGTTCCCTCGGGTCACGAGGCCTATACCTCTTCTGACAACCAGAGCAACCATCTTTTCAGGTACATGGAATGTTCGAACACTGTGGGAGACTGGAAGACTATTTCAAGTTGCTGCAGAGCAGCCTATGCTCCATTGGTGGTAACAGGCGAAAATAAAGTAAGTAAGTAGGTGACTTCGGCTTCAGGAGAAAACTAATTATTTAAAATAAGGACTTCTTAGTCGTATGCCAACAAAGAGTACTGGTTAACTCCAAGTTGCCTAACTGCATCAGTTTTGTCTTACGAGATCAAGATATAAAAGGCGATCAAAAATGAAGATGACAGTCTAAAGCTTCGAAATGACCTATAAAAATTGTCTGAATGGTTCAGGATCTGAAAATTGCAGATAAACGCCCGTAAGTGCAATCACGACCCATACTAGTCACAAAGATACAGATAAATACACATTGAGTAAGACTGAGCGACCAGTGTCTTTCCCACTGAATATTCAACGAATGGAACTCTTTACCCCAACACATGACTAAAGGTCGTTCCACCTGTTGATACATTTAAGAGGAAGTTTGATCAACTGAGAGATTGAAAACGCAACGATCTACTCAGGTCACCCAGTTTCCCCTCCTTTCCAAACCAAAACATTTCAACATGATATTTAGGTTTGTTTAGGTATAAACGCCTTGAATCTGATTCCATTTTGGACGAACGAGTAGATATACGAATAAAACAAATCTTTCATTTAGTTTCTACACGTTAGTCTTAGGCGAACCCCTTTGTAAAGTAACAATGCTAATAAGCCCAATACGAATTTGTTTGGATGAATTCATTTCATATATTCTATGTACAAACAGATATAATGATGGGAAGCGTAAAGGCGAAGCGAAGAAAAGCAGAGAGACAAGCGGACCAACTCCATTTGTTGAAGAATGACCAACTATTTACAGTCAATAAAATTTCGCTAGGTGTGTGATACACGAAGTAATTCTATACCAAAATTGAGATATACGCGAATAATGGCTGAAGAAAATAGGTTTATTGGTGTCCAAAAGCCATGATAAACCATATGCGCTTGATATATTAATGCATATTACCGTCAGCAGTATTATATATCGTTTAATTCATTGAAGACAGGGTTTCTGTTAAAGCAGATTAATTGAGAGATTTATATTGCCACAAATCAACATACTCTCACTTGAACATGATTGTAGTCATTTACAAGTTATCAGGATCATAAATATTAAAATCTCTATATATGCTTTTATATAATCGATGTAACATGACTATGGATAATAAATACCACCTACTTGACGTTGAGAAATGCTCTCAAAGACTTTTTCATGTAAAATTTCTGCATCGACTCCCAAGGGATACCCTAGTTCTCTGTAGGCTTGGGTAACGGGGGCGAATAAACCCTCGAATTGTTTTTGTAGGCTTCTTCGTCGATAGTTAATACCACGGACCTTTAAAAATCAGAGAAAATAAAAGCAACATACTTCAGATCGAAAAGGAGGCGTGAAATAACAAATTTCAGAGTTCCTCGTTCGGACTTTAATGGGATGGTCCATTTGTACTAATGCATGACTCTGTCGTTATCGTTACCCACAAATAGTGCATTTAAACAAGTACCAGTTTAAAAAAAATTGGGATGCTGTATCCATCATATCAAAAAAGAAACATATCGTTCCAAATCGTTTTTAAAATTTTTATATTTTAAGTTTCTATGTTTCTTTATTTTTCAAAGTTTTGATTAAATTTATCTCACATTTTCAGTTTAGGGTTTTGCGGAAGATCAGCAGAGGGCCTATTTCAGTCTTTTCTTCAGAAACCACTTCTGAACCATCGTGTAATGGGTCAGTCGATATCGTGGACACTTGTTATTCTAGCTGTTGTTCCCACGAGCTTATTATTAGGGCATTTGAGAAACAATGTTACAGGCATGCCTCTCTATATACAGACATTTAAAAAGACAAAGTCCGGTAAAAATTATTTTAATACGCACAAAATGACTAGAATTTACAAAACTACATTCGCACCGCCATTAGCCTTATTTAACAAACGATTTTAATTCAACAGGATACTTCTTGTCTCCACTTAGTCATTCCAAACTTCTCATCCCAGAAACTTTTTCGAAATTCGTAAAAACTATATTCTATTAGAATCCTCGCTTCTTACTAAGTTAACTGGTGCAAGAATATTAAACTTGACTTAAAGGCATCAGCACTTAGTGATGCAGCACGTGGGATTTCATAAGGGAGAGTGCTAGGCTTTCTATTATTTATAGTGTACATCAACAGCAGTTGTAGAGTCTTTAATTTAGGAGAGACTTTCCTGCGCCTCAGTGACCTTAATGTCGTCTATGCAAACCACAGAAACGAGGTACGAGTCCATCAGTATCGAATAAACAGCTGCCATTTTTTCTAGATCAGTCACTCTGGTTGAAGGTATTCCTACAGCCATAAAGATTTTTTCGTGATTGTTTATGTTATGTAGTAGAGGCACTTGTATGCGAGACCCATTTCTGCGATGAGTTGCTGGTTTATTATTTTTATTCATTGTTGGTGTCATGTCAGGTGTAGTCTTGTCTGCTTCTCTCTATATGTTATTTCATGACACTTAGTTTGTTGTTGCTCATTTTCATTATGTTTACTTGAATCAATGTTGTTACACTCTTGGTGTGGATATCGTTTTTATTAGCGACTTAGTGGTGTGGTGATAGCCGTTTATTATTGGTTATTCTTTAAATAAGTATATCTTGCAGGCTCATTGATTATTATCCGTGTTTGGTTTCAATCTTTGTTTCTTTCCTACGCATTCTTTAGGTCTTCATGGTTTGCCGCGTCGTGTTATATGCCATGATTCTGGGTATTATTGAGTTGATTTTGTGAATGTGATGGTATATTAAACCTTGACTGAAGACACTCGGATGACCTAATATTTCTGAACAAATAACGTCAACCAGTTCAAAGGCATGTAAACTGGTGGGTTAAAACACTCGTAATTTCTTCGGGTGTAAGTCTTGACTAGTACGGTATAAAGTCTCTATCTGAGAAGTGCTCGAATATTCTCACTTTATACTCAGTAGCCTCCATACGTGTCACGAGTTACAGATCGGAGTGATACAAATGTATTTAGTGAAAGGCTGTTTTAGGAATGGAATGTATTACATTAGGGTTAGAACTGATTTTCAATTATAGATAAGCTTGTTCGCACTTGTTGCCTCGATCTTGTATTCCAATCACAATACTCTTTAAATAAAACGAAAGGCTTCACTGAAACCGCATCAGGTCGAGGAAAATATAGTGTTATATGATCTGTTATATGAACTACTTCCTACATATATTTTCTATTATTTGAAGTAGGTTACCGGTTAGATTATTGTAAACAGACTGCACAAAAAAGTATTTACTCATAGATTACGTAGACTTCCAGATAACCCCAAGACACTAGGTGAGCTAGCAGGAAATCTCATTACTAGCCTCTCAAAGGATATACTGTGGTCCCTCAATGTGTAAGACAATGATTTGAATAAATACGTTTGTTTCATGGAAAAAGGGTCTCTAGATACCAGCAGCTATCACAATACCAGTCTTTTGATCAATTAGTTGCAACGTAGAGAATAATGAGAATAAAATACCAATGCTAAGAAGGAGATTTCAGAAGTAAATAAATGGACAATATAAGTTGCTTAATTAGCATTGAAGATTGTGCGAGAGTACGAAAGCGAGAGACTGGAAACAGAGATAATAGGCGAGATGGCATAAGTCAGTGATCTGAGTAAATTTCAGTAACAAAAACTACTGAGTCTGAAGACATGCATCTGGCACAGCTGGTCAAAGAGGAAGATGATAAGCTGTATGTGAGTATGTGTTTATAAAGTCTTTTCCAGCATTTGCTCGGAGCGCTGCGATCTTGACACCTGAATATTTGCTCTTTGATGTGCAATTTTTCTAGGGTTGCCTCGAGAGGCATGGTAGTGATGTTTTGACTGGATGTTTATGTTGGGACGACCAGGAGAGCTCAATGTTTATGTCACCATCAAATATATATATATATTCAATTGCCTCGTTGCTGTTTTTTCTTTCTCGTTTTCTCTTTTGTCACTTCTTAGAACCATATTCGTAGTGGTACACCCAAGTTGCCTCCACACGAAATGCACCTTCTGTACACTTATATGTAGGTCACAGCTTGTATCAAGCGCTTTCCAGTTGTCTTTCCCCAACAAATTCACTCGCAAATTATGAAAACCACCCATGTACTCTACTGTGTAACTTCCCTATTCGTATTCACTTATTAGAGTGTGTTTGTATCAAACTGTTCCTGTCAGTGACATGGCATAAATGTGCTGTCAGAAACAAATTCTGATTTCTAAACCAACTTCGATAACTTCTACAGTAAATGTGGTATCAATCTGATTTACTCAGTAAATTGGCATGCCTCTTGTAATGTGCTGTTATTTGACAATAAATATACTAATATTATGATCGTCATCTTGAATTCTCCAGTAACTCAGTGAGAATCATCCCAAATTCTGGAGTTTATCTTTATAAGACATGTTCCTCAACACCACCACTCATTTATCTGATCGTCTCTTCACTCGATCCAGGAGATTTATGTCTCTTTTAGGAAAAGCGTGCGACAACGCTGTGAACCTCAGGATGTGGGTGTGGATTAATAATCAGTTGATATCGAAAGAAATCAGTGAATATTATTTACATAGACGAACCAGTAGGGCATATCCATTTACCCTTGTGTACATGGTTGACGGCGTCTCCTCCATGAACAGTAACATTCGTGAGACGAAGAAGAGTATTATCGCACGTAGAATGAAGTGGCCTTAAAAGGTATTATAGCACTATTGTAGTCCATATTAGTAGGTCGATGTCGGTCAAGGTGAAATGTGAATGACTTAGAGAGTACTTATACGAACATGAAATATAGTTTTGGTATTAGACAGCCACTTACTACGTCGGTTCACAAAATCATGCAGATAAAGGATAGGCATTTTATTTAAATATGCTTACATACCGAACATCACAAAGGAAGAAAAGACATGGTCTCTTGTTATGGATCCAAAAATAACAAATTTACATGTTACGACAGGACCTTTTGTCGGAGTGCTCTCAGAACTCTGAGCAGTAATACTGTTATAAAACCAGATAAAGAATTATTGCTACCAAAATATGATAAAATATTCAGTCACCACCTCCTAGCCTTAGGTCAACATCAAAAGTACGTATTAAAGATGCGTAATTTGTGGCGGACCAAAAGTTTTGAATATCAGAACGGTGATATGTTTATTTCAAAAAGAAATGTAAGGATAATTAATGATGCAAATATATAAGTATACACACAGGAATAATAAAGGATGTAACTTGTACATAGTTTTTGCATTTGTAATCTGTAATTGTAAGAAGCGTTCAGTACTGTAAGATACGATATACACACTTACAATCTAAAATAGTATATGCCAAAAATCATCAAATTATGAAATCATTATGGTTTTTGAATTCACGTAATAATTGTTTCAGATAACTTAGTTAAAGAGAAGTGTTATTGAATTACAAGTAAACAATTTCCTCAGTCCTAGGAAAATTGTCGTGCTTTTCTTTAAGGATTCGAGGGATGTAGCTTTTACCTTATCAGTCGGTAACAAGTTCCAGAGTTTTGCTATGGTTAAAGAGTAGAAAGTAAAGGGACAATCAATACTTCAATATATGGTCTGGTTTCTGGGTAGTGTTTCTAAGTTTAGTATTGAGACTGAGCCCAACTCATTATTTGGGGGTGTCCGGGAGTGTTTAGAACGATATGAGTAATAGAAGGTCAACTCTGAGACAACTGTACTCTAAAGGGTAAAGAGCTAATGATCTTAACCCCCTTTATAAGGTTTGAATCTAAGTACTTGAACTAACTTAGTGGCTCAACTTTGGATAAGTTCTAATGTATTAATGTATTGTTGGGGTGGGGGAGGAAACACTGTATTCCCACACTGTAAATGGAGCCAAATGAAGACGTTTATGAGCAGGTGGAACTGTAAGCTGTCAAACATATCAAAAATTAACCTCAAATACCTATGCGAGGTTCACTCGGAAATCATACTCGTCATAGAGTAGGATTTGAGATCATAATGTACCAAGACTCGCGAATCTCACTCAACTTCTAGTGGATCCACTCGTTACGAAAAGACCTTCAAGGTTGATGGACACAGTCCGTATTGATCGTCTCATACCAGCACACGTCAGTGACAGTGCCCTACCTAGTAAATCGAGATTTAATGCTGGACTCGTCCAACTTACTAGCGGGATTCTTATTTTTCCTTCTGATCCCACGCTAGCGAAATCAAAGACCTACTCCTCACGTCCCAGTCAGCAGCACGCGCCATCTGCACTTCCTACGGATGAGACTCCGGTCTCACGTCCAGATCAGCATACCACGCCGCACTTGACTGCGGATGAGGATGCAGGCTCACGAGGTACGCACGAGGCTACTGTCTCGCGTTCCAGTCGCCGCGTAAGCCTACAATTACACTTTCTCGACCCAATCAAACACGGGGACGGCAGAGATCTACAACACTAACGTTATTGAGCAGTTACATCAGGCAGCCACATGTTCAGAGTACTACGCAACCCAGTGCCAGCTGACGGCTTAGGGAACATCCGTATCACTCCTGACTTAGTACTAAGGAGACTAAAATCCTTACACCCAGGTAAGTCACCAGGTTGTGACGAAATCCACCTCATAGTCTTGAAACAATGTGCAGAAGTCCCCTGTTCAGGCATTCATTGGAGTCGCACCAACTCCCAGCTGAATGGAAACAAGCTACTCTCTCTATCCAATCTTCAAAGGAGGAGATAGAAAGGACCCAGCCTGTTACAGATCAGTCGCATTACTACCAATACTATCAAAGGCAATGGAAGGGCTGGTGGACGAACAAATGAGGGAGTACATGGATAAGAATAAAATACTCCATGAAGCTAAACACGGGTTTCGTGTGCACCTAATCTTCTCATAGCATGATACATTGGACATCCTGCTCGGACCGAAAAATACAGGTGCACGTAATATTTTTCAACTTTGCAAAAGCCTTTGACACAGTGCCCCACGCACGCCTAATCGCAAAGGTTGCAGAAATGGGCTACACTGACCCACTCGTATCTTGGACAGAAACTATCTTGAGAATAAAAGGTATCGTACCAATTTTAATAGAGTGCACGCGAGCTGGCGAGTATCCACATTGGGAGTTTCACAGGGGACCGTCTTAGGACCACTTCTTTTCCTGATATTTATTAACGACCTGTTAGGGTCAGTTAGCTCACGAGCTCACGCAGATGATTTTGCTGAGCTTCAACAGACCTTACATCTATTGAGGAATGGGCAGTGAAAAGCTGTTTAAAACTCAACCGACCGAAGTGCCACATCATGCATCTCCTGCCTCACACGACGCAATCGATTTACACTCTCGATGGAATTCCACTCCCGAATGACTTCTCAGAGGGCGATCTCTGTTTAATAACCAAAGAAAGCCTCCACACGACTCCGAACTACATAGGGACGCAGCTAAGGCAAACGCGACTCTTCACTTTATGCGAAGACAACTTGGTGTTATCACACTATTTAAGACGTATGCGCGTCCACAGCTGGAAGTCCATAACTTCATCGCACACCCTCTGTTTAAAAGGGACATAAATCTCTTCGGATCGAGTGGTTTATACTAGCTCTTGAAAAAAGACCCCCACTCATTGGACACTACAAAACACCTGAAACTGCACCGAAAGAAAAAGCAACGAAATCAGCTGGTTTATACTAGCTTGTGAAAAAGATATTGGATATATTGATAATTGGATATATTGGATATTGGATATGGAAAAATGATAAAAAGGGAGGTGAGTTCAATCAGGGTCTGTACGCTTGTTACAGTTTTACTGTGCGGTGCAAACTTCTCTTCTGGTTCATCTCCATCATTTGTTCTCAGAAATAAAATGCCTATGTGCGGTGGAATTGGAACAGCTAGAGAGCCTTCTGCAGAAGAAAAACAAAAGTTCAAGACTCTGGTAGAATTTTGTACTTATCATTTAATTTCCTCAGTTAGAGAACAACTTAGAGTCTCACATCGGACAGAAACCTCGTTTGTGTGAAATCGTCCAAATCGCAAGTCAAATAGTGGCAGGGACAAACCACTTTGTGAAGGTAATCGTTATGTTTTCTGTTTCTCTAAATCTTACAGGTGAAAATAAACGATAACGAGTATGTTCATGCACGAATTTTCGAACCACTACCTTGTCATGGCAAAGAACTTCAATTAAATTCTGTTGCTAAAAATAAAAAGGAGAGTGACGCATTGGAATTCTTCTGAACAATGATTTTCATACTCATCAATGATTCGATTTCTATTCCTGTCTTTTGTAATTTAATATTGTACTTTTGATTCTCATTTATATTATCTATAATATATACAGTTCTGTTTATAAGTATCTTGATATGTCACTGGTTTAAATCTGCAATCATTTATTTGTGATTTGGATAAGTCATCTCTTCGGCGCATCTGAACTTTCTAAACTTGAAAGTCTGAAAACAATCTGTTCTTACTTTTAGAAGTTCTACTTACAGCAGATACTAAGTTGTAGCCGGGGCGTTTCTACAGCAGAAATTACTGCTTGATCAAACTAGTCCTAATGATATTCCTAAAACTATTCTGATAAATTATACCTAACAAATCTCTATGAACTTCATCCTCAAAAAATAGCTTTTACCTATTTGCCCTCCTTAAATACATAATTGTATATTACTAATAATAGTAGTTAGTTCGTCTCTATAAATGTTGAAATATTACATGGGGATGGGTGGAAATATTACCTGTTCTAGAGTTTTCGGACAGTATTATAGTCAGACTTAATAAAGCATCAACTTTGAACATGGTTAAAAATCAGTGTTCTGATTGAATGGACAAATAGATTAGCATTGAAAATGGTTTCAAAGTCCTAAACAGGTTTTTAATGCTAACTGACATTATTAGGAGGAAGTCTGTAGTTAAACAGGGTTGATTAACAGATCGGAGACTCAGTAACATACAACTAGAATCTGGTACCTTTATCTTAACGAAAACTTCATGGAAGTGCTAAGTTGGTATTCATTAATCGTCACCGTTCATATTGACGCTTGTCAGCATTAACTTAGTTGTGTCCCAGTTAGTGAGTACTTAGGAATTATTTATGTACTTGGTTTTGCTTGATTTAAAGATAATTTGTTTCTTCATCTGACATTGTGTGCTGTAATTATTTACTGTTAGTTGTTTAGCGTTTTCAGTTTTTTGGCAGTCATATAAATAAACTGGCTAGTGAGTTGTTATAAAAGAAGCAAGTAGTGGACTGGTTATTCCAAAAGTCAAGGATTTTAAGAATCTTGAGGTGAATTTTCGTCATCATAACTAACTGCAGAATGTTTTTAGGATCTTGCAACTATTTGGGAGGTCATCTCTGGCCAGTAAAGTTTATTATACTGTTTTTAATAATAACAAATAAGTTTTTATTGTGCGGTTACCTGATTAGTCTTCTGCATTATAAATTATTTATAACTTTATCAATATACCAAGTCAGTAGATCCAGTTTCCAATGTGATCGTCACGTTACACTGATAAGTGAACAGTAGTAATTCATATCATGTTAGTTCTAATCTATAAAGTAAATCAAATTCAATCAACCGAAAAACATACTATTAATCATTAAATTGAATCAAGTGTACATGTCATACATCGAAAATTATCAAGAATAACCTGAGTTCAAAATATGGAGATAGACTAATAATAGTCTAACAATGATTGATTAATGATTTCACTGTGTAATCATATTACAATGTCATAATATGTAAGTCTTACGTGACAAGTTCAAAAAAGATTAAAGTCATCAGTAGGACTAAACAAGATTGAAAGCTGTTACTTTTTGGATATGTTACTTCAGTTTTAATCCTCTTATTACATCAACCTCAGTAATGTGTAACAATTTTGAAGTCATTGATTATTTTGAAAGATTTAGGGACTTCAACATCATAACCCCTATCGAATAGATAATGAGCAATTGTGCTGTTTTGAATAATTTCCGTTTAATCTCAAATTTTCCGCAATATGTTCAGAGATGCGTATGAAAAGCCTCCTTTCTGTTCTCTCGATGTACTTGCTTTGGCACATACTTGTAAATTGGTAAAAACAATTGATGGTAACATAAAGCCGGGTATTCGTCCACATTTGATTGTCCTATTGAACTATTAGTTTGGTACAGACAGACGGACGAGTGTACTGCGCAGTGGTTCGCTCCGTCTTACTTTATGGCTGTGAAATATGGCCAGTGAAAGTAGAAGATATTCGTCGTTTATTGGTTTTCGATCATAGGTGTCTTCAAAGCATTGCTCGTATATCCTGGGACACCCGAGTGAGCAACGCTGTTTCTAGGAAACGGGTGCTAGGTAAGAATGGTAGATCAATAGATGAAGTATTGAAACTTCATCAGTTGAGGTGGTTGTTGGGTCATGTGTTGCATATGCCTAACCACCGACTGCCTTGACGAGCTTTGTTTTGTAGTGTAGGAGTAGGTTGGAAGAAAGTTAGGGGCGGTCAGACCAAAACATGGCAGAAATCCATGAAGTCATTGAGAAGTGGACTGAGTCATGTCGGCAGTAGTTGTCGAGTACCTGGTTGGGGTCCGCGAGATGATAATAATCGATGGTTAGATACCTTGAACGACATAGCTCAAAACCGTTGGCAGTGGCGCCGGATTGTTCAACCCCTCTAGTTTTGACTTTCTAAACTTTTCTCACTGAATCATACTTCTTGAATAATATCTTCTAATTCTAACCTCTCCGATTACTTCTAATATCTTTACTACCTCTTCTACTATTGTATTTGAATAGACAATTATATCTCTGTGCTGATAAGGTATGTATTCAATCGTTTTAGTTTGTCATGTAACAATTCATTGAAACTATAATCTTAGAGTTCGTTTAAAAATGAAACCGAATATGTATTGTTATTGACATAAGAAGAGTTTAACCGTGAAGTATTGTAAAACTGATTTCAAATTCAGTAGTCTAATAAGAATGCTCTTGTTTTTAGATAACATAGATCTGTGCGACCTTCTCACAGAACAGTTAAGAGTATCTATTGGGTACAAAAATATAAAATAAAACAATAATTATACTTGATTAGATGTGAACTGAGTTATCGGTATTCGAAAAAAGACGAGATGAATAAAGTTATTCTTATCTTTTCTTCATTTTTAATGTTAATTACAACATAATGCATGTGAAGAATTAAATATTTTTGGTAATTAAGTTGTTTTTGATGCTTGACAAGCTACTTACGACTGTTACTCCTAGTGGAGCATAATCCGCCGATCTACTCCGTCCTGGGACTTTCTTCCTAGTTCATTCCAACTGTTGTTCATTCTTCTCATGTCTGTCTCCAACATTCGGAGTGATGCGTTCTTTGGCCTTCCTCTTTTCTCTTAACCTTGAGGGTTTCAAGTGAGGGCTTGTCTTGTGAGGCAGTTGGGTGCTTTCTTCATTGTATGTCCTATCCACTTTCGGCGCTTCTTCCTGATTTCTCTCTCCAATGAAATCTGGTTTGTTCTCTCCTACAGCAGATTGTTGCTGATGTTGTCTAGCCAGTGGATCCTCAGTATTTTGTGTAGACAACTGTGAATAAATACTTGTATCTTCTGAATGATGGCTATGGAAGATCTCCGAGTTTCCGGCCCACATAGTAGCACTGTTTCGACATTTATATTGAAAATTGTGACTTTGATATTGGTGGATAGTTGTTTGGAGTTCCAGATGTTGTTCAGTTGTAGAAATGCTGTTCTTGTTTTGCCGATCGGCGCCTTCGCATTCGCATCAGATCCAGTTTACTCCTCAATGAGGCTAGCCAGATATGTAAAGGTTTCTACATCTTCCATGTTTTGTTGTATTGGAGAATCTTGCTTTTCCCTTTGTGTATGTTGAGGCGTACTGCTGCTGAGGTTGCTGCTACACTGGTCGTCTTCTGCATTTATTTTTGCGTGTGGGATCGAAGAGCCAAATCATCGGCAAAGTCTAGACCGTTCAATAAACTATTCTACATTATGAACATGACTAAGTGAATATCTATTTATTTCCTTAACATCATGGATTAAAGGTGTAACACCGAATACTGAAGTAAAACTTGTGCTTACAGACCTTGATCGATTATTATTAATTTAAAACCATTCATAAAATTAATTTAAATTTTAAAAAGTAACTTTAAAAATTATATTTATTGCTGCGTAATTGGTGTGGCACTCACTACACACAATAGCATACTCAATGATACAAACTTAGTAACTTCCAATTGCGTAAATCAATTTACTTAGATGGGCAAAATGTCATATGTTAAGAGAACAGTTAGAAGGATTTCTACTCGTTTTATGGAGCGCATTTGCAAGAATCTACGTCTTTGAGTATAAGAACAAGCTTTATAGTTCAATAGCAAGTCGCCTGCTAGACAGGAGACATAACGATGTTACACTGAACATATTCAACGTGTTCAACAGACAGTTCGTTTCTATTTTTTTAAAACTCACGTAAGCTTTCGCTCAATTAGAACAAGAATGCCAGTCATTTTATACACAGAAAAATCAACTGAACTATAAAAATTTTGCTCAGATATATTCTCCGGTAGATGAATGAAGTTTATCTGATAATATGAATGTTGTTTTAGTGAGTTTACGATTATGACTTGACGGTTTATATACTTCTACTCTTCGAAATATTCCATAGCTCGTCCGTCGTGAAAACAGGATATGTTTTGTATATTTCTTTGAAAGGTTTTGATGTTAGTATAGTGATTACCATGAGATGTATAACCAAGATTTCAGTGATAAAAAAGTTTGTCCGATAGTCTGCTTTATCTGAATATTCGGCGATATCAGTGTTCAGTTTAGATGATGTCACACAGTGACTCTTTTGTGCTCTATTACGTTACATTTCTGGAGTATAAAGCATCGACTATCATTTTAAGTATTTAAAAACTATGTGATGTTTACCAATGTTGGGACTGGTTACAAGTAAAGTTGATCTATTTACAATGCTGCACTATGATATTAAGAATAATTGCATTGGACTTGCACATGTAGGTGTCTAACAAAAGTTACTGGTTGAGATTTTAGAGATGATGAAACTCAGTGGGCTTGAGCTGTTACCAGATGTTGTTCGCAACAGAAGCCAGTGATGATCCTACTGTAGTTTCCTGTTATATACATTAATTGGTTTAATCAACTCATCTGTCTTCATGATATCAACACTTCTTTTATGCGACATATTCTTTTTGATGACTGACTCCTGCACCGCAGGATTCGAACCCAGAATATTCGATTGTCTTGTGCGTGAACGATAGATAACCCTCTGTACCACGGAGCCGGCATCCAGCAGCGTTAATTTCTAACGCTGATCAACCTAGGAATTTTGTTCAACCTCACCCATTTGTCTTCGGTAGTTATTGCCTAAACCCGACGGGGCTGAACTCCACTAGTTACGACGTCTTCTCAATGTGTAAAAACACTGGTCTTCATAACTGCAACTGAACGACTTTTTTTCACCATTATTTGTATCCCTTAAATTAAAATCTTTGAGTCCCCAGATAAATCGTCTTCTTACTCCTGAAGAGACTTATTGATTAATATTTATGTATATGTGTATACAAGTTGGTAGTCAAATTTATGTGTACTTGAGTACATTTTATACAAACGATAACGGCACTACTTGGGCATTTTTTAACCGATTATATATGCTAAGGACTAGTGGCCTATCAATTGGAGTTATGAGTGAAATCAATTTGCTTACGTACGTGCATACGTCTGTTACCCCAAATGGAGCATAATTCGCCGACCAGCATTCTCCAAACCACCCTGTCCTGGGTTTCCCTTTCCAGTTCTGTCGAATTTTTGTCCATTCTTCTCATATCTTTCTCTATTTCTTGGTCCTTCTCTTTTCCACTGACCTTAAGGGTTCCAAGTGAAGTCGCTTGTCTTGTGATGCAGTTGGGTGTTGTTTTCTGCAGTATGTATCCTATCCACTTACACCGCTTCTTCGTGAAATTTACAAGAAATCAATTTATATAATCCAATAAAAATTATTTTTCCGAAATTTTCTAAAACAACTGATTGAATTGAATCAGAAAGCACTTTTCTATCAGTATTACAAATGTCGTAAACAATTCACGATCGACTGGGGAACTCATTAAAAAGATACGAATCAGGGAATAGAACTTAGGGTTACACAGCTGAATTATGAATAAGTTTTTTCTTCATCATATACCTTAATCCTACAAATATGATATTTATATAATTGGAATCAGGAACTGATCTTAGCTAGACCATCAGTAAAAGTCTGGAATCATTGGACGGTCGTTTCGTCCTAGTATGGTACTCAGTAGCATGCATCCATCATACCCACACATGGGAGTCGAGCCCAGAACTTTTTGTCATAAGTGCGAAAGCTTGAGCTCCAGACCACTGAGTCGTCATACTAGTTTCAATCAATCTATGATACTGTGCAGACAGATAACTGCCTGATACCCACACGACGGACGAGTCTCACCAACTTGAGATGAAACAGACGTCCAGTGCTTTCAAGTTTCTAATGATAGTCTAGTTAAAATCTATTCATCATTTTAATAATGAAAAGAATACAATCTCCACAAATCCACTTGATATTTCGGATATTAAACATTTAAAGCATGTTATATCACGTTGGCAAAAGTACACATTGATCATTATGAAGTTATGTTGCTGACCCATGCATGCCCATGCATATCAGGTAATAATTCTTTTTGTCACGTTTTTAAGTTATACTATGAAAGATTCTATTCGGATATTGATCAAATATCCTAAAGAAGTTATTTTGTAAGTCTAATTCCTATT
This sequence comes from Schistosoma turkestanicum, assembly GCA_944470395.2. NCBI lineage: Eukaryota > Metazoa > Platyhelminthes > Trematoda > Strigeidida > Schistosomatidae > Schistosoma > Schistosoma turkestanicum. The sequence goes on from OX103975.1 coordinate 6,565,440, forward strand.
GGTCAATATTTAAGGTCATCTTTTAAAACTATCAAGCTCACAAACTTTTAAATGTTCTTTCCCATTGGTTAGTATTCAAGGTCGACCTAACTGTATAAATATTCATTATCTGTAGAGTTCTAGGCTCTTTTTCTTTGTCTCTACAAAACCTCATATTTTCCGTGTACGTGTAGAATACACTTTCTACACCATATCAAGACTTTCTGATATCGTTAGAGGGGTCTTGGGATGCTCGGATTAGAGTAGCATATCATGTCACTGGATCATCATTTGTCGTCGCTCTCGTTTACGGACTAAAGTGAACTCGTAATAGATGATCAAGCATATCAATTGTCAAGCATAACAGATTCCTCCATGAAACTAAGTAAGTTTTATCACGGGTGGTAATAAATACCTTTTTTACCAAATTTATGTCACTAACAAATGTGTCAGTTGAACTACTACTGTTTTACTTCACAAAACAATTACGCAATCAGAAATCGGATATCTAATCCGGTTTTTGCAATCCCAACAAAGTCAATCAATTCTATATGTACAGAAGTAGGAAAATTTTGATTTCTAACTAAAAAGAATTTTTTTTCTAAAAAACCAGAAAAAATTTTCATAGATTAGTAAAACAAAAATTTGAAAAGTTAAACAACATTAGAACTTTTTTTGCCGAATGTAAACACCGATAAACACCGATGTATCGCTAAATAAGTCTTTCTCTTTTTCTAACAATGAGAAAAAAAATACATTTTTCAAATTTCCCGCTATATCAATTTTTGTTTGTTTTTTGAAAGTAAAAGTGTAATTCAAACAAAATGAACTAATTTTAAAACAACAACAACAACAACTTTCTTTCATCCAGAAACAGATAAAAAACAATCGCGCAATTTTGATTCAATCTTTCAGAAATATTTTTCTATTTTATTTTTTAAAAAAAAATAATGTTTTTTTTGGAAATGTTTTGATTCATTTAAACAAAATTTATTGTCACTAGTTATTAACATTAGAATAAATGAACAGAAGATCAAATGTGAAGAAATATTGAAATTTAAAAATTGTTCTAAATTTTAAATTCAATTCAGTTTTTGATGATCTGTTGATTATTGTGTAACAATTAGGGGTTTCGAAGTAGGATTACTGTGTTGAATGTTATTGAATTTCTTATTTTGATTAGAATCACAGTGAATTTTTAGTTTACATAAGTTATAGCCCGACTAAAGCTGCTAACTTGACTTGATGGTGGTCAAGCTTGCCTATCGTGATGAACCAACCGAGCTATATTGGCTGGAATATATATTCCTTTAGGTTGATTAGAGAACGGTATGACTAAAGGTGGCGCAACTCAACGCATGAAGGTGAAATTGTACTGCTAACTGTAGAGAGGATGTAACAGCTGTAAGGTGTTTCTTTCGGACAACCAGCATCTACAGCGAAGCTGCCTTCCAAAAACAGAAGGAAGGTGTTAGTAAAGGTCGACACTGAATAGATATGTATATTCCATGCCCTGTAAGTAGACCTAACTAAATGTCCATTATGATTATTACAGTGTAATGGAGATTATTGAGTTTTATTGAAATTATGAATCGACCATTGTTCGACCACTACCATTAGAAACTTGGAAGCATTGGACAACTGCTTCATCCGAGTGTGGTGCGCGCAACTTATAAGTAGTATATGACGCGAGTGTGAACGCAATGTCTGGCAGCAGAAGATGGGGGAAGATCAACAAGAAAGGAAGAGTGGGGGGAACACAATGGAATTTGTATGAAACGCATGAATAGTGACAATGTCAGACAATGGATTGATGATGGATTGAAGATTTGCAAATTAACCATTTACGATATGGTTTTCCTATTTAACTGAGTAACTGTAATTTTCGATAAATACAATTCTGTTGCCCCACCTGTGTTCTCAATCACTACACTAGCATGTGACTGATCATAACAGTGCGCATCCATGACCTCTGCACATGTACCTGCGATCTCGCGTCGTAACGCTTAACCTCTGAACCACTGAGTTGGTACCTAACAGCGTCTAAGTAAAATCAATCCCCCGTGATAGTGCGAAACCTCAGCCATTGTTTTTGATAGTTACAGCCTACACCCGACAGAGTTGAACTTCACTTGTTATGGCTTCTCACTAGAACTCCAAGAAGTTCTTCATGAAGTTAGTCACTAGTGAGCAAATTTTTATGATTTCTCATTATAGAATGATGGATATTGTCGAGTTTCTTTGAAATTATGAATGGACCATTATTGTTAGACCATTAGTTGCCGACCCAGTGGTCTAAAGTCTAAGTATTCGCTTGTGAGACCGAAGGTCCTGGGTTCGTTTTCCACGAGTGTGGGTCATGGATGCGCAGTGTCACTGATGAGTCTCATACAAGATGCGAAACCCAGGTACAATGCTTTCGTTACTATAATCTGCTCATAATTTTAAAATGTGATTGTATAGTATAGCTTTCATTGTGACAACTATGATGAGTGATTGGTATGAACTCATCACTTGGAACGACCACCATTTATTATCACATCTAAACAATTTTTATATGAATACTGATAAATGAGGATTTTATATATTGTGATTGATAAATCTTTCACCAGTTATTACATTCTCACCTTGATCCTGATGAGAATATGGTGGCCAAATATTTGCGTGTTCTAAAGCTCGATAATTAGCTCGTCTAGACAAATCGTTACAAAGTAGCGTCTGACGGTTATAAATCAGAAGATGAATTCGAAGTAATGAATACGTTTATTTTTGGACACACCACAAAGCGAAGTTGAAAAGCAGCGAACAAAGCGTACGAAACGACGTGAATTGGAGAAGGCTAATGAGCCAACTCCTAGGATTACAATGCGAACGAATGGGCGAAGGAAGCGAATGAACAGGTGAAGCGCGTTGGAGAAGGCTAATGAGCCAACTCCAAGAAATAGAGCATGACTAAGAATATATAGTCAGACAAATATAAGACAGACATGTGACAAGATACATAGGCACACATAAATAAAAGAGACGAATAGTTGACAAGGTCAAATGACCAGTGGGATACCTCACGTGAGCTCATACAAACCAGATAATAATAATAAGAACGAATGGTACATATAAATTGTTGCAATGCAAATTATGGCTTGGTTAAATAAAAATAGTCGAAAGGGCTTAACCAAGGTAGATGTAAGCGAACTACAACATATGTGGAGGCACTACAAGAACACGTGACAGAGAGCAGTTGATTTCGTGTGTGTGATATGATCGATTGTATTGATTTGATTTGTATACTACAATTCATGTATACAACACATTGAATAATATTTACGAGTTAATTTCCTAGTGAATGATTATTTGTTAAGAAAAAATAGTTTCAAAATATAAGCTACTGAGAAGTATTGATGTTTTAGATAGTTATGTGCTTTGACTAAGTTTGATGCTTACCACCAAACTAGGACGAAATTAGCATCCTGGATTTCATCACTATTAGCCAGTATCCACCCCCCGACTATGTTATTGTTGTTTTTACTTTGCATAATTGTTGTACTCGTCAGCTTGAAACTATTTTACGAGTTCACCTTAGTCGGTAAACTAGTGTGAAGACAAATGATCCTGTGATGCGATAGGCTACTCTAATCTGAGCGTTACAAAGCCCCACTAAGTAGAGGAAGAAGTCTTGATATGGCACAGAAAGAGTATTCTACAAGTACCCGGAAACTGTGAGGTCTTCGAACACATAAATCGAGTTTATTTATACATGACAGAAACGTCCTTTGGGGAGGGGCACAAAAATAGCTCACTAAAATAAAACATCAACCAATAACAGTCAAGGATTTTCCGAGTGGGAAATATAATCTCAGGGACAACTGATCAGCCGATGTGCGAAAGCATGAAATTCAAAATTAGGACCTTTATCAAGCGAGTTCTGGGGATCTAACTTCCCCAACAAATAGTATTCTTGAAATAGTATAAAACTACTGCATTCAGTAGTTCTGAGGTTTCATTAGTTATCGAACTGAATTCTCATTTCATCATAAAAAAATGATATTTGAATTAGTAATTTTCTAAAATTGACATTCGAAATATTGCGCGGTAAGCATTTCATGACTCATTTTTATTGATTTTTTTTATCTGTTACAAGTATCTGGTTGATTATTGTATTTCAATTGGTTGGCGTTCGCATTAGGATAAGTTAACAAACTGAACTTGCCGTAGTTATAATGGGGGAATCAAAACATGAAATTGTCCTACTGAGTCATATTGGTAGAAATGTGCACTAAACTGATTGGAATTCACAGGACAATGATATGTGGTGAGAAATATTAGGTTATATGATGTTGAGGGTATCAACAAACACCAGAGTCACAATTTTCAATACAAATGTCAAGACAGTTCTACTGTAAGGAGCGAAAACTTGGAGAAATATCGAAGTCATCATTCACAAGATACAAGTATTCATTAACAGTTGTCTAAGTAAAATACTGTATCAGTTGGCCAGAAACCATCAGCAACAACCTACTGTGGGAGAGAACAAACCAGATTCCAGTGGAGGAAGAAATCAGGAAGAAGCGGTGGAAGTGTATAGGACACACATTGCGGAAAGCACCTAACTGCGTAACGAGACAAGCCCTCGCTTGAGGTCATCAAGGACAAAGGAAAAGAGGAAGGCCAAAAAGCAAATCAGGCCGAGAAATAGCGACGAATGTGAGAAGAATGAACACCAGCTGGATAGAACTAAAAGGAAAGCCCGTTACAGAGTAGGTTGGAGAATACTGGTCGGTGGCCTATGCTTCATTGTGATTAACAAGCTTAAATAAGTAAGTAAATGGTGCTCAGGATAGATTCGAATGGCACACTTACAGTTATTCCTTACTTTTTCTTAAATCTTTAGATTTAATAATATTTCGTATTTTTTATTCCTGGAATTTATTGATCATGTCGAACCGCATTCTCGAATGTTTAGTTTTGCCCATTATCATTGATACTATCATTATTTTGAATCCTTGCTAATTTCTATTTCATTTGTTAAAATGATACGCATATCAAACTGGATGGGTATGTTCTAGGCTCTCAATTAATTAGGACTAAGATTTTTACCACTAAGTAGTAAAATATGGAGGATGAATATTTTAGTTTAACGTAGTCGTTCAATGAATTCATGAATCAGTCGATCATTAGTAACCTAAAAGCATAGGACAGCCGTTTGGTCCCAGTATGGAACTCATCAGCAGTACATATCTACGACCCTGCAAACGAAAGTCAAGCGCATGATCTGTCTTGCACGCAAGTGCTCATCCTCCTGTTCTGTGAGTCAGCATACAACAGTGTTAATATCTACCTTCAATCAATCCACGTTTTTGTGTGATCTCATCCGTAGTGTTCGGTGGGTAACTGCCTTACACCCGAACACAGTTAAACTCTACTGGTCACGACTTCTCACCACAGAACTCAGAGAAACTTCTTCACAGAGTTAGTCTCTAGTGAGCATATGATACTTTCATGGCCCTCAAGTACTTATGGCTTTCTACTTCCAGTCTAACATTGATCGTCACATAATGATTTCATAGTCACTTCACAATCCTACATACAGTGTATATTATTTTACTAACAAGATAATTCAATCCACATAATGAATGACCAGTTAGTTAGCCAACTCAAGGTCACAAATTAACCAATCATTAGTCTGTTCGATTTTTTATTCTACCATTCGTTGAATTCATTGAATATTGGTCATACAATCAATAGAACAGGTGATTAGTCATCGATTTTTTGCTGTTGTTGTTCGGTCTACAATCTTTGTCAACATTATTAACATGAAATGCACTAAAAAATTGTCTGATAATTAGGTTAGTTTGTATAAAAAATTGAAATGCGAATTTCAATATATTCAATATGAATAATGATGATAATCATTGATCATTGTCAATAATATGGTAGTGTGATGCAAGCTACTTATAAGTAGTATATGACGTGAGTGTCAACGTAATGTCTGGCAGAAGAGAAGATGGGGGAAGATCAACAAGACAGGAAGAGTTAGAAGAACGCAATGGAATTTGTATGAAACGCATGAATAGTGACAATGCATTGACGATGTTTTGCAACAGGAACAGTCCAGTTCGATATGATGGACTGATATTTTGTAAATTAACGATTTACGATATGGTTTTCCGATTTTACTGAGTAACTCTGTAATTTTCGCTAAATACACGTCGGTTACCCCACCTGTGTTCTCGTTCACTACAGTAGGACAATATTAATTTCATGAATCAGTTAATGAAAAAATACAGTAGTAGGATAAATTTCAACATTTCAGTAGTTTATTTGTAAAAATCTATAGCTAGTTTTTTTTCAATTAGCGTTATGAAGATCAGTGTTTTTATACGTTGAAATCATCAATCAATCAATCAATGTTAGAGCAGCATTTAAACCTGAAAGCACTGTTTAGATGGTGGTTTCGTACTGGTACGAGACTACTCATCAGTAGCAGTGTTCATGCACGACACCTGCTACTCTCAGGAACCAAACCCAGGATCTTTAGTTGTCTTGTGCGCGAACACTTAACCTTTTGGACCAATGGGCCGGCCAGCATTCAACGGTGTTATTGCTTAATTCTGATCAGTCTACGGATTTTGCGTGACCTCGCCCATTTGTCTTCGGTAGTTACTGCCTACACTCGAACAGAGTTGTACTCCACTGATCATGTCTTCTCATTAGAACTCCGAGAATCTCTTCACGTAGCTAGTTACCAGCTAACTTAAACCAAAAGAAAACGAGCTTAAATTGAATTTGTGTAAATCAAGATGACACTACATTTGTTTGATATTGAAGATTGAAATGACAAGTGTATTCTGGAATATTGATTCCATCAAAAATCAGTCATATTAAATCATCAAACATATTAAATTAGTTTGGTCATGTAGTAATTAAAACTTCTTAGTAGATGTTAAGTAAGGTTTAGAAGTTGTTTTGCCCTTGATGTTCCGGTTACAAATGTATATCTGACACAAAATAGTGTGTAAACATCTGCATATTAGTAGATCGGCATGGATAAAGAAGTAAATTAACCTTATACAAGCTCTCTACTCGAACACCACTGGTCGAGTGAGAGCTTATGGCGAACTGTCATCTGAATTCTCTACATCAAGTGGTGTCCGTCAGGGCTGTCCACCCTCTCCATTCTTGTTTAATTTTGTCATAGCCATTCTCTTAGAGTTAACATTAAGCTCGTCAGATTTTTCAGGGGTTGACCTTCTACCAGGAAAGTCGCTTACTGATCTAGAATACCCCTATGACATAGTTCTATTCGGTGAAGACGCTGACAAAATGCAGAGTCTTCTGACCACCCTAAGCAACAATGCAAGCATGTTCAGGAGGCGGTTCTCACCCTCGAAATGCAAAATGTTGCTTCAAGATTGGGTTTCATCGGCACCTAAATTAGTGATAGGGAGTGAAGTAGTCGAACGTGTAGACCGCTTCACTTATCTTGGGAATCTCATCAGCGCTGATGGCCTGGTGACTGACGAAATCTCAGCTCGGATACAGAAGGCTCGATTGGCTTTTGCCAACCTGCGTCACTTATGGCGTAGGCGAGATATCCGTTTGCTGACTAAAGGACGACTGTACCGCGCAGTGGTTCGCTCCGTCTTACTTTATGACTGTGAAACATGGCCAGTGAGAGTAGAAGATATTCGTCGGTTATTGGTTTTCGATCATAGGTGTCTTCGAAGCATTGCTCGTATATCGTGGGACACCCGAGTGATCAACGCTATTTTTAGGAAACGGGTGCTAGGTAATAATGGCAGATCAATCGATGAAGTGGTGAAACTTCGTCAGTTGAGGTGGTTGGGACACGTGTTGCGTATGCCTAACCATCGACTGACTCGACGAGTGATGTGTAGGAATAGGTTGGAAGAAAGTTAGGGGCGGCGACACCAAAACATGGCAGAAACGCATGAAGTCACCTGACAAGTGGACTGAGCCATGTCGGTAATTGTCGACTACCTGGTTGGGGTCCGCGAGACGATAGTCACCAATGGTTAGAGACCTTGAATGACATGGCTCAAAATCGTTTGCAATGGCGCAAGTGCATTTATTGGTTGTGCTCTCTCAAATCCTAATTTTCTGAATCCTTCAGCATCTCCACCTTTGTCTTTCTAACCTAATCTCACTGAATTATACTTCTTGAATAATATCTTCAAACCCTAGTCTTCTTCATTACCATTAATAACTTTATTATCTCTATGACTATGGGATTTGATTTGACATTTGCGTCTCTGTGTGCTAAAGTGGTATGGCAACCTGAACTTATGTACATACATAGGAAGTTCTTCTTTGAAACTGACTGACTGATTGACAGAAGGCTAAACTGGTTTTTGCTAACTTGCGTCACTTATAGCGTAGGCGAGATATCCGTCCAAGTTCAATACAATAGTAGACTTGGGACTTAGGGTATTTGTTAAGTTCGTCACTAAGTACGCTTGAAGCTATTACGAGTTCATCTTAGTCGATAAACACGAACGAGACAATGAACCAGCGTTCAGATAGGCTACCTTGAATCTGAAGACAGAAGGCTTTGTAAGCGTAGAAAGTATATTCTACAAACACCCAACAATCACAATACAATCAAGCACACAACTCTCGTTTATTTATACATCATAGAAACGTCCTTGGGATAGTCAGTCACAAAAATAGCACACTAAAATACACAGCAGCCAATCACAGCCAAGTATCTCCCTGGTGGAAATGAATCTCAAGGTTAACTGATCAGCCCATGTTGGCAAACGTGAAATCCAAAATAAGGCATTTATGAAGCGAGTTCTGGGGATCTAAAATCCCCAACAGAGAACTACTATCTGTATGTTAGTTAAAATAAGTAGATTTGACCACAGTCACTTAGAATATAACATATCAACGTGCTCAAAAAACCTCAAGTAGCTTGTTAAGATATAAAATTACTTTCTCAAAAATCTACAACATTATTTATAGAAACTGAAACAGTATATAAATAGTTATAAAACAATGTGACTACCAGTTCAGTTTTTGAAAAAAAAGAGCCAAATATTTATCATACAGAATGAATAACAAATAACTTGCAGTGTATGCAACTGAAATAACAAGCCTTCGTCTGATAAGGTCGAGGGCGTTAGTTTATTCGCATAAAAATTTGTAAACAATCAGTGTTTGTAATGAGTGATATTTGTCCATATTAAACATATTCATTCATATGTGGTTCCATTGTTTACACACTTTGTAGAATAATCGATAATTAAATGTGTGATTGATAACATAATCAAGTGAACTACTACTACTACTACTACTACTACTACTACTACTACTACTACTACTACTACTACTACTACTACTACTACTACTACTACTACTACTACTACTACTACTACTACTACTACTACTACTACTACTACTACTACTACTACTACTACTACTACTACTACTACTACTACTACTACTACTACTACACGATGATATATAAATGTGTATAGCTTAATTTTATTGACAATGTACCTATATATATATATATTCATATACATTAACTTTGGAACAACAGATATAAGCGAACAATATTGTTTTCGATTAGATCGTCATCAGGTTGCTTTACTCTCTAATATACATGAATATTTATGTATGAAAACTGTTAAACCAATCAATGCAATTTATGAGTCAATCATCACAATGAAATGAAATAGATTCACGTCACTATACGCATGATAGGTGGAAAAGTACAAATGGATAGTACGAAGATAGGTGTACTGATAGAGTAGTAAGAAAATTATAAAATATGATCACTAAAGTTTCATCAATAGTAGGTCATAAGTGGATGAATAGACTTCCAATAATCAATAAAGACATCAGAACCATTACGTAATAAGCAAATGTGTAAAAATAAGAGTAAAATAAAAAATATAATGTCAATCGTTAGTTACGTCATATCTGGCCACGGAAGAGATAGAGGTGTCAGGAATTTCTTCTGAACACATAAATTGCGGTTGAATGTACGTATTCCTATTGCTTCTACAATGTATAGGAGACGGGATCGAACTCCGTTTGAAAATGATTGAGGTATACGATAGATCACCTGAAAAGATCTAGATTTATCTACAATATGACCACTATCTACCAGGTGTGCTAAGATAGAACTGCGTATTGTTTTTGACTGACCCTTCGTAAACCATGCTGGAAGATGTTCACTCATTCATGGGGTAAGTTGCCTGGAAGTACGCCCAATATAGCTATCTCCACAGGAGCAGCTGAATTTGTAAATGCACATAGAGGAGGCCAACTCAGGTAACTTATCCTTCGTTTGGGTAGACATCGCTGGTCGACTGGAGAATGTCAATGCAAGTTTGGCAGCGTTGAATGTTCTATTAATTACTCTTATTAATCTGTCCTGCAGAGTATCGCAAGCCACATCTTCGTTGAATTGTAACTTCATAAATAAAGGCTTCTTTTCGGCGGTCGAAACCACCGACTTCTTTTTTTTTACGGCAAACATATACTTCTTTATGAATGCACTGGGATAACCAATCTTGGTTAATGAGCCGTCGATGAATGCCAGTTCCTGACTTAAAGTATCATCCACTGAATATATCATATTTGCTCTGTTAGTGAAACATCTAACCAAATTTCTTTGTGTAGATACTTCATGATTGTCCAAAGTGGTGACCGGGTGTCAGGCAATATTGCTTACTCTCATCCTTGGTCTTTCTTTTTAGTGGTCGATTAGATAATGAAGACGTTGACATCTTTGGGGGAATTAAGGGATACCGTTGAAAACTTGGATGCAGCTGGACTATTTAGACTTCACAGACGATCTGACTTTTCTATCCCACACACAACGACGAATTTCAATATGAAGATAATCAGTGTATCAGCAACCTCTACAAAAGTAGGTTTCAACATACTACAGAAGGGAAGAGAAAAATCCTCCAATACAACACGACATGCAACAATCAAATCAGACTTTATGGAGAAAATTTGGAAGATGTAGGAAGATTAACATATCATGACAGCGTCATTGATAAACAAGGTGGATTTGATGCAGACGTGAATGTGTCGATCGGCGAAATGGGGCGCAACATTTCCACAATCGGGGAACATCTCCAAATCAGGACAACTATCGACTAACACCAAAGTGACAACTTTCAATACAAATGTCAAGACAGTGCTACTATATAAGGGAGTGGAAACTTGGAGAACCAAGAAAGCCATCATCCGGGAGATGTATGAATTAATTAACAGTTGTCTGAGCAAGATACTAAGGATACGTTGGCAGGAAACCATCAGCAACAACGTATTGTGGGAGAGAATAAACCGGATCCCAGCAAACGAAGGAATCAGGAAGAAGCGTTGCAAGTGGATAGGACATACATTGAGGAAAGTACCAAACTGAGTCACACGGCAAGCATTCACATGGAATTTACAAGACCTAAGGAAAAGAGGGATACCAATGAACACAGTGCCAAGAATTGGAGACATAAATGAAAAGAAAGAATAACAACTGGATAGAATTGGAAAGGAAGTCCTCGGAAAGTGTTGGTCGATGGCCTAAGCTCCATTGGGGGGGGGGTATTTCCACATTAGCAAATACAGATGCGATTGTCAGTTGATATCCTATAATAGTAGAGGTGTAGTGAAGGAGAACACAGGTGAGGGCAACCGAATTGTATTTATCTGAAATTACAGAGTTAATTGGTAAAATAGAAAAACCATATCGTAAATCGTTCATTTGCAAAATATCAATTCATCATATCGAACTGGACTGTTCCTGTAGCAAAACATCAATCCATTGTCTGATATTTCACTGTTTCTGCGTTTCATACAAATCCTGTTGTGTTGCCGCTCTTCGTTCCTTGATCTTCCCACATCTTCTGCTGCCAGACATTACGTTTTTACTCGTGTCATATACTACTTATAAGTAGCGCGCACCACAGAGGTAGTAGTAATACTAGTAGTATTAACGATACTCGAAAATATTAGGGAGTGGAGAAATGATTCGAGAAATATAATCCGGTTAAGTTGATTTGAAAGGAGGAATAAAAGATTATGAAGCGTTCCGAAAATTAGAATTCGAGAGAAGACAAAGAGCAGATGTGTCGGTACCATTGAAGTCTGTTTCGAGTCAGGTCATTCAATATATATATAACCACCAGTTACAATGGTCTAGTGGACCCCTAACCAGGAGGTGTACATTTAATAACATAGTTCAGTTCAATTATCAATGACTTCATAGATATGTGCTATGTTTTACTTTGGTTGCCTCTATCTTTCTCCCACTCTACTCGTACATCAGACAACACATCGAAGTAGTCGGTGGTGGTTAGACATACATCATATTCACTTCAACTGGTTAAGATTCATTACTTCATCAACTGATTTGCCAACCTTATCTAGTACACTTTTTCTAACAGCAGCCTTGCTTACTCAATGGTTCCAAGATATACGAGTGTAAGATCCATTTTTTGAAGGCCTTGTTTGTGAAAATCCTTCCATGTATATATTTGCGATTTGTCCTTATTGATTCCTTTAGTTGTACATTTTGTTAATCTGTTCGATTCCATTTGAAGTGGTAATATTTGTATTTTATTTTAGTTTCTATTTCTTCTTATGCCTTTATTGAGATTTTATGTTTCTTTCTGAACTGAATTTTTGTTGTTTAAGCTGATACTTAGTCATGGCGACAGCCATATTGATTGATTTGTTACTCTTTTGATTGGATTGCTTACTACTGACTGGAATTGTGCATTTTTTGAATTGTGAATTGAAGCACCCTTCCAGAATAAGAAGCACTCTGTGTTATAAAGCAACCAAATATTATCTGTCTAAAGAATCTGATCTATCCAGGAGGGATAGAATATCAGTTATTTGAATAATTGAACAATTGTTGTTGGAATGACTAAGTGGTAACATTGTTTAGGTAATGATGTAAATATATATATATATATATATATATTTATGACGAATATTAGAACCGCATTTACCCAATCACTTGTTTTTGGATTTCAACTGGGCAAGACGCGTATCTTAACTACCTAGACAGTTATTCCTCAGTCCAAACTTCAGTTTGGATCCTACAACGAGTATTCCTCTAAAGACACCATTAATCCAATTCTAGTAATCGACGAGAACCACCTAATCTTTATGACCACGTTTCATACTTGTAAATTAGTAGACGACGCGAACTACTGAGCAGTAAACTTGCCTACGCGCTATAAGTGATACATACTGACAGAATTCAGTTGAACTTTCTGTAGTTCGTGCCGAGATTTCATCAAACTTGCTAATTCACTTGCGATTAGTTCATTTACAAAAAATTATACTCCTAACAAATTTATTTCAAATCAACAACAATCAGGCAGACAGATAGATACGACGCAGAACTTTGTACGTGTAAGTACATCAGTTCAGGTTGCCATGCCCCATCAGCACAGAGACGCCACAGTGAGTTCAAATCCAAGAGTGATAGCAATAATAGAAGTATTAGTAGTAATGGAGAAGATTAGGGAGCGAAGATATGATTCGAGAAGTATAATTCAGTAAGATAAATTTACAAGGAGAAAGGTAGAGATTATGAGGAATTCAGAAGGTTAGAATTTCAGAGAACACAAAGAGTGTATGCACCTTTGAAATGGTAAACGACTCTGAGCCTAGTCGTTCAAGGTCTCTAACCATCGGTGACTTTCGTCTCACAGACCCCAACCAGGTAGCCTACATCTACCGACATGACTCAAACCACTTGTCAGTGACTTCATAGATTTCTGCCATGTTTTGGTTCAGCCGCCTCTAGCTTTCTTCCAATCTACTCCTACACCACAAAACATCGCTCGTCAAGGCAGTTGGTGGTTGGACATTCGTAACACATGTCTCAACCACCTCAACTGATGAAGTTTCAATACTTCATCTATTGATCTGCCATCCTTACCTAGCAACAACTGCAGTGCTTACTCGTTTGTCCCAGGATACACGAGCAATGTTTAATGCTTTCGAGACACCTATGATCGAAAACAAGCAACCTACAAATATTTTCTACTCTGACTGGCCATGTTTTACAGCCGTAAAGTAGGACGGAGCGAACGACTGCGCAGTACACTCATCCTTTAGTCAACAAACAAATATCTCGCATACACCATAAGCGACATAGGTCGGCGAAGGTCTTGAACCAGCCTGGTTTTCTCTTGACTGCGCTTCACGAGCTCTACCTAGGCGTCTAAGGATAATCGAGGCTAACAATTTAGAAACTATGTTAGTTAGACTTATTCCCCTGTGATTGTCACAAAAAGACTTTAGTCCTTTCTTATAGATTGGGACAATCAGTGATTGAGGCCACAACAATCAGCCATTATTATTGATATTATTATTTTTGGTCAATATCAATGTAACATTTAAATATTCTCGAATGTATTTAAACCACCGACAACAACAACACAAAAATTTTTAGATTAAAAAAGCACACACACTGGATACATAAGGTTGTAGTGAACGAGAACACAGGTGGGGCAACCGAATTGTATTTAACGCAATTTAAAGAGTTACTCAGTAAAATTGGAAAACCATATCGTAAATCGTTCATTTGCAAAATATCAGTCCATCATATCGAACTGGACTGTTCCTGTTGCAAAACATCAATCCATTGTCACTCACTATTCATGCGTTTCATACAAATTACATTGTGTTCCCCCTACTCTTCCTTTCTTGATCTTCCCCCATCTTCTGCTGCTAGACATTGCGTTGACGCTCAAGTCATATACTACTTAGAAGTAGCTCGCACCACAAGGTCATCATAATATTTTCATTTAGAGTTATAGAGATCATGAATCAATCATTCTGAAACCATCATTAGAAACCTGAAAGCACTGTTCAAACGGCCGTTTCCTGCTGCCTGATACGGGACTCATCAGTGACAGTGCGCACCCACAACTCCTGCATCTCACAGGATTCGAACTCGGGACCTTCGGTCTTGTGTGTGAATGCCTAACCTCTCAGAATAAACATAAGTACAAACATTACTGATTGTTGACCAATTTCATGGTGTACTGACACACACACACACACACACGTATACATCACATGAAATACAAGTAGAGTTATCAGGTTCTATATATGGAGATGAATCTGATTGTCGATCGATATGATATTCGAATAGAGTGAGTGAGTCAGTGAGTGAATGAATGAAAATGATCATTATCATCTAACTTGAATATATTTCAGGATATAATGATCAAAATGAAATTCAGTTCGAAATTTGTATACAAATGATTTTGTTGAAAAACACATGACTTAAACGTCATTAGTGTGAACAACATGTGAATTGAAGTTTGAACAAAGAACACACATTTGAATTATACAAACAATGATATATCATATTGAGGTAAGAATAAATAATACCTTGCTGTTGATATTGATGTAAAGTATAGATTATAGTTTAAACATGTTATGGCCTAACATGGATTCATAGACACAGTTGGCCTTCAGCGATTAATAAACATACGAGGTTGAGAAGACTGATATGCTATGATGCTTGACAGTTAGGTTCAATGGTTCTTAGCCTTGAACAATGAGGAAGAACACATGATTGAGATGGTAGAGACTCGTCATATGCATGAACAAACTGTCCACTTCTATCAACTAAGTGCAGGTAGCTAGCTACCTACATGATATTGAAGAGTAGGTAGAATAGAGCCAATAATAGAATCCAGTATGCATTTCACAGTTCATATTCATTCCCAGACATAAACCTAGCACCGTCTGCTTCAACTACTATCACACTGTTCACTTCTATATCTACTGAGTCCTGGTAGTCACATACTTGTACAACGGGAACGAGACTGAATTCTATTTATCCACACATCTATCTATCTATCTATCTATCTCAGTCAGTCATTTACAACGTGGAACTTCGTAAGTACATCAGTTCAGGTTGCCATATCATATTATAAGCACAGAGATGCGATTGTCACATCGAATCCCATAGTTGTAGACATAGTAGAAGTATTAGTCGTAATGGAGAAGATTAGGATTAGAAGATACTATTCAGCGAGATAACTTAAGGAAGAAAAAGATAGAAATGATGAAGAATTTAGCAGATGAGAATTTGTGAGACGACTAAAAATAGAAGCACCTGCTGATAGTTATTTTCATAACTAATTGTAGTTATGTCATAACTAACCAATCAGATTGTGGTTTAAGCGCCCACCACGTGATCTGGTCTGACGTGTCTGTAAACTTTCTTCGATGTAAATGACCTACAAGTTGAAGGACATTATTATCACTATTGGTGTAACTCATCATAACTGTACTCATTCCCATAAGACACGCTACTATTGGTCGGTACGTTTGCTCGTCTTACTTAATAATTGTAATTTCCTTATTTACTAATGTAAATGTTTTTTATGTTTAGAAACAGATAAAGTTTCAAGTAAAAGTTGATATTGTTCTGACTCTATAGCTTTCCCATAGACTCTGTGCTTGCCAATATTACGTTTACAGTTCTAGAAGTACATCTGTAGGACAAATTAAATCCTACAGCTGCACCATTGCAAACGATTTCGAGCCATGTCGTTCAAGGTCTCTAACCATCAGTTTCTATCGCTACGCATACCTCAACACCTACAGACATGACTCAGCCCACTTATCAGTGACTTCCAACCTACTCCTGAACCACAAAACATCGCTCGTCGAGTCAGTCGGTGATTAGGCATACGTAACACATGTCCCAACCACCTCAACTGAAGTTTCATTACTTTATCAACTGATTTGCTATCCCTACCTAGGATCCGTTTCCTAACGATGGCATTGCTTACTCGGTTGTCCCAGGATATACGAGCAATGCTTCTTAAACATCTATGATCGAATACTAGTAACCTACGAACATCTACTCTTAACGGCCATGTTTCGCATCCTTATAGTAGGACATAGAGAACTGCTGCGCAGTACACTTGTCCTTTGGTTAGGGTGATGCAGGTTGAAAAAGGCCAATCAAGACTTCTGTATCCTTGCTGAAATTTCATCAGTCACCAGGCCAACTCGCGCTGATGAAACTTTCGACACCCTCAACTACTTCACTCCATCGTATCACACCAACTAGTTCAGGTAATTACTAATCATGTTTAACTCTTGTGCAGAAAACAATCACCATCACCATCAACTTGATCATGACGTCATTATGCGCGCCCCGACGGCGGGGGGCAGCCGGTGTGTGTGTATGTCTGTATGTGTACTAAATACGAAAAAATAACACCACAACACAACACAATCAAAAATAGAAATAAACTGAATTCATGAATGAAATAAAATGAAATTAGAAAACGAAAAAAAACAAAACAAGATGAATATTATTGATTCATTGAGACAGAAGAGAAAATCAATAATAACAATAATAATAATAATAATCATATTTTAAAAATTGTACATACATTTTGAGAGAGAAAAAAAAACAACGTAGCGGAGAAAGAAAAATACTACTTAAATAAAGAAATAAGTAGATAATTTATTTATTTCAATGTTTGATTTGTATGAATCATCGTCATTGTATACAGAAAATGTAATCGATCGATTATAAAACAAAGAAGAAAAGTTCAAGTTGATTATATGCAACGGGAGAATGAGTGTGAATGAGTATGATTGACAAATTGATTGATTGATTGAATAATTAAAAGAGGGAGAAGATAG
The DNA here is from genome assembly GCA_944470395.2 of Schistosoma turkestanicum. NCBI lineage: Eukaryota > Metazoa > Platyhelminthes > Trematoda > Strigeidida > Schistosomatidae > Schistosoma > Schistosoma turkestanicum. Next base: position 6,583,098 of record OX103975.1, read on the forward strand.
TGGATTTCGCTAAAACGATTGTGGTCATCTTGGACAACATATGATCCATCTAGCTAGTTAGCTAGCTAGCAGCACCAGGGTCATAAAACACACACACACAAGTCAGGGTTCAAATAAAAACTGTGTTTATTCTTTTAAAAAAAGGAGTCGGTCGATGTGTACGCGTGTGTGTGTGTGTGCGTGTGTTCACATTGGATTGCATGCAATTTTTCGCCAAATGATAGATAGATAGGCTTGTTCCAAAATAAAACAACACATGACACCCTACTAGATAGAACAAGATGGCAAACAGTACACATTTGTGGGGGGCGGGAGAGACACAATGACCACCACGACGGGTGGAGACGAAAAGAACAACAGCAGCAGTAGCAGGCAGAAGAGCATACACACACAAAATAAACAGGGAGGGGCGGCGGGGAAAGTAAAACCGGTCGGTATTTATTTATTTACAAATGACTATTACAAAACAAACTCAATATCGATCAATAATTAGAAATAAAACAGAAAACAAGAAAAAAAGAAAACGACCAATTCCTTAAATCATAAAAACACATGATTCAAATGATTGTAAATGTGAATGAATGTTGAGAATGACAGTTGACATTCGACTGTGAACTACTAGTGTAATAATATAAAAATGCTCCAAAAAAGAATTGTCGAAGTAAGAAAAAGTAAGGTGGGATGACCGCACGAGGTCATCATTGTGCACAAGGATGATGACGATGGACGGACGGACAGACAGACAAACAGACAGCAGTTAGAAAGTCAATTTGAAAGTATCATCATATATGTATATCAGGCGCTTCATGAGTAAAGAAAATAACCTGGGTGTGGGTGTGTGTATATAATGGCGGACTGGTTGAATGGTCGAGTAATAGCGCAGTAGTAGTAGTAGTAGTGCATGTAAGTAGTATAGTTCGACAGAGCAAAAAACACAAACAACAAACAAATCACGGCAGAATGAAACGAAGAATTGGAACTGTATAGGTCAGGCGCTCACAGTGTATGTGGGTCATAGGTGTCAACACGTAAAGAGAGTACTGTAAAAGAAGGCAGACAGACAGACAGACAAACAAACAAACAACTTTATTTGATGTTAAAGAGAAACGCACCAAATGTATCAGATGTAAAAACCTTGAAAAACCGGCGGGAGAAACACAACTCGATTGCCTATTTATTACGATGACTGCTGCTGCTACTACTACTAATACTACTTACTCTGTGAAGCATAAGTAGTATAATATATTATGAACAAAGCAAATGAAATGTAGATAAGAAACAGAAAAGAAGAAAAAACACAGTTTTTTTAAAAGAAAATTATTAATGAAATTAAGTTATGACTACTATCACTGGGATTGATAAATACTACTACTAGTACTACTACTAATTATTGGTGTACTACCATTACTACTAGTAGTAGTATTAGTAGTATTCGTAGTAGCACAACAAATAGCTGTGTTTAAATGAAGATGATAATTGTGAAAAGGCATAAATCTTTTTAAATTATTATTGTTATTAATACTACTACTACTGATAGTGGTAGTAGTAGTATCATGATTCTGTGCTAAATCGGACGGAGATGATGATGATATACAATAATTCATTGTGTGATTCTCTTCTCCAGTGCTTGTTATAATGACAGACGGAATACATTGGTCAGGACACGATGACCGCATCATGGTGCTCTCATGTACATAAAAAGGTGGATTCGGCTTTTCCAATGACACAGCAACAGTTGTTGTCGGTGTAGTATTAGCGATAGTCGTAGTCGTAGTGGACAGTTGACTCGATGGAAATAATAGAAAATCCGATGATTTCGACGCGGACATATTATGCAATGTAGCCAAATTCAATAAATGTTTCGGTGACCATTTAGTCAGTGATAAAGAAGTTGGCAATGATGACAGGGTGGTGGTTGGCGTTGTTGGCGGCATTGGTGTCGGACTGGTTGTAGTATGTGAACTGCGTGACATATAACTACTACTACTAAGTAAAGATTGTTCCACAAAGTGTTGATTAGAACTAGTTTTATGATGATGATGCTGCTGCTGATGATGATGATAGGCGGTCAACTGATCAATCGATGGTGGTTGTCTACCACCAATCTGTGGTGATAGAATAGAATCAATATTAGGTGTATAATTTGACCATAGACTAGTACTGATAATACTACTACTATCATTATTATCAGTAGTATTAGTAGTGGTACTGTGAATAGGATATAATCCACTGATGACATCATTTGCTGCCGATGTATGACAATGCTTCGATTTACAATGGACAGGTAAATTTGAATGTTGACATGAGGATACTGTTGTTATTGACGGCGGTGTTGTTGTTGATGTCGTCATAGTTATAGAAGTAGGATTAGGTTTTTTTGAGCTGTTGTTCACTGGAGTTGGTGATGATCGAGGTGATATGGGACAATTAGTCTCTTCTTCAAATTCTGTATCAGTTAAGAAACGAATACATTTTTTCTTTCGTCTATAAAAAAATAAAACAATTAGACAATCACACAAATAGAAATTACAACACGTTAAATGCAATGACAATACGAATACTGGCGAACTGTAAAATCAGTGTTGTCGTGTCTTGTTCAATGAGATCGTCATCATCGAGCTTTATATACTCTCTAATCTAATATACATGGATATTATTATTTGGAAAAAGCTTTAACCGAAATCAAGACAGTAACTCAAGTTTTTATTAGTCAGTCAGTGTTATGCATGAACGTCTCAACATGTCATTTGATAGGCTTGAACTATGACGAGTTTTCTTTAGTCGGAGAACGTGGATTGAGCGACACGACAGGTTACTCTAATCCAATTGTCTGAAACCCCTATTAAGTTAAAGAAGAAGACTTGTTATGAAGTAGAACATGTATTCTACAAGCATCCAGTAAGTACGAGGTCTGAGTTCAGAGGTGAATCAGGATCCTGGACTAGGGATCCGGGTCATAAAACGTTACAGATAATGCGCAATTATACAGTTAAGTCGAATACGAAACAACATTGAAGTACGTGACATTGATAGCTAGGACGACCATAATATTGGCCAGTAGGGATTGACCAATAGAATTAGATTTACAAAAATAATTCTCTTAGGATATTTGATGAATATCCTAACAGTCAGTCAGCCAAAACGTAGAACTTCGTACGTACGTACGTACATCACCAGATGTACTTAGCAAACAACCACATTAGCACACACAGATCGAATTGTGAATTCAAATTCCATAGTACTAGTGTGGTGTGAGCTACTTATAAGTAGTATATGACGTGAGTGTAAACGTAATGTCTGGCAGCAGAAGATGGAGGGAGATCAAGAAAGGAAGAGTTAGAAGAACACAATGGAATTTGTATGAAACGCATGAATAGTGACAATCGATTGATGTTGTTTGCAACAGGAACAGTCCAGTTCGATATGATGAACTGATATTTTGCAAATTAACGATTTACGATATGGTTTTCCGATTTTACTGAGTAACTGTGTAATTTTCGTTAAATACAATTCGGTTGCCCCACCTGTGTTCTCCTTCACTACACTAGAGGTAGTAGAAGTATTAGCGGCAATCTCGAGGTCCTCAATCAGGTAGGTAGTCTACATCTATCAGCATGGCTCAGTCCATTTGTCAGTGACTTCATAGATTTCTGCCGTCTTTTGGTTTGACCGCCCCTAGCTTTCCTCCCACCTACTCCTACACGGCGAAACATAGTTGGATATGCGTAATACATGTCACAATCACCTAACTACTTCATTTATTGATATATCATCCTTACCTAATGACCGTTTCCTAACAACAACATTGCTTATTCGATGGTCTCACGGGTAAACGAGCAATGCTTCGAAGACATTTACTTTTATTGACCATGTTTTGCATCCGTAAATTAGGACGGAGTGAACTGCTGCCCAGTAGACTTGTTCTTAATTTATCAGATGAATATCTCTCTTTTAAGTCAATTTGGCAAAGGCCAGCCGAGCCTTCTGTATGCGTGGAAAAAAGAAGGAACAAGGGTATCACAAATTTTTTTGTGAACACCCCATAAATTGGAGTTGTATGTTCAGATTCCTAATGGCTACTGCTTTATATGTATGTGGGAGACAGGATTGAACTCCGTCAGGAAAGGATGCAGGTATACGAGAAGAATCACTCGAAATAATTCAAGTTTTATCTACAATATGACCGCTATCAATCAGGTGTGCCAAGATAAGGTTGAGTATTGTTTTTATCTAACGGCTCAGAAACCATGCCTGGAGATGTTCATTCATTGGTTGGTTAGGTTGACTAATAGTACGCCCCAATATAACTATCGACATAGGAGTAGCTGATTTGATAAATGCACAATGAGTGCAATAACTCAGGTAATTTATCCTTCGTTTGAATAGACATCAGTGATCGACTTGAGAAAGTGTTACGCATGCGCGTAAATATGTCATTAGAGATGCTTGACCTATTAAGAGTTTACCTTGATTGGAAAACGACAGCGAGGATCGAGGATTTGGCGACACAATATGCTACTCTAATCCGATTTTCCCAAAAGCCATTGAGTAAAAGACAAAGACTTGATATGAAGTAGAAGATGTAGTCTACAAGCATCCAGAGAGTACGAGGTCCGAGTCCAGAAGAAGATGAGGATCCTGGACTAAGGATCCGGGTCATAAAATGTTACGGATAATGCGTATTTATACAGTTAGGTCGAATAGGAACCAACATTGAAGTCTGTGACATCGACATTTAGGACGCCCAATAGGAAACAACATTGAAGTACGTGACATTGATAGCTAGGACGACTATAATACTAACCAATAGGAATAGACCAACTGAATTAGACTGACAAGTACTTGTCTTAGGATATTGGATAAATATCCTAACAGAAATTCAACGCTTTCAACATATGTGTTAGTACATGAAGGTATCTAAGTATTTATATACAACACATAAACAATTGAATTTGTGTGAGTTAGGTTACAGCTCGAAAAAGGTCGAATTCATCACATACGTACGTACGTACATAGCAGAGCAAGGTTAGGAGATGCAATCTCATGATAGACATTGACAAACAAATAGATTCAGAAAATATTACAAGAACCCATGTTCCCTATCGGTTTGATATCGAGGTTCTTCAACCCTCCTACGTTGATACCAGTCCAAAACCTCGCGGGTAATTAATATTTCATCCTCTTAGTTTCGTAAACTACCACAAGAATCAGAAGACAGTGTGAGTAGGACTTTGTTGGCAAATCAACTCTCATATCAATCACACATCAAAGATGACATTAAAATAACTGACGCGCGAAGAAAAACCAAAATAAACCTTCTAGAAATCAATGGAATAATGCGGTATATTGAATAAGGACTCTCCACAGTAATTAAAAACTTTTCAATGCACCCTATCAGAAAAATAAAACGGGGAGGGAATAGTCTGAATATTACCAACTTTATTGGCTACGTTCAATTCGAAGTAGGGCTCATCAATTTAGTGGCCCGTTATCTAACTCCAATTTGTACAAACAATCGAGTATACTATGAAATGATAAATCTTCCCTTCAATTTCTGTATATCATGAGACTTAGGCGAACCGTGTTTATAAGCGACGGCAGTAATAAGAATCAGTTGGATGAGATTATTTCATGCAACTGTGCACGTAGACAGACATGAGAATACAAAGCGTAAAAGAAAACTGGAGTAGGCTAATGGGCGGACAAGAAAACGTGAATTAGTTTTTCCGAAAGCTAAGAGACGAGCCCTGTTGGCTGCTCAACATAATTCGTACACACACTGCTCTACACAAACAGAAAAGGGTAATAATATTTCGTTGCTTACTTTTTTTAAATAAATTCTCTAGTCAAAATATGTTCAAAGATTAACTGTTGTATACGATGAATTATGTTAGAATTTTTAGTGTTGAAATGTGAACTTGTTAAACCAATTCAGGTGGTAAATTTCTATTAGCCAGATATACTACTTATATAATTTGAAAGTAACAATAACACAAGACGGTAGGTATTGAACAAGTTTCACAACACAAATAGTCAACACAAGAGTTTCATTATTATTATTAGTTTGAGATGGAAAATATTCATGGTAGAATATGCTTTACAGGTATCATGGAGTTCAGAATTTTTGTACATTTAAACAGTAACCTCAATATAAAGCCAGTCTCGTGTGCTGTTACGAGTATGAGGGCGGATGTCGATTCCCGGCTACCCACACCTGAAAAGGAATGTGGAGTAACGTTGATCTTAGTGATCTGGACTGTGATCACAGAGCCTAACGGACAACTGCTTAAAGCCGATGGTCACGCATGACCTTTATATAGGATGCTTTTGAAGAGTTAAATCTGCTCATTGAATGGCCCTACCGCCGGAGGCGAAAATCCATGGAGCAAGATGAAGGGGTCGACCTTTTCTATTCCCTTCCTTCCGTTTTGAGAAGGCAACATCGCTGCAGATGCTGGTTGGCGTCAAAGGAAACAACTCTCTGCACTCATCAGTACGACTTCAACCTCAGACCTTGAGTTGCTGCTTTCAGTCTTACCATTCTTCAACAGACCTGTCTGGTATGGTAGGACCTATAAAAAACGTATGTTCCAGCCAATATAGCTCGGTTGGGTCATCACGATAGGTAAGCCTGACCACCGCGTCAAGGTAGCAGCTACGGTCGGGTCAATATAAAGATTATATATATATATATATATATATATATACCAAAGAAATATGATTTGTAGGCACATCCCACTGATGAATGCCGAAATAGGACAAAACCAAAATAATGTTATGTATTTTCAGTCGGGAATAAACAAGAAAAAGACATCTACGTGATATCAGAAGCAAAGGAAAAAAACCATGACAATGTGGGACAAATGTTTACAATTTACCCATAGAATTACAAAGTATCAGTGAGCTATAACAACCTAAAAAGTCTAAATAGTAAACGCATTCAAAAAGAAAACAAGATAGAATAATTCCTAATTATTTTCTCAGATACAAAGAAATGTTAACTATGCAACTGATCGTTAGGAAATGAGTTCTAGGTAAGGATGGCGAATCAATAGATGAAGCATTGAAACTTCATCAGTTGACATGGTTGGAACATGTGTTACGTATGCCTAACCACCGACTGCCTCGACGAGCTATGTTTTGAAGTGTAGGATTAGGTTGGAAGAAAGTTAGGGGCGGCCAGACCAAAACATGGCAGAAATCCATGAAGTCACTGACAAGTGGACTGAGTCATGTTGGTAGATGTAGACTACCTGGTTGGGGTCCGCGAGACGAAAGTCACCGATGGTTAGAAGAGACCTTGAACGACATGGCAATCTATTCAGGTTGCCAAACCACGTCAACACAGAGACGTAACTGTCAGTTCAAATACAAGAGTGATAGCAATAGTACAACTATTAGCAGTAATAGAGAAGATTAGGGAGTGAAGATATGATTCGACAAGTATAATTCAGTGAGATAAGTTTAGAAAGACAAATGTAGAGGTATTGACGAATTCAGAAGATTAGAATTTGAGATATTACAAAGAGTGGATGCACCTGCACCATTGCAAACAATTCTGAGCCATGTCAGTATTCAAGGTCTCTAACCATTAGTGACTTCCGTGTTAAGCCTACACTCTCAAGACCAAACGCCCTAAGTTCAATTCCTACAAGTAGCAGGAGTCTTAGATGCACACTTCCATTGATAAGTAGTCCCTTACCAAGACAAAACAGCCGCCTAAACAGTGCTTCCATGTTTTCGAATGGTTGGATGATGGCTAGCTAGCTAGGCTCATGAGTCCAAAAAACTTTCGAATGGTTTGATAGCCGCCTAAAAAATGCGTTTTTAATTCATTCATTCATTCATAATTTCAATATGAATTGAAAACAATAGTTTATATATTTTGAAAAGAATTAAATACGTATAGGATAAAACTTAGAAAAATATTTGCTTGCTTGCTTGCGTGAGTGCATGCATGCATATGCGTAAATATATATATATGTGTATAGAGACAGGAAAATTGAAGACAGTTTATATTTTATCTAAGCAGAAATTAATCATTTGTTAGTTAGAATTAAAATTTTTCAACACACATTTCATTATATTGTCATTTATTTCTTGAAGAAGTGAAACAAACTACAACAACAACCATAATCCTTTGGTCTTTTTTTTTAAAAACAAATATAAACTTAGAAGACAAATTTTCATTAAATATAAGCCAATCGATCATCTCTCATTATATTGGTTGGTTGGTAACATTCAACAACTTCGACCTATAAGTGATATAATAGCAGCAGCCATTTAGAGGAATTTTCAATAAATAAAAACGTCATTTGTGATAACTAGATGACTGT